>OY740719.1:97840779-99040779 GCA_963513945.1 Hydrotaea diabolus | reverse complement strand
ACGACCACGTTTAAATTCAGCAACCCAATTTTTTACTGTTGCATATGAAGGAGCACTTTCACCTAACACATTCACCATATCATTATGAATTTCTTGTCCCGATAAACCTTTTTTATGTAAATATTTAATGACACCACGCATTTCTAATTTTTCCATTGTAAAAAAATCGCGGATGCGTCTTTTGTGAACACCTGTTTCTATATGAAGGAGTTGCCAGATCTAAACAAAATTTAACATGTGTTCATAGATGGAAGTTTCCAAAACACTTAACTTTTTTCTGTTTTTACCGCGCTTTTTGTGCTAGACTAAGAAGTTTCCGAACCGCCCTCGTATATTGTACCAAAAAAGAATCTACTTATTCGAAATGTCCTTCTTTTGCCTTTACACACGCCTTAAGTCGCACTGGCCAATCGTCAATAGCTGCACGAACCTCGTCCATTGGAAAATAGGCCACAGCTCGAACCAAAAGCAGTCTTAAGAGATCCAATGTTGGGGTATCTTTTGTGACAAACCTTGTCCTCTAAAACCGTTCACAATTTTTAATCCAATGGGTTCAAATCTGGACTGCCTGGGGGCCATTCTTCAGAGGAAATGAACGCTGGAAAATTGTTTCGAAGCCAGCCCTGGGACGTTTTAGTCTTCTGGGCCCGCGAAGAATCCTGCTGGAAAGTCCATGGCTGGTTTTGGAACAGGGAATTGTTAAGAGGCCAAAACGGTTTCTTGGTAAACTTTGGCCGATGTTTGGACTCCTTGTTCGCAGAAATGCAGGTCAGTGACCCCATCGTAAGAGACACCCCACCAAACCATGACTGAAGCTGGGTGATGACCCTTTTCCACCCTTGGGATCAGTTCAGATGCTTCCTTAGATGACCGCGCATACTCTATCATTTTGCTTATTAAATTTTTTCTGAGCGGTATAAATTTTTTCATCGGTGAACAAAATTTTTCTGTGCAAGTTAGCGTGCTTCACCAAAAGACGTTTGCATTTTTCCACCCTATTTTTTTAAAGCTGCAGTCAATAAATGTCCGGTACTTCGTTTGGAAGCCCCAAGTCCAAGTCTTTTTTAATGATTCGACTCATGGACTTTTGTGATATTCATCAAACGGGCCATGATTTTCTGTTTTCGGAGCGGATTTCGGTGAATTCTTGATTTAACGGCTTTGATGACATGCGGTGTTCGAACAGAGCGTGGGCGGCCCGACCGGTGGCGGTCTTTTACATCCCCAGTCTCCTCAAACAGTTTTAGGCCGGAGCGTTTTGAAAATATCGCTTTTTTCATTTCACACTTGAAAAGCGCTATTACAGCGATACGGTTTTCATTATCTGACCACTCCATAATGAAATTTTAAAATCCCGTTACAGACTAACGCTATTGAGGTTAGCTTTCAAACCCTATATGTGACGCGCAAAATAGAAAGGGACCTAAGATTAAAACCCAGTTTTGTTCGGGAGAGCCATTTTAAAGATTAGGTCCCTTTCTATATGCACTTAGAATCGTCGACTTCACTTTTATAAAACGCGCATATCTCTGGGATGGAACACTTTTGGGGCAAGGGATCGGTCTCATTCGATACTCAGATGTTGTCCATATCAAAAAAAAAAGTGAAAAGTTGATGAAAAGTTTTGTTCAGGAGAGCCATTTTAAAGATTAGGTCCCTTTCTACTTGCGCTTAGAATCGTCGACTTCACTTTCATAAAACGCGCATATCTCTGGGAGGGAACACTTTTGGGGCATGGGATCGGTCTCATTCGATGAACAGATGTTGTCCACATCAAAAAAAGAAAAAAAAGAAAATTGATTTTTTTACCCTTAGGCCCCTTTCTCTATGCGCTGTCACATATGACATTAACGGGGTATGTTCAGTTATACTATTGACATAGGTCTGTTCAATGTTGTAACAGTATTTATTTCTCTTCTAAGTATACTAAAGCGATGGATATCCTAAATATAAGTAATGTTCTACATAGGTTTCATGTAACTGACAATCCTTCGGAAGATGTTACACAGTTGATTGACTGTATTAGCTATGCTTCGCAAGGAGCCACAGATATCAAGATCAATAGGAAAACTTTGAAATATGATTTAATGCCCTGGGTGTATAGAAATCTTCTATACTTAATATGTATAAAATTCACTTTACAAACTGAGGAGAAATAATAAAACAAGGAACTTAAACGAAAGACTAAAAGGAGTAAGCAATGTCATAAGGAAACATTTAAGGGAACCTATGAATGGTTTGTATAGCAACAATGGTTGCTATATATATTTCTGGCCTAGCCAACACTAAGTGTAATGAGTCGAAATCATTAAACACAAAGAGAATACAAAGAAAAACAAATAAAGTCGGACAAGACCAACTATAAGATACCCTAAACTATTCGATTATTTTGAAGATTCGCCCTTTTGTCTGGAGTTTGAGCAAGTTCGAATTGATTTTGTGACTTCTAAACTAAACATTAATCTATATGGCCCGATTTCAGTAGTTATACGAGGGTTGCTATATATATTTCTGGCCTAGCCAACACTAAGTGTTGCCTGGGTCCATCTAACATTTCCATTGGAAAGTTTGACATTTTTTTGCATAAACGTACTCAGAACGTTTTGACGTACGACCATTATTTGTGTTGTTTACAGCGACTTGAAAAAATCAATTTGGCAAAAAAAAGGAATTAACTCGTCATCATTTTCGTTTTTCATTCATCATTTTTCACAACTTTCAAAGTGGATTATCACGACAAGAGTGCATCGATGAACTTAAATCTTTGTGTGGCGATGAAGGACTATCCTATAGCACTGTGAAAAACTGGTTTAATGAATTTAATCGTGGCCCACGCTCGCTCAAAGACGAAGGTTGTCCAAAAACGGCGGTTGTACCAGAAAACATTGATGCCGTGCGTGAATTGATAATGCAAGATCATCATGTGACATACCGTGAGATAAAGGCATCCTTGGGCATTTTCTTTACCAGCATACATTCGATATTGCATGAACACCTGGCCGTAAAAAAAGTTTTTTTCTCGTTGGATCCCGCACAATTTGACAATCGCTCAAAAAAAGGCTCGTATCGATTGGTGCAAAGAAATTTTGAAAAAATACGATCGCGGTGCTTCAAAAGACGTTTAAAAGATCGTCACAGGTGACGAATCATGGATCTATGCGTATGAGCCTGAAACAAAACAGCAATCGACCGTGTGGGTCTTCGAAGACGAGCCAAATCCAACGAAAGTTGTTCGTGGAAGAATCACTTCAAAACAAATGGTCGAAGCATGTGGCGACTGTTAAGCAACGTAGGACGGTTAATTCTGAGTGGTACACCACAATTTGTTTGCCTGAAGTCTTCGGAGAAATTCGAAAAACGAACAAGAGAAGAGGAATCATTGTGCACGATGACAATGGGAGCTCTCACACATCGGCTCAAACCAGCGCATTTTTGACCGGCCCAAACGTCAAATTGAAGGGTAATCCGCCGTACAGCCCCCAGCGCTTGGCCCCCAATGACATCTTTTTATTCCCGCACATCAAGAAAAAAATTCGTGGTCAACGATTTTCGTCGCCAGAAGATGCTGTTGAAGCGTTCAAAATCCATGTTTTGGATGTGTCTCAATCGGAGTAGAAAAAGTGCTTCGTCAATTGGTTTGAGCGCATGCAAATGTGTATAAATCATGCTGGAGAATACTTTGAAAAACAATGAAACCATTTTTGATGATAAATATTCGCATTATCATTATTAGGCCAGAAATATATATAGCAGCCCTCGTATAACCCTAACAAATTTCAATCCGTTCATAAAAAGTGTTGGAACTTTTTAAATCACAATCTTGGCAGAAAAATCATAGACATAAAACATAAAATTTTTATATTCTAACGGAGATTTTGTCGATGATAATCAAATTAAATGTGACATGTTTAATCAATACTTTTTGGAAATTCCAAGAACTTTAAAACAGCAAATAGAATTTATGCCTGGCGATTCCCTTAATGCACTTAAGACGCTAAATTACTGTCAATCTGAATTTATTTTTTTTTAATCTCAAGATTGAAAAAATAATTTCAAACTTAGATCTAACAAAAGGATGCGGATGTGCTGCAATATATCCTAAAATGCTGTTTGAGTGAAGATACACACTTATCAACAATTTTTAACAGAATGATTGATACCTCTATTTATCCAGAAAAACTTTTCGACCAAAATTTTGTTCAGTGATGAGGCCCATTTTTGGCTCAATGACAAAATTGCCGCATTTGGCCTGAAGAGCAACGAGAAGAGGTTAAAGAGGTGCCATTATACCCAGAGAAAACTACGGTTTGGTGCGGTTTATAAGCTGGTGGAATCGTCGGCGCATATTTTTTCAAAAATGATGATTGCCGGATCTATCCGTGAATGGTGCTCACTATCGCGCCATAATATCGATCTTTATGCTACCTGAAATTGAAGCCCGTAATCTTGACGACACTTAGTTTTAACAAGACGGTGCCACTTGCCATAAAGCTGCTCAAACAATGGATCTATTGAGAGGTCATTTCGAAATGCAACTAATTTCATCGAGTGATATCACACCTTTAGACATTTTTCTTTGGGGTTACGTAAAGTCTATGCTGACAAACCAGCTACGATTCAGGTTTCGGAAGCCAACATTACGCGTGTCATTAAAGCCATACCGGTCGAAATGCTCAAACGAGTCATCCACAATTAGGACCTCAGAATGGAAACCCTGAGGCGTAGTTGCGGCCAACATTTAAAGGAAATTGTATTAAAAAAATAAATGCCATAAAATGTCCTTTCAAATTACCAATAAAGATTCCACACTTGATTCGAATTATTATATTTTTATTTTGATCTGAAAAATACCTCTAGATGGATCACTCTATATAAGTACAATATTTAGAAAATTTGATCCAATCACGACTTAAGGACAAAAATGTAAACAACGTAAATATGGTTGCGCTCTCGAAATCGAACTTGAGAAACCCTTTTTAGTAATGTGCGTCAAGATAAATTCGAATTTAACTAGCGGAGACACCAACCACCAGTACTAACAGAGGTCTGCTAAGCCCGTAGCAGAGGTCTGTTAAGAGGTTAACATATCCCCGTTTAATAGTGAAAAATTCATAAAAACACATTTCTTTACGTGTTTTAACAAAATAAAAATAAATCAAAATAAAAACTAGACGTTTAGTTTACGAAGCCAAAATAAAAATTACTAAAATAAATTTCAAAATATATAATTATTGAGGTTTTCTGACCTATAATCATCTGGAGGGCAGTAGTGCGTCCGACTGACGCCACATGGAACATTCTGGGCGTATAACATGGATATCACAGGAAAGCCCTTGGCGAGTACTTTCTGATCCCATTGTTACATTTATCAAAAATCATACCGAAATATGGAATATTTTGGATTTTCTGTTCCAAAATCAAGCATAATATGGAGGGCAGTAAGTAGTGCGTCCGAGTGACGCCACATGGAACATTCTGGGCGTATACCATGGATACCACAAGAAAGCCCTTGGCGAGTACTTTCTGATCCCATTATTACATTTATCAAAAATCATACAGAAATATGGAATTTTTTGGATTTTCTGTTCCAAAATCAACCATAATATGGAGGGCAGTAAGTAGTGCGTCCGAGTGACGCCACATGGAACATTCTGGGCGTATAACATGGATATCACAGGAAAGCCCTTGGCGAGTACTTTCTGATCCCATTATTACATTTATCAAAAATCATACCGAAATATTGAATTTTTTGGATTTTCTGTTCCAAAATCAACCATAATATGGAGGGCAGTAAGTAGTGCGTCCGAGTGACTCCACATGGACCATTCTGGGCGTATAACATGGATATCACAAGAAAGCCCTTGGCGAGTACTTTCTGATCCCATTATTACATTTATCAAAAATCATACCGAAATATTGAATTTTTTGGATTTTCTGTTCCAAAATCAACCATAATATGGAGGGCAGTAAGTAGTGCGTCCGAGTGACGCCACATGGAACATTCTGGGCGTATACCATGGATACCACAAGAAAGCCCTTGGCGAGTACTTTCTGATCCCATTATTACATTTATCAAAAATCATACAGAAATATGGAATTTTTTGGATTTTCTGTTCCAAAATCAACCATAATATGGAGGGCAGTAAGTAGTGCGTCCGAGTGACGCCACATGGAACATTCTGGGCGTATACCATGGATACCACAAGAAAGCCCTTGGCGAGTACTTTCTGATCCCATTATTACATTTATCAAAAATCATACAGAAATATGGAATTTTTTGGATTTTCTGTTCCAAAATCAACCATAATATGGAGGGCAGTAAGTAGTGCGTCCGAGTGACGCCACATGGAACATTCTGGGCGTATAACATGGATATCACAGGAAAGCCCTTGGCGAGTACTTTCTGATCCCATTATTACATTTATCAAAAATCATACCGAAATATTGAATTTTTTTGGATTTTCTGTTCCAAAATCAAGCATAATATGGAGGGCAGTAAGTAGTGCGTCCGAGTGACTCCACATGGACCATTCTGGGCGTATAACATGGATATCACAGGAAAGCCCTTGGCGAGTACTTTCTACTCCCATTATTACATTTATCAAAAATCATACAGAAATATGGAATTTTTGGATTTTCTGTTCCAAAATCAAGCATAATATGGAGGGCAGTAAGTAGTGCGTCCGAGTGACTCCACATGGACCATTCTGGGCGTATAGCATGGATATCACCACTTATATATCACCATTATTACATTTATCAAAAATGATTTTTGATAAATGTAATAATGGGATCAGAAAGTACTCGCCAAGGGCTTTCTTGTGGTATCCATGGTATACGCCCAGAATGTTCCATGTGGCGTCACTCGGACGCACTACTTACTGCCCTCCATATTATGGTTGATTTTGGAACAGAAAATCCAAAAAATTCAATATTTCGGTATGATTTTTGATAAATGTAATAATGGGATCAGAAAGTACTCGCCAAGGGCTTTCCTGCGATATCCATGTTATACGCCCAGAATGTTCCATGTGGCGTCACTCGGACGCACTACTTACTGCCCTCCATATTATGTTTGATTTTGGAACAGAAAATCCAAAAAATTCCATATTTCGGTATGATTTTTGATAAATGTAATAATGGGAGTAGAAAGTACTCGCCAAGGGCTTTCCTGTGATATCCATGGTATAAGCCCAGAATGTTCCATGTGGCGTCACTCGGACGCACTACTTACTGCCCTCCATATTATGGTTGATTTTGGAACAGAAAATCCAAAAAATTCAATATTTCGGTATGATTTTTGATAAATGTAATAATGGGATCAGAAAGTACTCGCCAAGGGCTTTCCTGTGATATCCATGTTATACGCCCAGAATGGTCCATGTGGAGTCACTCGGACGCACTACTTACTGCCCTCCATATTATGGTTGATTTTGGAACAGAAAATCCAAAAAATTCCATATTTCTGTATGATTTTTGATAAATGTAATAATGGTGATATATAAGTGGTGATATCCATGCTATACGCCCAGAATGGTCCATGTGGAGTCACTCGGACGCACTACTTACTGCCCTCCATATTATGGTTGATTTTGGAACAGAAAATCCAAAAAATTCAATATTTCGGTATGATTTTTGATAAATGTAATAATGGGATCAGAAAGTACTCGCCAAGGGCTTTCCTGTGATATCCATGTTATACGCCCAGAATGTTCCATGTGGCGTCACTCGGACGCACTACTTACTGCCCTCCATATTATGCTTGATTTTGGAACAGAAAATCCAAAAAATTCCATATTTCGGTATGATTTTTGATAAATGTAATAATGGGATCAGAAAGTACTCGCCAAGGGCTTTTCTGTGATATCCATGTTATACGCCCAGAATGTTCCATGTGGCGTCACTCGGACGCACTACTTACTGCCCTCCATATTATGCTTGATTTTGGAACAGAAAATCCAAAAAATTCCATATTTCGGTATGATTTTTGATAAATGTAATAATGGGATCAGAAAGTACTCGCCAAGGGCTTTCCTGTGATATCCATGTTATACGCCCAGAATGTTCCATGTGGCGTCAGTCGGACGCACTACTGCCCTCCAGATGATTATAGGTCAGAAAACCTCAATAATTATATATTTTGAAATTTATTTTAGTAATTTTTATTTTGGCTTCGTAAACTAAACGTCTAGTTTTTATTTTGATTTATTTTTATTTTGTTAAAACACGTAAAGAAATGTGTTTTTATGAATTTTTCACTATTTAACGGGGATATGTTAACCTCTTAACAGACCTCTGCTACGGGTTAGCAGACCTCTGTTAGTACTGGTGGTTGGTGTCTCCGCTAGTTAAATTCGAATTTATCTTGACGCACATTTTTTAGTAATCCACTTTTTTGGAACAAATAAATACAAAAAATTAATTTTCCGCAAAGATATCTCAAGTCAGCTGCCAGTTAGCAGTTTAGTATTTTATCATCTTTCAGAAATGTTAAGCTTATTTGTTTATTTCGGTCTTTTGCTTAAACGCATTGTACAATTCGAGACGGTTCGAGACCTCTTGCATCTAAATTTTAATTGAAGCAATTTAAATTTCTTTATTTCAAATTTCTGGTTTTATTGGAATGGTTGAACCTTGTCATTTAATAATGGAACACCATACGATGAGAGGATATAGAGATATGTACCAAAAAATCGTGTTTATAGATGAATCTCATTTTCATCTCGGTGGCCAATAAGCAAAATAGCCGCGTAAGGTTCATCCACAACGAGTAACTGTTAAGTGCGGATTTTGGCCTGGCGGCACCATTGGTAATTTTGTGTTTTTTATATCCTTTTATAAATCAAAAACTTTTTTTAGTTCTTAATATATGTTTACTATAACTCTTATTAAAATATAACAACAAATACAAAGACAATACAGTTTCTTAAATATTTAATCGCACACCTGTTTTTTTGTCCACAATCATTGCATATGAGAAGTAGTCAGCCGAAAAGTCAGGGCAAGGCGGCTCACTAAAACAATTCCTTTGATATTGACAGACTGTCCGATTGACTTTATTTCAGAACAAAAACATTTACATACATTTGTTCATGCATACACGAGCTTTTTTTCATTCCAAACTTACGCGAAATATTTTTTTTCGTACATAACAGAACAATTGGCAGCGTCTTACTAACTTAAGTCTCGCAACATCCCATTAAGGAACAAACTTCACCCAAATCAGAGAGCTGTGCACGATTCAATTCTAACACTCACAGACTGAGACCTACAACGCTGGCTCCGAACTTCTAATAGATTTTATAGAGAAGTTTTACATGCACATAGAAAAAAAATCAGTTGGATATCGGTCCGAACTACAAAAATTCGGTTGGATAAACCGACTTTCTCTTGCAATAACCAATATTACATAGTAACATTAATAGTAACATGGTGCGAGATATCATATGATGGCTGCTGCAACCATATATCGGTACTCACAGCCAATAAAACAGTTATACCATTTCATTTATCTATTGGTTGCGACAACTGGTTGTTATGGCAACCAACCATTTGTGATGTACATGTTATTTGATTAATCCAATATTAACATAAAAGCCATATAATAACGGGTGATCCATCTTGAAGTATTTTTTTCAATAGCCTTTTTTTCATAGATTTCGCGTGAGTTGTGCTCAACTTTATTTATTGTATTCTTTTCAGTATTGTTTGCCATTTCATCATGGAAAGACCTACACCGAAACAACGTCTCAAAATTGTGCAACTGTATAATGGAAATGAACGTTTGATAAGCAACATTTTTCGACCACAATTGTGTTCGGTGATGAGGCCCATTTCTGGCTCAACGGCAAAGTCAATAAACAAAATTGCCGCATTTGGGCAGAAGAGCAACCATAAGAGGTTCAACAGGTGCCATTATACCCAGAGAAAACCACGGTTTGGTGCGGTTTATGGGCTGGTGGTATCATCGGTCCATATTTTTTTTTTAAAATGCTGGATCTATTAAGAGATAATTTCACGTTTTGGACAGGTGAGTTGGCCGCCTAGATTGAGTGATATCACACCTTTAGACATTTTTTTTGGGGTTACGTAAAGTCCAAAGTCTATGCTGACAAACCAGCTACGATGCAGGTTTTGGAAGCAAACATTACGGGTGTCATTAAAGTCAAATTATATTCAAAAAATAAATGCGATAAAATGTCCTTTTAAATTACCAATAATGATTCCACACTTGATTTGAATTTTTATATTTTTTTTGTTCTGAAAAAATACCTCTAGATGGATCACCCAATATAAATAACGCTTGTAGAATAAATAATGGAGAGATTCACAACTGAAAAAAGAACCAGAATAATAGAATTTTATTATTTAAATCAGCGATCAATTATTTTAACGCAATATGATGACTGATGAAGCTCGTTTCATTTGAATGGCTTTGTTAATAAGCAGAACTGTAGGTTCTGGGGTTCTGAAAGGCCAAGAGTCATTTAATTAAAATTATTTGGCCAGCGCGATCGCCAGATTTGTCAGCACCCGTCTCTTTTCTTTGGGGTTATTTGAAGGAGCGAGTATATATGTAAACAAGTTCGAGACAATCCTTCAACTCAAGGCCAACATTGTTGCAGAAATTCGACCGCAACTGTCACAAATTTTGAAAGATGTTATGGAAAATGCTCTTAAACGAGCCCATCATTGCAAAGCTGAAAATGGGGGTAATTTAAGTGACATTATTTTGCATACTTAGTTTTGATCTGTCCTCCAGATCAAAACAAGCGGTAGTATTTTTTCATTTTTATAGCGAATTTACAGTGGAGGGTATTTATGTTTCGCCTTAAACAAATAAAACCTCGATTTTTTTTACTAATTTTAAATCTATCATTCAAATCGCACTGAAATGTCCGGTAACATTCGATATGCATTTCATAATTGATCGGCCATTCAGGGCAAGGAACTTCAATCAATTCTCCGATTATTGACAGCAACATTTTGTTTGCTGCCGCCAACATAACGCCGTAAAACAACAACAAGAACAACAACCTGTTGGCCATACGTCAATCAACGCCGAAAGGATAGAGGGGGGAGGGGGCAGAATCCAATGAAAATTATTTTGTATCCCATTTCCATGCAATTGATTATAAAGACATTTTGAAAATTTAAATAAACCCATGTACAAATTTTGTAATTTTTCGTATTAAATGCTTGTTTCCCAAGCGTTTTATGGTCATTACTACGAACCTTTGGAAAAAAAGACATGCACACTCACAGACACTCGCAAAAAAAAACTACGTTTACCAATCGAATCGGGTTGTGCTAGTAATGGCCAAAATGGTTTTGGCCGACGTACGCCGCTGTCCGTCATCGTTTGTCTGAGCTTTGCCGCTGCATTGCTACGAATCCCAACTGAATGGGCCAAACGGAAAAGAGGCTGAGCAGACCGATCGATGGCAACGGGGCAACGAAACGACAACGAAAACGCCATCGACAACGACAACAAAACAAATGAGCCAACAAAAAAACTCTTGACAAATGACATTTGTTTGGCAATTCATATAAAAAAGCCGCTTTTTTCAATTTTGGTTAGGTTTAAATGACTGTTAAACTGGCTGACTTGCTGTCTAACGTTTATTTGAAAAACATCCAACATGAAGAACAATAAAGCAACCAAACCGGCCAGTCGGCCGGCCGACAACTGCCGACTGTGTGTGTGGTGCAGCAACTGCAACTCAGATTTTGGCCTTTGACTAAAGGAAATCAATACACTCGAAGAGAAATGTTAGTTGGCTCTTTACAGCGAACAGTGCAGCGTAATCAAAGATATAATAATTGCCAGAGTCCATTTACGACCATGCCCGAAAATGCAAGGGTCGAAATGGCAGCGGCTTGGAAGTTCTGAACCAGTGGTCTAATGTTCCAAAGTTATGACAATTGACTAAAATGCAAAAATTTTCTTTGATATACTTTAAAAAACAAAAAAAATCCGACCACTGGTTCAGAACTTTACAATTTTACCCTAGTACCCTCCGACCACCAATCCGAAAATTTTCAAACCGCTGCCATTTCGCCCCTTGCATTTTCGGCCATGGTCGTAGATGGACATATTTTCATGGACATATATTCATTAAATAAGCCACACGCAGGGAAAAGATATGGTTACTATATGGTCACGGCAACAATAGTATGTTCTCTGTAATAAAAGTATGGTCGTCGCAACCCTAGTATTGTTTATTGAATTTCATTTTGACAATAGTATTATTGCGGCAATATTAATATTGTTAAAATGTAACAATAGTATTGTTGCCAAATTTAAAAATGAAAATATGGTTGTAGCAACAATATAAATATGGTTGGTGGATAAAAATATTGTTTTCATGGGTTTTATGTTAACAATTACGTGATTACGGCAATCATACCGGCAAAATTGTATTGCTTTTAATTTGACAATGTTATTTTTACGAATATTGCGCAGTAATAGTAAAAATAATTTAATTTTTTCGAAACAAACTACGAATTAGTATAACTGAAATATTTTAAAAAAATAATTTTTTTACTGTTTTATAAATCACTCCTATTATTACATAACTTACTTAATAAAATTCTCTATTGTTAAATAACAACTTAACCCAATCTATACAAAAAAATTTGGGGACCATAGTATGATTGTGTGTAAGTCATACTATGTTTGTGAGGATCATACTATGGTTGTACGTTAAACATACTATGGTTATGAGGATCATATTATGGTTGTGTGGATCATATTATGGTTGAATGTGAATAATAATATGGTTGTGGGGATCATAGTATGGTTGTGTGTGAATAATTATATTGTCGTGAGGACCATAATATTGTTATGGGGATCAAAGTATGGTTGTGTGAGAACCATACTATTGTTGTGATGATCATAATATTGTTGTGCCACAACATATAACCAACAATAGTATGATGCTCTTTGATACTTTTTTTCTGCGTGCAAGGAATACACTGGTAAAATTTGTCTAGTCGTGAATGTAACACCCTGTATTGAAAGGCAAATACTTCCTTCATATCAAAGTTGTTATAATGCCGAGCAAATGATGTAATTCTGAGCAAATGATTTAATTTCTTCTGTGGAAGACATAATTTTGAGATTTCTATGATAAACACATTCCCATTATTGCACACAGAGATTAAATCAGTTGGAAATCGGTCCACACTACAAATATTCGGTTGGATAAACATATTTACGTTGCAATCACGAGCGTTCTGTGGAATTGATGGTTACATGGTTCGACTTACCATAAGATGGCATCTACAGTAGTGACAGCCACCAAGTCGGTTACACCAACCGAATTCCGTAAAACTATTGGTTGCCACACCTGAAAGTTATGACAAATAACCAATTATGAAGAACATGTTATTTTGTTACCAATAATTGGTGGGGACAACAACAAAATTCGTGTTGTAACCAAACCCCGTTTAGTTGACTGTTGCAACATATTACACCATGCACAGCAACAGTGCGGGCTTTTACGGGACGTGAATGATTTCTTGTATAAATGAAAGGTCTAGGAGATTACACTAAATCCCCAACACGTCGGGCGCAAACTCCCTCGTAGGTCCGTGTTATTTTTTATGAGTGTGGCAAATTTTTATTTTGCAACGCTAAAAGATATAAAATAAGTTAAAAAGTAGTAAATATTCCCTCGTTTTACCAATTTTTCGTGATGAGATGTTCAAAGTCAATTTGTATGGAGTTTATTTTTGTAGAACTACCAACATCCAATCTCTATTGGAGTGTCTTTTTCATCCTTTTCTTGTAAAAGTCAAGAAATGTAAAAAAATTATGCCCAATTAATTTCAGTACATTTTTTAATGAAAATGTATATAAATGTTTTTACAAACGCTCGTTTTTGGGTTAACATGTTAAACTTAAGTAAAACTTTTGTCGTTTTAGTATAGATCGTCTAAAATAAAATCAGAATATCTTCCTTTTTTCAACGAAAAATTTATAAAATGTACTGAATAAGTTATGTGCAGAATAAGTTATGAATGACACACAGGGGCGATTTATTAATTAATTTTTTTCCACACATTATTTTAAATAACTTACAAAATATAACCCATAACTTCAAGAATAAAATTGTTGTATTTTGTGTTGCATTATCCCTTAAGTAGCGGGAAATATTTATGTTTCAAATTTCTCTTTAACATCAGGAATGTCTTCTGTTCGAGCCAGCACTTTATGTTTGCTTCTTCTTTATTTGTAATGTAGGATGAAAGTTTTTGAATATTCAAGTATCTATCTAAAGGGATTTTGAGTCAAAAAGAAGACAAGGAACTCCGTATGTTACAAAGCAACTCATGTACGAGGGCGACCGCAAAACTAACTGGCCTGGCACAGTTTCTGTTTTACTAGCATTTTTTTTTTAAAAGCAATCTTTTATAAGCCATCTGTCAAAATTTCCGAAATATTTAATGATTATTTTCTTTGTTACAGGTGATTGAAGTAAACAAGTTTTATAATTTTTGAAAAATGGAAAATAAAGAGTTTCGTGCGGTAATTAAACACTTTTATATGAAAGTTTATACGCCACAATTAATCAAAGATGAATTGGATTCTGTTCATGGTGATAATGCACCATCATACTCCACCGTGAAATCCTGGGTTCAACAATTTTAAATGGGTCGTTCAAGTACGGAAGATGAACAACGCTCTGGAAGACCGAAAACTGCTACTACTATTGAAAACATTAGAAAAATATTTAAGGAAGTGACTAAAGATGGACGAATAAAGCTCAGAGAACTTGCTGATATTGTTAAAATACACGAAAAACAAGTTCGGAGTATTTTACATGATGAACTACAATGAGAAAGCAATCCGCAAGATGGGTGCGGCGTTTGTTGACTTTGCCCCAAAAAATTGTCCGTTGGACCAATTCCGAGGAGCTTTTAGCGATTTATCAGCGTAATCCAATAGAGTTCTTGCGCCGATTTATAACTGTTGATGAAACATGGATCCATCACAACATCCCAGAATGCAAAGAACAGTCAAAACAATGGATAGTTGGCTGGTAAAAGTGGTCCCAAGAAGGCGAAAACTGTTAAGTCAGCAGGAAAAGTAGTGGCCACAGTATTTACATCTTGTCTTAGTGTATTATCTTTCTAATCCCCACTTTCAAATACTGTTGATCTGGCAACTTCATTACATACTGACAGTTGTCATCTTATAACAACACTATCTGTTAGGATTCTGTTTTAATCGTTGATTCGTTAACATCTATTTACATAGACAACAATCATTGCAATCCAGTACCATAATAATTATAGATAAATAAATATACATATTCGATATACAACATCTATCATCATCTTTTAATTATCCAGTGGATTAATAAGTACAGCGTGCGGATACAACAATTGGCGACGAGGATAAAGCTGAGTTATAAGTAAAAGTACAAGTTTCTGCTAATCGTTGTTTTTTTTTCTTTTACAAGTAAAAATTGCAAATTTAAACAAAATGGACACCCCACAGTTTACCGAATTCATGAAAATGCAACAACAAATGATGGCGCAACTTGCAAAAATAGCCGCGGGCGCTAAAGAAACTGGCGCATCAAACAACAATGTCGTCCAGAAATTTGATACTTTTGATTCAACTAAAGAATCGTACCGGAATTATATTCAACGTTTTAAGAATTACGTGGAATTAAATAAAATCAACACCGATAAGGAATTTTGTACCAAGTTGCTTTTAAATTCAATCGGGCCGGAGAATTTCAGCATTGTAACATCATTGGCGGCACCAAAGGCGACAACTGACCTTGAGTACGACGAATTACTGAAACTCCTTGAGACGCATTTGGCACCAAAGAGAAACGTTTTAGTGGCTCAACATAAATTTCTTTCGAAGAACCAGGCAGAAGGGCAGTCGTTGGCGAAATTTGTGGCAGCACTTCGTGCAGATATAAATGACTGTGATTTTGTCTGTCCGTGTAAATGTAAGGCGTCAATAGCTGATGTATTTCTCAGAGCACAGTTTATAAGAGGAATCTCTGACAGTGGCATCAGGGAACAGCTCCTTATGTCCAGCTCATCGACATTCGACGAAATAGTGGCTAAGGCATTAGTGCTTGAGGCAGCAAAAGTGGACGCAAGGGAGCTGGCACACACTTCGACAAATCACTCGAATTTGGACATTAATAAAATGTATCCCAACAAAAGATCACCATATCGCCCAACATATCGACAAAAGCCTAATATAAATTACGATGAATTAGGTATATCGGGATTATGTATGCGGTGTGGCAGAAATAATCATTTCGCTAAAGAATGCAAAACAATCAAAAACAAATTAAAATGCAATTCGTGCAATAAAATGGGTCATGTAGCGAAAGTCTGCATTTCCACTCTTTTGGCGGATGGTCCTAATGCCGGTCCTAGGAGTAATCCTGAAACGAAAAGAAGTCATACGAATCACGTTCAAGATGACAGTGATCAATATGGTATTTTCAAAATAATCGATGTATATCAAACCAATTATAATCAATCCAATTCTGAGCGCTATTATGCAAACATTTTTGTTGAAGGCAAACCAGTGAAATTTGAAGTGGATTCCGGGTCCGGTTACACATTTTTGCCGTTAAGTCAATTCAATGATTTGAAATTATCAAAATCACTGACAGCAACCAACATTGTTTTCCGATCGTATACCCAAAACACATTCGTTCCGGAGGGCACGGTCAAGGTCAACGTTGAATTCAACAACAAATCTGTTAGTGAATGGCTCTATGTGGTTCCTGATGGATGTACAGCTTTAATTGGCCGAACTTGGATAAGAAATCTTGGTATAAACCTAAAGGAATTAGATGAAAAAAATTCCAATATGATTGATACCACCAATTCAATAAATAATTCAAATGAAATTTGCCAATTAATGTCGGAGTTCAAAAACGTATTTGAGCAGACGATAGGATGCATTCCGAAGTACAAAATTTCGCTGAAATTACGCGAAAACGCTACTCCAGTCTATACTAAGGAGCGACAAATACCATACGCATTAACGAATCGAGTCAATGCCGAGTTGGAAGTTTTGGAAAATACTGGGATCATTACTAAAACAATGAACAGCGATTGGGGTTCGCCGTTAGTGGTGATTCCGAAAGTGGATGGTGGTGTGCGATTATGCGTCGATTATAAGGTTGGCGTAAACCAAAGGCTTGTGGATGCACATTATCCTATCAGGAAGATAGATCAAATCTTCAAAAGTCTTCGGGACTCCAAATATTTTTGCCGCCTTGATTTGTACAAGGCATATCTGCATGTTCAAGTGGATGAAACCTCGAGCGAAATTCAAACCATATCTACGCATAAAGGTACTTTCCGAATGAACCGCCTCTCTTTTGGCATAAAAACAGCTCCGTCAGAATTTAATAGAATTATAGACCAAATTCTACGAGAAGTTCCCAAGACAGAATCGTATTTTGACGACATTGTAGTGCATGGGGCATCATTGTCCGAGTGCAGAGCAAATCTAAGGGCTTGCTTAAGCCAGCTTCAACGATATGATCTTCATCTGAATATTTCAAAATGTAATTTTTTTTGAAGACCAAATCGAGTTTTAGGGCCATACCATTCAATTTAACAAAATTCAAAAACTTGATTCAAAAATAAAGGCAATAACCGAAATGCCAACTCCTGATTCTACCGATGATGTTCGCCGTTTTTTGGGTATGGTAACATATTACGCTAGATTCATACCGAATGCATCAACAATTACGGCACCGTTAAGACGCTTACTTCAGAAGAATGTCACGTTTAATTGGACGAAAGAATGTCAAAACTCTTTCAATGAATTAAAAAGAGAGATTGTCAGCGACCGCGTGCTCATGTCGTACAATCCCGAATTACCTGTTCAACTTGCATGCGATGCTAGTCCAACAGGTATAGCGGGTGTTTTGTCACACATAATACATGGGGAAGAAAGGCCGATTGCATTTGCGTCAAGGTCGTTGACGCCGGCAGAACAAAATTACTCGCAATTGGATAGAGAGGCTTTGGCAATTGTTTATGCAATTCAACATTACCATGAATACGTATATGGAAGGTTGTTTAAACTTATAACGGATAATCAGCCATTATCTCGAATTTTTCATCAGAACGCAAAACTACCGCAAATGACGTCATCGAGACTTCAACGTTATGCAGCTTTTTTAACAGGTTACAACTATGAAGTGGCGACAAAGAAAAGCGAAGAAAACGCTAATGCGGATTGTCTTTCGAGAGCATCAATTTCTTCAGGTATGAACCAGTTAAATTTTATTGATATGGAGGTTCATTTTATATGTAATTCAACAATAAATCAAATAAGTTCTTCAAAACTAACGTTTGATTTAGTCAAAGAAGAGACGAGTAAAGATGGAAATCTTTCCAAAATTATTAAAGAATTGCGGAAAAATTGTTCGATAGAGTCGGATTACACAATCGATTCGGAGGTCTTATTCAAGGGATCTAGAATTGTCATTCCAACTTCTCTCCAAAAGTTTGTTTTGGAAGAACTTCATCACACGCATATCGGTATTACAAAAATGAAGCAACTGGCCAGAAGATACGTTTACTGGGTCTCAATTGATAAGGACATCGAATTATTTGTGCGTTCCTGCGCAGCGTGTGCCGCCGTAAAACAGAATCCTCCAAAAGCAACTCTACATCCATGGGAGGAACCGGAGCAAAACTGGCAGCGAATTCACATTGACTACGCGGGTCCATACCACGGATACTACTTTTTGGTCGTAATGGATTCAAAATCAAAGTGGGCGGAAGTGGGGCTGTGCTCGTCTGCCCCAACGTCATCTTCAACTATTGAGATACTTAAAAATATCTTTGCAAGAAACGGTTTTCCCGATGTCATGGTTTCTGATAACGCTTCTATCTTCAAAAGTGACGAATTTTCATCGTTTTGCACAGATTCAGGAATTTTTCAGAAATTTATTGCTCCAGGGCATCCAGCCACAAACGGTCTCGCAGAGAGGAACGTGCAGACGTTGAAACAAAGACTAGCATCCATGTCATCCGACTCTTCAACCATGTCAGAGAAGATAAGAGAAATCGTATTCAAATACCGAGCTACACCCCTTCAAAATGGCAAGACCCCGTCAGAGCAGTACTTGGGAAGACAAATAAAAACAAAGTTGGATATTTTGAAACCTTCACAAATTGAGAAATCTTCAGCCCCACAAGAACCAGCGCGGCAGTTAAGCGAGGGAGAACGTGTTCAATCCAGAAGCTATTCATCGAATAAGTCGTTTTGGAAATATGGTGTCATACTGAAGAGAATGGGTCGTCTTCATTATATCGTCAAACTGGACGATGGAGTCGTAATTAAGCGTCATATTGACCAACTTCGTGCCACTAACGTAAAAAGTCACGAGCCTGTTACCAGTCAACAGCCACAATCAAAAACAAAAGAACAAAATAAAGAACAGGACCCTCAAATAATATATCACCCAGCGGGTTCACCAAATATGCCCCGTAGCGATGCTAGTTCAAGTTTTTCGACAACTCAGTCAACGACGCACGAACCAACCGAAATGTTTGAGCCTACAATGCCAAGTCCACACCCAGAAAACGAAGCCGAGGGAAATCAACAACCCAGACGTTCAGCAAAACGACAACGTGAGGCCGAGGATACCCCAAATCGTCAACCTAATCGGTCTTCAAAAAGACAACGAAATCCGCCACCATATCTTCGAGATTATATTGGGCATTGAGAGGAGGAAACAAATGTAGTTTTTTTTAAGTGTGCGAGAATTGTTACATCTTGTCTTAGTGTATTATCTTTCTAATCCCCACTTTCAAATACTGTTGATCTGGCAACTTCATTACATACTGACAGTTGTCATCTTATAACAACACTATCTGTTAGGATTCTGTTTTAATCGTTGATTCGTTAACATCTATTTACATAGACAACAATCATTGCAATCCAGTACCATAATAATTATAGATAAATAAATATACATATTCGATATACAACATCTATCATCATCTTTTAATTATCCAGTGGATTAATAAGTACAGCGTGCGGATACAACAGGATGCAAGGGGTATAATATTTATTGATTATCTTGAGAAAGGAAAAACTATAAATAGTGAATATTATTGTGCATTATTGGATCGGTTGAGTGAAGAATTCAAGATAAAACGACCGCATTTAGAAAAAAAACGTTCTTTTTCATCAAGATAATGCTCCTTCACACACTGCATTTTTAACTCAACAAAAACTGGCAGAATTACGATTTGAAATTGCTCCGCATCTACCATATAGTCCAGATTTAGCTCCTTCTGACTATTTCTTGTTTCCAAATTTAAAAAAAATTCTCGGTGGCAACAAATTTTCGTCCAATAGCGAGGTTATTGCTGAAACTGAGGCATATTTTGAAGGTCTTGAAAAATCTTATTTTTCGGATGGAATTAAAAAACTTGAAAAACGTTTGATGAAGTGTATCGAGTTGGAAGGAGATTATGTTGAAAAATAAATAATAATAATACCAAAAAAACGGTTCTTTTTATGTTAGGCCAGTTACTTTTGCGGTCGCCCTCGTACCTAGTAGCGTCATTAAGAAAATTCAAGAATAGCCTCTGTCAAATTTTATTTAAAAGCAGTGCTACATTTAAGAAGGTAGTGTTATGCAGGCAGCTGATTTACAATTTAATATGTAACAACGATAATTCCTAAAGTATGTAAAACTAAAGTTATATTTCAAATATAAATACAGTGACTTAAATAAATGGTATAAAGCTTATGAAAGCAGAAAAAAAAACATATTTTTTGGTGTCTGTACATTTCGGAATTACAAGACTTGAATATTTTCAAATAGTCCATGGAACCAGTATTCTTAAGTTACGTACTTATAGATACTTCTTTTTGTTTTTAATAAAATCTCTCGGTTGCCCTTATAAAAATATTTCATTTATGTATTTATTCAATTCTTATAAACAAACAACTATCAGTTTTGAATTTAATTACTTACGAAAAAACTTAACAAAAATGTAAAGTGAAAATTCGTAGGTGTGCAAAACAAAAGCAACATTTTGATTTTTTGTGTAAGATCCCTTAGTTGTTATCACCGCTGCGCACCTACGAGGCAGGGATGCAAAAGTTGGTACAATTGTACTAATTTTAGCACTATTTGAAAGTCAAAAATACAATAGCACCCCAATGACATATTTAGCACTATTTCCAAATTGTATCAAATTATACTTACTTAAAAGTATTATAAGTGCTTAAACATACAATATGAAATGAATCGCCATTCCCCGCTGTCGTTGGCGATTTAATTATGTTTATATACTAAAACTCTTTCTAATTTAATCATTTGTTTTGGATGGCAACTCCATGTAAACCATTCTCAGTAGATAGTTTTTGACATTTTGTCTCTCCACTTGCACGCAGAGAAAAGATATGGTTACTATATGGTCACGGCAACAATAGAATGTTCTCTGCAGTAAAAGTATGGTCGTCGCAACCATAGTATTGTTTTTTGAATTTTATTTTGACAAAAGTATGATTGCGGCAATATTAATATTGTTGAAATGTAACATAAGTATTGTTGCCAAATTTAAAAATGAAAATATGGTTATAGCTACAATATAAATATGGTTGGTGGGACAAAAGTATCGTTTTCATGGATTTTATGTTAACAATAACATGATTACGGCAATCATACCGGAAAAACCTTAATTTTTTAATTTGACAATGTTATTTTTACGATTCTTACGCAATAATATTAATAAAAAATATTTTTTTTCAAAAAAAATACGGATTAATATAACTAAAATATTTTTAATAAATGATTTTTTTTACTGTTAAATAAATCACTCCTATTGTTACATAACTTACTTAACAAAACTCTTTATTGTTGAATAACAACGTATTCCAGTCTTTACAAACAATTTTGGGGATCATAGTATGGTTGTGCGTAAGTCATACTATGGTTGTGGGGACCATACTATGGTTGTAAGAATCATAGTATGGTTGTACGTTAAATATACTATGGTTATGAGGATCATAATATGGTTGTGGGGATCATAGTATGGTTGTGTGTGAATGATTCTATTGTTGTGAGGGCCATAATATTGTTATGGGGATCATAGTATGGTTGTGTGTGAACCATACTATTGTTGTGATGATCATAATATTGTTGTGCCACAACCATCTAATCAACAATAGTATTTTGCTCTTCGAATATTGTTACCCCAACCATAATTTTTTTCTGCGTGTGTTGTATTGTTTACTCCTGCATTTAAACATTATTGTATTTGGCTGAAGAGATAGATTTTTAAAGAATAATTTGTTTCCAATTTTTAATGGTTGGCAAATGGATACTGGACCAGGGTAAGTTTGTTTAAAGATTATTTGAACTCTTAACATGTTTTAAATTATAGAAAAAATAAACTAAATCAAAAGCCATACAGTGTACCCTTCAAAGACGAATGGGTAAAACAGTTCCCGTGGTTAATCAAAGACGGCCAAAAAAATAAGAGATGTAGAATTTGTAATTTACTACATAAAAAGACATGAATCGTCTGAAAGCCACATAAAAAAATTGAATGCCATAAAACTAACACCAAAAGTGAACGATTGATTTACTGATTTACGATGGGATTTATAAATTCATTAAAGATATTAATTATTATTTCTGCAACAGTTCTAATAGGAGAGATGATTTTTTCAAAGTTTCAGGAAAATTTCGGTACAGATATTCATGTTATTTTTAAATACTCAACATCTCGATGGCTTTCACGTCAAGAAGTTATTGAAAGGATTTTGGAGCAGTGGGAACCACTTCAATATTATTTTACATTCAATGATTTTGAAGCTGATTCCCAAAACGTAAGGATCAAGTCTATTATTTCAGCATTTTCAAACCCACTTTACAAAATGTTATTTTTGTTCTTACAATATGTCCTAAAAATTATAAACAATATAAATTAAGAAATGCAGTCCGAGGATGCCAGAATGCATATTTTTATAGATCGGTTACAATTTTTGTTTAGACAAATCGCTCGCAATTTTATACAAAAGGATGTATTAGACAGAAGTGATGTATCAAAAATTAATATTAATGAAAACCTTATTCCTATGGAAGAAATATATTGCGGAACTGGAATTGATACATACGTTTCATTAAATAACATTGAAAATAAAGTTGTCATAGAGTTTAAAGAAATTGCTAAAAAGTTTTACGTCAAATTTTGCGAAGTCTTGAAGGCAAAGGTTAATTTTAATAATGAAATGTTTTTATCGTTTACCAAGTTTACGCCAGAAAATGTTGTTTCGGGAAAAACTTATAGCATTGTTCCATTAATAGTAAAAATGCTTCCAAACGAGAATAAAAACATCGAATCCATAAATAACCAATTTCGAGCTTTGGCGGATGTTAAAATTATTAAGTCCTTTAAAAACGACAATATATGCACTTTTTGGTCAAAGGTGGCTGAAGTCAAAAATGAACTAAACGAAGAGATGTTTCCTGAAGAATTATTAGAGGATTATTGTCTATTCCACATTTATCAAAATATAGTAAAAACCAAAGAAAGGAACAGACTACATGATTCGACTGTTTCAAATCTTATCCAAACGAAGGATTTGCTGAAGTCATCTAATTCGTGCTGCTACGATTTAGAAATGACTAAGAATGTGTTGCAAAAAAGTTTTACTCAATTGATAATTTTTATTTCGATCTAAAACCGAATAGATTTGTGTTCCTAACAACAATGTTTATATATAAGACTTATAAGTACAAATGAATTTTATTTTATCTTTTTGTTAATTTTTAAGTGTTTATCTCATCTATATGTATATAAAAATGAATTCTTTATGTATGTTTTTGTTAATTGTTAATAATAATAAAAATTGTATTAAAAAATATATAAAAAGTACAATCGGACTGAAAAAAATACACTTTTTATTGAGAGCCAGTACAATTTGAATAATTTCATTTCGCATCCCTGCTACGAGGCATGAACTCAATAAGATTAACTATTGTGGCTTCGGATATCTGTTTCATTTATTGTTCAGTGCTTCAAAGAGCAAATTCTTATTGGAAAATTTATAACCAGACACAATTCTCTTCAAAATAGCAAATGGAATGAAATAAGTGTCAAAAACTAACAATCAATAAATACAAAGGATTTTTTAAGCCGATACTGTAATAACATCACTTTTTTTAAGTTTTTAAAATATATTTCAATGGGTTTTAGACAACCGGAAATGAAGAAAAACGCAGCGAAAAGAAGAAAAGATTCAGTGTGCCCGGGCCTTAGCTCATATTTGAAATAATGAATTAAGTACAAAATAGGTATTGATAAGTCGTCTTTCACCAGGACAAAACATGTCTAGTTGAGAAACAACTTTAATCGTATACTTATAGCTGGCGAAAGTATTCCCTCGTAATTTATGTAAACTCAAAACGTAAAAATTGCATTATTCTATTCTCAAAAATTATGATTTTGATAAAAAAAAAATTTAAAAAAACAAGGATTTTTTAAAAATTTTGGTTTATAGTCCTGCTGGTTATATATTATTTTCATATTCTTAATTAAAAAATGAAAGTTGACATTATCCATAACAACACCTTCAAGGGTCTTCTTAAGTTCAGAGCGAGATTTTTTTTTGGTGATTTTGAAACGCTGTTTAACAAGAAAAGAACATTGAAAATTCGATTAAATACTGCTTATTTATTTTTATTATCCTGGAAAATTGTGATATCATACTATTTTTGGGGTCGAGGAATTCATTTTTAATATCTTTTCACCTAAAACTCATGCTAGAGTGCGCTGTCATAGAAATAATGTTAATTCTTCTAGATTTCCATAGAAAAAACAGTAAGACAACACAACTTTCCAAGATAAAAAAGGCATTATTTTTTATCAAATTTTCAATCTTTTCTTGTTAGACAGCGTTCCAAAATCAACAACTTCAAATGCTTGTAAAAAAATCTCGCACCGAGCTTAAGAAAACCCTTGAAGGTTTTGTTATGGATAATGTCAACTTTCATTTGCAATTGGTCTCATCTCATTCGCATTCGGAAGTTCGATTTTGTATCACTGTGTAATTTGTAATTTAAAGGCATTACAATATTCGTCTCGAGCCCTTATAAAACGATTAGTCAATGTCAAAGAGAGTGCAGAAACTAACACCAGAACAAGAAAATTTCTCTTATTATGACAAAAACAAAATTCGCTTTAAAAGTTCTGTAAATACTCACTACTGATGTTCTATTCTTGCATAAATGGAGTTTGTTGCTTTTGTTTGCATGATCAATCACTAAAATTTGTTTTTTAACCCTTAACTTCTACAATCAGCGTTGCCACTGACAAAGTTATTTTCCTACCAATTTTTTTCAAGAATCCTACCAAATTGAATTAAATCCTACCAAAAATTATGAAGCCATTTAATAAATTTAACAGAGTGTAACGGAAAATGATAGGCTACCGAACGATCATCTATCTAATTTGATTAAACGATGTTTATCAGGCCGCCTGCCTACGGCCCTTTTAAAGATTCTAATGAAACTACAGCTCGAAATTGTCGCCCGACTTATATTAAAAATGACCGAAGTAAGTTTTTTTGGCAGCCGCTATTGATATTTAACAAAATAGGTTTAGATATAGCTCCCAAACGTATGTTTAATCGATTTAAGGTCTTTTGCCAACGATCATATGATAATGGGTCAGTCACATCGGTTGACTGATATAGAACACCTATACATATTTTTTTTGATTCATTTTGGAATATTATTTTACGATGGACTAACAATTAGTCCTAGACTAAGTTGAGGCAAATAGGCCCAAATTCGAGTCCCTTTAAACATTGAAGTATGAACAGCAAAATACATGCCAAATTTTCAAGAATAAAAATTTATTTTTATTCATTTGGCTTAATTTGATGTTTACCCTGGTGGTTGAAAAATCGGACATCTAAAAATTGGCAATACTAGCAGAAAGTAGCAAGTCGGACTTATTATCAGTTTCTGTTATGTTAGACCTTATTATGCCTGCATAAAGGTACCAATAACACATCTGGCATCCCAATAATTCTCGGCATACGTTCATTACTTTACAAATTTAAATTATCTAAATACATATTTATCGCAAAGCCTATTAAAATATGGCTTACCTACCATCCTACCAAATGCAAGAAAACCCTACTAAATTCGGTAGAAGCCCAAAACGGCAACTCTGTCTACAACTACAAAAGAAACTTATAAGAAGTGCGCTGAATACAAACTGGTTACAAATAGTAGCAGTTAAAATAATATAAAAACTTAGTAAAATCTATTAAATCGTATGTAATTAGCATGTTGCTTTTGTTTTGCGAAACACTGTGCATTATGCCCAATTCAAAAATATGTTTAATATTAGATTCTTTAAGGATAAGGTCGAAAATCTAAACAGAAAATCCGAAACCATGATAGTAATTCAGCCGCAAAAATTCCCTTAATTTAAATTGCAATTCCCTTCGAAACCCCCAGGTGCTCAAACCAAAATAAGATTTCCGACTTTCAGAATAAAATCCTCAAATTGGCGTAAAATCTCCTAAACTGGCAGCGCTGATCACAATTATATTGAGTTCGTTTACACTTATAAAATAGGAACATTTATTTTTTATGAATTTTTCGCCGCACTCTATAAAATTTCCCTTTTAGAATACGGTTTGGTGAAAGTCAAGTTCAATCTGTGTAATGTTTGTCTATGGATGGTTATAAGTCTCCAATTACACTAGGCAACTTTACTTCCCGCCACGGCTGCCAACCTCAATTAATAAAAATAGTCGTTTTAAAAAAAAAATCATAAAAATCGTCATTTTCAAAAATATAAATCGTCGTAAAATCGCCACACACAAGTTAGGCGATTTTTACATAAGAAGTTTACTTTATATACTAGTGAATACTCGCAAACGCTATATGATCAGAGTTTTCTTGTTGATTCTCAAATTGGAAATACTTATATAGTGAGCGAATAATTAGTATACCCAACGCCACTTGTTTTAGTCCTGGTTAAAGACGACTTATCAATATCTATTTTTTGCCGACAATTTCTACACTCAGTTTCCAAGTTGATATTGAGATTATGGGCCACTTTGCTGTCTTTGGTTGTTTCAAGCGGGAAAAATAAAATATATACTTTATTATTTCTGTGGCTTGGTGCTAAAAGGGCCAATGTCAATATTTTGCTGTTTTGAGTTAATCATTGCATTAGATTTCTTTTTTTGCTCTCTTAATAATTATAAAATAGTCAATCTTAAATTTTACCCAGAAGGGGTTAAATAAGCATAAAGCTGGCCAATGTCATTATGAACTCATCTATAAAACTTAATGCTAAAAGGGCCAATGTCTACTTTGGCCCTTTTAGCAATCACTGTTATATATTTTTTTAATAAACACAGGGCCAATGTCTACTACTTAATACGTTTGGTACCAAGAACCCCCCTATAAAAGTAATAGAATTGGACCAAACACAATTTTTAAATTTTAAATCATGTTTAACTACTCATTATGTACATCGGAAAAATAACACTATAAATGAACAAGTTCAGTGGTTACGAATTAAATGGATGCATTATTCAACAAACTCTCCAAGTATCTTGTATAAACATTCCTTTGAGGGCGAGTTTAAATCTCTTGACATATGCAGAAATCACAAGAAAACACGACACGGAAATCTTCCCAAGCTTCAACCACTCAACAAGCAACCTGTTCTTTAAGTACAGAAAAATTGAATGACTTAAAGGCACTTTTGCCATACATTACCAATACGAATCGCACATACTACAATCATTTCATGGAACAAATAACTGCAAATGACAACATTGTGGATTACCTGGCAGATGAAGGTATGGAAGAGGAATGTGAATTAACACAATAATATGCTATTATTGCATTACTTTACTACTATTTCATGTTTTTATATCCTTTGATTACAATAAACTTTGCAACAACATAATAAAAAAGTAAAATACAATGGTTTTCTATTTGGTATTGTTCTTATTATGACGGCCAATGTCACAATAAAAACATAAAATTAAAACATTACTTTATGCTAAAAGGGCCAATGTCATCTTTATCTTCTAAATTTTGCAACTTTTTAGATAATTGATTTTACGATCGTATTCTATTCAAATGTATTCTATATCTAAGCCCAAGTTGATAAGTAAAACTTTGAAGATTTGTCTGCTGTAGTTAAAATAGTTTTTGTTAAAGGTTAGGTTTTGTTATAGGACCTTTCAAGTCTTTAAAATTGTTTTTAAAAAAAATTATATGTTCTTCAAAAAATGACCTACCAAATGGTTCAAATAGCATTATCCTGGTTATCCCTAACACTACTTTCAATTGAAACTATCAATTTTTTACAAAAATATTAATTATTTATTTAATAAAACCAGTCCATAGTAAAACATAATATTCAATTAATTTTGTAGCTATAAATGATTATAATTTATTATTCAATTTATATTTTTATGGACGTTTATTTTCTGTCCCTGTATTCCCCTGTAAAATCGAATATTCGCTAAAATTCAAATTTCCAAACCAATCGTGATTTCAGCAACTCAAATATGATTGAACATTACATGAAGTGGTTAAACATCTAATAGTTTTTTCGTCAACGGTCTTATTATAAAATTAAATATTAAATTCTGCAAACAAATCGAATGCCAAAAATGATGTCGAAATTGGCCCATAATCTCAGAATCACCCGTATATGTATTAATTATTGCAATTTTCTGAATATGAAAATAGGAAAAATAAAAAAAAAAAAACAATTTTCTGTTCACTGCGCTACGTTTTGCTTATTTCAAAAAGAAAATATTTATAAATAAAGAAAAAGATATATTTTATTTTTCCTTTTTTGATCTGCTGGATCGATCTTGGACTAAATAAATACTCAGTTTAATAACTCAGTGCAAAAACACGTCAAACACTTACATTTGCTTACTACGAACTTTTCGGATCCTATAAAATATCGTGCTACAGATTTGCGCATGTATACGTAGTTTCATCTTTATTTCACATAATTAGTGAGTTTTAAAAATCGTCATTTTTGGCGTTTGTACACTGAAATGTCGCTAATCACCTTTGCTCAAATTTTAGTTTGAAAATCGTCAAAATGAAGATAAAACGTCAAAGTTGGCAGCACTGCTTCTCTCAACTCTTAGGTTTGTATGAAAGGGGAAAATTTCCTATTAACCTCTCTCTCACACAAACTAACGTTGCGGCAAGTCAAGTTGCCAAGTGTTAATGGAGGACTTTGCAACGTACATCCCACAAAATATTTCATTTACAAAGAATAATTAAATGGGAGAATTTGACAAATTTGCTTACCTTTTTTTGCACTTAAATAACCAAACCGATTGGTACTGATTAAATATTTGCAAACATCAAAATTTATTGTCACCATTTTTGCTGAACGATACACGCCATCAGTACTTTCTCAACTGTAGTTTATCGGGTGGAATTATGGCCGAATGGAAAAATGCCACTTTTAGTTCTGTTTTCGAACAATCATTTTATGCCCCTTCCATAAGGACAAACTTCAGATGGGCCCAACAAAAGTTTCACTTTGTTCGATTTGTTGCTCTTTTACTGCGGCATGTACATATGTAGTTATTTCTGTTGTTGTTGTAATCCCAAATGATTTGCAGTTTTGGAAGCACACCCACACACTTTCGCACACATCGCAACACACGAACACAGATTAAAAAACAAACGACCCGCACACACTACGATTATTTGAAAGACGAATTGTTTAATCCCGTTAATTTACACATCCACCTTAACAATTTTCCCAGTTTTCATTGAAATTTTCAGTCTTTAACACAATTTTCGACAATTTTTAGTTAATCAGCACCAATTTGCACGTTAACGCTAAGAATGCGCGGAAAAACTAAATGTCAAAATGTTATTGCACTTGTTGCTGTTGTTCCTTGCCAGAACATTAAATGTTAAATAGTATGAAAGAGCATGATAGAGAGCAAAAGAGGAGCTGTTATTATTATTTAAAAAAAAATCGCCGTTATAGAAAATAGAGTCGACCTAACATTTTCGTCGGCGGTGACGCTGGTAGGTTATCCTGTGGTGGGGTTGCAACGGCAGAGCCGATTTAAAGAAATCAAAGAGGAATATTCGAATAATCGAAATTAACTACCAACATTTTTTTTGCTAACTGATTTTTTCTTTACGTTGATAAATTTGAAAAAAAAAGTCGCACAAAAAGTCAAACATTGTTTATTAAAAAAAAACGATTAGAGTTCATACAAAATTAAAAAATTATTTCATTGACAAAAATATGATTACCATCTTTTATGTAATAACAGAAAACAAAAGTATTTATAACACTAATACATATAGCTCCTTTTTTTGGAAACTTTGTTTCTGTATTTATAATGATACTTAGTTCCACGTTTCCCGTAAAAATGTGTCAAAAATATTATGTGAACTGGCTACTGAAGAGATGTAAAAAAACAGAACTAAGTTTAACGTAATTAAAAATTGAAAAAATTGTTTCTGGCAATATGCCTATTTCATGCTCAAAAAATATATAACCATTGTTCTACATGGTCAAATTTTTAAAAAAAAGGTTGACAAACACAAATGTAATAAAAATAATATTGAAACACAAAAATGGAAACTACAAACAATAAGAAAAGAGTGAAGAAAAAATGAAGATGTTTTTAAATGAAGATGTTTTTAATAATGCCAACAGTATTTTGCTTTTATATAAATTGGCGTCAAAGCACTCAAAAGATCTAAAAGTGTAATTGTCAACACTATACTGTCGTAACGAACTTAGTACCAGCCCATTTTTACACGCTCGGACCTTGAAATAGAGTCCTCATACAAAATAAATTTTGATAGCTTCGAATCAAAAGTTTCAACTTTTAATCTATCGGTTATTTTATTTTTAATTAACCCTAACTTTAAGAAAAACTTGAAAATATTTTTTAGTTTAGTGCTTGTAAAAACGACCGTCGTTAAAAATAAAATATATATTGGAAACATGTGTATACGAGTATTTTCAATACATTTAATACATTCATGATACATAAACTTTAGTATTGCTACAAAAAAGGGATATAGTCGCACAAAATTATGAAAAGTCGCACTAAATTAAGAAAAGCTTTTAAAAACGACCGTCGTTAAAAATAAAATATATATTGGAAACATGTGTATATTTTCAATACGTTTAATACATTCATGATACATAAACTTTAGTATTGCTACAAAAAAGGGAAAAAGTCGCACAAAATTAGGAAAAGTCGCACTAAATTAAGAAAAGTCACATAATTTGAAGAGTTTGAAAAAGTCGCCGGCCCTTATAGGACATGCGACACTGTCGCTTTTTTCTAACTCAGTGATTTTTCTAATTTACGTCGGTTTTAAAACGAACGAAATATATTAAGCAGATTTAGAAAATATGGATAATATTCCTGTGCAGGTACTTAAAAGTCCTACCAGGCATTGATTGTAGGTACTTATTTTATAGAAAGTTAAAAGATGCACTGCGTAAAAAAGGTGCAGTGTGACCGTACTTTTGCACTTATTTTATTGGAAGTTAAAAGATGCACAGCGTAAAAAAGGTGCATTGTGACCGTACTCATAAACATGTATGAAAGCTAATAAAACTAACATTAATATACGATTAACACACTCGTTTTTCCAATATTTTTATTTTAACGGTGGTCGTGTTTACACGCCAGCAACTACGAGTAGGAATTATATCTATGTTTTTTTTTAAGTGAGGGTTGATGAAAAATAAATTAAACAATAGGTTAAAAATTGAAACTTGTGCTACGATACTATCAGCACTTATTTTGTTATATACTGATAAAAAAAAGACTACATTCCAAGCAACGAGCGTGTACAAAAAATGCTGATACTAAGTTAGTTCAAGAGAAAATGTTTTGGAAGAATATTTTTCCTTTGTTGGAAATGTCTTTACCAGTTGTCGATTTCACTTTTTGTTTTTTTTTTTTTGCGTGTTACTCAAAGTAATATGACTCCAAGTATAAGTAATACGAAAGTATAAGAGGGTTGCTATTTATATTTCGGGTCCTGACAATACTAGTGTTTCCATATTCAAACTGGAACTTCCATTGGCAACTTTGACATTTTTTAGCATAACTTCACTCAGAACGTTTTGTCATTTGAGGGCGAATTGTTTTGTTTTCAGTGTGTTGAAAAATTCATCTCAGTCAAAAAATCGAATTATCCCGTGAACATTTTCGTGTGATGATTTTTTACGATTTTCGGCGTGGGTTATCGAGACAAGAGTGTTTAAATCAACTTGTTTCGATTTTTGGCAATGAAGCACCATCAAAAACCACCGTTACTCGCTGGTACCAAGAGTTCCGTCTCGGACGCCGTTCGCTCCAGGATGAATTTCGTGAAGGACGTCCAACTTCGGTCACTTTGTCAGAAAGCATATTCATTTGGCCGTGAAATAAATCTGTTCTTGTTGGATCCCACATAATTTGACGTATGCTCAAAAAAAGGCTCGAATGGATTGGTGCAAAGAGATGTTGAAAAAGTATAACTGCGGTAGCTCAAAGGCAGTTTATAACATTGTCACAGTGTATAACACGATTCATGAATCTATGAACCCGAAACAAAACATCAATCGACCGTATGGGTCTTTCAAGAGGAGGAAATTCAAGAAAAGTTGTTCGTGGAAAAATATATCGAAGCAAATGTTTTTTTCATATAACCGGCCATGTTGCCACAGTGCCTTCAGTGGAACTTAGGAGATCAATTCTGAGTGGTATGGAACCATCGGTTCTCCAACAGTGTTCGGAGAAATTAGAAAAGGTAATAAGAGAAGACGGATCATTTTGCATCACGACAATGCAAGTTCTCACACATCAGCTGAAACGATGAGCTAGTTGACCACTCAAGATGTCCACCGTACAGCCCTGATTTGGCACCCAATGACTTCTTCTTATTCCCAAGGATCAAGAAAAAAATGCGTGGTCAACGTTTTTCATCGCCCGAAGCAGCTGTTGAAGCGTTTAAAAATCATGTTTTAGAGGTTTCTTAATCGGAGTGAGAAAAAGGGCTTCGAAAATTGGTTTGTCTCCTTTATGTTGATCATAAAGGAGAATATTTTGAAAAACAATTAAACCATTCCCAATGATAAATTGTTGTGTTTTTATTGCCGGACCCGAATATATAAATACCAACATCCGTAATACTGTTGTCATGATTGAAATATATTTATTTGCTTTTTATTGTTCTACTTTCCATTATGGGTTTGAAAAGTATTTTTTTTATTAAATTTGTGTGTAAATCTCTGTTTGTCAACCTTTTAAAAAAATTGTCCATGAAGAACGACGTTTATTTGTATTATAGGCATATTGCCATACACAGTTTTATTTAATTTTTAACGACGTTGAACTCATACCTGTTCTCTTACACATTTTCAGCAACGAGTTCACATATTTTTTTTTTATATAGAGTTTGCAAAAATATAAAAAGTAAACATCGAATTCAGTGCCAGCCTAAATTCAGAAACAAAGTTTCCAACTAATGGTAGAATTATGTATTGTTTTCAACACTTGTTTTCTATTATTACTTAAAAATTGTTAACCTTATTTTTTTCAATAAATTTTTATATAGTTTTTATGAATTCTAATCGTATTTTTTAAAAAACAACGTTCCACTTTTATTAAAAAAACTATTTTTAGTGCGAATTAATTTTTAAAAAATGACTCTTTGTTCAAATTCTTCAAGTTTCTTAATGGTAAACCCTAGCTATGATTAGTTTTAAACAGTTAAATTATAGTTATTTATTAATTTCGACTCCTTTGGAATATTTAATGCCGCTGCTGATGGATTGATAGAACGGCTTAGCCGTTATTACTTCCACAACATGTTAAGCTGCCTGCGCCAACGCCGACACAAATTTGAGGTCGACTTCCTTTTTCGTCTATAACAGCGGATTGTTTGAAAGGTTCTACTCTCTGTAATGTAACTTCTGCTTTTCTCTCTATGTTATACCATCTCTGCTCACATGCCCTTAAGCAATTATCCCTTTGATATTATTTAACATTTGATCTTCTCGCAAGCAACAGCAACTAGTGCAATAACATTTTGACATTTAGTTTTTTCGTGCATTCCTAGAGTCAACGTGCAAATTAGTGCTGTCCAACTAGAAATTATAGAAAATTGTGGTAAAGGCTGAAAATATCAATTAAAACTGGTAAAATTCTTACGGGAAACGTGTAAATTATCGGGATTAATGAATTCGTCTTTGAAATAATCTAATTGCGTATGCGGGACGTTCGTTTGTTTTTGTTTATCCGTGTTCGTGGGTTGCGATGAGTGCGAAAGTGTGTGTGTGCTTTCAAAACTGCAAATCATTTGTGATAACAACAACAAACATAAATAACTACATGCCGCAGAAGAGGAACAACAATGCGAACAATGTGATACTTTTGTTGGGCCCATCTGAAGTTTGACCTTTTGTTAAAACAAAACTAAGTGTCATTTTCCATTCGGCCGAAATTTTACTCGATAATGCCGGTGAACTTCTCGCAAGCAACAAGTGCAATAACATTTTGACATTTAGTTTTTCAGTGCATTCCTAGAGTCAACGTGTAAATTAGTGCTGTCCAACTAGAAATTAAAGAAAATTGTGATAATGTCTGTAAATTTCAATAAAAACTGGCAAAATTCTTATGGGAAACGTGTAAATTAACGGGATTAAAGAATTCGTCTTTGAAATAATCTAATTGTGTATGCGGGTCGGGTCGTTCGTTTGTTTTTGTTTATCCGTGTTCGTGTGTTGCGATGAGTGTGAAAGTGTTTGCGTGTGCTTTCAAAACTGCAAATCATTTGTGATTACAACAACAACATAAAAAACTACTGGCCGCAGAAGATGAACAACAATGCGAACAATGTGAAACTTTTGTTGGGCCCATCTGAAGTTTGTGCTTTTATAAGGGGTGGTAAAAGGATTGTTCGCAAAAAAACTTAAGTTTCATTTTTCCATTCGGCCGAGTTTTTTCTCGATAATGTCGATAATGCCGCTGACATGTATCGTTCAACTGAAATGGTGGCAATAAAGTCTAATTTTCGCGAATATTAATTCAGTACCGATCGGTTGGGTATTTTATTTCAAAAAAGGTAAGTGATTTTGCAAACTTTTTTTATTCAGTTATTAAAATATTATTTAAGAATATTTTGTGGGGTGTATACTGTACAAAACATATGAAGCGTGGTTAAATGCAGATAAATTTTACAGAGATTGGCATTGGTCCTTACCAAACTGTGTTCCAGAAAGTAAACTTTCCAAAGAAAACCAAAGGACGCTCAACAAAGTACATTTCCATTTAAAGAATATTCGTGTCTCTTATGTACGTACCCCGACGGATTCACCGCGGGACGGGAAGTCCGCATTCGTATCACTTCCTAAGGAAATGGTTTTGTGTCAACCGTCGGGTGACTCTATTATCGACATGCAGTCGGTGCATGCAGTAAACTGTCAAATTACCAATTTGGCAGCAATTTTACAAAAACAAAAAAACAAAAGTTGAGAGCTTTAATGAATTCATCAATTGGCATTATTTTAAATTTTAATACGATAGAAAATCGTTGTACATGAAAAGAGTTCGAAAAAGGGATGTAAGTGTTTTCAAATAAGCTGATGCAATGTGAGAAGCAATTTTAATTTTCATTTAAATGGAATAAATTTTAATTATTTCCACTCGTTTCTTAACTTACCTTTTAGCTTCCATAGCAAGGTGCAAAATATATTTGTATTCGCACAAAAAGTCGTCCACTCACTAACAAATTCAACAAATTACTTGATCCTCAGCTTATCCGCAACAATTTTCTGTCGGATATTTAACGGATCCCTTTTGTGAATCACCTGCGGTATACATAATACGCATTTTCCGAGTGCGGTCCTACCGACAGCTTACATAAAGGTCCAATTAGTCTTGGCGGTTGATTCTGCAACCTGTAGAAATCTACCGTCGTCAACCGTCAAACTGTAGTTATCTCCCTCAAACACATGCAAAATTCATCCACTTGCAAAATTCATCAGCACGCATTTTCCGAATGCGGCCCTACCGACAGCTTACATAAAGGTCCAATTAGTCTTGACGGTTGATTCTGCAACCTGTAGAACTCTACCGTCAAACTGTAGTTATCTCCCTCTTACACATGCAAAATTCATCCCCTCCCCCAACTGAAATAGCTGATTGCCTACCGTCAACCGTCCATCGTCAAGACTAAAGGCCCATTTAGTCTCGACGGTTGACGGTTGACGGTAGATTCTGCAACCTGCAGAAGTCTACCGTCGTCAACCGTCAAACTGTAGTTATCTCCCTCTAACACATGCAAAATGCAACCCCCAACTGAAATAGCTGATTGTCTACCGTCAACCGTCCACCGTCCACCGTCAATCAGCTATTTCAGTTGGGGGTTGCATTTTGCATGTGTTAGAGGGAGATCACTACAGTTTGACGGTTGACGACGGTAGACTTCGGCAGGTTGCAGAATCTACCGTCAACCGTCGAGACTAAATGGGCCTTAAATGGACCTTAATACCAAAATAGTCAACTGCGGAAATAATCCGATCCGCAGCCATCCGTCGGCGTGCATTATAGACACGATTGATTGACCAGTGCTGCCAACTCAGGGGAATTTATTTTGAAAATAAGGATTTATATTTTGGTTTGGGTAATTCGAAGGGAATTGCAATTAAAATTTGGGGATTTTTTTTTTAGCTGAATTGCTATAATGGTTTTTGGGTTTCTGCTATGATTTTGTACATTAAATGTAACACATTTTTAAATTGAGAATTATGTACGAGGCCATGAATGACTATACAATAATGATCTGCAGAAATCAGGATAGTTGCTAGTAGTTTTTGTTACAATTTTTGGAATTAAGTAGGAAGCAGAGTTCAGAAACGTTTAAAGTTTTACCGTGAACTAGAGACATTACTTATTATAAGCATTTGTCTTTATTTACAAAAAAAATAATTATTTCACAAACTAGTTAGAAAAGGCTGTTGTTTGTCATATTTTTGACATTTATTTTTAAGGTATTCGCTCATAAGCAGAAAAATTAAAATTGTTCTAATTATAAGCTGCCACACCGAAACTAAGGTGTACAAAACCGACATTCCGGTTTTTATGTTCAAACCCGACCGTCGGTTTAGCAATTTATTAGGATTGCCACCCTTATGGATATCCTAATACAATAGTTTTTAGGAAAAACCAGGGATTTGTTTATAGTTTTTGTTACGCATTTTGGCAATAAATTGGCAGCAGAGTTTACAAACGTTTAACATTCTATTGTGGACGAGAAAAATGGCGTAATTATTCAAGTTTTTTTGGTTTTCGCTTTATAATTATCATTAGTTTTTATATCTTAAAAAACTAATTAATTAATTAATTAGATAAGGTTGTTGTTTTTCATATTTTTGTTTGAAAAAATTTAAAGAACTCTGCAATGTAACACATTTAATTTCATAGGAATTCGCTCATAACCAGAAAAATAAAAATTGTTCTAATTATAAGCCGCCACACCGAAACTAAGGTGTCCAAAACCGGCATTCCGGTTTTCATATCCAAACCCGACAGTCGGTTTTATAAAAATATGTCCAAACCCGACATGCAAGTTTACACGGTTTTTTGCCGTCTGATATTTCTGTTGTATGTAAATAAAGAAAATTGAAAAGTGGTAAGTACTAAATACGAAACTACTCAAAATATTTTGGTCCGCTTGTTTGTTGTCTGAACCATAGTACTTATGTATACAATAAAGAAGGTAGAGTTATGCTATCAGCTGAGTTAAATTTTTTTTCTTAGAAACATAAACTTTCAAATTTGACAAAGGTAATTCTAGAAGTTTGTTAAGCTACATTTCTATAGGGTGGGCCATTTAAAAGTCCATGTCATTCTTTATCCAATAAAACCAGAAATTTTAAAATTCTCAGTAATTTTTTTTTTTTTTGACGATTCAAATTTAAAATTTTAAATGGCCCACCCGGTTATTCACAATACTCATCAATCGCCCACGAAAAAATATATATTTTTAATTTTTTTAAGTTCAACGAACTGTTTCTTTTTTGTTGGACCAGTTACCTCATTGAAAAACTCTAGAAAAACCTTTTTTAATGCGATTTCTATCAAATTTGGAATTGTATATAACGATAGACAAACAACCAATCTTAGTTTTGGTTTTGGTTCATATAGGCTCATTTTTTGATAAAGTCTGGTATTGAAAAATAGCTTTGAATATGTGACAGCGCATAGAGAAAGGGACCTAAGGGTAAAAAAATCAAATTTCATTTTTTTCCTTTTTTTGATGTGGACAACATCTAAGCATCGAATGAGATCGATCCCATGCTCCAAAAGTGTTCCCTCCCAGAGATATGAAAGTGAAGTCGACGATTCTAAGCTCAAATATAAAGGGACCTAAACTTTAAAATGGCTCTTCTAAACAAAACTGGTTTTTAACCTTAGGTCCCTTTCTATTTTGCGCGTCACATATACTTGGCTTTAAAATGACGAAGCCAAAAATAAAATTATTTTTTTTTTGGCTAAATTTTGGTGTCGAACCCTATGCCCAAAAATGTGACCTATTTTAACATATATATAGGGTGATCCATCTAGAGGTATTTTTTCAAAACAAAAAAAATATAAAAATTCAAATCTTATTTTCGCTTAGAAATTAATTGGTTTGGAAAATATATTGAGTGTAACCGGGAGATAATGATGGTGTGTACTCTACAGTATATTTATCTTTTAGTGTATCTACATTAGTTATAGTTAGGGATCTGAACTACTTATATATGCAAATGCATATGTTTTGTCGTCAGTCTGAAAGTAAGTTTAAGCTAATATCTTTAAGAATCAATCATTTTGTTATAAAATACCGTGTGAATATTTTGGTAAGATAGTCCCATTTTGTGCATATTTTGTTTAATTAATAGGTTTTATTGCATATTTTAATGCATGCTTAACTAAAAAATGCTTTAAAAATAATTATATAAAGTCCTAACTAAGAATTAAACCAATTTTGAGTAAAACAAAGGCGTTTACATACCCAAATTATGGATTTAAAGGACGAGACGGATTTTATTTTTAGCCACAGAAATGAATAATTTTTATTTTTTATACAAGATTCCAAATAAATACAATACGAGGGCTGACATATATATATTTCTGGCCTTATAATGAAAGTGCGAGTTTTTATCATCAAAATTGGTTTTATTGTTTTTCAAAGTATTCTCCAGCATGATTTATACACTTTTGTATGCGCTCAAACCAATTGTCGAAGCACTTTTTTCACTCCGATTGAGACACTTCCAAAACATTTTGAACGCTTCAACAGCATCTTCTGGCGACGAAAATCGTTGACCACGCATTTTTTTGATGTGTGGGAATAAAAAGAAGTCATTGTGTGTCAAGTACGGCGGATGACCCATCAATTCGACGGTCAAAAAGGCGCTGGTTTGAGCCGATGTGTGAGAGCTTGTCATGGTGCACAATGATTCGTCTTCACTTGTTCGTTTTTCGAATTTCTCCGAAGACTTCAGGCAAACAAGTTGTGGTGTGGTGACCGTCCTACGTTGCTTAAGCGGAACAGTCGCACATGACCAGTTTAGCCGAAGAAACAGGCGACCATTTGCTTCGAAGTCCTCCTTTACGAACAACTTTCTTTGGATTTGGCTCGTCTTCGAAGACCCACACGGTCGATTGCTGTTTTGTTTAGGGCTCATACGCATAGATCCATGATTCGTCACCTGTGACAATATTATAAACGTCTTTTAAAGCAGCGCGATCGTATTTTTTCAAAATTTCTTTGCACCAATCGACACGAGCCTCTTTTTGAGCGATTGTCAAATTGTGAAGAGAACAATCCACGTTTACGGAAATGCTCAAGGATGCCTTCATTTCACGGTATGACACATGACGATCTTGCATTATCAGTTCACACACGGCATCAATGTTCAATGGCACAACGGCCGTTTTTGGACGAGCGAGCATCTTTGAGCGAGCGTCGGCCACGAATGAATTCATTAAAACAGTTTTTCACAGTGCTATAGGATGGTGCTTCATCGCCATACAAAAATTTAAGTTTATCGATGCACTTTTGTCGTGATAATCCACGTCGAAAGTTGCAAAAAATGATCGCATGAAAATGTTCACGAGTTAATTCCATTTTTTTCCAAATTGATTTTTTCAAGTCACTGTAAACAAAACAAATGATGGTCATACGTCAAAACGTTCTGGGTACGTACATTTATGCTAAAAAAAATTTTCAAACTTTCCAATGGAAATGTCAGAATGTCAGATAGATATAGCAACCCTCGTAATGCCACCCAACCTCTTTCTGTTCTAAACAGAAATCATGCAGTGGGCTCCAAATGTGGAGTATCTGTAGAAATGTACTGTCGTTTTCGAAAAATATCGAATGCGGATAAAAATTTGTGTTTAGCTACAGACAAAGCTCTTTACTTTACTTATAACATTTTACCAGCATTCTAAAATAGAATCGGCCAACTGTATATTGATGACCTCATTTTTAACGCTTGACTTAATTGTAAGAAATCGGACCGTTTTTTGGTTTAACGTTAGCATTTTTCGGCTCAGTTTGTCCCACAGGATTTTGTTTGATCTAAAAGTGGGTTCTTTATATATAAATCCAAAAATTGAGTTTGAAATAGAAAATTTCAAAGGAAACACAAACTTTCAAACAAAGTAGGAGTAAAATTTAAGTTTGACTGTAAAGAAAAATATATATAAGTCAACCAAAAATTATCGTAAAAGTTCATTGTCGAAAAAATATATCCTAAATATGCTTGGTTCATAGTCAGATTTGAGACCAAGTTTCTTTTGAGCAATTTGTTCAAAGAGAAACGAGAAGGCAGTCGAAAATACTTTCGTTTAACGCTACTCCACCATTTTCAGACCCCAAGCAACAAATGTGTTTTTACAATGAACAAAGGCAATACACTCAAGTGCAGGCAGATTTCAATTCAACGAAAATTTGCCGATGGTAGAGTATTCCTCCAAATAAAGCTAACAAAATAAAAATCCCACGCACTGCCTTCTAATTCGCATAGGTTTGCATCGCTACTTAAAATTATCCCTTTATGGTTACTTATCGATAAAGAAGCAACACTGATAGAGAGCAATGTGTCATTAAAAAGCTCTAATCTCCTCAGCCGTATAAAGGCAAAAGCTTTATACCTTTATTAACAACCCATTTGCTACTTTGAGCTTTTGCCTTTAACCGCCTGCAGAGCAAATACAGATACAATATAAAACTTTAGTTGATCTGAACTTTTTAAACTCGTACTCTCCTATGTGTATTTTTTATATGTTGCGCATAGAAAAATAAATTATGATCCTTCTTGCGTTTCTACCAGCCCCAAATCCAGTAGAACGCATATGGAACTTCTAATCGAACAGTCATTATTTCTTCGAGTGATCATGGCATGACTCCTCAACAAGGGGCACCATATGACTCGAGCATTTAAAGTTGAGTTTTCTGTTGACTTGATTTTCTACTTGCTGCCCTGCCAGTCGTTGACTGCAGTTTTAAAGCGCTGCCATGGAAATCAAAACATTTCTGCATTACAGCTATTTTCCTTGGCCATGGCTGGATAAGTACCTCTTAGGGCCTTAGGGATAAACTAGAACATTGTCCCCTTATTTACATACATAATTCCCTAAACATTTTATTAAGAAAAACAACTTGGCACATATCTCCAATCAGTAAGCGGTGAGTGGTATAATTTTTGTAATCCCTGACCAAAATCATATCTAAATCATATCTCGGAATGAATAATAAATTTTTAAGGAAAATCCCTTGTAGAAATACAAAGTCAACGGCATTTCACGTAGAGAGAATATATGGTTTCTATATTATCCCGGCTACAATAATATGTTCTCTGCAATTAAGGTAATGGTTGATTAATCTATATGTTTATTTTTTTTTTAAATAAAATAAAAAACTATAAATCATGTGTAGAATCTTTATTGTTTATTTGAAATGACATTTTATGCCATTTATTTTTCGAATATAATTTCCTTCAAATGTTTCTTTAACTTCGCCTCAGGGCTTTCATTCAGAGGGTCCAACTTTGGATGACTCGTTCGAGTGTTTCCACCGGTATGGCGTTAATGACTAACATCGTGGTTTTCATACATAGTATTATTGCCAAATTGAAAATTAAAAATATGGTTGTAGCAAAAATAAAAATATGGTTTGTGCGGTGGGTTTTATGTTAAAAATGATATGAGTAACCAAATCACATTGTATGATTGCAATGTTTAAAAATTATAATATGGTTTTTAGAAAAATGTTGTTACAAATCTTACGCGATACTGCTTTTGATTTGTAGAACTAAAATATTTTTAATAAATAAATTACTTGCGTTTTTTTAAACGAATTTTTCTTATTGTTTATTGAATGTATTTTTTAATAATTTTTAAATAAATAAAATTCTATTGTTCAATAACAACATAACAAATAATTTTGGGGATCGTAGTATAGTTCAGTGGGCTCATACTATGCTTGAGATCATAACATGGTTGAGTGTGAATCATACTATAGTTGTGGGGATCATACTACGGTTGTATGTGAAACAGACTGTGGTTGTAAGGCTCATCATATGGTTGTAGGGTTTATAGTTAGGTTGGGTGTAAATCATACTATGGTTGTGGGGATCATAATATGGTTCAGTGGTAAACGTACTATGGTTATGGGGATCATAGTATGGTTGTAGGTATCATAGTATGGTTGTGTGTGAATCATACTATTGTTGTGATGATCATAATATTGTTGTAACACAACCATATACATACTTAACAATAGTTGAATATTGTTTTCGAATATTGTTACCCGAACCATATTTTTTATTTCGTGTCAGGAGGTGGAAAATCCTTTGACTCTTGACCTAAATTAACTGCGTAATATTCGCGCATGCTCTTCGTCAAATACAGTGTGGCTGATGAATATTGCTACATTAAAAAACTCAAATAACTTTTTTTCAGTAACTGGAATTTATTTTTCTTTATTCATGTTAAATTCAGTTATTCAATTTTATTTAATACAACTCAATTAGTTTTAAAAATAATGGAATTTAAATGCCCCTGCTCGTTAATGCGTGTGCGGCATCTTGCCAAAAAGTTGTTCATTACTGCTTGGAGAGTTGAGAAAGGAATAGCCGCAATTGTTACTTCAATGGATTGCTTTAGTTCATTTAAATTTGTGGAAAATTCACAAGATAAAGTCAGGTGCTGTAAGGTCAGGCGACCTGGCGGGCCAACAAAATGTGGAGTTTCTGGATATCTGCTTATTGGGAAATTTTCGTCGCATTTCTGTCATATCAGGCCGGGCTATGTGAGGAGTTGCACCATTTTGCTGAAACCACACAGAGTTAAAAGAAATTCTCATTTGGCGTAGTTCTGAATAGAAAAACTCTCTCAAGATGCTCAAGTAACGGTCTCCAGTAACCTTAACGGTGTGACCGTTTTCTTCGGAGAAGTAGGGCCCGACAATGTAGCGTGATTAAACTGTACACCACACTGTGACACGAAGTGGATGCAATTCCGTCTCATGGAGTAACTGTGGGTTGAAAGTTCTCCAAATTCGGCAATTTTTTGTATGTTTATGTTGCCGAAATGGGCCTCGAAATCGTCCTGGTCAGACATAAAAAGAGAGTTCAACATGTTTCCGTACTCTTACACCATTTGAAGCATACTTTGGCAAAATTCCAAGCAAATCGGGAAATCTGCTGCGTTCATTTTGTTGGCCATTTGAATTTTCTATGGGAATAAGTCCAAATCTTTGTACATAATTGACTGTAATGACTGCCTGCTTATGCCCATGTGAGCTGATAAGGTTCTTGTGGAAACTCTTGAATTGTTTGGACTTGAACTGAACGATTTCGATGGTAAGGTCTTCTGTTGACTGTCACGTGCTAGGAAGAACTGTTTATAAGTCTTATTATGGCCCATCTGGTCGGAGAATAGGCACCATTGAAAAAAATTGAGTGTAATATGGCAACATTGTTTCTCGTTGTATGCACCAAAAAGAATTAAACCAACAAGTGCTTTCATTGGCGAATTCGCCAGAAGCAATAAACAGAAACTATAAATTTTACAAATCAATTAATTGCTACTTTATTGCTTTGTTAAATGTCTTGAACTGCCAGGTTATGTTGTACCTTTTGAGAATTTCCGATCATACGTCTTGCTGTTTAATTATTTTTTAGTATATGTACGAGAGCTGCTATATATATTTATATCTGGCCTAATAATGAAATTGGGAATACTTATCAAAAATGGTTTTATTGTTTTTCAAAGTATTCTCCAGCATAATTTATACACTTTTGCATGCGCTTAAACCAATTGTCGAAGCACGTTTTCCACTCCGATTGAGACACCTCCAGAACATGGTTTTGGAACGCTTCAACAGTACCTTCTGGCGACAAAAACGTTGACCCACATTTTTTTCTTGATGTGCGGAAATAAAAAGAAGTCATTGGGTGCCAAGTCAGGGCTGTACGGCGGATGACCCATCAATTCTCCATTTTGGCCGGTCAAAAAGAACTCGCATTGTCATGGTGCAAAATAATTCGTCTTCTCGTTCGTTCGTTTTTCGAATTTCTTCTGGTCGGAGGATTGCCGCCAAACGTGCGCCTATACTCTCTTTGAACCGAAACTACGGACTCCAGTGCGTGATAGCGGCGGACAATCCAAATTCTTGTTTCAGTGTCCCATTTATAAAATTTTTTTAACTCTAAAAATCAATCTGCAAAATAAAAAAAAAATTAACCAGATTCATCAAATTTTTTTCGGTGGCGGCTTTCATCAGCCACCCTGTAGCTGCTGAAGAAAATCCTGTTTAAATTTGTAGGCCTCTAACTCCGGTCCCGTGCCTTCCCCCTGCGATTACCATCCTTCGTCTTCTGGCTCTGCTGTTGTTCAACTTCAGTGTCGCATTGACTATGACGGACGCAATGACAGCGTGTAGGTAAGTTTCTGCACGAGTGTGTGTCTGTATTTGGCTGTCCATGGTGTCATTGATATGTCGTATAAATTGTCACGAATTGTCAGGGGTTTCTGTGTCAATTGCATACTTTTTACTCTTGCTTGCCTTTTGTTCGTTTGTCGGCCAGCCTGCTCGTTCATTCATTCTCCAGCTCAAAGAAAAATTAATACAAAAAAATAAATACAGCTCAAAATCAAATGTTAGCATAAATAAATGTATGTATTAAATTATGCCCCTTTGGAAATTTGATTTTATTATTAAATATGCATTCGCATATACTCGTTTATAAAGTGTTACCAGATCAAAAGTTTGACTAGGCTCCAGCGTTACGATTAAAGTGAAATTAGTTCGTGGCGAAGATTTTTTAATCTTGAATAGCCTCCCGAACGGACCTAACTTTTTTTCCCGCAGAGTACGATCAATATGTCATTCCCGATTCAAAATAAATAATACGTATTCATCGTCTTAAACATTAACAATTCTTAGTACAGGGTGGGCCAAAAGTCACCATTGAGTTAAAAACTTTAAATTATAATTTTTTTTTTATTTTTTTCTCAGATTATACTTATATAATATTCGTATGCAAAATGGCAATTTTTTTTACACTAAGTATGAAAAATAATGTCATCTAACTGACCCCTGTTTTTAGCTTTGCAATGATGGGCTCGTTTTAGAGCATTTTCCATAACATCTTTCAAAATTTGTGGCTGTAGCGTTCGATTTCCTGCAACAATGTTGGCCTTGAGTTGAAGGATTGTCTCGGGCTTGTTTACATATACTCGCTTTTTCAAATTACCCCTAAGAAAATAGTCGGTTGCTGATTTTCTGGAAATTATTCGCTCTCCAAAAGTTGGACTTAAATGTGTCATTGTGTCTCGGGCAGTGTGGGCAGTGGCTCCGTCCAGCTGAAACCACATCTCAGGTCTGTTTTCAATAGCAGGACGTAAACAATTCCCACACCATACTGTACACCTGCGGGGGTGGGATTGGCGTTGATGAATGGCTCTTGGATTTTCAGAACCCCCTAAGCTATAGTTCTGCTTATTAACAAAGCCATTCAAATGAAAATGAGCTTCATCACTCATCATTTTGCATTAAAATAATTGTTCGCTGATTTAAAAAAAAAAAATTCTGTTATTCGGGTTCTTTGTTCAGTTTCTCCATTATTTATTCTCAGTGTTATTTATTATTGGTAATTTGAAAGGACATTTTATGACATTTATTTTTTGAATATAATTTCCTTCAAATGTTGGCCGCAACTACGCCCCTCAGGGTTTCCAATCTGAGGGTCCAATTTTGGATGACTCGTTCGAGCATTTCGACCGGTATGGCTTTAATGAAACGCGCAATGTTGACTTCCTAAACCTGAATCGTAGCTGGTAGCATAGACTTTGGACTTTACGTAACCCCAAAGAAAAATGTCTAAAGGTGTGATATCACTCGATCTAGGAGGCCAACTGACCTGTCCAAAACGTGAAATTAGCTGCTTTTCGAAATGACCTCTCAATAGATCCATTGTTTGAGCAGCTATATGGCAAGTGGCACCGTCCGGTTGAAACCAAGTGTCGTCAAGTTTACGGGTTTCAATTTCAGGTAGCACAAGGAACGTACGTAATAGCAAGCACCATTCACGGCTACGTTCCGGCCAAAATAGGCACCGATGATTCCACCAGATTTTAAACCGCACCAAACCGTGGTTTTTACCTCTTGAACCTCTTCTTGTTGCTCTTCAGCACAAATGCGGCAATTTTGTTTATTGACTTTGCCGTTGAGCCAGAAATGGGCCTCATCACTGAACAAAATTTTGGTCGAAAACAGCGGATCTTCCCGTATCTCAACGAACGCTCATTTCCATAATACAGTTGCCAACATTTGAAGGTAATTATTTTTAAAAAATAAATGCCGTAAAAAGTCCTTTTAAATTACCAATAAATTGTCCACACTTTATTTGAATTTTTATATTTTTTGTTTGTTTTTTTTTTCTAAAAAAACTCTAAATAAAATATATAAAAGAAAAAGTTATTAATTTTTTAAACCCCATGGTAACTTTTGGACCACCCTGTACAACGGCAGGCCTTTTTGGGGGTCATAAAAGCTAAAAGTTTTGTTAAACCCCTTTTTGGGTATTAATTACTATTGATATGTTGAGCAAATATTCAAGAGGGTGTACTTTTTGTCAAGGTTTCTTAAGCCCCTTAAAATCGTTAAAATACTGTACTCAATCTCACGCTTTTAAACGGTATGAAGAAGTCTGGCCATATTCCCTAGTGGTCTCTTCTTTTGAAAATAATAGCCGGTTTTTAGGGAACCTACGGTCCATGCTTCCGACCATATTATCATAGGTAAGTTTTTAAAATACATCAATATTTGAATACGTATCAAAATTTGACAAATTTCCTGCGCACTGAAGCCATATTGACGACCTACCTCAACGAAATTTTCGTGGCCCATTTACAATTGAGAAAAAATTATATTTTGGCCTTCCTTAGAAAGGCACGAAAAAGTGTCGTTAACTGGCAACTCTGTAATAGTTCGTGTGTCACATGCGGTTAATACGCCATAATTTATGATTAAACTGGCATTTTTGCCACACACTCATTGAAACCCCTATGCAGTATCGCAATTAAATAAAATTGACAATTTGTTCAATATCAACACTCTTTGCAGCGTTACGGGTGAACTGGACTGGAATATTCACTGCAGAGTGCTGGTATGGCCGTCTACATATGGTCAAGCCCATGTTGAATTCAAAAGTACTCGTATATTATCAATTAATAAAGATATCAAATCGCATGGAATTCCTTTTTGTTCGTTGCGAATACATACTCGCTCTACTAGAATGGACTTTGCACAGGGTGGTGCACTAAGCTGAATACTAAATATTGTAAAATGGCAAAAGTTTCTTTCTTTGAGTTTTTTTTTTTATTTTTTTCTGTTGAATTACTATTCCTCTTATGAAACAAGAGCAATCTTCTTTGGAGGTAACTAGCTAAGTTAACTACTTAGTTTGCAATATGCTAACCTGGCAACATTGAAAAAAATTTAGTGTAATATGGCAACATTGTTTCTCTTTGTATGCACCAAAAAGAATTAACTAACAAGCGCGTTCATTGGCGATTTCGTCAAAAGCAATAAACAAAAACTATACATTTAAAAAAAATAAGTGAAGTATAATTAATCAATTAATTGCTACTCTTTTGCTTTGTTAAATGTCTTGAAAACCCAGTTTGAGTTGATTTATTGCTTCGCTTATATGGGATAAGCGTGTAGATGTGCCCAATACTAATTTTCCGATCTACATCTTTCTGTTTGATTATTTTTAGTAAATGTGACAGCGCATAGAGAAAGGAAACTTAGGGTAAAAAAATCAATTTTCATTTTTTGATGCGGACAACATCTGAGCATCGAATGAGACCGATCCCATGCCCCAAAAGTGTTCCCTCACAGAGATATGCGCGTTTTATGAAAGTGAAGTCGACGATTCTAAGCGCAAATAGAAAGGGACCTTATCTTTAAAATGTCTCTCCTGAACAAAACTGGTTTTTAACCGTAGGTCCCTTTCTATTTTGCGCGTCACATATACTAAGAACATTATGGTTACGCCAAAACTACTATTACAATAATAAGAAGTTTTCATATGGTCGCCACAACAACAGTATGTGGCTCTCCGATATTGTCTCATCAAACACATTTGTTTTCTTCATGACATGTTATGATTCAAAAAGAACCCGCTAGATAAACCTTTCGTTAACAGACCACAAAAAAAAACCCTTAGGTTTTTTATCTTCAAACACATCTCTACTGTTTTTTCTTTCAACCTGACATTAATTTTTTAGTTCACACACGTTTACGATGATGTGACATTTTATTTTATTTAACATTTTATCGTGGCCATGACACTTCATAACACAATTGTTAATGCATTTTCATTAATGTATTCATTAATTTTTATTTAATTATAAAAAATGAAAACTGAAAATGAGACAGGCATTAAAAGAAGCTAACAAATATAATACTCGTAATGAGAACAAGTTGAAAAATTAAGTTCGGACGGGTAAAAGCTTTTATACACGTCACCATGGATGGCAGGCCAGTCGTTTGGTGAAGATTGGGAATTGGATCAACACACAGAGAAACTATTAGTTTGAAATCCGTTGGAAATACAATGATTCCATTGCAAAACAGGAATGTCAGTTGCAATCGCCTAATGTTTATACTCGTAATGGATATTCGATTAGAAATACCACATTAAGGTAAAATATAAGCATCGTACTGTACTTGCAACTAATTCGTCGGTTAGACCGATGAAACGCGAAAGCTAATGATTGTGGCAATCAATATCTTTGCAAACGTTTTGCTGTTGTAACCAATTATTGGTGACGGCAACTACACTTTTATCATAACCAAAAAAGCATTGTCAAAAGTATAGTTTTAAAAATAAAATAATTCGATTATTACTGACTTTAAACTCGACGCGAAGAAGTGCGTTCTGATACTTCAGATATGTGGTAATGCCAAACGACTTAGGCTGCCTAGGCGCCAAGCATTCACAGAAACTCCCTGTTTGGCGAGGATAGCGGGCAGGCGGCATTATAGCTACTTACTTCTTTAAAAACGGTATTGTCAATGCTAACACCGTCGACGGAGTATGCTACCGATCCCAATAATTAGCAATATCCACTGTCCAAAGTTGTCTGATATGCACAGAGAAAACAAATTTGTTGACACAACCGAATTCCGGGCGTGTTTGTTGGTACTTTTCATGAAGAACCATCGCTAGAACCGAATGTTGATTGGATACGCTATATTTTTCAGTAATGGGAGCTGTTGAACAGACAAAGTATCGGTAACCTTAACTAATAAAGTTGATTATAGGAACCGAATTGGTATATGTTTTTTGTGTTGTTATAGATTATTGGCTACAAGGTCTCTTTGGATTTGATTGTCGCTACAAGAGCATTTGTTAACTGGACCATCTGAAGATTAAATTTTTTGTTTCAGTTATCAGACCGAGCAGATTTTTTTAAAACTTGGTTTTTACTTTCGAATCACGTATACTAACAGTGCAACCAAATGTTAGTTAATGATTTTAGTTGAAATGTTTAGTAAATGGAACTGAAGATATCGGTTGAAGTGACAAAGAAGAAAGTTACGAGTATTATAATGATATTGGAATTGCAGTTTTAACTAATTTTATCAGGATTTGAAGTTTTAATTAAAGACTTAAAACTCCAATTAAAGCAAAATTATCAAAGTATGATACATACTTTATGATATATACTTTATCGGGTACGGAGGAAGATATTTTTTATTTTTCTTTCGGACGATATGATTTTCAGAGAAACCCTAAAATTCCGACGTAATAACTTTTTTTTCATTAATTGTCTTTTTATTTTAACGATCAAATTGTTTCTAAGATGCTGCGTTTTTGGATATTAGAGGGAAATAATTTTTTAACAATCAATAGTTGGTTACAGCGAACATTTCTATGAAAAACTACAAGTTGCAACAACAGGCGGTTCTGGCAGCCACCAATTTGAATATCATTCGGTTAATGTGGCCGAATAGAAAGTAATTATATTGGCATAACAATCATTCTGTGGTACGTCAAACCAAATTTCCATTACAATTATTAACTTTTGGTTATTGCAACTGAAAGTTTTCTCGTCTAACGGAAATTTTGTATTTCAGACCAATTTTCTACTAACTTTTACACTGTGTTTTCTAATAAAGTTTGTGCAAGCAGAAAGCAGATTTGTTATCGCAATCGATTTTTTTGCCAGCCGAATGTTTGTGGTTGCATATACTATCCCTATATTTCATCGTTACAACCGAATGTTGATTGGTTGCACAGCAATTTTCAGTAGAGGGAACTGATACTTTCGGTTGAAGAAAGCAAGTATCGGTAATCCTAACAGATTATTATTGGAACTTAATTTGTACATGTATAAGTTTTGGTTATGAGTACTTTTTGAAACAATGTAATATTTTACCGCCTTGCAATAAACTGCTCAGTGAAGAAACCTTGAAAAGTGAGATTTACAACAGTAGTTTTCACACCTTTGGTGAGAATCTGGTCTTAAAGAGTTCAGATTTCCTTTTAAATATACTTATAGCTGCGAAGGTTTCTAATGAAGGTCGTCAAGGACCAGAAATCGAGATAAAATCAGTTTGCAGTCTGAAAATCAATGTCACTTGGCCATTTTATATTTTATTCAGCTCGGACCAAGTCTTCGGGTAGTGTTCTTCTCAGCCTTCTGTTCTGTATAGGGTTTCTGATCATATGTTGCACTTCTGGATTTTTATGCCACAAATGTGATAAGTAATGAGATGTAAATGACTAGATGAGTCTTTATTGTATTCAGTTGTAATAATAAAGAATGAAAAAAAACAAGTAAAAAATGTTAAGTTTGGCGGTGCCGAACTTTGGATACCCTCCACCAGATTCCCAAATAAAACCAAATTTTGTGCGGAAGTGTGTTCTATATAGAAAGCTTTATGTGCAAAATTTCATTTCTATAGGTCAAGCTTGTGGTGAGTTATCGTCATATTATTTCTCAAGGCCCATGAGACCGTTTGTGTGGGAGGTACCAGTAGGACTCTTCCGATCTCCACAGAATTTGGCACAGAAGTGTGTTCTATATAAAAATCTTTATGTAGAAAATTTCATCTCGATAGGTAAAGTGTGTGGTGAGTTATTGTCATATTATTTTTCAAGGCCCATGAGACCGTTAGTGTGGGAGGTACCAGTAGGACTTTTCCGATCTCAACTGAATCCAGCGCAGAAGTGTGTTGTATTTAGAAATCTTGATGTGTAAAATTTCATTTCGATAGGTTAAGTTTGTGGCGAGTTATAGTCATATTATTTCTCAAGGCCCATAAGGCCGTTTGTGTGGGAGGTACAAAAAATGGTGGCCCAATCTAAACCATTTTTACATAGATGATTGCGCCTACGAGTATATAGAGATTATTATTTGCAAAATTTCAGTGATTTTGCTCAAGAAACTGGAAGGATATATCCAAATAAAAAAAATAATTTTTATGAGGTAGTGTCAGTTGAGGGTCTCCAACAACAACTTCCCGTAGAGCTATATAGCCCATTTTCAATACCAACCATGATAGGTTAACTACAGGCTCTATCTTGTTTTCAACAGACGGACAGCCGGACAATTTTACGAGGATCAAGAATATATATACTTTGTTGGGTCTCCGATGATTTTACGAGCATCAAGAATATATATACTTTGTTGGGTCTCCGATGATTATTTCAAGGTGTTACAGACAGAACGACAAAACTAATATACCCTCCATTGTATGGTGGGGGGTATAAAAAAAACTTGGCCATTTTGTAAAAAACTTGTCTTCTAATAAAATTTAGATGCAAGAGGTCTTTTTTCCCTGTTCAATGTAAGTAAAATATAAAATACTTTGATTCGATTTGATGTTAACTCTCTGACCGTCCTTGTGGGAAAACTCGTTAAATCGCATGTTAATGTCCTTTAATTAACTATTCGTATGCAAATTGTCTGTGTGTGACTCGAAAAATGTCTGATTGTGAAGTGACAATAAGTGATATAAAATAATTAAATACTTTCAGCGACAGCAACAATGACAGCGACAACTTCTGACAATGTTTCCAACAGCACTCTTCGCATTGCCACTGTTTGCGGCTGTTGCAACAACTGTTGCGACCCCTGCTGTTGAACGGTGATGCAGTCACCGTTTGGCTGTCGGATGTGGCATGGTACGGTAAAAAGGTTTTTGGTCTGATAATTAGTCCCTCGGTTGACATATGACACTTTGCTCTGTTTTTTTTTGAGTTCATTTTGTTGACGATGTCGGTTTTTGGAATGTTTGCTCCTCCTCGTTGCCGCTTCATTTTTGGGTAGCAACATTCAACTGTCACATTAGAGTGTAACGAAAAAATACGCACAATACTGTGAAATGTGGACTGCCATAATTACCAGTGTCAAGTTTTTAATTAAGCACCATAACTTCTAGGTTTATTAATTTGTCATTACATTTTTAACACCTCGAAATATTTGTCTACGACTTTCAAAGTCTAAATAAACTTATAACCTTCACCAGTGTAAACATCTGTGATGAACTATCCTACTGCTACTATCACCGCGTAGCTATTGCAGCTTTATGCAGGCTGTTTAATTATTAGAATGTTATTGTAATCATTCAGAAGGTTGGAGCAAATTAAACATACCCTCACTTATAAAGGGTGTCCCAAGAAGAACGCAATTTTTAAATCTGGCAACATTCGAAGTGTCATTGTTTGACATTTGAACAATTGTTATTGTTTGTTAGTAGAAGGTACGAGGTTAGTAAAAATGGAGCGCTACACGAATGAACAACGCATTCTCATTGTGAAATTGTTTTACCAAAATGGTGAAAGTTTTGCGGCTACAGTTCGCAAATTGACGAGGCCCATTTTCATATTGATGGCTTCGTCAATAGGCAGAATTGTCGCATTTGGGGTGCGGAAAATCCTCGAGTGATTCACGAGAAGCAAATGCATCCTCAACGTATCACTGTGTGGTGTGGTTTTTGGGCTGGAGGAATCATTGGACCTTTTTTTATGAAAATGAGGCAGGTCAAGCGCAAACAGTCAATGGTGTTTGGTATCGTGAAATGATAACCAGTTTTTTCTTGCCTAGAATTGAAGAAATTAATGTGGAGGGCATGTGGTTCCAACAAGACGGCGCCACATGTCATACAGCCAGAGATACAATTCAATTGCTGCATCAGTCATTTAAAAATTGCGCTCTTCTTGGGACACCCTTTATAAGGATTTTTTATTTTCCTTTGTTCCGTCCTTCATGGCCTGAAGCATACCGATTTGATTGAAATCTCGTAGTCCTTTTGTGGAAGGTTCTAGAATGGGCGCGGCATCCACTTTTTTCTTATGCGCGTACGAAGATGAAATAAACATATTGAAGGCTACAAAATTCATGCGAAATATAAGTATTAGGGGACAAGTTAAGTCCATCTAATAACTTCAACCATCTCTTTACTAATTTTCGACAAAATCTATGAATACGAAGGTGGCTATATATAGGGTGATCCATCTAGAGGTATTTTTTCAGAACAAAAAAAAAATATAAAAATTCAAATCAAGTGTGGAATCTTTATTGATAATTTGAAAGGACATTTTATGGCATTTATTTTTTGAAAATAATTGCCTTCAAATGTATTATGGAAATGAGCGTTCGGTGAGAAACGGGAAGATCCGCTGTTTTCGACCAAAATTTTGTTCAGTAATGCGGCCCATTTCTGGCTTAATGGCAAAGTCAATAAACAAAATTGCCGCATTTGGGCTAAAGGGCAACAAGAAGAGGCTCAAGAGGTGCCATTATACCCAGAGAAAACCGCGGCTTGGTGCGGTTTATAAGCCGGTGGAATCATCGGTGCATATTTTTTCAAAAATGATGATGGCTGGAACAGAACCGTGATTGGTGCTCGCTATAGCGCCATGATATCGATCTTTATGGTACCTGAAATTAAAGCCCGTATTCTTGACAACACTTGGTTTCAACAGGACGGTGCTCCTTGCCATACAGCTGCTCCAACAGTGGATCTATTGAGAGGTCATTTCGAAAAGCAGCTAATTTCACGTTTTGGACAGGTGAGTTGGCCGCCTAGAACGAGTGATATCACAGCTTAAGACATTTTTCTTTGGGGCTACGTAAAGTCCAAAGTCTATGCTGACAAACTTGCTACGATGCCGGTTTTGGAAACCAACATTACGCTTATCATTAAAGCCATGACGGTCGAAATGCTCAAACGAGTCATCCTAAATTGGACCCCCAGAATGGAAACCCTGAGGCGTAGTTGCGGCCAACATTTAAAGGAAATTATATTCAACAAATAAATGTCATAAGATGTCCTTTCAAATTACCAATAAAGATTCCATTTGAATTTTGATTTTTTTTTGTTCTGAAAAAATACCTCTAGATGGATCACCCTATATTTCTGATCTAATAATAAAAATGCGAGTAGTTATCATCAAAAATGGTTTTATTGTTTTTCAAAGTATTCTCCAGCATGATTTATACACTTTTGAATGAGCCCAAACCAATGGTATACTCCGATTGAGTTACCTCCAAAACATGGTTTTTGAACACTTCAACAGCATCTTCTGGCGACGAAAATCGTGGACCACGCATTTTTTTTCTTGATGTGCGGGAATAAAAAAAGTCATGGGGTGCCAAGTTAGGGCTGTACGGCGGATTACCCATCAATTCGGTGTTTTGGCCGGTCAAAAATGAAATGGCTTTAGCCGATGTGTGAGAGCTCGCATGGTGCACAATGAATCGTCTTCTCTTGTTCGTTTTTCGAATTTCTCCGAAGCCTTCAGGCAAACAATTTGTGGTGTACCACTCAGAACTGACCGTCCTACGTTGGTCAAGCGGAACAGTCGCCACATGACCAGTTTTGCCAAAGAAACAGGGGAGACCATTTGCTTCGAAGTGCTTCTTCCACGAGCAACTTTCGTTGGATTTGGTTCGTCTTCGAAGACCCACACGGTCGATTGCTGTTTTGTTTCAGACTCGTACGCATAATACCATGATTCGTCACCTGTAACAATCTTCTAAACGTCTTTTGAAGCAACGCGATCATATTTTTTTCAAAATTTCTTTGCACCAATCGACACTAGCCTTGTTTTGAGCGATTGTCAAATTGTGGGAGATCCAACGAGAAAAACCTTTTTTCCGGTCAGGGGTTCATGCAATATCGATTGAATGCTGGTTTAAGACACGCCAAAGGATGCTTCTATCTCACGGTATGTCACATGACGATCTTGCATTATCAGTTCACGCACGGCATCAACACGCAGAAAAAAAGTATGGTTGAAGAGGATAATACTATTGTTGGGCATATGGTTGTGGTACAACAATATTATGATCCTCACAACAATAGTATGATTCTAATACAACCATACTATGATCCTCACAACAATAGTATGATTCTAATACAACCATACTATGATCCTCACAACAATAGTATGATTTACACATAACCATACTATGATCCCCACAACCATATGTGACAGCGCATAGAGAAAGGGACCTAAGCGTAAACAAATCAATTTTCATTTTTATTATTTTTTTGATGTGGACAACATCTGAGCATCGAATAAGACCGATCCTATGCCCCAAAAGTGTTCCCTCCCAGAGATGTGCGCGTTTTATAAAAGTGATGGTACACCAAAGATACACGTATATAAATCTTTAAAATGGCTCTCCTGAACAAAACCCTTAGGTCCCTTTCTATTTTGCGCGTCACATATAATGATCCTCTCAACCATACTATGTTTCACATACAACCATAGTATGTTTTACATACAACCATAGTATGATCCCCACAACCATAGTATTATCACACGCAATTATACGATGTTCCCAAAAATTATTTATTAGAATTAGATTAAGTAGATTTGAATAATGAAAATTACGAGTACTTAAAAATACATCAAAATCAAAATAATCAGAGTAATTTATTTAACAGTAGAAAAAATCAGTTTAAAAAAACGTTAGCCAAAGCAGTTTGTTTGAAAAAAATTTAATTTCCATATAAAAAGTACTGTTACTGCTCTAGATCCGTAACATTATTATAGAAAGCATAATCAAATGAAGAAATATTGCAATCATACAGTATTATTGCCGTAATCATATTAATGGTAACATAAAACCCAAAAACCCATACTTTTGTCGCAACAACCATACTTATGCGGCAATCATACTATTGCCACAATTAATTTCAATACACAATACTATGGTTGAGACGAACATACTTTTACTGTGGAGAATATATTATTATTGCCGTGACCATATGTGACAGCGCATAGAGAAAGGGACCTAAGGATTAAAAAAAACAAATTTTCATTTTTTTCTTTTTTTGATGTGGACAACATCTGAGCATCGAATGAGACCGATCCCATGCCCCGAAAGTGTCCCCTTCCAGAAATATGCGCGTTATATGAAAGTGAAGTCGACGATTCTAAAGGCAAATAGAAAGGGACCTTATCTTTAAAATGGCTCTCCTGAACAAAACTGGTTTTTAACCTTAGGTCCCTTTCTATTTTGCGCGTCACATATAGTAACCATATTTTTTCTCTGCGTGAATGTTCCCTGGCAAAACGGCCGTTTTTGGACGACCTTCGTGTTTGAGCGAGAGTTAACCACAATTGAATTCATTAAAACAGTGTTTCACAGTGCTATAGAATGGTGCTTCATCGCCAGACAAAGATTTAAGTTCATCGATGCACTTTTGTCGTGATGATCCACGTCGATTATTGTGAAAAATGATCGCACGAAAATGTTCAGGAGTTAATTCCACTTTTTTTCTAAATTGATTATTTAAAGTCAGAAATAACGGTCGTACGTCAAAACGTTCTGAGTACGTTTATGCTAAAAAATGTCAAACTTTCCAATGGAAATGGCACCAGGCAACACTTAGTGTAATATAACGCTGTTCTTAATCTTAGACCGTGTGATTAGTATTTAAGATAATGCACAAAAACCAAAAGTGGGCGGAAAGGTACATAACATAGGAGGTACCAGAATGGGGCGCGTCAAGCGCTTTTTTCATATGCAAGTACAAAGCCTTCGTTAAGATGTTTCGTTGCTTAAAATTTAAATGAATTTTAAGGTCACAAGTTTTGTCTGTTCTAGTCTTCAGGAACAAAGTCATTTCTCTGGGTATGGGAGTAACCACATATTATGCCTTTAAATGTTGTTCTTTCGATTCTTTAAACCGATTTGCTCTCTCCACCCTAATAAATATTTCGTGTCTCACTTTTTATTTTTTTGGTTTCTACCTTTTGTTTAATTTTACACATTTTTGTTTAATTTTGTTTTGTTGCATATTATGCACGAAATACCGGAGTCTTCATAAAAAGTTCATTAAATTTTTGGCAAACGAATACGAGTAAGAAGCCCAAGCAAAGGGAGGGGAAAAGTCTAAAAAAAAAAAACAACCCAAAGAGCGAGTAATGGAAACGTATGCGAAAGAATAAAACTAAAAATGAAACGAAAAAAAAAACGTTTTATGGAAAATGAGTTCAAAAGTTTAATGACCCATGCAAGGGAGTAGCAATAAATCATTTTCATCCGTTCGGTCATGCAAATGTACAAATTGTGCAGATTGTACGTGTCATTCAATCAAATCATTTTAAACAAATTGCACAAATTATACCAAAACTTACAATGTTTGTTTTTGACTCGTTTTCCGAGTTTGTGTGCAAATCTGTCACTTACAAATAGAAATGATCTGTTGGACATGTTGTCGTACAAGCGCACTTGAATTTCAATTACATGCACAATTTCAATTGTTTTTCTTCGATTTTGTTGTTGTTGGCTTTTTGTTGTTGTTGAAATAATCGAATTTATTGAATTTTGTTGTTGTTGTCTCAATCAGTAGGCACTTAATTCCAAATTGACAATGGCAACATCGTCTTAACCACTCTGCTGAGGCTCAAATTATATAAAATGGAACAAGCACACAGAAAATAATAAAAAGTTAAACAAAGTTTGGTTGCTCTCGAACCCTAAAGCAAATAGCACAATGTAAAATGATTCCGAGTTTTTGTGGTCTTGGCAGGGTAACCAGGCGCTGAAAATGTAAACTTTAAAACGTAACTCGTGCTGTACGCAAGTTGGTGCAAAACCGTCGTGTTACTTGGACATCCAAAGATGATCGATTTGTTTCCTTGACTTTTAATCAGGTGAGAGCCATATAGTCTCGTGAACTTTGCAATGTTTAAATCTAATGTTACTTAAACCACTAAATCCGCGTCATTCCCTTGTCGGTGGGGTTACCAGGGTGGACAAACTTTCAGAACCATGTTTATACGCTCCATCGTAGGAGGAAAAAAACTTCGGCCAGATAACTGAATATGTGACGCGCAAAATAGAAAGGGACCAGTTTTGTTCAGGAGAGCCACTTTAAAGATTAGGTCCCTTTCTATTTGTGCTTAGAATCTTCGACTTCACTTTCATAAAACGCGCATAACTCTGGGAGGAAACACTTTTGGGGCATGGGATCGGTCTCATTCGATGCACAGATGTTGTCCACATCAAAAAATGAAAAAAAATTAAAATTGATTTTTTACCCTTAGGTCCCTATATATAAACTTTAACAATCAGTTGGTCCAATAAAAAATGTTCGTGGTAATAGCAACTGAATTCAAAGTGTCCTTAAACGCAACAATCTGTAACCACAACCAAAACATGTTACAATTCTGTTCTCTTCCAATCTTAATCCGTAACGATTACCGATACTTTTTTTTTGCCGAAATTGTCAGCTTCCTCTACTGAAAATTGCTGTGCATCCAATCAACATTCGGTTGCAGTGATGGAGTACATGAAAAGTACGAGCATCCACCAACATTCAGTTGGCGAAAAAATCGTTTGTAACAACACATATATTCTCTGTGTGTACAACCCAGAGCCCATGCGCACTAGCAGTGGAGACGCATTTAATACCTCACTAAGGCCGAGAGCACGCAATGAGCGGCAGAGCGGTAGGCGGCTGAGCGGCAAATTTGAGCGGCACGTGGCTTATTACTGAGCGTCATTTCTAAGCGGTTAGTTTTTAAAATGCCTTTGTCAAGTGAGGTTTGTTTTATGTTATTACGCCAAAATCGTATTCTTACTTATAAGAAGTTAATGCATTTAAGAAAAAGAAGATTTGGCGTTCATCCAATAAATCGAGCGAGGCTACATTATGGCGAATTTTACTATTTATAAAGAAATCTACGCAAATATCCAGACAGATTTTGGCAATACTGCCGTATGTCTGTAGAATCCTTTGATACACTGTAGAAAAAAGTTAAACCCAGATTGACAAAACAAAGTTAATCAATTTCTGCAGAGCAAAGACTTGTTTTAAGTTTGAGGTAAGTTTTTTTTTAATTTGTTATCTTTTGATTTCAATTTTTGTAAAATTATTTTTTGCATTTCTCCTCGAATTTCTAATTTTTCCAAACTATCAAACTTTTCCATAAATGGTAGTAAACTTTTGGTCGCAGGTCGTCATTGTCCTCTCTTCTTTCCACCTCCTTTTTAATTATTTCCATACTTTATTTTTCCAGTTTAAAAAATTCTGCTTCAATGTTCATTGGTGCTCTCTTCTTTTTTTTTTTAATGGAACCGGTGTAAAACAATCTGTTGAAGTATTGCTAGTGCTAGGCATAACATTAATAAATGATAGTTCTTCTGTACTGCCGCTGATAGGCGTATGTTTCCACAATATATTTTCCTTGCCGCTCAGAAACCAACTGAAATTTAGAGCAAGTTCTATTTCTGAGCGACGCCGCCTAGCCGCTCAGACATGTCGCTTACTTGCCGCTCCGTGCGGGGCCTCGGCCTAAGGGGGATGGTTGCTGTACCTTTTGACTATTGTGGCCACTATGGTCCATTTAAAGTTAATTAAATTTCATTATAATTCAATATATGTGACGCGCAAAATATAAAGGCACCTAAGGTTAAAAACCGGCTTTGCCATTTTAAAGATTAGGTCCCATTCCATTTGCACTTAGAATCGTCGACTTCACTTTCATAAAACGCGCATATCTCTGGTAGGGAACACGTTTGGGGCATGGGATGCTCAGATGTTGTCCACATCAAAAAAAAGTGAAAATTTGATGAAAAGCTTTGTTCTGGAGAGCCATTTTAAAGATTAGGTCCCTTTCTATTTGCGCTTTAAATCGTCGACTTCACTTTCATAAAACGCGCATATATCTGGGAGGAAACACTTTTGCGGCATGGGATCGGTCTCATTCGATGCTCAGATGTTGTCCACATCAGAAAAAAAAATTAAAATGGATTTTTCTAACCTTAGGCCCCTTTCTCTATGCGTTGTCACATATTATGGTCCCCAAAATTATATATTAGAATTGCGTTAAGTTGTCAACAATAGAATTTAAATATTTAAATTATTTAAAAATAAATTAAATTCAAAAAAGTAAGTTGATTTATTTAACAGTAGAAAAAATCATTTTAAAAAAAGCGAGCGTTGTTTTTTTTTTAAATATTTTACATAAACAAAGCCAAAGAAGTTTTTTTTTGCAAAATTTTAATTTCCATATAAAAAGACTAATATTGCATTAGATCTAAAAAGCATATTCAAATGAAGAAAAATTTCAATCATACAGTATGATTGCCGTAATCATATTATTGTTATCTTAAAACTCAAAAAACAATACTTTTGCCGCACCAACCATATTTATATTGTTGCTACAACCATATTTTCTTTTTTTAAATTTGGCAATAATACCATTGTTACATTCCAACAATATTAATATTGCGGCAATTATACTTTTGTTAAAAATAAATTCAATAAACAATACTATGGTTGCGACGAACATACTTCTATTGTGGAGAACATATTATTATTGCCGTGATCATATAGCAACCATATTTTTTTCTCTGCGTTAATCTTAAAATCCCAAACCAGTGGGTTTGATTGCTATATAACATCATAGTCCGATCTGACCGATCTGAGCTATCGACTCAGAACTATTCGAATCGTAGAATTAATGTTAATTTTATATTCGTGACGAAAAATGTTGTTCCACAGGCAGTTTTGAAAAACTACTTTCGAGATTTATCGTGCGAACTAGACGTACAGACGGATATGACTCGAATGCCTTGAAAAGTAATGGAACTGAAATTAAACTTTTTGTCCATACAAAATGATATATAGGATGATCAATCGAGATGTATTTTAGGAGTTTGTTTTTACACACGCAGAGAAAAAACATGGTTAGTACATGGTCACGGCAATAATAATATGTTCTCCACAACAAAAGTATGTTCGTCGCAACCATAACATTGTTAACTGAATTTATTTTTGACAATAGTGTAATTGCTGCAATATTACTATTGTTGAAATGTAACAATAGTATTATTGCCAAAGTTAAAAATGAAAATATGGGTATAGCAACAATATAAATATGGTTAGTGCGACAAAAGTATTGTGTTTTGCGTTTTATGTTAATAATGATATGATTACGGCAATCATACTGTATGATTGTAATTTTTCTTCATTTAAATATGCTTTTTACAACAAATGATAATAGTCCTTTTTTATTGAAATTAAATTTTTTTAAACAAGCTGCTTTGGCTTTGTTTATCTGATATATTTTTAATAAAAACGCTTACGTTTATTTAAACTTATTTTTTCTACTGTGAAATAAATCGCTCCTATTATTTTGAATTTAATGTATTTTTGAATAATTTTCATAATTCAAATCTATTGTTGACAACTTAAACCAATTCTAATAAATTATGTTGGGGATCATTGTATAATTTTGTGTAATCATACTATGGTTGTAGGGATCATAACATGGTTGTGTGTGAATCATACTATGGTTGTGAGGACCATACTATGGTTGTATATGAAACATACTATGGTTGTGAGGATCATACTATGGTTGTGGAGGTCATAGTATGGTTGAGTGTGAATCATACTATGGTTGTTGGGATCATAGTATGGTTATGTTTGAATCATACTATTGTTGCGAGGATCATAGTACGGTTGTATTTGAATCATACTATTGTTGTGAGGACCATAATATTGTTGTAGCACAACCATATACCCAACAATAGTATTATCCTCTTTAAATATTGTCCTCACAACCATACTTTTTTTCTGCGTGCAGATTACGCGTGATTTTTGTAAAAATTTATTTTTTCTTTTTAGTTTTATTTAATATTTCATCTTGGAAAGATTTTTACCGCGAAAACCACGGTGTGTGTCATTAACATACCGTTCGAAATGTTCGAACGAGTCATCCAAAATTGGACCCTTAGAATGGACACACTGAGGCGAAGTTATGGCCAACATTTGAAGGATATTATATTCCAAAAATAAATGGCGAATATACAATAAAAATTCCACACTTGATTTGTAGTTTTGGTTTTTTTTAAATAATTGAGAGATTGAGTACCCTTTATATACTTTCTTCTTCTACTAGGGTGAGGGTATAAAAACATAGTTCTGGTATGTGATATTCAATTTGGTGATGATTGAGCACCTTTGAAGCTATTTTAGGAAGCAGTGATGGCTCCTTTGAGATTGTTTCATCATAACTTTAACTTTAAACTTAAGGTATTCCGCATTTATTCTCTTCACAGGGAATTTCCACACTATGCCACTTTCTGGGTGACTGGTCACTCCTGATGCAATGTTTGTTTCTTAAATGTTCACATATTAAAAACTTTGTTAAGCTGTGTAGGCCGTCGTCAGTGTTTCTCAAGTATCGTTAAAAGTTTATTTTAACTTTTCTGTTTTGTTGCTCTCGCTTGCCAAATGTCTTATGCCAGAGCTGAGCATTTTCAAGCGAACCCGAAGCGAATACATACAGCAAAACATGCAACGCGTTGCGCCGCGTTGTATGCTGCGATTGCGTTGAGAGGTTCAAGAGTTTTTCGCTCGCTATCCAATGGATATTGCCGCCAATTAATCTTCCTTCACATTGGGTATCTCTGCAGACACATCTATGAGACGTCTACATAGATAGTAGATATGTATGTATAAGGCAGAGATATGCTGGTACATAGAGTTGTGCATAGATGTACATACTTATGTATACTCGTACATATCTGTTGTATGTAGGTTTATGAATGAGCGTTATCGATTTTATGTCATATTTATTTCTTGTTACTTATACGTTGCTTTATATATATAAATGAACACTGCAGATCATTTGAATAAGGACGAAAATAATGGAAATTATTAAACGAAAAATCTTCAATTAAAGCTACTTCGATCTTTACCCTAGTTTATCTTTCCGCAATGCAGTCTTTCGGAAGCTGATAACTGCGCTCTACAACCTTACCTAAAATTCGAAAAAAAATTAACTACATGTTACTTTGGTACCAATAATTGCTGGTGACAAGCAAAAAATTATTTTCAATAACCAAACCCCGCTTAATTCGTTTTTGTGTGTGACTTATTATATTACACAGTACAACATTTTTCAGGTGATTGATTCGGAACTCAATTTTGATAATTGTTTGTGAAAGTAGCCCCAAAAAAAAGAACTTCTACATCATTCGTTTGGTCAAGGTACATCAAATAATAATTTAATAATTATTTTGAAGTTAGTAAGTATCGTACAGGGGAATTTGTCACGTTTTAGGCTCTTTTGTTTATCATAACTCGAGAACCACTAGTCCGAATAAGCTGAAACAAATTTAAAAAAAATTAAAAACTACAATTCCTTTAATCTGTTCATATAAAGATTCGCTACTTAAGCAACAGTTTCGCAGTTATAAATAAATGTATGAAAAAAAAAAATAATTTTTGCCTAAAAAATTAAAGTTTTTTTTTAATCATAAAAATACAAAACGGTAAAAAGTGTCAAGTCCTATTACTTTCACGTAAAGTCACATAACCTATGAACAAAATTATACATAGAACACGCTTTTATGCACAATTAAGTGAAGGTATGAATTTTAAAAATTTGCTCGAGATATGTACAAAATTCTTTGGAAAAAACGTTGATGACTTTTGTCATCAACCGTTGACCCACATTTTTGGCTGCTCATGTTTTGGAACGTTTTGAAAAAATTCCACCTTAATACCTTTTTGTCACAATTACCTCAGGAATCGGACGAACAAGGAGAGAGGTTCCACCAGGTGACCATGCCAATAGAAAAGCGATTCAAAGGCAAAAAAATTGGATGCATTGCTTGCGGAGGTTTGTTGGTGGAGTTCTAAAATTATGCAGTTTGAAGATGAAAGCACCGAAGAGGAAGATGACACTGAAATTTGTGTACACACTGCACAAAACATGCCCTTGAATATTATGTCTATCTTGGATTATGGTGGAGATTCAGAACATGAATATGAACAACATACGAAGAAAATAAGGTCATCAGAACCACAAGCGTCAACTTCAACGAGGATGGATAGTGTCAATAATTGAAAATGTTCTAAATTTTGTTTCCATGCATTGATGACATATAAAAATCTCATATTTTCTGTGCAAGAATAGCTGTAATATGAATCGGAATGTTTATTTTCATGCAAAATAAAGAATCAATAAAAAAAAGTCATCAATGTTTTTTCCAAAGAATTTTGTGCATATCTCGAGCAAATTTTTTAAATTCATACCTTCACTTAATTGTGCATAAAAGCGAAATGCGTAAATCGATTTTCATGATCTATGTCTCATTTTGTTCTTAGGTTATGTGACTTTACGTGAAAGCAATAGGACTTGACACTTTTTACCGTTTTGTATTTTTTATGTATTAAAAAAAAAACTTTATGATGATTTCTTCTAGAAATTAAAGACTGATTATAGTAAATTTCCCGCAGAACGGGCCTCGTAGGTCGAATTTATTTTAAATGGAGCCGGTTCACCCGTAGAATCCCATTGTTTATTCAGCGTCATTTGCACTTGTGCGACCACAACGAAAGTCAGTAAACCGCTTTTTTACCATTGAAATCGATGGTGCAGAGTCCCCATAGTATTTAGCAAGCTTTTCCTTGGTTTGATTCACGGTTTTTTTTCGCAAAAAATAATGTTTAAGATCACTCGAAATTCACTTTTTTCTGGAACTCTCTCAAAATTTGACAGTAGTCGATTAACAGATGGTACTTGATGGGAGCAGTGTTGCATTTCATATACGAGAGCGGCCGCAAAAGTAACTGGCCTAACATAAAAAGAACCGGTTTTTTCGAAATATTATTATTTATTTTTCAACATAATCTCCTTCCAACTCAATACACTTCATCAAACGTTTTTTAAGTGTTTTAATTTCATTCGAAAATTAAGATTTTTCAAGACCTTTAAAATATGCTTCAGTTTCAGCAATACCCTCGCTATTGGACGCAAATTTTTTCCCACTTTTTTTAAATTTGGAAACAAGAAATAATCGGAAGGAGCTAAATCTGGACTATATGGTGGATGCGGAGCAATTTCAAATCGTAATTCGGCCAGTTTTTGTTGAGTTAAAAATGCAGTGTGTCATGGAGCATTATCTTGATGAAAAAGAACTTTTTTTTCTAAATGCGGTCGTTTTATTTTGATTTCTTCACTCAACCGATCCAATAACGCACAATAATATTCACTATTTATAGTTTTTCCTTTCTCAAGATAATCAATAAATATTATACCCCTTGCATTCCAAAATACTGTGACCATTACTTTTCCTGCTGACTTAACCGTTTTCGCCTTCTTGGGACCACTTTTACCAGCTTCTATCCATTGTTTTGACTGTTCTTTGCATTCTGGGATGTAGTGATGGATCCATGTTTCATCAACAGTTACGAATCGGCGCAAGAACTATTGGATTACGCTGATAAATCGCTAAAAGCTCCTCGGAATTGGTCCAACGACAATTTTTTGGGGCAAAGTCAACAAACGCGGCACCCATCTTGCGGATAGCTTTTTCATGTGGAGTTCATCAAAGTTGTTTTTCGTGTATTTTAACAATATCAGCAAGTTCTCTGAGCTTTATTCGTCTATCTTTAGTCACTTCATTAAATATTTTTCAAATGTTTTCAATAGTAGTAGCAGTTTTCGGTCTTCCAGAACGTTGTTCATCGTTCGTACTTGAACGACCCATTTTAAATTGTTGAACCCAGGATTTCACAGTGGAGTATGATGGTGCATTATCACCATGAACAGAATCCAATTCATCTTTGATTAATTGTGGCGTATAACCTTTCATATAAAAGTGTTTAATTACCGCACGAAACTCTTTATTTTCCATTTTTCAAAAATTATAAAACTTGTTTACTTCAATCACCTGTAACAAAGAAAATAATCTTTAAATATTTCGGAAATTTTGACAGATGGCTTATAAAAGATTGCTTTTAAAAAACATAAAAAAAAATTTGCTAGTTAAACAGAAAATGTGCCAGGCCAGTTAGTTTTGCGGTCGCCCTCGTAACTAGAAGGGAAATTAAAAAAATCACGGAACTATACTACTTTACGGGAAGGTATACTACTTTGTTTTGCCGCCATTTTGGTACACAATAGCCTTGACAGTTTATATTTGCCAGTCGTAAAGTAGAGACGTGGCAAATTTATTATGAAAAAATATCGATAAACCAACGTGTTAACCGTTAAAAAATTTTATCAAAATCAAACATCGATGAGAAAGTTACGTGAAATTTTTTGTAAGAAACAACGTGCCAACAAAACGCGCTATTTATCGTGTGGTAAATGATTTCGAAGAAATCATAGCTGACAAGCATGGCCACAACGTACTGCAAGATCGGCTTAAAACATTACTGCTGCTCAAGAAAGTGTTCAAAACAATTTATCAACCTCAATACGACGCCGTGCTCAGGAGCTGGGTCTTCAAAGAACAACTTCGGCCACAATTTTGCACAAGGATTTGCATTTGTTTCCATTTAAGATTCAGTTGATACAAGAGCTTCTTCCACAAGACCATTTACGCAGTCGTGCACTTGCCAATAGGATGTTACCGCTCCATGCCAACCCCGATTTTAATGAAAAAATCATAATGAGTGACGAGTTACATTTCATTTCAATGGATATGTGAATAAACAGAACAGTCGGTTCTGGCCAATGAAAAACCCTCAAATTATTCATCAGTCACCTTTGCATCCATCAAAAGTGACAGTCTGGTATGCAATTTGGCCAGGAGGAATCATTGGACCTTACTTCTATGAAAATGAAAACGGCGTAACGGTAACTGTCAATGGGGAGCGATATCGTGATATGATTGAAAACTTTTTAACGCCAGAACTGCATGCATTGGGCTTGATTAATGGATTCAACAAGACGGTGCCACATCGCATACAGCCAGGATTACAATGGAATTACTGCGAACCTCTTTCCACAACAAGTTATTTCAAGAAATGTTGATGTTGATCCACGGTCGCCTTATTTATCTGCTCCGGACTTCTTTTTTGTGGGTATATCTGAAAAGCAAAGTTTATGCAAACAAACCAGAACCGCTTGAGCAACTCAAACAAAATATTCGTGATGAAATTAATAAAATACCGCGTGAAATGTGTGGGAATGTATTGAAAAATGTGCTCAAAATGGCTAATGAGGCTAACATTTATCTGATATTGTATTTCATACATAATTGTTAAATAAAACATTTATTAATGAAAGATCCATTCTCTTTCATTTAATGAAAAATTATAAACAAATAAAGTAGTATAACTTCCGGACGCACAACCTGTATTTCCAGCTACTTACTTGTTAATGTGACCCAAAAGATTTCAAATGAATATTTGGAAAAAAAAATATTTTAACCGCCTCACAATGGGTTAGCGGCTCAGTAACATATACTTATATACTTAGTAGGGCCATAAATACAGTTTATGCTGTAAAATAAAAGTACTGAATGTTTTTGGACTAAATATTTTTAATATATTTATTGATGTACGTATATTGTATCCAAAAAGAATCTACTTATTCGAAATGTCCGCCCTTTTTTCTTTACACACGCCTTAAGTCGCACTGGCCAATCGTCAATAGCTGCACGAACCGCGTCCATTGGAAAATTGGCCACAGCTCGAAGCAAAGCAGTCTCATGAGATCCAATGTTGGGGTATCTTTTGTGACAAACCATGTCCTCTAAAACCGTCCACAATTTGTAATCCAATGGGTTCAAATCTGGAAAATTGTTTCGAAGCCAGGCCTGGGACGTTTTAGCCTTATGAGCCGGCGCAGAGTCCTGTTGGAAAGTCCATGGCTGGCTTTGGAACAGGAAATTGTTAAGAGGCTTCACAACAGCTTCCAAAACGGTTTTTTGGTAAACTTTGGCCGATGTTTTGACTCCTTGTTCGCAGTAATGCAGGTCAGTGACCCCATCGTAAGAGACACCCCACCAAACCATGACTGAAGCTGGGTGATGACCCTTTTCCACCCTTGGGATCAGTTCAGATGCTTCCTTAGATGACCGCGCATCATTTTGCTTGTTAAATTTTTCCTGAACGGTACAAAATTTTTCTGTGCAAGTTATCAGCGTGCTTTACCAAAAGACGTTTGCATTAGCCAATCTTATTTATTTTTAATGCTGCAGTCAATAAATGTCCGGTACGTCGTTTGAAAGCCCAAGTCCAAAGTCTGTTTTAATGATTCGACTCATGGACTTTTGCGTGATATTCATCTCACGGGCCATGATTTTCTGTTTTCGGAGCGGATTTCTGTAAATTCTTGATTTAACGGCTTTGATGGCATGCGGTGTTCGAACAGAGAGTGGGCGGCCCGAGCGGTGACGGTCTTTTACATCTCCAGTCTCCTCAAACAGTTTTATGCATCGGTAGACGAACATGCGGCTAATCCCTAGTGGTAGACAAACATGCGGCTAATCCCTAGTGGCCGGAGCGTTTTGAATATATCGCTTTTTTCATTTCACACTTGAAAAGCTCTATTGCAGCGTTATGGTTTTCATTATCTGACCACTTCATGATGAAAGTTGAAACAATTTTAAAATCCCGTTACAGGCTAACGTTAATGAGGTTAGCTTTCAAAACCCATATGACATTGCCGGGGTATGTTCAGTTCGACCATTGAAATGGGTGTGTTCAATGTTGTAACAGTATTTATGTCCCTACTAAGTATTGTACGTCTTTGGAGATGTTCTCATAAGCTTTCGAATAATACTTATATTGTCCTTTAACAATTTTGTTTGTGAATCTTTGAAAAATTATCATAAAACATATGATTCAACATGAAACCACCCTTTATAACCGAAAGAAGTATTGCAAGAACTGCTCACAAACTGCACTACTTTAACAAATTTCAATTCCATTTCCAACCAATTCGCAGTGTTCGTGTAAAAAGTCTATACATATCGTCTAATGTTATTGAATTTTACTTTTTCGAGCTTTTGTAAACGTTAATGGTTTATCTATGTTTTGTCTGTCAGAAAAAACCTCCAAAAGAAACACACTGAAAAACAATATGCCAATATCGAAACAAAAAAGTATTTTTCGTATTTTTTTTTTTTGGGACTGTTTGGTTTGTATTAATATATATAAATGCCTTCGTATCTAGATATATCTTAAAAAAGCTTTTTTTGTTAAGATATACATTCCTTCATACGAGTGTGTGTTTGAATGTTACAATCAATATTAGTCAAGACGTGAATAAAAACGTTATGCATGTAACACATGATGCCTCTAAGACAGAAATAACCTTTAACACTGTCTGTCGATTTATTATAAATTATTGTAGTTTCTTGCTCGATTTGGAAACGCTACGAGGGTCAATGGACACATTGAAAATGATTTTATTCCATTCCAATTCAAGGCAACATTTATCGATTGTAAAAGTCAATTAGCCCGGATATAGGTAAAGGGAAAAAGTCTCAGATGGGATAGTATGATTTCTAAGATAATGCTTCCAAGTTTTTGTATGATTCCTCAGATTATGTTTACATTTACTTGGTCATTCTACAAACCAAAGATGATAAACTGTACAAGATGGGCGATACGAGGGCTGCTATATATATTTCTGGCCTTATAATGAAAATGCGAATATTTATCATTAAAAATTATTTTATTGTTTTTCAAAGTATTCTCCAGCATGATTAATCGTTTAACATGCGTTCAAACCAATTTTCGAAGCACTTTTTCCACTCCGATTGAGACACCTCCAAAACAAGGTTTTTGAACGCTTCAACAGCGTCCTCTGGCGACGAAAATCGTTGACCACGCATTTTTTTCTTGATGTGCGGGAATAAAAAGAAGTCACTTGGTGCCAAGTCAGGGCTGTACGGCGGATGACCCATCAATTCGACGTTTTGGCTGGTCAAAGAGGCGCTGGTTTGAGCCGATGTATGAGATCACGCATTTTCATAGTGCACAATGATTCGTCTTCTCTTGTTCGTTTTTCTAATTTCTCCGACGACTTCGGGCAAAGAAATAGTGTTGTACCACTCAGAACCGACCGTCCTACGTTGCTCAAGCGGAACTGTTGCCACATGACAAGTTTTGCCAAAGAAACGGGCGACCATTTGCTTCGAAGTGCTTCTTCCACGAACAACTTTCATTGGATTTGGCTCGTCTTCGAAGACCCACACTGTCGATTGCTGTTTTGTTTCGGGCTCATACGCATAGATCCATGATTCGTCACCTGTGACGATCTTATAAACGTCTTCTGAAGCACCGCGATCGTATTTTTCAAAATTTCTTTGCGCCAATCGACACGAGCCTTTTTTTTCTTTTTTTACGGCCAGGTGTTCATGAAATATCGAATGTATGCTGGTGGAAGAAATTCCCAAGGATGTCTTTATCTCACGGTATGTCACATGACGATCCTGCATTATCAGTTCACGCACGGCATCAATGTTCTCTGACACAACGGCCGTTTTTGAACGACCTTCAGGACCTTCGTCTTTGAGCGAGCGATGGCCACTATTGAATTCATTAAACCAGCAACACTTAGTGTTGCCTAGGCCAGAAATATATGTGACGCGCAAAATAGAAAGGGACCTAAGGTTAAAAACCAGTTTTGTTCGGGAGAGCCATTTTAAAGATTAGGTCCTTTTCTATTTGCGCTTAGAATCGTCAACTTCACTTTCATAAAACGCGCATATCTCTGGGAGGGAACACTTTCGGGGCATGGGATTGAATTTATTAAACCAGTTTTCCACAGTGCTATAGGATTCATCGCCAAACAAAGATTTAAGTTCTTCGATGCACTCTTGTCGTGATAATCCACGTCGAAAGTAAAAATGATCGCACGAAAATGTTCACGAGTTAATTCCATTTTGTTGCCAAATTGAGTCACTGTAAACAACACAAATAATGGTCGTACGTCAAAACGTTCTGAGTACGTTTATGCTAAAAAATGTCAAACTTTCCAATGGAAATGTCAGATGGCGCCAGGCAACACTTAGTGTTGCCTAGGCCAGAAATATATGTGACGCGCAAAATAGAAAGGGACCTAAGGTTAAAAACCAGTTTTGTTCGGGAGAGCCATTTTAAAGATTAGGTCCTTTTCTATTTGCGCTTAGAATCGTCGACTTCGCTTTCATAATACGGGCATATCTCTGGGAGGGAACACTTTTGGGGCATAGGATCAGTCTCTTTCGATGCTCAGATGTTGTCCACATCAAAAAAAAAGTAAAAAGTTGATGAAAAGTTTTGTTCAGGAGAGCCATTTTAACGATTAGGTCTCTTTCTATTTGCGCTTAGAATCGTCGACTTCACTTTCATAAAACGCGCATACTCGTATCTCTGAGAGGGAACACTTTTGGGGCATGGGATCGGTCTCATTCGATGCTCAGATGTTGTCCACATCAAAAAAAGAAAAAAAAAAAAGAAAATTAATTTTTTTACCCTTAGGTCCCTTTCTCTATGCGCTGTCACATATATAGATATATATCGTATGCTTCTTCTTCGCAATAATGTAGAAAACACCACTTCAGTAACACCTAAATTCTGGGTTTTTGTCTACATTCGTTTGTACAAAATCACGAGAACGCTAGAAAGTCAAAATTAAAACAAAACTACAGAAAACACTAAATTAGCACACTTTAAACACAAAAAATCAGAACACACACACACGTTGTAAAAGAAATCTATTGATGGCTCTCGATGTGGAGTCGCTTTAGAGTTGGCAAGAGTGAGTTGTATTTTCGCGGGCAATTGTGTGAAGAAAACTTGAAAAGTAAGGTTTACAACAGTAGTTCTCATTCGTTTGGGGAGAGCCTGGCCTTATAGAGTTCGGTTTTACTTTCAACAATTGCAGCAAGGCTTTCTGAAGAGGGTTGTCACGGACCCGAAATCATGATAAAAGTAGTGTGCAGCCACGAAAATCAATGTCACTTTGTCATTTTGTTAAAAACTTGTCTTCTATTTAAATATAGAAGCAAGAGGTCTTGAGCCGGTTTAATCCCTGTTCAATGTAAAAAATCAGAATATCAAAAATGATTTTTAATTATCATCAGTTTATCGATTCCGCTCATCGTCTTTGCTATAAACAACACTTTGAGATATTGACATACTCGGACGTACCAGCCTCTAAGACAATCTAGACAGACTCCAAACTTTCCTGTAAGTAACATGTGGAGAAGCAAGGAAAGATGACTCTTTGTCCCTTTAATATAAGTACTTGCAGAAGGGTTTTCAACAGAAAATGGGATATTTACCCAAGGGTTATATACTTATACTGGATGTTCTCTTAAATCATTAGACCAATCCTAGAATATGGAGAAATGGTATGGTACACTGCGGTCAAAAGGAAGGCAAACCTTAATAACCTCACCAAGATCCAAAAATCGGCAAGTATAGGCATAACTGGAGCATCCACACCGCAGGCGGGGCTGGAAGCCATACTAGACATTCAACCTAAAGACATCTACAGCAAGAGTCACACTGCGTTTGCGAGAAACTGGTAGTTGAAACACAGCACGCACGGACATGGCGCGATATTGAGATTAGCAAATAAGATGGCCAGGCTTGATGTAGAGTCAGAATAGCTGATTCCGAGTTGTATGCAAAAAAAAACGGTAAGGACGGATTTCCCAACGAGAAAAGACTGGGCATCGGACGCTGTAAGATCAACAAGTGAAATCTCAGTCATCATGGATGGTTCGAAAATGGATGGAGGTTTAGGATCAGGGGTTTACTCGGAATCCCTTTAACCTAAAAATATCTCGAAGACTACAGGACAAGAACACTGTCTTACAGACAGAGATTTTTGCTATCAATATAGAAGCAGACAAGATTCTATAACTAGCATGCCTCCGTCAAATATCCGATTACATGTGGACATCATAGCAGCCATAAAGGCGCTGGACTGTATGACAGTGAAATCAAAATGTGTAATGAGATGCATTGAACCACTCACACGAATCCGGAGACCCAACATTACGCTGACATCGGAACCGGGTCACAGCGATATACTGGACAACGTGAGGGCAGACGAATGTGTCACAATGAGCTCAGGAGCTGTGGGCGAGCAAACAGCCCCAGACTGATGACTGCAATCGACAAAGTGGTGTTTTTCGAAGCAGGGTCCAGGTGGAACTCAATTTACAACTGCAGAATTACCTGGTCTCTCTGGCCGACAATAGACCGGAGAAGAACAAGGGAATGGCTAGCATATGGAAAATAATCGATGTCAACCCTCATTGGAGTCTTCACGGGGTACTGCTTAATTGGGGCTATGGCAGCGCATATAAGCATCCTGCGCTTAGGCTTTTGTAGAAGTTGCCCGACGCCGAAGAAGTGGAGTGAGTGGATCATGTGCTAGGTTCTGCACAGGCTCAATACGCACTAATTTTGAGCACACACAGAGCACGGATTTGTGGCCACAACCGAACTTGTTTGCCAACGGATCATTGAGTATACATGCACCTCAAGAATTCCATCAATACAACCGAATGTTATTTGGGGTTCTGTAAAGTTCCGTAATTTTAACTGAAGTATCGGTGTAAAATACGAAGTATTTACAAAAGCATTTTAAATTGTTGGTAGAGGCAAAAATCAGAACCGAATATTCGTTATGATTATTTACATTTGGTGATTGCAACCAAAATTCGTTTTTTGCAACGTAATTTTAGTAGTTCCAACCGATTTGCGACTAATTTTTTCTCTGTGCGCCCGATTGGATTTCTTAATATGATATGAGCCCTGCCTCTATTCTTTTCATAATTACCTAAACAAAGCCCAGAAAGCCAACCGTTTCAAAGTTATGATAACGTTCGGTTACAACTCAGGTGATCCATCTAGAGGTATTTTTTCAGAACAAACAGAAAATATAAAAATTCAAATCAAGAGTGGAATCTTTATTGGACATTTTATGACATTAATTTTTTGAATATAATTTCCTTAAAATGTTGGCCACAATTACGCCTCAGGGTTTCCATTCTGAGGGTCCAATTTTGGATGACTCGTTCGAGCATTTCGACTGGTACGGCTTTAATGGCACGCGTAATGTTGGCTTCCAAAACCTGAATCGTAGCTGGTTGTCAGCATAGACTTTGGACTTTACGTAACCTAAAAGAAAAATGTCTAAAGGTGTAAATCACACGATCTAGGCGGCCAACTTACCGGACTAAAACGTAAAATTAGCTAGTCTTCGCAATGACCGCTCAATAGATCCATTGTTTGGGCAGCTGTATGGCAAGTGGCACCTTTCTGTTGAAACCAATTCTCGTCAAGATTACGGGCTTTAATTACAGGTATCAGAGAATCCAATATCATGGCGCGATAGGGAGCACCATTCACGGTTACTTTCCGGCCATCATCATTTTTGCATGATGATGGCCGGAACATGTTCTGGTTGCTCTTTAGCTCAAATGCGGCAGCTTTGTTTATTGGCGTTGCCCTTTGAACCAGAAATAGCCTTACCACTGTACAAAATTTTGATCGAAAAACGTTTCTCACCGAACACGCATTTCCATAAAACCATTGCACAATTTGAAAACGTTGTTGCGGTGTAGTTCCTTCCATGATGAAATGGTAAACAATTCTGAAAAGAAAAAAAATAAAGTTTAACACAACTCACGCGTAATCCGTAAAAAAACTCTATTGAAAAAAAATCCTCTAGATTGATTACCCGTTACATTAAAACCGAATTTCTTAAATATCAACAACGCCCGTACGTTGTCCAATAAACTTGCTTCCGCTAAATTTCATGACGATTGGGTAATAATTGCGACCTGTTATTTGAAAACAAGAAGGACTTCAAGAAGTCGTTAAATCGAATCAGCTGGTGATTCTAAGTCGATCGGGAAACTTAAAAGTGGATTTAGAATATTTTTAAAATTTGTGTATTCCATACGCACAAATTAGGGGTTTTATTTACTTTTACATACGAGTTCAACAACCATAAAACCGAAAACCCCGACGATAAAAACAAGGTAAACCGACATATCAGGTTTAAGTTATTTTTGAGAAACCGACTGTCGGTTTTGGACCTAAAAACCGGAATGTCGATTTTCGGTTGTGGGCACTCTATTGCTTATGAAGCAGTGTGCTAATGTTACGCACAATTGGGTGCAAATGTAGCATGTAAAGCGGCAAAGCCCTGAAAATATGGATCGAAATGGCCAAGCTTCAGGTCGTTCGGTTACAACTCAATCTTAGAACGGTGGACATAGCTCAACACCGTCCTTTAGAAAGACTGACACGTTCGTTTTAGGTGATACTAACATCAGCACTAAATCATAATACCCTAAACCACAGTTTGCAGTAGGTTATACAATTTAATTTCGAACCACTGTGCCCTGGAACAAATATTTTTCGTATGAATGGGCGGGCTAAGAGTTAAAAGCGTTAGATGTGAATAATTTCAATCAAAACGTTCTATGAGTAGCAAGGATATGTGGCACTCATCCGCATAACTTTTATGCTTCCGTTTAGATATTAACGGAACCCACAGACACGCACACCAACATATCCGGATGCAAAAGGATATACCCATTATCCGTTCTTGCATGAAATGCTTTCACATCGAGCAAACATCCTCCTCTTCCTTCAATGTGCTCGCTGGCATACACATTCAAGCGAAATTATCAAAGTGTTCAAAGTAACTCTTCGCGGGAGTGTAATTTAGAGTTTTATTTTATTTTAACGTTGGAGTTACGAGAAATTCGCAAATATTGGAGCTTTTTTCATATAAACTTTTAAGATTTCATTGAGAATTCCATGGCATGCTGGGATGCATACAAATACGATGTGCAAATAAGTAATCCAATATGCCAGAAGTTGGAATATTCATAGATTCCTTCGTAGGGCATAGCCTCTCTGCCCTCTCTGGTTTAATGCAAAGAACTTTAATGATTGCCAAATCGAACAAGACGAATTTCTTTAGATAGCGTTGAACGTTATAAGATGGTAAAACAATTTTTTTGAGCTTACGAAGCTGACGATTTTTATTCATTTTATTATTTTGCCATAGTTTGTTTTCCGAGAATTAGATTGTTTTCATATGCCCAGATGGAGATGCAATTCAAATTATACTGCAAGTTTTTATTCTTGTGAAAATTATTAACATTTTATGAGAAATAGTCCACACAAACACATAAGGAGCAGTGCCGTACTACAATAAATTATTCTTCCTCTCTCCCATAAGCGTTGGGCTGATCATTTTAAATAAATGAATGTGACATTATTAGGGATGTAACGAAAGTGTGTTTAGCGAAAGCAAATAGCGAAGTATACATATTCCGAATGCGAATATTCCAAATTTGGTTCTTGCGAATGCAAAAGCGAATAATTATTCTTGGATTTAAAAGATTATTTTATATGACATGAACATTTCAGAAAATAAAATACAATTGCATGCAGTATGTATGTATGTATGTATGTATTTATTTTCTATCAATATTACAGAGTTTGGTATTACTTACAAGTTTTTGAGTTTTTATCTTTTAGATATTTCAACAAATAATTACATTTAAAATGTTGACATATAAATATATTTCAAAGAATGATAGGAAAAAGATAGTAAAAAACCTATAATTAATATCTCAAAAATTAATAATAAGAAGTTTTGGAATCAACCGTTAAATCATTCTATAATTGTATATAGAATGAGTTAATTATTGATCGATCAAACTTCTCAGATGTACGTAATTAGACCTTCTGCATGTCAGAGTCATGTCATTTATTAAGATCTGAATCGTTTTCTCTCTAGACCTTCTATGCAATTCTTCAGTGCAGAATCTTTTTGGCAAATTGTATATAATTTTCAAGTTTTTATTCTGTATAACTTGCAAAGGTTTCTTGTGTGTTTTAGCATAATTTCTCCAGATCGGACACCCATACGTCAGAATTGGTCTGATGCACATTCTATATAAAAGCAGTTTATTCCTGAGATTAAGTTTAGACTTTCTGTCCAAAAGAGGGAAAAGTACACGTCCGCACCTTACGGCATTTTGACATACAGAATTTAAGTGTGCTCTAAACGTCAGTTTATGATCCAGAATATTTCCCAGATATTTAATCTCCTTCGAAAACTCTATTTCTGAACTCTGAGCCTCTGAGTAGGAAAAACTATTGTCTGAGACTTATCCTCATTTATCTTTATTTTCCAATTTGTAAAATATTTGCTAGCTGAACAAAGTGGCTTTTGCATACGCTTGACTATTGCATTAGAAACCTTACCACTTTCATCGGCGTAAAACGCTACGTCATTTCCCACTGGAAGTTTGAAGTCTGAAGTGTATAGAGTATATAATAATGGTGATAAAACAAACCCTTGAGGAACTCCAGCAGGAATACTCTTTGAAGCCGATTGTTCTCCATTGACTTCGATAATGAATTTCCTGTCCGTGAGAAAGTTTTTGATTAACTTGATTAAATACATTGGACATTGCATTCTATGAAGCTTGTATAAAAGTCCATTGTGCCAGATAGAGTCAAAAGCCTTCTCAATATCCCAAAATAGTATTCCTGTAGAATGACGCCGGTCCTTATTGCGTCTTATCAAATTCACAACTCTCTTAAGTTGGTGCGAAGTCGAGTGTTGTGGTCTAAATCCATATTGGCATTGATGTATGTATAAGGTCGTTCTCCTCTACAAATGTCGCTAGTCTATAGAGAACAATTTTCTCAAAAACCTTTTCGAAACTGATTGGACGATAGCTTGAAGGCAATTTCGGATCCTTTCCACTCTTACCTATTGGTATAACCTTAGCCCTTTTGAACTCCTTCGGAAAGTACGAATATCTAATACAAAACAACTTCAATAAAAATTGATATCCAGTTTCTGGAAGTTTTTTAAGAAGAATACTGTTGATCTAATCGAGTCCTGGCGCCTTGGAGTTCTTGAGACCGGTAATAAAGAGTTTAACCTCCTCATGTGTCGTCAAATTTGCAATCTCATTAGATAAGTTATCCTGATCTATTGATTTTACAACTAGATCAACCTTCTTTTCCATTGAGCTACGAAAATCTTTGGTAGTAAGGTGCGAATTAGAGAAAAAGTTTGCAATCAAACCTGCCTTCTCAACGTTGTCAGTTATCTCCTGATTATTTACAGTCAATGACCCGATGAATTTATTTTTACCCCTAATACGCTTCGTTACTTTCCAAAAGTGTTTCCCTTCAACAGGCAACTTACTTAAAAAATTGGACCATTGAGCATTCCTGGCCTTATTGACATGTAGAGATATGATTTTATTGAGTTCCCTTATAACTGATCGATATGTCATCTTCAAATTGGAATCAGAGCATCTTTGATATCGTCTATTGGAGTATGTCAGATTCATTTTCACAAAAAATTCGAGTTATTACATGTCTTAAGGAAAAACACAAATTTTTGAAAAATAATTAACAAATTATTTTGTTCTGAGGTAACTAAGGTTGTTTTTCAGACGTGTGGTCAAGTAGAAATAAAACGTATATAATTTAATGGTATGGCCAAGAATTTAGCTTTATTATAAAGGTACGGGTTTGCCATTATGTTTTAAAAATGATTTCGGGCAAGTGGCCGCCGCTGCTGTCTCAAATAAATTGCAGCCGAGATGCTCAATTTTCAACCACATTTTGCAGCATTTGGAACCATATGTCAGCAATAACGCGCGAAATATTCTTTTCCAAGGCGTCAGTCGTGTCGGGCTTACCTGCGTAGACAAGCGAATTCACATAACCCCACAAAAAATAGTCCAGGGGTGTTAAATCGCACGATCTTGGAGCTACGCCACAGACCCACGACACTAGATTATGCGCTTACCAAAAGTTTCGTTCAATAAATTGATTGTTTAGTTGGCTGTATGTCATGTAGCTCCATCTTGTTGGAACCAAAGGTCGTCCACGTCAAAATCCTCCAATGCAGGCACAAAAATTCATTATTTATGGCTCTATAGAGTTTCCCATTGACTGACCCCTTATGGCCGGCTTCATTTTTAAAGAAATACAGACCAATGATTCCCTCTGGCCATAGAGCACACCAAACAGTGACTTTTTGCGGGTGTAACAGCGTCTCAACAATAGCTTGTGGATTTCCATTACTCCAAATGCGACAATGTCGGTTATTGTCATACCCATTCACCAAAAGTGGGATTCATCGCTTAACAAAATTTTCTTGTAAAAATCAGGCTCGGTGGCCATCTCGTTTTGGGCCAATTCACCACGATTCACGAACGTTGTTCCGGAGTAAGTCTATTCATTATGAAATGGCAAACCAAACTGACCATAAACTGACAGCTGTCAAAAAAAAAACAAATTGCGAAAAAGGTGTGGCCAGATTAAACTATCATATCTATTGTTGAGTGTATGGTTGTGGCACAACAATATTATGATCCTCACAACAGTAGAATGAATCAGACACAACCATACCATGATCTCCACAACCATATTATGATTCACACTCAACCATACTGTGGTCCCCACAACCATGTTATGATTCTCACAACTGTTGTTTGCTTCACATACAACCATAATATGATCCTCAATACAATAGTAATTCACACACAACAATATTATGTTTCCAACAATCGTATTATGATTCACACTCAACCTTACTATGAAACCCACAACCATATTATGATCCTCATCACAATAGTATATTTTACATACAAATATACAGGGTGCAGCGCGGAATTTTGCACTGCAGGCTGTGGCGGCACTGTTGTTCGAAAAGATAGAAGAGTGTGCGTGGCTCACAGTGGCTGGCGGGAGATTTGTATTCATCTGCCTTTTAGTTGCCATCATGCATTGGACACGTCATTTTGTATTGAAGCGTATTTTTCAAATGCGCACTCGATTATTGCAGTGCAGCGTGCTTTTCGTTTACGATTCGCTGTTCCCCCGTGGACGTGATCCTGAACGGCAATCAATTGTGAATTGCGTAACTTCATTGAGAACTGCAGGGAATGTGTCATGTGTACGAAGGGACCTGAGAGAAGGATTTAGAACATTTAGAAGGAGAGTTAGAACAGCAGTACTGAAATCTCCGAAACGCTCTGCGCGGAAGCAATCACTTGCTCTTGGCATTTCCTGAATTTTTTTCAGCCGGTTCTTGAGGCAATGCAATTAGAGGATACATGGTTGCAACAGGATGGTGCCACTGCACACACGGCGAGGGTTACCATGAATTCTTTGAGGCAAATGTTTCCTAGATGGCTTATCTCTTTGAGGGATCATGTGAACTGGCAGGCACGCTCACCAGACTTAGCCCCATGCGATTTTTTTCTTTTGGGTTTACTTGAAGTCGAATCAACAGTCAAATTTATCAATATTAAGGCTGAAATTGGCAGAGTACCAGTCGAGATTTAGAGTTTATAAAAACTTCAGAAAACGTATGCAGCAGTGTGTGGACATCGAAGGTCGACATTTGCCAGATACACTATTTAAAACCATGTAATTTAAAAATTCCCTTACTGTTCAATATAATTAAAATATAAAATACATTTTTCTAAGGTTCATAATTTTTTTATTTCATTCCCAAATAAGCAAATCTCGCGCTCCACCCTGTAGTATCAACTTTACTGCTATAGTATGATCCACACGCAATAATGTTTTGATTCCTACAACCATAGTATTATCTTACTCAAACATACTTTGATTCCCAAATTAGTTTTTAGGATTGGGTTTTGTGTTTATTCAACAAAAGAGATTTTTATTAAGTAAATTCTTAAAAAACGCGTAATATTCAAAATAAACGCATTTTTTGACTGAAAAAAATCCGTCTAAAAAAGTAAGAGTTTTATTTAATAAAAATATTAAATTTATGTCCTTCCCGCTTTCAGAACCTACAAATCTAAAATCCACATATTACACCATATTCCAATCAAATTTCGCACAAAGCTGTACAAGTGACCAACACATATCTCTGGTGAAAACGGACCATATTGGTCCGTCTATTCAAATAGTTCGCTCCCGATTTTAGGGTCTGCAGATCTAAAAGCCACAAATTCAACCCGATCACGGTACATTACGAGCCACCATTAATTAACTGTGGCGAAACTGGACCAAATAGGTGCATATTTTTCTATAGCCTCAACACTAAGGACCTTCCAAATTTTAGAATCTGCAGCTTTAGAAGCCACTTCCGGTCCGGTTAATACCAAATTTCGCATAGAGCGTTACAAGCAACTAACACTCGTGTCCTATAAATGAGGACCATGTCGATCCATGGGTTCGTATAGCCCCCACTGCGAAATCCTTTCTAATTTGAGGTACTTCAGCAGTAGAAGCCACAAATTGTACCCCATCACCCTTAAATTTTGTATCGTACGTTATGAGCGATAAATGATTAATTCTGACCAATTGAGTCCGACCTTGCTCAAGCTCCAGACAGAGATGCTTAATCATCTGAATAGCAGAGTGGTGTAGGGTAGCTCATAGTCTGCCAGCACAGTCTGACGTTAGCATTTTTTTCCGCCGAAAGGTGGATGATATACTAAATTAATCATTCCGTTTGCAACACCACGAAATATTGATCGGAGACCCTATAAAGTATATATATTTCTTCTGGTCGTCACAAAGTTCTAGGACAATCTAGCCATGTCCATCCGTGTGTAGGTCTGGTCTGTTGAAAGCGCGATAGCGGTCAAACAAATTTACCTAGAATCCTGAATCCTTTTGCATGATGATAGCTTATGGAGGTTGGAAATGGGCGAAATCGACCTAGGGAGAAAAAAGTTTATCTTTAAGCGACTAAAGAAAGGTACCTCGGTAAAAAGTACACCTTTTTGAGTATTTGCTTAACAAATCATCATTTCTTATGAACGGACTATAATTAAAATGAATACTGTTAGTTGGAACGCACTAAATACCTTTTAAAAGGCCACAATTGCTGGATTCGGTGGCTCATGTGGTCTAAAAAAAAGTTCCGCATGGACAAAACGGACAATACGTAGTCAATATGTGACAGCGCATAGAAAAAGGGACCTAACGGTAAAAAAATCAATTTAAATTTTTTTTTGATGTGGACAACATCTGAGCATCGAATGAGACCGATCCCATGACCCAAAAGTGTTCCCTCCCAGAGATATGCGCGTTTTATGAAAGTGATGGTACACCAAAGATACACGTATTTAAATCTTTAAAATGGCTCTCCTGAACAAAACTGGTTTTTACCCTTAGGTCCCTTTCTATTTTGCGCGTCACATATGGTTACTAAAACTAAAGCAACTTTTTCTTTTAAATTAAATTAATTATTTTTTTAATTAATTAAGGGATAATTTTAAATTAAGAAATTTTTTAATTGAAACATTATTTCAGCCTATTCTGTGTATCATTATTTTCCCGATTTGCTGTAATGAAATTTTCTGGTCACAAGACAAGTGCCATGCAATATTGCCCTTGCAAACATACGCCTTTACATGTTTTCCCTTCTTGAAACTGCAACCGAAAAACGAGCAAAAAGCACATACACATTACCATGAACAATGCAAATAGTTTTTTCTTTGTCGATTTTCATTTCGCTGCTGGAAAAGTGAAACAATAACAATAATGGCAGATGGAAATGAAAACTTTAACCTTCAGTCAGTCAGTCAGCGCTCTGTGGAAAATCGTGGCATAATTTCGGTGTTCCTATTTCGAGATGATTGTTCAACTTGAACGGAATTGAACTAAAAAGAATGGAGCAGAATCGAACTGAATTGATTTTGCATATGTTAAGCGTTATACTTTTTCTCCTTTTATTAAACGATCGAATCGCATTTGTTCATATGGCCTTAATGATGATGAGAATCCAAATTTCATTTATGGAAATTTATGGCATGTGATTTATTAAAATCCACTTGAAATGCGATGTGAATTTCTATGGACATGTAATGAGTAGATGTGCAACTTCGTAATGGATCGTAATGGCAAGGGGGAGTATCAACTTGAAAACATTAGCGGGCCGGCTGGTAGAATCTTTCATGGTAACGTCACGTAATGAGTAGATGTGCAACTTCGTAATGGATCGTAATGGCAAGGGGGAGTATCAACTTGAAAACATTAGCGGGCCGGCTGGTAGAATCTTTCATGGTAACGTCACGTTGGATCTGATCATCATGTCGGTGATGCATTTTATTTGCTCGAACTCTTTACCGTATGTGCCTTCGGTTTCTTTGTGTAGTTTCTTTTCACAAAAAACAGCAATTAATTTCGATTAAATTGAAACATTTATGGCATTGTTTATCATTTGAGTTATTTACTCGTTCGGACAGGCACCGCACTGTCTCTTCCCAGCTTGCTGAACTTTATTTAAGAAATAACACTTCATTGAGCAATAATCACATTAATCATCTGGACAAAGTATGTGAACTTACACTCACTTGTTCTTGTTCAGGGACAGTGAATTCTCTGTGGCGGATTGAAGGTGTGTGGGGGCCTGAATCGTATTATTTCTTTTTTCAACTTTTAGTTCGAAATCTATAACCGAGCCTACGAGGGCGGTTCGGAAAGTTCTTAGCCATCAATGAAAGAGAATAGTTAGTTTTTCAAAAATATTTTTATTTTTCAATATAATCTCCTGAAACTTCAATACACTTAGTCCAACGCTTATCTAGCAATTCTATCCCTTGATTAAAATAGTTTTCCTCAAGGTCTTCAAAATAGTGGTTTACAACTGTAATTGCATCTTCATTTGAGGTAAAACGCTTGCCAGCAAGGAATTTTTTTAGATTTGGGAACAGGTAAAATTCACTGGGAGCTAAATCAGGAGAATAAGGTGGGTGGTCGCAACTCGTACTTTAATTCGTTGATTTTAGCCATTGTTAAAACACTCTTGTGCGCTGGTGCGTTGTCTTGATGAAAAATTATTTTTTTGTGTTGTAAGCCAGGACGTTTTTCTCGAATTTGTACATTTAATTGATCTAAAAGGTTGCAATAGTACTCTGAATTTATTGTTTTACCCTTTTGCAGATAGTCAATCAATAAAATACCTTTGAAGTCCCAAAAACCGTTGCCATAACCTTACCAGCCGATTGAATTGTTTTTGCCTTCTTTGGGGCACTTCCTCCAGCTTCAGTCCATTGTTTGGATTGGTCTTTTGTCTCTGGAGTATAGTGGTGGATCCATGTCTCATCAACAGTTATGAAACGAGGCTTAGAATCCATTTTATTTCGCTGAAAACGATCCAAACAAGCTTGAGAAATGTTCATTCTTATGCGTTTTTGGTCGACTGTTAACAAGTGCGGCACCCATCTTGCAGAAAGCTTTTTCATCTGTAGTTCTTCATGCAAAATTAAATGGACTCGATCATTTGAGATGCCCATGATATTAGCTATTTCACGCACTTTTATTCGTCGATCATTTAATACCATATCATGCACTTTGGCTACAATTTCTGTTGTTGTTGCTGTTTCTGGCGTCCACTACGTGGTTCATCTTCAATGCTTGTACGACCACGTTTAAATTCAGCAACCCAATTTTTTACTGTTGCATATGAAGGAGCACTTTCACCTAACACATTCACCATATCATTATGAATTTCTTGTCCCGATAAACCTTTTTTATGTAAATATTTAATGACACCACGCATTTCTAATTTTTCCATTGTAAAAAAATCGCGGATGCGTCTTTTGTGAACACCTCTTTCTATATGAAGGAGTTGCCAGATCGAAATAACATTTAACATGTGTTCATAGCAGAGATGGAAGTTTCCAAAACACTTAATTTTTTTCTGTTTATACCGCGCTTTTTGTGCTAGGCTAAGAAGTTTCCGAACCGCCGTCGTAAGCACAATAAAAATCCCTCGAACTACCTTCCGATTGTGGTTGTTTTTTATAATGGACAACACCCATGCACTGTATCGTGAGTGTGCATGGTTTTTTTTTGGTATACCTGCTTTATTCATAGTCTCAACCATACAGTATGATTGTCGTTATTATATTATTGTTGACGTAAATCTTTAACAACAATACTTTTTTCGCACAAACAATATTTACGTGGTTGCTACAACCATATTTTCATTTATAAATTTAGCCAAAAAAATAGTATTGTTACATTTCAACAATATTATTATTGCCACAATCATACTGTTGTCAAAATAAAATTCAGAAAACAATACTATGGTTGCGACGACAATGGTCTTATTGTAGAGAACATTTTATTGTTGCGGTGACCATATCGTAACCATTTTTGTTCTCTACGTGAAGAGGCCCTCTTTCTCTAGAGGATTCATGTCATACGTGATCTGCCTAGGCGGAGGTATTCTGTTCATTAGATGGTAATTTGGATGCCAACTGTAAATTCGCCAAGGCAGCTACTGCTTAGGCTTCTTTATTTGCTCCCGGGGTCTGATGGTAAATGTGTTGAGGAGCTTGTTTCTAGTTTTGTGCCTCCTTGTTTGCAGGAGACAGACAGTCTCATGTAAAAATGTACCTACCGACCTAAAGCCCAATTTAAATGCAATTTTGTTTGTGGCATGTCTGGTTTGTGACAGTCTTACACCAACTAAACGTTTTGGATCTACCCAATGAATTGGCTTTAATTTCAATATAATTTTAATTCCAATATATAAAAAAATTATTATGGCTATATAAAGGCAATGGCATCTAGAAATTATAACGAGGGATTCAAACAGTCGTTTCTGTATGAATACCTTTTTATTATAGGCTTTCCTCACCCATTTCTTGTTTGTCTAAAGGTTCCGCTTGTGATGTTTTCATTACCACAACCAACCATTCTATCTTCCTTCTATCATTTCAATTGATTAAACTTTTAATAAAGTTGATTTCCAGTTTTTTTTTGCATGGTGCTTTTCTACCCTTAAGTTATTGTTTCGCTAAGTGTTTACTTTTGATGTGCCTTCCGACCACCGCAGCAATTGACCTCCTTCAATGGCGAACTTATTTCCATAGTTCACCAGCATTATGATGAAGGCTTCGGCATTTCCTTTTTGGTCGCTTCCCCACATAGATTTGCTTAGAAAGTTCTTGCTGTCGATTTGAATGGAATGCCAATGGAAGACAGAGAAACTTGTGGCAAAGGGTAGAGATGTAGGCGCAGGCGGAGACCGGCATCTATTGTGAAAAGTCTTCCCTACTCCTGCGGTGCACTTCAAGTGTTTATCGCTTGTATAGGCGAACAAAAGAAAAACTAAAAATATTTCTATGGCCAAGAATGAACGAAAGAAGAAAATACGTAACACAAAAAAGTCGATTTCCTTGACTTAGGCCAGACACACAGGAACTCGAGAAGAGAAAATAAAGAAGAACTAAAACTTTTCTATTGCTTAGAAAAACATGTCTTTGTAGTTTATATTGAAGTTGACGTTGTCCAATAAAAGTTCTTCCAAACGGCCAGGCCAATCTTGAAATAAATTCCTTATGCTCCCTAAATGATGTCTCGGCCATGGGGCCTCGAATTACATTTAATGGAATTACTAAAATGCTCTTATTTAAATGGCAATAACATTATCGATTTATATTCTCATAACCTAACCTCTGTTTGCAAGCCTGCTGTTGTAAGGCAAAGATTCTTTTATTGTCCTCTGGCTATCTCCTCCGTTTGTGTACAATGAAACCGGAAACGGATGTAACAGCCATTTATCTATCGTTCGCATCATAAATTGCAAAATTTATTTGCGTTCTCTTGAAGTCGCGTTTCATAGCGTTTTGTTTCGGTTTATTTCACAATATCAATTAAAAACATTTAAGCTTCGCTGACATTTTATGGGAGTTCCACTTCCAGTTCACTCACATCCATTCATGTGACAACTGTCCGGCTGGCATGGGTGAAATCAAGTGTGTAACATAAGATTTCTCTGGGAACTGCGTATGGATGTCATCAATTATTAACAGCTGAAATTAAAAGCTGAATTGATCTTAATACTCGTAAATTGTGTGAATACTTTTTTGATGTTGGATAGATTTTTACACAGCGAATGAATTTAGATTGATGCGTACAAGGTGGAGCAATACTAGGGTTGCTATTTATATTTCGGCTCCTGGCAATACTAGTGTTCCCAGATGCAAACTGGCAATTCCGTTGGAAACTTTGACATTAATTAGCATAACTTGACTTAGAACTTTCTGTCACTTGAGTGCGAATTGTTTTGTTTACAGTGTGTTGATAAATTCACCTCAGTCAAAAAATGGAATTATCCCGTGAACATTTTCGTGCGATGATTTTGTACGATTTTCGGCGTGGGTTATTGAGAAAAGGGTGTTAAAATCAACTTGTTTCGACTTTTGGCGATGAAGCACCATCAAAAACCACTGTTAATCCCTGATACCAAGAGTTCAGTCTCAGACGCCGTTCGCTCCAGGATGAAACTATTGATGCTGTGCGTGAAGTGATTGGTGATTTGCACTGACCGGCCAGATTACCCGATTTACCTATTCCAGACTTATTTTAATTGGGGTGTTTTTGAAGTCACGGATCTACGACAACAAACCTCAACATCTTGAAGCCCAGAAGGAAAAGAGTGATGTAGTCTGACAAAAGTCATGTAGTCTGGTGGCGGCCGCTTGTCCGATATTATTTTCACAACTTGATGTGATAAACTCGAATGTCTTTTAACAAGGATTTAAATGTGACTTGTAGATCAGTTGAGCCTTAAATCAGGAAAGACCTTTGTATGAACGCTAAATAAAACCTTTACTGATAAAGTGTAATTTAGTCAGAATTCATTAAAGGAACTTTGTAAATACGTACCTATTTAAAACTTGACAAGATGTGGCTTTTGAAGCAACTGGATCTCAAATCACAGTAAATCATAGACAGATATAGTTCAATTTCACCAAATTACTTAGTAGGAACATAAATACTGTTACAACATTGAACACAGCCATTTCAATAGTAGAACTGAACATACCCCGTTAATGTCATATGGGGTTTGAAAGCTAACCTCAATAGCGTTAGTCTGTAACGGGATTTTAAAATTGTTTCAACTTTCATCATGGTGTGGTCAGATAATGAGAACCGTATCGCTGTAATAGCTTTTTTTAGGTGTGAAATAAAAAAAAACGATATTTTCAAAACGCTCCGGCCACTAGGGATTAGCCGCATGTTCGTCTACCTATGCATAAAACTGTTTGAGGAGACTGGATATGTTAAAGACCGCCACCGGTCGGGCCGCCCACGCTCTGTTCGAACACCGCATGTTATCAAAGCCGTTAAATCAAGAATTCACAGAAATCTGCTCCGAAAACAGAAAATCATGGCCCGTGAGATGAATATCACGCAAAAGTCCATGAGTCGAATCATTAAAAAAGACTTTGGACTTGCGGCTTTCAAACGACGTACCGGACATTTATTGACTGCAGCTTTAAAAAAGTAGGATTGAAAAATGTAAATGTCTTTTGGTAAAGCACGCTGATAACTTGCACAGAAAAACTTTGTTCACCGATGAAAAAATTTTTACCGTTCAGGAAAAATTTAACAAGCAAAATGATAGAGTGTATGCGCGGTCATCAAAGGAAGCATCTGAACTGATCCCAAGGGTGGAAAAGTGTCATCACCCAGCTTCAGTCATGGTTTGGTGGGGTGTCTCTTACGATGGGGTCACTGACCTGCATTTCTGCGAACAAGGAGTTAAAACATCGGCCAAAGTTTACCAAGAAACCGTTTTGGAAACTGTTGTGAAGCCTCTTAACAATTCCCTGTTGCAAAACCAGCCATGGACTTTCCAGCAGGACTCTGCGCCGGCCCATAAGGCTAAAACGTCCCAGGCCTGGCTTCGAAACAATTTGCCAGCGTTCATTTCCTCTGAAGAATGGCCCTCAGGCAGTCCAGATTTAAACCCATTGGATTACAAATTGTGGACGGTTTTAGGGGACAAGGTTTGTCACAAAGGATACCCCAACATTGGATCTCTTAAGACTGCTTTGGTTCGAGCTGGGAACAATTTTCCAATGGACAAGGTTCGTATAGCAATTGACGATTGGCCAGTCCGACTTAAGGCGTGTGTAAAGGAAAAAGGCGGACATTTCGAATAAGTATATTCTCCTTTGGATACAATATACATCAATAAATATATTAAAAAATATTTGGTCCAAAAACATTCAGTACTTTTTATTTTATGACATAAAACGTGTGAAACATTATTTATGTCCCTACTAAGTATGCATATGAATCCGAAACAAAACAGCAATTCGACCGTATGGGTCTTTCAAGGCGAGCCAAATCCAACAAAATTTGTTCGTGGAAGATGTACATCAAAGCAAATGATTGCGTTTTTTTTCGGAACTTAGGAGGTCAATTCTGAGTCGTATACAACCATCTGTTTGCCAACAGTGTTCGAAGAAATGAGGAAAGATAATAAGAGAGGACGGATCATTTTGCATCACGACAATGCGAGCTCTCACACATCAGCTCAAAAACGATGAGCTATTTCACCACCCAAGATGTCGAATTGAAGGGCCGTCCACCGTGCAGCCCTGATTTGGCACCCAATGACTTCTTCTTAATCCCTAGCATCAAGAAAAAAATGCGTGGTCAACGTTTTTCATCGCCCGAAGCAGCTGTTGAAGCGTTCAAAAATCATGTTTTGGAGGTGTCTCAATCGGAGTGGAAAAAGTGCTTCGAAAATTGGTTTGTGCGCATGCAAAAGTGTATTGATCTTAAAGGAGAATATTTTAAAAAAACAATAAAACCATTTCCAATAATAAATTATTGTGTTTTTATTGCCGGACCCGAAATATAAATAGCAACCCTCGTTTAAGGTCTATGCCGTCAGCTTTACAACGCAGGTTTTTTAATTCAAAATCTCCATTTTGAAAATATTACCTTTTTTGGGAGTTCCTGCACTCATTTACTTAAAAGCATTTCTGCAAATTTGGCACATTCTGTACCCTAGAAAAGCCAAATAGAAACAGTGTTTTTTAATTCGGATTTGCACCAGGACACACGCTAGTTTAGCATTTTTATTTTGTGTCAGATGTTCCCTAATTCCTTAATTGCAAAGTATGACACAAAACAAAGAAATGAATACAACAACTGCAAGAATAAACAAACATCACGTGTGGAGTTTCTTTTGTTTTTATACTTTAGTCCGGCGCAAAAAAAAACATTGGAAAGCAAACAAAGTTTTTGTGGTTTTCAAACACGTACGAAAGTTTAAAATGTGCTCAGTTTGTTTGCAATCAGTGGTGGCGAAGAATTCTCGTACATGAAACCACCGGCTCCAGGATGTTGCAACGAACGACGCACAAAATATTCAACATGGAGTGCAACAAGCAACAGAGTATGCAATGGGTTGCTTCGCAAGCATGCAGCACAAGTACGGAGGATAGATGGCAAAAGTACGAGTATCGACATTTGTCAAAACGCTTCAAAGGGATTGAATTCTATTCTATTGCACTTTCTGAAGCCACTCGAACATGTTCGCATACGCCATGGAAAAAGTTCTCCAAAAATAAAAGTAATAAGACGAAGATTGCACTTCGATTTCATTTCCTTTGGCGTTGTTTTATACACAGGGTGTCCGTCGGGCAGCTTTACTACTTTGTTTTGCCGCCATTTTGGTAAACATTAGTTAGTCCTGACAGTTCATATCTGGTAAAGATGTGGCAAATTTATTATGGAAAAAATTCGATAAACCAACGTGTTTTAATTGTTAAAACATTTTATCAAAATCAATCATCGAGTACTGTGACGATGAGAAAGTTACGTGAAATTTTTGGGATAAACAACGTGCCAACAAAACGCACTATTTATCGTTTAGTGAATGATTTCGAAGAAAGAGGGTCTGTAGCTGAATGGCCCAAGCATGGGCCATAACGCACTGAAAGATCGGCTGAAAAGATTACTGTTGCTCAAGAAAGTGATCAAAACAATCCATCAACATCAATTCGACGCCGTGCTCAGGAGCTTAGTCTTCAAAGAACAACTTTGGCCACAATTTTGCACAAGAATTTGCATTTGTTTCCATTTAAGATTCAGTTGACATAAGAGCTTCTTCCACAAGACCATATACGCCGCCAATAGGATGTTACAGCTCGCCCCGATTTTCATGAAAAAATCATAGTGAGTGACAAGGCACATTTTCATTTGAATGGATATGTGAATAAACAACATAGTCGGTTCTGGGCAATGGAAGCCAATACCAATAAGTATATTGTTAAGGACAGAACACAAATTTTAGACGTTATTGGAGCTTACTTAGAGACTATATATGCTACGAAGGTTACTAATATAGAGAATGTAACACATGGAGAGGTCAGTGAAGGTTTCGACAGGTTTTTAGTAGAGAAATCTAGATTTGATAACTCCCCCTCTTACTTAACACACTTTTCCGATAGTTCTATAGCCAATGAAATCGTCGAATCTCCCGCATTTGAATATTTCGTAAGCCGAGATGAAATTTTGTATATATTCAGAAAACTAAAGGGAAAACTTTCTTCTGGGATCGATAATGTCCCAAACATTGTTCTCAAGAATGTTCCCACTAAAGCAGTACATAAATACTATTGCACTCTATTTAACAACATGATTAACAACTCTTACTTTCCCAAAACGTGGAAAGTAGGGAAAGTTGTAACCCTACCGAAAAGAGACAAGGATTCCAGCGACCCTAAGAACCTTCGTGCAATAACGTTACTTCCAAATATAAGTAAAATTTTTGAAGTTTGCATCAACATCAGGATACTTAAAATATTGAAAATACACAGAATCGTAAACGATAACCAATTCGGGTTTAAGTACAATCATTCGACAATCCTCGCAACTTATTTACTAGTTTCCAATATCAATTGGAATCTTAATAGACAATTTTACACTGGGGCATGCCTAATAGATTTCCAAAAAGCTTTCGACAGTGTTTGGATTTCAGGTCTAATCTATAAACTTATAAGATACAATTTTCCGTCACATTTAGTGCTATTACTCTACAATATGATAAGTGATAGAAAATTCGTTGTGAGCTATCGTGATAATGTAAGTTCGAAAGAGTTTGCCATCGTAAATGGTCTGCAGCTGTGAGATACTCAGAGGATTGGAATATGCAAATAAATTTCGACAAATGCGAAACAATTCTTTTTCGGCCATCCGTGGCAAAATGTAATAATAATATTAAGAGGAACTGGAAATTCTTTGGCATCAAGTCTCCCTCAAATCATGGAAATATTCCAAACAAAGATTGCGTCAAATACCTAGGTATTTATTTGGATAAATTTCTATATTTTAACACGCATGTTAAGACACAAATTGTAAAGGCCAGAAATGCATTTTTTAATTACAAGTCACTTTTCTTCTCAAAACATATCACGCCTGAGTTAAAATGTCTAATGTACCAGGCGCTAATTCGTCCTACATTAACCTATGGATGCCTCATATGGTTTAATATTTCCTCATCTTATATGGAACGAATTCGCAAATTTGAGAGAAATTGTTTACGCTCATGTACATCTCTTCATAGGTCTAAACATAGCAACTACGATATACGAAGTATGTATCTAATTCCAGATTGTATAATTCTGCGAATATAATAAGAATAGATAACTTTATTATAAAGTCCATAAGAAATCATATTGTACGAAGCACACAATGTTATTATAATAACCTTATTATGGCCCCTTATTATTGTTAGCAACTAATGACATAGTTGCTAACAATGATATTCGATTTGAAACCAGTGTATCAAGAAGGGATATTAACGAGAGACTGAAAATAGATAAAACTAAATTTTGGTCGATAAGCAACTAAATTGTACCTCTTTCTTTTACCAACCTGACCCTTTTTAACCCCATAAATACTTAAGTAGTGTTTTTTAAAAAAAACTTTTTCATTACATATCGAACCATAAAAAATATTATTTATTATATAAAATATGTTTAAATATTTAAAATATTAAGCAAAATACTACAAATCATAAGTAAACTTGAGTCCCATTTTCTGGGCTATGTGTTTTTATACTACTATATGGAATCTATGGCTCAGTGAATAAAGGCCTAACGAACTAACGCCTAAAAAAAAAATGAAATAATGCCTAAAAATTGCATCAAAAAATATATAGGAATTAGGCGGTTGTTCATTATGAAAGAATGTCTAATATTTTAGGCATTCCTTCATTAAAATTGTTAGGTGATTTTTCATAATGAAAGAAAGTCTAACAATCAGAAATGAAAAAACGCCTAATTAGATATTTATTCATTTTTGATTGTTAGGCTTTCTTTCATTAATGTTAGGCGATTTTTCATTTTGCTAAAAGTGTGATTTTTATTACTATTATACGTGAATTCATTGAAAACTAACAGTTGTATTTTAATTCCAATTGTTAGGTTTTCTTTCATTAGGTGTTAATCCATAATGAAAGAAACCCTAACAATTTAGACTTTCTTTCATTTTTAAAATTAGACTTTCCTTCATTTTTAAAGTTAGACGTTCCTTCACTTTCTTCTTAGGCGTTCTTGTTTAAGCATTCTTTCATTTTGAAAAATTAGGCGTTAGTTCGTTAGGCCTTTATTCACTGAGCCGGAATCTATTTTGTTTATTCATAGTTGCTATATGTATCTTAATGAATTAAAAAAAAAAACTGCAAAAAAAAAAATGGGGAGCGATATCGTGATATTATTGAAAACCTGTTAACACCAGAACTGCATGCTTTGGGCTTAATTTGTACATGTGCTATCAACAAGACGGTGCCACATCGCATACAGCCAGGATTTACTGCGAGACCTCTTTCCACAACAAGTTGGTGATGTTGATTGGCCTCCACGGTCGCCTGATTTGACTGCTCCGGACTTCTTTTTGCGAGGATATCGGAAAAGCAAGGTTTATGCCAAAAAACCAGAAACGCTTGAACAACTCAAACAAAATATTCGTGACGAAATTGATGAAGTACCGCGTGAAATGTGTGAGAATGTAATGAAAAATGTGCTCAAAAGGACTCGCATTTGTGAGGTTAACAGAGGCAGGCATTTATCTGATATTGTATTCCATACATAATTGCCGACATTAAATAAAACATTTATCAATATCAGATCCATTCTCTTTCATTTAATCAAAAATTATAAACAAACAAAGTAGTATACCTTCCCGACGGACACCCTGTACTAGATTGGCTTGGTTACGGATTACCCGTGGTATTAAATCTCTTTCCTTAAAGGCGTTAAACAAACAAACAATTATATCCAAACGATTCAATTATAAAATATGATAACAATAATATGATTACGGCAATCACACAGTATGAATGTAATTTTTCTTCATTTGAAAATGCTTTTTAGAAAAATGTTATTGCTACGGATCTAAGGCAGTAATAGTACTTTTCATATGGAACTTTTACTTTTTATTGTTCAAAACCTAAATGATTGCATATTAATTCAAAGAGACATTGATAGTTTTTTGCAATGGTGTATTCACAATGGTATGAATTTAAATTTCCCTAAATGTAAAATGTTAACGATTACGCGTAGAAAGCTCCCATTGTTGCATGAGTATACATTTTTTGATGCCACCTTTGTAAGAGATATGATAACAAAGGACCTTGGAGTTTATATTGACTCTAAACTTTCATTTCTTCCCCATTTTGAATATATTGCCAGCAAGGCAAATTCTCAGCTTGGTTTTTTGAAACGGAATGCTACTGATTTCAAAGACTACTTTACATTGAAAATATTATTTTTTGCATTTGTTCGATCACAATTGGAATATTGCGATATTATATGGGACCCGAGATACTATATACATAAATACAGGATTGAAAGAGTCCAAAAAAGATTTTCTAGGTTTGCCTTACGTTATTTATATAACTTCATTAACATGCCTGACTACAAAACTCGTTGTCAGCTGCTCAGTTTAAATACTCTGTCACAACGAAGAGTTGCACATAATATTATATTTATCAAGGATATTATGGATAGTAGAATTGATTCACCGGAGCTTCTACAACTGATACCATTTAATGTTCCAAGGAGAAATCTTAGGGACCATGAAATTTTTTATGAATATTTTCATAGATATAATTATAGTTTGAATGAAGTTATTACAAGGGGTATAAGTTTGTGTAACAAAGCATGCCATCATTTAGATTTTTTCACGAATCGGCCTATCTTTAAGAAGGCACTATTCGAATATATTGTTTTAGAAATAAGTACGTAGTTTTAAGAATGGATCTGTAAGGGCTCAGCCCAATAGATTGAAATAAATAAATAAAATAAAATAAAAAAAAATGAAATTAAATTTTTTTCATCAAACTGCTTTGTTTAACTGGAATATTTTTAATAAAAACGCTTACGTTCTTTAAACTAATTTTTTCTACTGTTGAATAAATTTACTCCCTTTTATTTTGAATTTAATGTATTTCTAAATAATTTTTATAATTCAAGTCCATTATTGACAGCTTAACACAATTCTAATAAATAAGTTTGGGGGTCCTAGTATGGTTAAGGGGGATTATACTATGGTTGTAGGGATCAGGGCTGCGTGTGAATCATACTATGGTTGTTAGGATAATAACATGGTTGCGTGTGAATCATACTATGGTTGTGGGGTTCATAGTATAGTTATGTGTGAATCATACTATTGCTGTGAGGATCATAGTATGGTTGTGAGTATCATAGTATGGTTGTATTTGAATCATACTATTGTTGTGAGGATCATAACATTGTTGTGCCGCAACTATATACCCCACAATAGTATGATCCTCTTCGAATATTGTCACACCAAACATAGTTTTTTCTGCGTGTTGGTATGGTGCAATTATGTATAAAACAAAATATCGGCCAAATGGCCGCCGCGACCTTAGCGGCACACCTCCATCCTATGGTCCAAATTTTCAATGACGCTGAGGCATAATTGAGGTTCTATGCCGTTAATGTACCGAATTATCTCATCCTTTAACTCTTGAATTATTGCTAGCTTATCGACGTACACCTTTTCTTTCAAATAACCCCAAAGAAAGAAGTCCAACGGTGTCAAATCACATGATCTTGGCGGCCAATTAACATCGCCACGAAGTGAGATACAACGGCCATTGAATTTGTCGCGCAAAAGAGCCATTGTTTCGTTAGCTAAGTGGCAAGTGGCACCGTCCTGTGGAAACCACATATCGTTCACATCCATATCTTCCAATTCGGGCCATAAAAAGTTCGTTATCATCTCACGATAGCGAACACCATTCACAGTAACTGCCTGACCGGCCTCATCTTGGAAAAAATACGGCCCGATAATGCCGCCAGCCCATAAACCGCGCCAAACAGTCACTCTTTGTGGGTGCATTGTTTTTTTCAACAATAACTCTTGGATTATCATTCGCCCAAATGCGGCAATTCTTCTTATTGACTAATCCACTAAGGTGAAAATGGTCCTCATCTCTGAAGAGGATTTTCTTCGAAAGTGCACGAAATGCATTTTGATTTTAACGCCCATTTTCATAATAAGCCTGAATTACTTTAACGCGTTGCTCGCTTGTGTATCTTTCCATGGTTCAAATTGAGTTAGTCTGAAATTGAGAAATATCGAAGGAAATGCAGAAAAAACTTGACGTTTAGGTGTGGTTTACATTCAACATCGGCCCTTAAAATTGAACCACCCTTTAGTTCAATTGTTCCTATGTGCTACACACCCGACTCGGCTACATCCTTGAGGACCAACCCAGTCGACAAATTGAGGTAGACATCGAAGGAAAAAAAGCCAAAAAGTAAAGAATAATGAAGTAGAAAGTATTACTTGACGATATGTTTTATGTCCATTTGCAGATTCCTTTGCTACAAAAGGAACTGGAAATTATGACTACGAAAAATCTAAAAAATTCCTTGCTGGCAAGTGTTTTACCTCAAATGAAGATGCAATTACAGTTGTAAACCACTATTTAGAAGACCTTGAGGAAAACTATTTTAATCAAGGGATAGAATTGCTAGATAAGCGTTGGGCTAAGTGTATTGAAGTTTCAGGAGATTGTATTGAAAAATAAAAATATTTTTGAAAAACTAACTATTCTCTTTAATTGATAGGCTAAGAACTTTCCGAACCGCCCTCGTAAATGCTGATCAGTTATTGTTTTCACATAGCGCCTACAAAAACGTTGTTCCTTATTTAAGGCCCGGACGATCTAAAATCCACCTTTTATATCTGATCTTGCTTAAATTAAGCACTCTGCCTTGAATTAAGTTTAGTTAAAGTTTGGACTCTATCGTTTTATGTTTGTGAGTAGGCCCAATACACAGGTCCCTACTAATGGGGTTGTTCTTGTCATGGCTGCTGTGAAGTTATGTCTGTCTGTTTTTTGTCCTGAACCAAGTGTTTCCACAGGGACCAGCTGAGTAGGCTTGTCTAAGCTGAGCATTTGTGTACCTGTGTACCTTGCTGACATGTGTTTGACACACTGCCGTCGATTAGGGTCCAGTACAAATTGCTTTTTTTTAATTGAGCCAATAGTAATCTGATTTGTCTATGGGCTACATCTGGGTGATGGTCTTCGAGGAAGGCATTGTTGACGTCTTCATCGATTGCATCAGACCTGCCAGATAGACTCTTTGGTCTAGACATTCTTGCTAAAACAGTTGGATCTCTCTCTAGAACATGAAGATCACTTTTTTACCTCTAGATCATGAAGATGCCTACTCGCGTTCTTCCAGCAGGCACTGCTTTGACAACATTTAGTTTTGTAGTCACGCGTGCAAGATATTCTTTTCCTTGTGTATGTAGGTGCACCTCAGAGGACATTGGAAGATACCCTGTTGTAGTTCTCAGAGCGCCTGAATGTTCGCTTACTTAACATTTGGTGTCCACACTGGGGCTGTAAACTTCACCACTGACCGATCTAGCGGTCGACAGTTGCCCCAAGCATTTTGAAATAATTGGTGGTCGGGCTTGGTGTGTCATCGATTATCACACTCAAGACCAGTCCATGTACTCGTAGTACATAGTGTAGCAGAAGATTTTGTGGCGGATGTCTTCTGTTTCCTGACAGAGAAGAAACCAGTCAGATCCTCAAGGTAGGCGTATAACCTATTGCGAATGTCATCGATTTTGAAGCACGACGCCAGAGGTGGCTGTGGAATTGTACAGTGGTATAGATTAAGATCATCAAGTTAGGCGTATAACCTATCGCGAATGTCATCGATTTTGAATCCCGACGCCAGAGGTGGCTTTGGAATTGTACAGTGGTATAGATTAAACAGTGCAATGGATGTCACCACTACCTGGGAACATCCTGTTTAACTCTATGGGGCTTCGACTTCTTATTTTTGAATTCTACAAATGTCTGGCGCCTGCACATATAGTTAACGATCCAGCCCTTTAGAGAACGTGTGAGCGTCGTGTTAGCGATGTCCTTAAATAGGGTGGTATGGCTGGCCATATTGGAGGATTTCGAAAGGTCAAGAGACCCTCATTCGTGTGTTTAAGGCGTTCGGACGGCTGTCGTGCTATGTAGCTATTATACTACATCTGCAATGAATGTCTTATAAGGCTTATATCAGGACATTTTTTTCAGGACATGGCCCTAAGGGACCAAAATAACGGAAGAATAGAAGAGATAGTCGGGCGTGGTCGTCTATATTATACCCTGAGCTGATGGATATGAAGAAATTCCGAATGAAAACAGACTTTTGGATCATCCAAGGGGGTGGCGTGTCATAGCGTCTACTGATTAATATATAAAATATACACTCAATATGTGTCGCAATGTCCATAGATTTTCAAAAGTGTCGCAACGTCCATTTTGTAGTTTTTGGGAGGGAAGTAGCATTTTTTATTTCACCTTACACTCCACTAAGTTTAGTTTTGCTACTTTTCTCGGTATAGAGATTGCTCCGACCCACAAAATCTTTAGAAACTTCGACTATGCCGACTCTTCAAAAATTGGTCTACACATACATGGACGTTGTCACACCGAATTAGTGGATATTTTGTTACTTTTGAAAGCTTTAGAATGCTAAGAGACTTTATGACATTTTCTTAGTGTCATAATTTCCATAGACATTGTGTCCTTGGCCGTTCTAAATTCATCAAAATTTTTAAAATCATGTCAGATCCTAAAATATATATTTCATTACTTTTGGTACCCACATGTCCACGTGCAAATGGTCTAAATTTTTGACTTCACCCAAATTTATCCAAATTGCAAAAATAGCATAAAAAAACAATAATTTCACTGTTATTAAATTCAATAACCGTAAAATGGAACAAATAAAAGTGTTCTATAGCGGTTATACCTAATGTTGGGATGGACCTTTGTACTGGGGCTATAAAAAAATGTGAACCAATATGATCTATTTTCATCTGCACTGGTTAGATGGTAATGAACTGCGCCAAATTTTATCAGTATTGGATGTTATATCTAGCTTCTGGAACAAAAGACATTAAACCGGTCAAATGTGTGCGGGCTAAATCTGAGCCAATTTCCTTTAATTCAATAACGCATGTTCTTGGTCCAGAAAGTTTACCTCTGCCAAGTTTCACGAAGGTCGGACAACTATTGTGACCTGCGGTTTGATGACTAGTTTAAAATGGAATCAGAATCAGAAGACAGAGTCGATCGTTACACTTAAATGTAGGTCTTGCTCAAATATTTGCGGTAGTTACACACATTTGCCATGGAACTAACTTATAATACTCTTTTACACAGAGTGGTGCAGGATATCAATATTTGCTAAGCTGGGAGCAAAAAGTCGGCAAAAAATCAAAAACAAAAGTCGATATTATGATTAAAACCGGACACAAAGAGTCGGTCACGACTTTTTCAATTTTTGCAACAAAAAGTTTATTAGTTGACTAATAGATAATCGACTTTTAGAACCATATGATGAATAAAAACTTAATATAGGGTGGGCCATTTAAAATTTTAAATTTAAATCGGCTGTAAAAAACGACCGAATATTTTTTCAAATTTTTGGTTTTATAGGAAGGTTGAACTTTGTTTTTTAATAATGGAACACAATATTCATATGGATACCACAACTGGCTCGGCAGTACCTCATCCGATGAACATAATTTTTCTATACACTTTCGATTGTTTCGGGTGTAATCTCTTCAATGACATCCTCGATTTCATGTTTCAATGCTTCAATTGTCTCTGCATGCTTGGCGTAACATTTTTCCTAAATGGCTCCCCACAGAAAATAATCCAAAGGGCTCAAATCACAGCTATGAGGCGGCTCAATTTCTGCTGATTATTCGATTTTCAAAAACAGTGCGTAAAATATCGTTGGTTGCGTTGGCTGTGTGACACACTGAGTCGAAAATACTTACAATGATTTTTATAACCATGTGTCTGGTTACATTTTTCATGGTAAATGTTTGATAACGAAGACAAAATAACGTTATATAAGGTCAAATGTGCACACAGAACCACCATTAAATGCAAATGCTAGCTGTACAACCACCACCAAATGCAAATGCTAGCCAACACCAAATGCAAATGCTAGCTGTACAATTTTCATGGCGCAATGATATTGCGTTATGAATAAAACTATACCCAAAGGGTAATTCTCAATAATCATAATAGAACTCCCGTATAAGTCATTTGATTTGTAGCCGAAGTAATCGTTGTCAAAGACTGCTAAAGAAAAACCTTGGCGGATTTAGAAACAGCTGTACAGTCTGCCTGGCAACCGTAGCCAATACATTTCACCAACTATTAGTGGATTCTGAAAAAGAAACAACAAAAAGGTCACGAACCAGAATAAAAACTGTTCAAGTCATAATAATGAAAAAAGACCGAATAAATGTAAGCAAAAACGTAATTAGTAGTATAATAATATAATATATATATAATATATAATATATAATATAAAAGAGGTAACCAATAATTAGCTAACTTCATTAATAATATTAACAATTTCATTGTTAAATCAAACATGTATTGTTTCAAAAAAATAACTATGAAATTTTAATATTAACAATTTTTATGGTTAAAAATCTCAACAATGCATTGTTAAAACAACAACAATTATTTAAATAATAACAATTGTAATGGTTATAAAACTCAACAGTGCATTGTTAAAACAACAATAATTATTTTAAAATTAAAAATTTTAATGGTTAAAAAATTCAACCATAGAATAGCTCAATTAACTGTTATCATTGTTAACTACCAGTCAACAACAAAATTTTCAAATTAACCTTACATAACGTAGACTCTAAATCAAGTTTTTTTTGTGGTTAAGTTAACCTTGTATAAGGTTATTTTTCTTCTCAGTGCACCGCCTTGTTGAAACCAAATGTCGTCCATGTCATTCTCTTGAATTTTTGGAAATACAAAATCGTTAAGCATGGCGCGGTAACGATCACTTTTGACAGTTACGGCGGCTCCTTGCTCATTTTCGAAGAAAAATGGCCCAATGATGCCGCAAGCTTTGCATTGGCTTTTTAATAGTCACGTGTGGGTTCTCTGAACATCAATTGTGGCAATTTTGCTTATAGACATAACCACCGAGATGAAAATGAGCTTCATCTGAAAACAAGATTTTTTCGATAAAATTCTTCATCTCCTGCCAAACAATCTACAGCCCATTGGGCGTAGCGAAAACACAGCGGATGGGGTTTTATTATAAGATAGCAAAGTTCAACCTTTCCAATAAAACCAAAAAATTGAGAAAACTATTAGTACTATTTTTTACAGCCGATTCAAATTTTAAATGGCCCACCCTATACTTCAAATTGAAGAACTAATTTTTGAACTGAATGCATTTTTTCCACCATTTTGATGTAAAACTATTAAAGAATATTTTTCATTGATTTGATGTACATACTTTTTTTTCAGTGTGGACTTTTAAACTATTCAACTTTCGCGATTTAATACCAGCATTAAATCCTTCATGCTGTTTTCGATTATTATTCTGCAATAAAATATCCACAGAAGATATGCACTCTCTCCGCTTATACAAAAACAGATCCGTTTTAAAATTTGCGAAACAACACAAATGCATCATTTTTTCCATAAACACACGACACGACAGTGAATGGCATCAACAATGCTCACTCACATGTGTTTTGTGACATCAAAAACAGATGCGCGTTCCTATTGCGTTCCTTTCATGTTCAGCTTCCATGGAGTCATTTTCTGGGTTACTGTCTCCATGATGTGTTTCAAGGTATCGCCGTTCCAATTCCCTACTACTGACAGACGTACTTACACATTTTACATGCTAACGATAGGAATTATAACATTTCTTCTGGGGCTTCTGCTGCTTTCTCTTAACACGCGTCTTTCTTTGATGGCTTAAATGTTGTTCTTGGTATGAATTTCACCATCACCAACGAATGACGCCGTTGTTCCAGATGTTACATTTGCACTCAAAAAAAAAGGAAAAAGGGTTCTTTATTCACATACGAAAAATGTTTCCCGCAATCATTTTATAGTTGTGTCAGTGTCGTTTCAATGTGCGTGCGTGATATTTGCATATTCTTTTGTTGTGTTTAGTGTCGAAAAGAAGACAATGAAAATACGTATGGAGTAGTAAATGAGACATGTAAACTACATACAATAAGGTGGGTTGCTGCAGTATTGAACTACTAAGAGATCTCGTTAAAAGATTTGCTGCAGTTTAGGGCTGAGGTTGAGTTTAGGAAGACGGATTTCAGACATTTAATGAGAGTGTGACTGTCAGAGAAAATATTTATCCCCACTGTGGTGAGAACTTTATTTCCTAACCAATGGTCTACTTCCTTAATGACATTAATGCATCCGTGAGGCTCAGTGTGACCATTCTTTGAATCCTATCTTGCAGTATATAGACTTTTGAAAATCATTCCATTAGGCGAGAACCCCATGTAGTATTATTAGACTTACTACTGCAGTGTACCCTCAGTGCAAGGCTTGAGGTCCCATTGCTTACCTATTGTTCTCTTTCAAGCATATACGAGGGCGGTTCGGAAAAAAGTTAAGTGTTTTGGAAACTTCCATCTCTGCTATGAACACATGTTAAATTTTGTTTCGATCTGGCAACTCCTTCATATAGAAACAGGTGTTCACAAAAGACGCATCCGCGATTTTTTTACAATGGAAAAATTAGAAATGCGTGGTGTCATTAAATATTTACATAAAAAAGGTTTATCGGAACAAGAAATTCATAATGATATGGCGAATGTGTTAGGTGAAAGTGCTCCTTCATATGCAACAGTAAAAAATTGGGTTGCTGAATTTAAACGTGGTCGTACAAGCATTGAAGATGAACCACGTAGTGGACGTCCAAAAACAGCAACAACAACATAAATTGTAACCAAAGTGCATGATATGGTATTAAATGATCGACGAATAAAAGTGCGTGAAATAGCTAATATCATGGGCATCTCAAATGATCGAGTCCTTTTAATTTTGCATGAAGAGCTACAGATGAAAAAGCTTTCTGCAAGATGGGTGCCGGACTTGTTAACAGTCGACCAAAAACGCATAAGAATGAACATTTCTCAAGCTTGTTTGGATCGTTTTCAGCGAAATAAAATGGATTTTAAGCGTCGTTTCATAACTGTTGATGAGACATGGATCCACCACTATACTCCAGAGACAAAAGAACAATCCAAACAATGGACTGAAGCTGGAGGAAGTGCCCCAAAGAAGGCAAAAACAATTCAATCGGCTGGTAAGGTTATGGCAACGGTTTTTTGGGACTTCAAAGGTATTTTATTGATTGACTATCTGCAAAAGGGTAAAACAATAAATTCAGAGTACTATTGCAACCTTTTAGATCAATTAAATGTACAAATTCGAGAAAAACGTCCTGGCTTACAACACAAAAAAATAATTTTTCATCAAGACAACGAACCAGCGCGCAAGAGTGTTTTTTTACAATGGCTAAAATCAACGAATTAAAGTACGAGTTGCTTGACCACCCACCTTATTCTCCTGATTTAGCTCCCAGTGACTTTTACCTGTTCCCAAATCTAAAAAAATTCCTTGCTGGCAAGCGTTTTACCTCAAATGAGGATGCAATTACAGTTGTAAACCACTATTTTGAAGACCTTGAGGAAAACTATTTTAATCAAGGGATAGAATTGCTAGATAAGCGTTGGACTAAGTGTATTGAAGTTTCAGGAGATTATATTGAAAAATAAAAATATTTTTGAAAAACTAACTATTCTCTTTCATTGATAGGCTAAGAACTTTCCGAACCGCTCTCGTTATGCCACAGTGGCCTTGATGTTTTTACCTTGATTTATTTAGTCCTTATACTATGATTTCATATCCTATTGTATGTTACTCATTTCCAATCACTAATTTTATATTGCATCTTATCTTTTCAGGTATGTTCTTAATTCTATTGATACATACACGTAAGTTAAGCTTGAAATGGTACTGCAAATTGTGCAATTTATACGAAAACTTTTTAATTACTTTTTGCTGTTTAAGCGAATTCTGACACTTACATTTGGATATCACTTTACCATATGTCTTCTTTCTGAGCAAAAATTTTCTGTAATTTTCGTTGCTTCTAGTTACACTCACAAAAATGGGAGATTTAAAATATATTGCTTCTCTTACAGCAGATAAGTAAGCCAACTATTTTGATTAATAAGCTGATTAAAAGTTAACCTTGATGACATTCGGAGAAACTGACCTACTAACGAGGGCGACCGCAAAACTAACTGGCCTGGCACATTTTCTGTTTTACTAGCAACTTTTTTTTGTTTTTTAAAAGCAATCTTGTATAAGCCATCTGTCAAAATTTCCGAAATATTTAATGATGATTTTCTTTGTTACAGGTGATTGAAGTAAACAAGTTTTATAATTTTTGAAAAATGGAAAATAAAGAGTTTCGTGCGGAAATTAAACACTTTTATATGAAAGGTTATTCGCCACAATTAATCAAAGATGAATTGGATTCTGTTCATGGTGATAATGCACCATCATACTGCACCGTGAAATCCTGGGTTCAACAATTTAAAATAGGTCGTTCAAGTACTGAAGATGAACAACGCTCTGGAAGACCGAAAACTGCTACTACTATTGAAAACATTAGAAAAATATTTAATGAAGTGACTAAAGAAAGACGAATAAAGCTCAGAAAACTTGCTGATATTGTTAAAATACACGAAAAACAAGTTTGGAGTATTTTACATGATGAACTCCACATGAAAAAGCTATCCGCAAGATGGGTGCCACGTTTGTTGACTTTGCCCCAAAAAATCGTCCGTTGGACCAATTCCGAGGAGCTTTTAGCGATTTATCAGCGCAATAGAGTTCTTGCGCCGATTCATAACTGTTGATGAAACATCCCAGAATGCAAAGAACAGTCAAAACAATGGATAGAAGCTGGTAAAAGTGGTCCCAAGAAGGCGAAAACTGTTAAGTCAGCAGGAAAAGTAGTGGCCACAGTATTTTGGGATGCAAGGGGTATAATATTTATTGCTTATCTTGAGAAAGAAAAAAACTATAAATAGTGAATATTATTGTGCATTATTGGATCGGTTGAGTGAAGAAATCAAGATAAAACGACCGCGTTTAGAAAAAAAAAGTTCTTTTTCATCAAGATAATGCTCCTTCACACACTGCATTTTTAACTCAACAAAAACTGGCCGAATTACGATTTGAAATTGGTCCGCATCGACCATGTAGTCCAGATTTAGCTCCTTCTGATTATTTCTTGTTTCCAAATTTAAACAAATTTCTCGGTGGCAAAAAATGTTCGTCCAATAACGAGGTTATTGCTGAAACTAAGGCATATTTTGAAGGTCTTGAAAAATCTTATTTTTCGGATGGAATTAAAAAACTTGAAAAACTTTTGATGAAGTGTATTGAGATTATGTTAAAAAATAAATAATAATAATTCCAAAAAAAACGGTTCTTTTTATGTTAGGCCAGTTACTTTTGCGGTCGCCCTCGTGTGTTAGGATATTCATTCCATGTTCCACATTTTTGATGTCCTCTAAACGAACGTCTAAGCTACGACGGTGCTATATATATTTCTAAGTGTTGCCTGGGTCAGGCGCCATCTGACATTTCCATTGAAAAGTTTGACATTTTTTTTTAGCAAAAAAGTATTCAGAACGTTTTGACGTACGACCATCATTTGTGTTGTTTACAGTGACTTGAAAATATGAATTTGGCAAAAAAAATTAGAATTAAAAAATAAGAATAGAATTAACTCGTAAACATTTTCGTTCGATCATTTTCGACGTGGATTATCACGACAAGAGTGCATCGATGAACTTAAATCTTTGTATGGCGATGAAACACCATCCTATAGCACTGTGAAACACTGGTTTAATAATTTCAATCTTGGCCGACGCTCGCTCAAAGACGAAGGTCGTGAAGGTCGTCCAAGACCGGCTGTTGTGCCAGAGAACATTAATGCCGTGCGTGAACTGATAATGCAAGATCGTCATGTGACAAACCGTGAGATAGAGGCATCCTTGGGCATTTATTCCATCAGCAAACATTCGAAATTGCATGAACACCTGGCCGTAAATAAGGTTTGTTCTCGTTGGATCCCGCACAATTTGATAATCGCTCAAAAAAAGGCTTGTGCCGATTGGTGCAAAGAAGTTTTGAAAAAATACGATCGCGGTGCTTCAAAAGACGTTTATAATATCGCCACAGGTGACGAATCATGGATCTATGCCAATGAGCCCGAAACAAAACAGCAATCGACCATGTGGGTCTTTGAAGACGAGCCAAATCCAACGAAAGTTGCTCGTGGAAGAAGCACTTTGAAGCAAATGCTCGCCTGATTCTTCGGCAAAACTGGTCATGTGGCGACTGTTCCGCTTGAGCAACGTAGGACGGTCAATTCAGAGTGGTACACCACAATTTGTTTGCCTGAAGTCTCCGGAGAAATTCGAAAAACGAACAAGAGAAGACGAATCATTGTGCACCATGACAATGCGAGCTCTCACACATCGGCTCCAACCAGCGCCTTTTTGACTGGCAAAAACGTCGAATTGATGGGGCATCCGCTGTACAGCCCTGACTTGGCACCCAATGGCTTCTTTTTATTCCCGCACATCATGGAAAAATGCGTGGTCAACGATTTTCGTCGCCAGAAGATGCTGTTGAAGCGTTCAAAAACCATGTTTTGGAGGTGTCTCGATCGGAGTGGAAAAAGTGCTTCGACAATTGGTTTGAGCTCATGCATCATGCTGGAGAATACATTGAAAAACAATAGAATCATTTTTGATGATAAATATTCGCATTTTCATTATTAGGCCAGAAATATATATTGCAGCCCTCGTATACGCGTGTCTAAACTATTTCAATATGTGACAGCGCATAGAGAAAGGGACGTAAGGGTAAAAAAAATCAATTTTCATTTTTTTTTCTTTTTGATGTGTATCGAATGAGACCGATCCCATGCCCCAAAAGTGTTTCCTCCCAGAGAAATGCGCGTTTTATGAAAGTGATGGTACACCAAAGATACAAGTATTTAAATCTTTAAAATGGCTCTCCTGAAGAAAACTGTTTTTACCCTTAGGTCCCTTTCTATTTTGCGCGTCACATATAAAATTTTTAAATTATCACTGCAAAATAACATTTAATATTGCTAATTATGTTCAATAGCAGCTATACAAGGAAGTTGATTTGAAAGTTATGCATAGCCATAGTCTTTATATTTTAATTAAGATAGGTTAGATTTTCTCTTTCGCCTCCAGGACAAAACCTGGGTTATGCGACGGATGGACAGGCCGAACTTCATACCAATCAAAGTCGCCTGATGTTTTTCAATGGCTGTATTTTCCACCTCGATGTTACAAGTGACGCATCTCAGAGCCATGTAAAAATCTATACTATTAAATAAAAATCCCTTTAGTGCCGTTTATAAAAAGTACGTGTCTGCCCTAATTTAAACTGTTTGTTCCCCAATACGATGCTATTGCATATGTAAAATAAAAAAAAAAAATCCGAAAAAGAGTGAAACAAACTTCTGTTGTCAACACCAGTATGTTGAGCTAAGTACTCAGTCTTGAGTTAATTTCAAAATGACTTAACTTACAAAAAATACTCCAAACTCATTTATCAAATGACATTATTTTCAAAACGTATCTTCTAAACATAAGGAGCATAATTTGTGACCAAATACAATGGGTGGATAAGTGAATAAACCTTGTCCAGCTCTAAAATTATTCTATTTTCTAATATTTTAAGAATCAAAGTGACAAAATAAACATTATCTGTGAAATCCATTCAGCGAGGGCTGCTTTATATATTTCTGGCCTAATAATGAAAATCCGTATATTTAACATCAAAAATGGTGTTATTGTTTTTCAAAGTATTCTCCAGCGCACAAACCTATTATCGAAGCAATTTTTCCACTTCGGTTGAGGCACCACCAAAACATGGCTTTTGAACGCTTCAACAGCATCTTCTGGCGACGAAAATCGTTAATCACGCATTTTTTTCTTGATGTGCGGGTATAGAAAGAAGTCATTGGGTGCCAAGTAAGGGCTGTACGGCGGATGACCCATCAATTCGACGTTTTGGCCGGTCAAAAAGGCGCTGGTTTGAGCCGATGTGTGAGAGCTCACATTGTCATGGTGAACAATGATTCGTCTTCTCTTGTTCGTTTTTCGAATTTTTCCGAAGACTTCAGGCAAACAAATTATGGTGAACCCCTCAGAATTGACCGACCTACGTTGCTCAAGCGGAACAGTTTTGCCAAAGAAACAGGCGACCATTTGCTTTGAAGTGCTTCTTCCACGAACAACTTTCGTTGGATTTGGCTCGTCTTCGAAGACCCACACTGTCGATTGCTGTTTCGTTTCGGGCTCATACGCATAGATCAATGATTCGTTACCTGTGCTTTGCTTTGCACCAATCGCCACAAGCGTTTTTTTGAGCGATTGTCAAATTGTGCGGTATCCAACGAGAACAAACCTTTTTTACGGCCAGGTGTTCGTGCAATATCGAATGTATGCTGGTGAAAGAAATGCCCAAGGATGCCTCTATCTCACGGTATGTCACATGACTTTCTTGCATTATCAGTTCACGCACGGCATCAATGTTCACTGGCACAACGGCCGTTTTTGGACGACCTTCACGACTTTTGTCTTTAAGCGAGCGTCGGCCACGATTGAATTCAAAAAACCAGTTTTTCACAGTGCTTTATGATGGTGCTTCATCTCCATACAAAGATTTAAGTTCATCGATGCACTCTTGTCGTTTTAATTCACGTCGAATGTTGTGAAAACTGATCGCACTAAAATGTTCACGAGTTAATTCCATTTTTTTTTGCCAAATTGATTTTTTCATGCCACTGTAAACAACACAAATGATGGTCGTACGTCAAAACGTTCTGAGTACGTTTATGCTAAAAAATCTCAAACTTTCCAACACTTAGTGTTGCCTAGGCCACAAATATATATGGCAACCCTCGCAGTGTGAAGAAGTGAAAAAACCTTGCAATGCTTTTTAGTGGTAATAAAGGGTAGTCCAACTAAAACGCACGATGTTAATTGTAAATAAATCAAAATGTGCTCGCCACGGCTTCGGTGGCATACCTCTATCCGGTGGTCCACATTTTAATCACTCTGAGACTCAACGGAGGTTCAATGTCGTTAATGTGCCGAATTATTTCATTCTTCAGCACTTAAAATGTTCCTGGCTTATTGACGCACCCTCTGTACAATTTTATTTATCCACCAAAAAAAGTCCAACGGTGTCAAATCACATGAACGTGGCTGCCAATTAACATCGACGTGACTGTGACGTGATATACGAGTAACACGGCCATTGGATTTCTCGCGCAAAAGACCCATTGTTTCGTTCGCTGTCTGGCAAGTGGCACCATTCTGTTTGGGCCACATATCGTCCAGGACCATATCCCTAATTTCTGGCCACAAAAAGTCCGTTAGCATCTCGCGATAACAAACACCATTTACCGTAACTGCTTGGCCGACCTCATTCGATGCTAAGATGTTGTCCACATCAAAAAAAAGTGAAAAGTTGATGAAAAGTTTTGTTCATTTTAAAGATTAGGTCCCTTTCTATTTGCGCTTAGAATCGTGGACTTCACTTTCATAAAACTCGCATATCTCTGGGAGGGAACACTTTCGGGGCATGGGATCGGTCTCATTCGATACTCAGATGTTATCCACATCAAAAAAAGAAAAAAAAAACATGAAAATTGATTTTTTTACCCTTAGGTCCCTTTCTCTATGCGCAGTCACATATGCATTTTGATTTGAACACCGACTTTCCTAAAAGGCTTCAACAATCATAACGCGCTGCTTAATTGTGAACCTCCCTTGGTTAAATTTGTCAAACACTGAAATAGAGAAATGTCAAATTAGCTTGGTCATCATCAAACTTGACGGTAATGTGTGACTCAAAATTATCATCTTTCTACTTAGAAGGGACATAAATACTGTTACAACATTGAACACAGCCATTTCAATAGTAGAACTGAACATACCCCGTTAATGTCATATTGGTTTTGAGAGCTAACCTTAATAGCGTTAGTCTGTTACGGGATTTTAAAATTGTTTCAACTTTCATCATGGAGTGGTCTGATAATGAGAACCGGATCGCTGTAATAGCGCTTTTCAAGTGTGAAATGAAAAAAGCGATAGCAAAACGCTCCGGACACTAGGGATTAGCCGCATGTTCGTCTACCGATGCATAAAACTGTTTATGGAGACTGGAGATGTAAAAGACCGCCACCGGTAGGGCCGCCCACGCTCTGTTCGAACTCCGCATGTCATCAAAGCCGTTAAATCAAGAATTTACAGAAATCCGCTCCGAAAACAGAAAATCATGGACCGTGAGATGAATATCGCGCAAAAGTCCATGAGTCGAATCATTAAAAAAGACTTGGGACTAGGGGCTTTCAAACGACGTACCGGACATTTATTGACTGCAGCTTTAAAAAATAGGATTGAAAAATGCAAACGTCTTTTGGTGAAGCACGCTAATAACTTGCACAGAAAAATTTTGTTCACCGATGAAAAAAATTTTACCGTTCAGGAAAAATTGAACAGGGATTAAACCGGCTCAAGACCTCTTGCTTCTATATTTAAATAGAACCAAGTTTTTAACAAAATGGCAAAGTGACATTGATTTTCGTGGCTGCACACTACTTTTATCATGATTTCGGGTCCGTGACAACCCTCTTCAGAAAGCCTTGCTGCAATTGTTGAAAGTAAAACCGAACTCTATAAGGCCAGGCTCTCCACAAACGAATGAGAACTACTGTTGTAAACCTTACTTTTCAAGTTTTCTTCACACAATTTCCCACGAAAATACAACTCACTCTTACCAGCTCTAAAGAGACTCCACATCGAGAGCCATCAATAGATTTCTTTTACAACAACGTGTGTAGCAGCCACGAAAATCAATGTCACTTTGCCATTTTGTTAAAAACTTGTCTTCTATTTAAATTTAGAAGCAAGAGGTCTTGAGCCGGTTTAATCCCTGTTCAATGTGTAAAAGCAACAGAACGAAATAAAACAAACGAGCTAAACATACGTTCAGGAAAAATTTAACAAGCAAAATGATAGAGTGTATGCGAGGTCATCTAAGGAAGCATCTGCACTGATCCCAAGGGTGGAAAAGGGTCATCACCCAGCTTCAGTCATGGTTTGGTGGGTGTCTCTTACGATGGGGTCACTGACCTTCATTTCTGCGCACAAGGAGTCAAAACATCGGCCAAAGTTTACCAAGAAACCGTTTTGGAAGCTGTTGTGAAGCCTCTTAACAATTCCCTGTTCCAAAACCAGCCATGGACTTTCCAGCAGGATTCTGCGCCGGCCCATAAAGCTAAAAAGTCCCAGGCCTGGCTTCGAAACAATTTGCCAGCGTTCATTTCCTCTGAAGAATGGCCCTCAGGTAGTCCAGATTTGAACCCATTGGATTACAAATTGTGGACGGTTTTAGAGGACAAGGTTTGTCACAAAAGACACCATAACATTGGATCTCTTAAGACTGATTCGGTTTGAGCAATGTGGGCAATTTTCCAATGGACGATTGGCCATTGCGACTTAAGGCGTGTGTAGAGACAAAAGGTGAACATTTCGAATAAGTAGATTCTTCTTGGATACAATATACATCAATAAATATATTAAAAAGTATTTGGTCCAAAACATTCAAGTACTTTTTATTTTACATCATAAAACGTGTGTAACAGTATTTATGTCCCTACAAGTAGTAGGATCATCCTCAACATATGTGTTTAACAACTTCTATCAGTAAATGGAGCAATTCCTGTTAATTGGGAATCCTGTGACAAAAAATTTCATATATTAACTTAAACATTTATAAGCAGTTTATATGTTCGCTTTTTGGCCTTCACATATTCACATATTTACAAAAATAAAATGTTAAAAAAATATTCTAAGCCGTTCATCGAAAATATTATCGTTATGAGGCGTTTAAAAATTTATTTATTATGCTAAGTTCACTAGTAAGATTTAGATTCCTGTATTTTAAACCAACCATAAGCTTAAAACTACTACCATAAAATGCCGTTGAATCCATTTGCTTTTCTGCTAAGTATACTAAATTCTGTTTTTTTAGATATTTTTATTGTATTTTTTACGGTTTCCGATGCTGTGACATACCAAAAGGGAACAGAGACAATTTGGGGCAATTAGGAAATTAATTGTTACAGATTTTGCTGCATCGGAAGCGTGTCATTAAGTGTTTCTAAACTTTACAATTAAATAAAACAAAAAAAAAACTTGTGAGAAATTAAATGATATTCAATACTGTGCAAGTTATCAGCGTGCTTCACCAAAAGACGTTTGTATTTTTCAATCCTATTTTTTAAAGCTGCAGTCAATAAATGTCCGGTACGTCGTTTAAAAGCCCCAAGTTTAAAGTCTTTTTTAATGATTCGACTCCTGGACTTTTGCGTGATATTCATCTCACGGGTCAGGATTTTCTGTTTTCGGAGCGGATTTCTGTGAATTCTTGATTTAACGGCTTTGATGACATGCGGTGTTCGAACCGAGCGTGGACGGCCCGACCGGTGGCGATCTTTAACATCTCCAGTCTCATCAAACAGTTTTATGCGTCGGTAGACGAACATGCGGCTAATCCCTAGTGGCCGGAGCGTTTTGAAAATATGGTTTTTTTTTTATTTCACACTTGAAAAGCGCTAATGCAGCAATACGGTTCTCATTATCTGACCACTCCATGATGAAAGTTGAAACAATTTTAAAATCCCGTTACAGACTAACGCTATTGAGGTTAGCTTTCAAAACCCATATGACATTAACGGGGTATGTTCAGTTCTACTATTGAAATGGGTGTGTTCAATGTTGTAACAGTATTTATGTCCCTACTAAGTAAATGATATTCAATACTATTATAAATAGATATACTAGCTGACCCGGCAAAAGTTGTTTTGACATATAAATTATTTTTAGGTATTATGCTAGTTTAGACAAAAAATAACTTAATAACTAATTGTTAGTGTGTAAGGATGTGGTATATGCGTGAAATAGGCATCGAGCGCTGTGAACGATGAGGGAATATAAAAATAACAAACGCCAGACATTATTATTTTTAAGTTATTACAATTTATTCCTTAAAATTATATAAGTATATCATTAATTACACTGAGCAACAAAAAATTTTTTTTTTTAAAAAGTCTAGGGATTTCCAGCTGAATTAGACTAATTTAGATGCCCTGAGTCCGAAAATGACCTTGGTTTTGTTCTATCAGGTCAGGATTTTTTGCTACAGAAATTTTTAAAAATCGATTTTTCGTAAAAAAAACATTTCTTTGGATCATCTGCTGAGAAACCCCGGAAGATTTTTTCCGTTTTCCTCAAGAAATAAAAGTCAACGTATGCAAATTTATTAAGTTTTTATTTACTCCATCAAATTAAATAAGCATATTTATCATAATATTAGTATAACAATGTGCGTTACGTGACACAAAAGTTCAGAGTTCACGGCATAAATCGGCGTTTCTTCGATTCCCGTTTGTGAGCAGCTGCTGGGTTGTCTTTCTTCAGCATCCAGCAGTAGTCCGCCATCATGACTGCGTCTCACCTCCCCTGGTACCTATCCTCCATTTGGCGCATGTCCTGATGGAACCTTTCTCCCTGCTCGTCGCTCATCGCCCCAAGGTTTTCAGGAAACTTCTCCATGTGTGAGAACAGGAAGTGCATTTTTATACTCATCAAACACCCGAGCTTTTGAAAGGCCTCTATCATGCTGCTGATGAGTCTGGCGTGGGCAGCAAGTGTTCCCCAGGAAGTTCTTCACCACCTGCACAAACGATTTCCACGCGGCGCACTCTAACGTGTTCATGGACTTTTCGAACTCTGTGTCCTTTATGAGCTGCCGTATCTGTGGCCCATCGAAAATGCCGGCCTTCAGCTTCTCAATGGTCAGTCGCGGAAAGGCTCGGCACAGGTAGTTGAAGCACCTCCCATCCTTGTCCAGAGCACGCGTGAACTGTTTCATTAACCCAAGCTTCAAGTGTAGCGGTGGGATCAATATCTTCTCCCGGTCAACAAGAGGTTCGTTTATGATGTTTCCCGCACCAGGTACTAACTGCTCTCGTGGCGGCCACACTTTCTTTACATAGTGCTGGGCTCTGTCTCGACTGTCCCACATACATATAAAGCATGGGTATTTCGTGAACCCGGACTGCTGACCAAGTAGAAAGTTCACCATCTTGAGGTCGACGCAGATGAACCATTGGTGCTGCTCATATTGGATTTTGTCGAGCACGTACTTCACTGCTTCATATTTCTCTACGAGAGTTGTGGAGTGAGCAAGAGGGATTGAGGCGAACTCGTTCCCGTTGTGGAGGAGCACACACTTCAAAGAGCGCTTGCAGCTGTCAATAAAGAGTCGCCAATCTCTCGGATCGTATGTAGGAGCCCCGAGTTTAACAAGAAGACCGGCGACATCTCGGCAGTACACTAGGTCTTCCTCCTGGCAGAAGTAGCCCATGTAGTCCTCATGCCTTCTACGAAAGAAAGTGATACGCGCGTCCTCGCCAAGTAGATTTTTCTGTTTCAGTCTGGAGGCCAACAGCTCGGATGAAGTCTTCGACAAGCTGAGATCCCGAACAAGTTCATTAAGCTCACATTGTGGAAAGGGCTGCCGACCATCTTGTGCTTCATACTCCTCGTCTGTTATATATCCTCCTTCGTCTGCAGTGGTGGCCTCGTCGTGGATGTCAGGAAGCTCTGTGAACGCTGGTACAGGAATTTCTTCGCAGTGAGCAACTGGACGGCGGCCAGATGGAAGGTCGGCGTACTGGAGGCTGTGCCGATTCTTCCGGTTGATGCCAGTATTATTGATAGCGTAGAAGTAACAATCCGATGCATGGTCTAAGGGCTCCCTCCAAACCATCGGAATCCCAAACTTCAGTGAAGTTTTCGTGCCCTTCGTCCACCGCCGGAGGTATTCTACGCAGTTCTTGCAGACCGTGTGCGGTGCCCAGGGCTTATCTTGGTCACCCAGCTTGACTTTAAAGTAAGCCTGGTAGGCGTTCTTCACAAATCCCGTGATGTTCTTCCTGTCCACTGAAAGCGTGTATTCTCCGCAGATGTAGCAGAAAACGTCAGGATTATTCAGACGTCGAATAATCGCGCAGAAGCCATATCAATCTGAAATAGATAGAAATATGCAGTGTACTGTCAGACAATAAAAATTAGAATAAATTTTATACAATAATAAGAATAAAAGGCACCTATTGGAATGATTAACTGTTACAATCTTAAAGGCTTCTTTTTTTTTTGTTATGTTTGTTCACTGTTTGTTAAATTTGTTTCTTGTGTGTGTGTATACTTATGTGTAGATAGAGATCGAACGAAGAGAAACACAAGTGTTGACGATTGAAGATGATAAGCAACTGAACTCTTTTATTGATTACATACTTAATTAGACTTACATACTACTATATATACAATGACAGAGTTGCCGGATAATGACGTTATCATTTAATAGCAAAAGATGAATTAGGGTTACTAAGTTAGCGTATTATTAAATTAGGAATTTATTTCAGGGTATATAACAGTTTTCATATGTCCTGAATAATACCCTTAAAACCCCTAATATTAGCATATTGAAGCATATAAAAAGGCTTACATTTCAGGGAAAAATGGTCATTTAGGCCTATGGCTGTATCTCAAAAAGTTGACCTGATACAGCAAAATCAATGTGATATTCGGACTCAGAACACCAAAATTAGTCTAAATCAGCTGAGAAACCCATGACTTTTTTTTGGTTGTTACCCAGTGTTATCATTATAATGCTGTAGCGTGAACAATATTTTTGGTTAGCCTATCGTTAGCTATAGCTAACACAAACAAACTGGATGGTTTACCCACTCGAGAGCATGCCACGTATAATTGTCCGTGTGAAAAACATGGTGTGCTCAAATCTAAGCCACGAATAGACATCGTCTGGCCTTGGGATTTGTTGATAGTCATCGGAAATGCCAATCTAATCGGAAACTGAATACGTTTGAATTGAATTGGCACATCTGTAGGTATAATAGGAATCCGCGGTATTAATATATTTTTACCTCTGAACTTGCCATTTAAAATGCTAGCTTCCATAAAGTTTTTCATTAATTTTTGAATGACTATTCGCGTACCGTTGCACAGCCGAGGCTGGTGCAAATGACGAAGCAAGATTATCGGAGATCCAACCTTCAATTGTATATTATGCGGTGGCATGTCTGGCAAATCCAGTGAGTTCAAAAACTTCGTGGGAAAATTAACAATTTTGCTGGCATCGCAAACGGTATCAATAGATTTGTATGATACCAAGTTTCCTGGCAACAACTGTTGTATCTTCAGATTTAAATTGTCAACGTCTCAATTTTTTTGCGCTAAAATTGCTCTTTCTGCAAGCCACTCTTGATTTATTTACTGTGTGTGTACATCAAAAAATATTTGTTCAATGAGAGTATCTTGTGAATCAGAGATTGTGCAGAAATCGGTCGGTAATTTAACATATCCAGTTTCATCTATAGCAACTTTTTCATCACCGATATCTAGAGTTGTTTTCAGAATGTTTCAGCAGATGGATCTTTAAGCATTTGAACGCGCATATTTTTTTTGGCTGTACTTTTTCAACATTACGCCACAATGGAGATGATTTTAAGCAAGCGTTGATCTCATCAGCGTATGCTGAACGTGGAATGACGGGAAGTTTTTGTCTGAAATAGCCTGAAAGGACCAAAAAGTTTGTCGTTGTTTTTTAATATTTTTCAATGTCCTTTTCAACGCCTCAAGCGAATTTTACACTGTTTTAGCACGGTGGCCATGTTTTTTAATGAATGTTTGCTAATGTTGCACAGGGTTTTTTTAATATTAAGTGGCAGCTTAAATACTGAATGAGCTGTTCTGCCTCCATCCAATAAAGTTGCCACATTGCCCGATGATGCAACGCGATGCCATTATTTGATCGTATTTCAGCAAGAATCAGCGAAATAACGAATGCTTTGCCAGTTTCACCCGGTACATCCAAAAAGAACAACCCACCTTGTCCTGTTGCGAGAATAATGCGGTCATAAATGGTTCTTTGTTCCTCATTCATTAGTGGGACATTGCGAGTAACAATCGCTGCCATTTCTACAGTGTTGTACTGCACTTCACGATTTATTTCAGTGTTTATTAAATCAGATGCATTTCGATGTGGCGAATTCATACCAAAGGTACAAATTTAGGGTTGTATGTAGTTTTTTAAGCCACATTATAGGAAAATAAAAACAAAAATTTTGTCAAAAAATAAAAAAAAGGTTAAGGGGGAAAAACCCTTATCACTTAGTGGCATGAAAAATAGACAGTAGCCGATGCTTAGACCTACTGAATATGCGTATAAAATTTGGTAAAAATTGGTAAAGCCGTTTTGGATGAGTAAGGTAACTAACATTGTGACACGAGAATTTTATATTACTCGTATATACGAGTATATGTTCCCTTCGATCCTATAAGTACGAGGGCGATTCGGAAAGTTCTTAGCCTATCAATAGTTAGTTTTTCAAAAATATTTTTATTTTTCAATATAATCTCCTGAAACTTCAATACACTTAGTCCAACGCTTATCTAGCAATTCTATCCCTTGATTAAAATAGTTATCCTCAAGGTCTTCAAAATAGTGGTTTACAACTGTAATTGCATCTTCATTTGAGGTAAAACGCTTGCCAGCAAGGAATATTTTTAGATTTGGGAACAGGTAAAAGTCACTGGGAGCTAAATCAGGAGAATAAGGTGGGTGGTCAAGCAACTCGTATTTTAATTCGTTGATTTTAGCCATTGTTAAAACACTCTTGTGCGCTGGTGCGTTGACTTGATGAAAAATTATTTTTTTGTGTTGTAAGCCAGGCCGTTTTTCTCGAATTTGTACATTTAATTGATCTAAAAAGTTGCAATAGTACTCTGAATTTATTGTTTTACCCTTTTGTAGATAGTCAATCAATAAAATACCTTTGAAGTCCCAAAAAAACCGTTGCCATAACCTTACCAGCCGATTGAATTGTTTTTGCCTTCTTTGGGGGCACTTCCTCCAGCTTCAGTCCATTGTGTGTATTGTTCTTTTGTCTCTGAAGTATATAGGTGGATCCATGTCTAATCAACAGTTATGAAACGACGCTTAAAATCCATTTTATTTCGCTGAAAACGATCCAAACAAGCTTGAGAAATGTTCTTTCTTATGCGTTTTTGGTCGACTGTTAACAAGTCCGGCAGAAAGCTTTTTAGTCTGCAGTTCTTCATGCAAAATTAAATGGACTCGATCATTTGAGATGCCCATGATATTAGCTATTTCACGCACTTTTATTCGTCGATCATTTAATACCATATCATGCACTTTGGCTACAATTTCTGTTGTTGTTGCAGTTTTTGGACGTCCACTACGTGGTTCATCTTCAATGCTTGTACGACCACGTTTAAATTCAGCAACCCAATTTTTTACTGTTGCATATGAAGGAGCACTTTCACCTAACACATTCACCATATCATTATGAATTTCTTGTTCCGATAAACATTTTTTTTGTAAATATTTAATGACACTACGCATTTCTAATTTTTCCATTGTAAAAAAATCGCGAATGCGTCTTTTGTGAACACCTGTTTCTATATGAAGGAGTTGCCAGATCGAAACAAAATTTAACATGTGTTCATAGCAGAGATGGAAGTTTCCAAAACACTTAACTTTTTTCTGTTTATACCGCGCTTTTTGTGCTAGGCTAAGAAGTTTCCGAACCGCCCTCGTAGCATAGCGTCACGACAAACGATCTCCATTTAATCTAGCTATTGCTATATTCTTTATTTCACTCGTAGTTTTCCTTGTCTTGGCAACTTCTTTATCGATCTGTCTCCTACAGATGTCAGCCGGCCTTCCTCTTCGGCGGCTACCTTGTGGGTTCCTGAGAAGTCCAGTTCGGAATATGTCGTTATGGGGCTATCGTATTGTACTTCCGATATAACTCCCTTCGCTTAATTGGACTGTGATTAGTTTGTGCCATTAGAAAACTATTCAAGATTGTGCTGAGCCAAATTATTTTCAGCGTCCTTCGCAAGCATCTGTTAATAACGACCTGTTTAGCCTGAAGGTCGCTTGGTTCGGCGTTCCAGGTCGCACATCCATTTCGCAGAACAGACTTGAAGATCCGTTAGTAATAATTATAATTATATATAATTATAATTATTAGTAATTATTCCCAAATGTTTGCCATTTGTCCAAACGCTTGCTTTGCAGACATTATGCGATTTTCTATGTCCATCAAGGGATTCCCCTGAAGTCGGCATAATGCGACCTAGTTGCAAAAGATGTCCACGTCCTCTATGGTTTCATCGCCGATTTTGAAAGACCTATCTACATTACTGTTTATTCTCAGTACCTTAGTTTTTCTCGTATTAATTCTTAATCCCGCTCTTGCTGCGGTTTGAAAATACTGTCTAACTTTTTTGACATATCCGTATAGTTATGCGACAATAGACACAACGTCGGTAAATTCAAGGGGTTCAAAACCCTGTCTTCGTTTGGATTTTCCGCACATACACAAGCTAAGGATATAAAAAGACGGTCATGCCAGACTTAAGCTCTTTTATTAGTTTATTTTTAAATAAAAAAATAAAGATCTATTCGTTGTATGTGATTATGTTGCATTCTAAAGTGTAGAAATAGAGACAATTACTACACGCCAAATCTGGGAAATATCTTCCTAGTCTTGGGAAAAGGCTTAAAAAGGAATGTCGGTTTATGCGAGTTTTTACTTTTGAAAAATAAACCGACAGTCGGTTTTTTTGAAACACGGTTTAAAAAAAAAACCCAAAATGCTGGTTTGCTAAAAACCCCAGTTGTTTGGACAAACTGCTTTCATCACACGATTAGCATTGCTTTTCAGGAAATTAGACAATAACTACTCCAAAAATTATAAAATGTTCAGCCTATTTTGTGAAATTGTGGTGACTGTCATGCAATGCATGGATAACGTTTGACAATGTTAGCGACCTTCTGACCAATTTCTTTTTTTAGAAGATCTAATGACGCTGCACAGGGGTCCAGAATCATTTTCAATAGCTTAATGTCTATAACTGTTGATCGAGAAAAAATTTCGGAGTTCAGTAAAAAGACAATTGTAGCCAAGGAATCAGGGATTATTTTGACATTCATTCAACTTTCGACGTGGATAATCACGACAAGAGTGCATCGATGAACTTAAATGTTTGCATGGCGCTGTGAAAAACTGGTTTAATGAATTCAATCGTGGCCGACGCTCGCTCAAAAGATGAGAAGGTCGTCTCAAAACGGCCGTTGTGCCAGAGAACATTGATGTCGTGCATGAACTGATAATGCAAGATCGTCATGTGATATACCGTGAGATAGAGGCATCCTTGGGCACTTCTTCCACCAGCATACATTCGATATTGCATGAACACCTGACCGTCAAAAATGTTTGTTCTCGTTGGACCCCTCACAATTTGACAATCGCTCAAAAAAAGGCTCGTGTCGATTGGTGCAAAGAAATTTTGAAAAAATACGATCGCGGTGCTTCAAAATACGTTTATAAGATTGTCACAGGTGACGAATCATGGATCTGTGCGTATGAGCCCGGAACAAAACAGCAATCGATCGTGTGGGTCTTCGAAGCAAATGATCGCCTGTTTTTTCGGCAAAAGTGGTCATATGGCGACTGTTCCGCTTGAGCAACGTAGGAAGGTCAATTCTGAGTGGTATACCACAATTTGTTTGCCTGAAGTCTTCGAAGAAATTCGAAAAACGAATAAGAGAAGACGAATCATTGTGCACCATGACAATGCAAGCTCTCACACAGCGGCTCAAACCAGCGCCTTTTTGACCGGCCAAAAAGTCGAATTGATGGGTCATCCGCCGTACAGCCAAGACTTGGCACCAAATGACCTCTTTTTATTCCCGCACATCAACAAAAAAAAATGATTCGTCAACGATTTTCGTCGCCAGAAGATGCTGTTGAAGCGTTCAAAAACCATATTTTGGAGGTGCCTCAATCGGAGTGGAAAAAGTGCTTCGACAATTGATTTGAGCGCATGCAAAAGTGTATAAATCAAGCTGGAGAATACTTTGAAAAACAATAAAACCATTTTTGATGATAAATATTCGCTTTATCATTATTAGGCCAGAAATATATATATAAATATGGCAGCCTGGTATGCACTAAAGAATCAATGGCAGTTCATTGAATAATGATTGATTCGCGAAGATATAAACTCAAAGTTTATTTTAGACTGGCGACAACTAACTGATATGTGGAACTATGGAGAATTTCGATCCAGACACAGCTTCCCCTTAAGTTATTTTAAAACCAAAGGCTCGAATTAAAATAATTTTATCTCTCAGAAATGTATGTTTCTTCACCAAAAAACTTAATTATTTGATAAATAATTTGATTTCCGTCACACCGTCTAATCTTTAATTTGTATTATTTTTTGTTACATACATTTTAAACGAGTTCGGGACATCGATTGCGATGGCTTTAATTAAGCATTACACACACTTACCAAGTACTTCGTTGGGCACGATAACAGAAACCGACATCAAAGTGCTCCCAATTTCGAAAGCTGCAATCAACGAGTCCGATAACAAAACGTGAATAATGTGGTGTGGCTCAAAGTAACATATGACCCTCATTATTATGATTTTATTTTTCTGTTTTGTGGCCAACAAAAACATGTCAACATTGTTTCAATTTTCCACACAATTTACAAATCGTATCGTTTTCCATTTTTTTACATATAACATCATCCACGATGGGATGTAGGGTGTATAGTAATTTTGTCATTCTGTTTGCAACAGGAAATATTTCATTAGTCCCTGTACAAACTGAAAGTCCAGCCTTTGGAGTTTGACACAGGCAGACAGGTAAAAGTGATCGGAACCAGTTCAGATCAATTCAGTTCAATCAAAAATGATAAATTTAATCGAAAAACTTTCCTTTTTTAAATAGATTTTCTCTTTTACACGATAGAAAGGTCCATTGACGGGGCATACCTTGGGTCCATCATGGGTTCGCTATTTTGATGGGAAAAATAACAATAAATTTGATATGAAATTTGGTTTAATTGCTTGAACCAAAATGTTCATATACAGGGTGTCCACCGGGAAGGTATACTACTTTGTTTTGCTGCCATTTTGGTACACATTAGTCTTGACAGTTCATATTTGGCAGTCGTGAAGTAGAGACGTGGCAAATTTAGTATGGAAAAATATTCGATAAACCAACGTGTTTCAATCGTTAAAACATTTTATCAAAATAATCATCGATTACTGTGACGATGTCAACAACGCACTATTTATCGTATAGTGTATGATTTCGAAGAAAGAGGGTCTGTTACTGATAGACCTAAGCATGGACTACAACGACCTGCAAGATCGGCTGAAAACATTACTGGCTGCTTAAGAAAGTGTTTCACCGAACCCATGAACCCCAATTCGACCCTGCTCAGGAGCTTGGTCTTCAAAGAACAGCTTTGGCCACAATTTTGCACAAGGATGTGCATTTGTTTCCATTTAAGATTCAGTTGACACAAGAGCTTCTTCCACAAGACCATTTACGCCGTCGTACATATGCCAATAGGATGTTACTCGTACAGCTCGCCCATGACAACCCCGATTATCATGAAGAAATCATAATGGGTCACGAGGCACATTTTCATTTGAATAAATATGTGAATAAACAGAATAGTCGGTTCTAGGCAATGGAAAAACCAGAAATTATTCATCCGTCACCTTTGCATTCATTAAAAGTGACAGTCTGGTGTGCAATTTGGCCAGGAAGAATCATTGGTAACTGTCAATGGGGAGCGATATCGTGATATGATTGAAAACTTTTTTAACGTCAGAACTGCATGCTTTGGGCTTGATTAACATGTGGTATCAACAAGGCGGTGCCACATCGCATACAGCCAGGATTACAATGGAATTACTGCGAGATCTCTTTCCACAACAAGTTATTTCAGGAAATGGTGATGTTGATAGGCTTCCACGCTCTCCTGATTTGACTGCTCCGGACTTTTTATTGTGGGGATATATAAAAAGCAAGGTTTATGCAAACAAACCAGAATAGCGAGAATGTAATGAAAAATGTGCTCAAAAGCGCTCGTATTTGTGAGGCTAACAGAGGCGGACATTTATCTGACATTGTATTCCATCAAGGTGATATAAAATCCATTCTCTTTCATTTAGCCAAAAATTACAAACAAAGAAACAAACAAAGTAGTATACCTTCCCGATGGACACCCTGTATAACCTTGGCTGTTTGTTTTTTGGTCCTAAGGACTACATTAAGGTTCCGTAGGATCTCATGTGCACGACTTCCAGTTTTAGTATACATATTTAGATGCTTATTTATATTTGCTTTAATTTGGGTTCACAAATCGCACTTGTTCAACAAAAGGGCATCAACAAAAGTGTCAAAAAACGGGTTTTCAGAAAACTGGCATATCGATTTTTATACCCTCCACCATACAATGGAGGGTATATTAGTTTTGTCATTCTGTCTGTAACACCTTTAAATAATCATCGGAGACCCAACAAAGTATATACATTCTTGATCCTCGTAAAATTCTAAGACGATCTAGCCATGTTGTCCGGCTGTCCGGATAGAGCCTGCATGGAAACAGCTAGGGAGCTCAAATTTGGCACAAACATGTGTAGTTAACCTAGCATGATTGGTATTGAAAATGGGCTATAAAGTTCTACGGGAAGTTGTTGTTGGAGACCCTTAACCGACTCTACCTACCTCTTTAAAATTAGTTTTTTATTTGGAAATATCCGTCCAGGTTCTTGAGCAAAATCACTGAAATTTTGCAAATAATAATCTCTATATAGACTCAATCATCTATGTAAAAATGGTTTAGATTGGGCTACCATTTCTTGTACCTTCCATACAAACGGCCTTATGGGCCTTGAGAAATAATATGACTATAACTCACCACAAACTTGACCTATCGAAATGAAATTTTACTCATCAAGATTTCTATATACAGCACACTTCTACGCTGAATTCGGTTGAGATCGGAAAAGTCCTACTGGTACCTCCCACACAAACGGTCTCATGGGCTTTGAGAAATAATATGACGATAACTCACCACAAGCTTGACCTATCGAAATGAAATTTTGCACATAAAGATTTCTATATAGAACACACTTCCGCACCAAATTTGGTTTTATTTGGGAATCTGGTGAAGGGTATCCAAAGTTCCGCACAGCCAAACTTAACATTTTTTACTTGTTTTAATTCAAACCCGTGAAAAAACTGTCGGATCTTAAAAAGAAAGAAGACCAGCCTTAAGCGGTATTCCAGTTTAGCCTTTGGTTTTAGAACTTTAATTATTTTTCGAATCAGAAGTTAAGTAATAGAGCCCTGGTCTAGCTCTAAATTTACCCAGATTTGAAAAAAGTTCATATATGAATTTGTATTTTTTATAGCCATAGGTCCCGGTTTCCATCTTTTACCCATCGGCTTAGATACCTTGGAGTGGTTCCCCTAAATACCACACCGCTCTGTCGCCAAAAAGGAACAGTTGGCATTTTTGTGATAGTTAATCGGACCCTTAAGGTGAAGAGATCGCAAGAATTACTCGTACCTATCGCTGTTAGTAGCCGCTTTAAGCGATTCGGTGATTTGGCAGCACTGCCTTTTTACAGCTACTAAAACTTTACGCTATAAATCCCGAACCTCTCTTAGAGGCAAAAATAAGCGATGTTTGATTAAACCGTTTAATTAGGCGGAAACGAAAAAAATCTCATAAAAAAACAAAAGAATATTTCATAAGTTCGGCCGTGCCGAACCGAAGCTTTTATACTCTCCACCAAAGATTGCGTTGTAGTAAGAGTATGGCATTGCCAGTGCTGGAGGATATTGTTGTTGGTGATGGGCCTATTTTTAATAGAATAAAATTGCTAGTGCCCCAAGAACCGTTGTACTGTTGTGATTTGTGAATTTTATTGTTTTGGGGAACCCATATTTCCATTGTTAAGGGGTCTTAGGGAACCTGAAGATTCAGGGTTTTACTTAGACAAATCTTAAAAGAAAAGGTATATTGATGTTAGTGAGGAAATTCTACTATTTTTGAGTAAATATATGTCGATGTTCCAAGGGAACTAATTTTTAGCATTCTAGAGACCTTTGACGTATGGACCAAAACCTCAAATCTTTTGTTTTCGAATTAGTGACGAAAAACTGTTGTTTTTTACTACCTTTATGCCCATAGATGAAAGAGACGAGTTTTAAGACCAAGTACCGAATCTGTGAAAAAAATTCACTGTTTCTGGATATCCATATGTTTTAGAACATTACGGACGTATTCTGGGCCCCAGAGTACATAGACCACGCCCATTGGTCAAGGCCTCGAATTTAGCCAAATGGTAACATTAGTGTCATGCATAGTTTTTTTTCATTAAACTTCACTGTTTCTGAGTACACATACGTCCATATTCGAAAGGCCAGTTTTTCGGCACCCTTTGGCCTTCCGTCAAGGACAAACGAATCCTAAATTTATAATAATACATTTGGATCCGTAACGAAATTTAAATGTTTTTTAAACCCCATATGAGATAGTTCAACGAGGCCGAATTCTGGGTCTCTAGGGCCATATTATTGGCACACAACATATTTTGATTCGTTAGAAAATTTTACTGTTTCTAGTTACTAAACGCCTCTCTACATAAGGGGTCCATTAGGCCCCAGGGACCATAAACCACGCCCATTGGTCAAGCCCTCCAATTCAGCCGAAACGTAGAAATAATGACATATTCAGATTCTTCATAAAATTGCACAGTTTCAGAGTACCCATATGTCTATGTTCAAAGGGAAAATGTCATATTTTGATTCGTGACGAAATTTTATTGTCTTGTGTTGCAGGCCCCAGGGCCCAAAAATCTTCCTCCTTAAAGTATTGACATATTATTAAATATGTCAATACCTATTATTTAATTATGTATGTTGTTACAAGTTATTTTTTTGACATTAAAATGACGACGATGATTTCGTTGAGTTAGATGAGACTTGCCAGAAGAATAATACAATTCAAAAACTTTTTCATAAAAAACCAAAAAACCAACAAATGAGGAAAATAAAATAATAAACAAAAACAATAACCCTTCAGGCTTATTTGGGCCACCCATTCGATGTGTTACACTCAGAATGACAAACATTCTTTTCGAAATTTTTGCTATATATATTTAAGTTTGACATTTTTTAGCATAAACGTACTCAGGACGTTTTAACGTACGACCATCGTTTGTGTTGTTTACACTGACTAGAAAAAATCAATTTGGCAAAAAAAATGGAATTAACTCGGGAACATTTTCGTGCGTTCATTTTTCACAACTTTTGACGTGGATTATCACGACATCGATGAACTTAATTCTTTGTATGGCGATGAAGCACCATCCTAAAGCACTGTGAAAAACTGGTTTTATGAATTAAATCGTGGCCGACGCTCGCTCAAAGACGAAGGTCATGAAGGTCGTCCAAAAACGGCCGTTGTGCCAGAGAACATTGATGCCATGCGTGAACTGAAAATGCAACATCGTCATGTAACATGTCAAATCCAACGAAAGTTGTTCGTGGAAGAAGCGTTTCGAAGCAAATGGTCGCCTGTTTCATCGGCAAAACTGGTCATGTAGCGACTGTTCCGCTTGAGCAACGTAGGAGGTCAATTCTGAGTGTTACACCACAATTTGTTTGTCTGAAGACTTCGGAGAAATTCGAAAACCGAACAAGAGAAGACGAATCATTGTGCACCATGACAATGCGAGCTCTCACACGTCGGCTCAAACCAGCGCCTTTTTGACCGGCCAATTGATGGGTCATCCGCCGTACAGCCCTGACTTGGCACCCAATGACTTCTTTTTATTCCCGCACATCAAGAAAAAAATGCGTGGTCAAAGATTTTCGTCGCCCTAAGATGCTTGAAGAGTTCAAAAACCATGTTTTGAAGGTGTCTCAACCGAAGTGGAAAAAGTGCTTTGACAATTGGTTTGAGCGCATGAAGAAGTGTATAAATCAGGCTGGAAAATACTTTGAAAAACAATAAAACCATTTTTGATGATAGCTATTCGAGTTTTCATAATTTGGCCCGAAATATATATAATATATAGCAGCCCTCGTATGTACTCCCATCCTATGGCGGAGAGTATACAAATTAAGAAACCAAATAAGACACGATTAATCTACATTATATTTTGCTTAAATTTATTTTAGTGCATTAGGATAGATCTATAGTAACCAGCCCTCTTAAATATCGGTCAAAATTCTCATACAGTTTCCGTTGATTTTAAGCCATTTCATGCATTTAAAAGGTCCCTAAAGATTTAAGGCCTTGCCACTCTGAAAAACACTTTTTACATCACCACAAAATTTTTTGCATAGCTTTGGTGCATAGTAGGGTCTTTAGATTTTTTACTTGTTCCTATAGGAAACATTGGGTGTACAAAATTTAAAAAAATATTTTTTTGAAACGAAAATTTTAAATTTCTGTAGAATTTTACCTTATCGTTGAAAAGGTCAATTTCCCCGCAAAGCACCGCTCAATCGGTTTGCGCATAAAAATCGGTTTACAAATAAAGCATTATGGATTCCTTTTACTAAAAAAGAAAAACGGTTTACGTGAATATCTCCTAAACTTGAGCGAATCTGACAAATCGGAGCAAGGTTCGCGATCAACAGCCCCCAATCAACTAAAGTTGACTATCAAACCTTCTGCCGCTATTTTAGGGTTGACCAGTGTTATTATTTTAAAGGAAGTAGCTATCCCTTTCCAGTATGGCCCAGGCAAATGGTCTACCTGGCCCATTTGCAATTTCCTCTATACGAATATGGACCGCGGACAAGCTTCATGTCTAAGCAGACTTTGGGTGAGGGTACATTTAAGTCGACACACTCGCCCTTTTTTCTGATGTTATGTCGGTGTGTGTGTGTGAGTGTATATGTCAACAACTACAGCGACAAACATAACTTCTAAATACACGCAATTAGATACGTGACCACAACACGAACAAATGCACAAATACAGAGACACACAGCCACGCACACCATATAAAACACTTTACAAGTACATTTATACTTAGCCCCAGTACTCACACACACACGTACACTTACACACATACATATGAAACACCAAGTACATGACGAGAAATTTAAACAGGTCCTGGCACAGGGGGCTGGCACCGGCAGCAGCAGTGGCACCAAAAATTATATACCGGACCTTGATACTCGAGGCAAACCGAAACAAAGCAAAAGAGAACAAAACAAAAACAGTCGCTTATTGTTGCTGTTGTTGTTGTCGAGTTGCTGGTAAATATGGAGGACTGCCGGATGCAGGAAGTGCGGAAACAAAATCCACTAGAAGCCCCAGTAACAAACAAGCGAATAAACCAGTAAAAGCGTTTAATTTAGGACACGTAGAACAAGGACAAACAACATGTTGATTTATTTTCATTTATATTTAAGTTGAAAACAAATTCAAACGAACAAGTGCATGTTCGAGTATTCGTGGATGAAATGAAGTTATAGTGGAGAATGGCTAAAACGAACGGAAGTGACCTTCGTAAATTAGGGTGACATCAGGTTTGACAACACTGATGCCATTTGTTTCGAGATTTTAAAAACTACGTTTGTCGATTTTTAGTATCGAAAACAAATCCAAACGAACAAGTGCATGTCCTAGATTTCGTTGATGATGTAAAAGTACAGTGGAGTCTGGCTATAACGAACGGAAGTGACCTTCGCAAATTAGAGTGTCATCAGGGTCGACACAACACTGATGTCTTTTATTTCAGGATTTCAGAAATCACGTTTGTCGCTTTTTAGTATCGAAACAAATCCATGTAAGAGTATTCGTGGATGAAGTAAAAGTAAAGTAGGGGGTGGCTATAACGAACGGAAATGTCCTTCGTATATTAGGTTGCCATCAGGTTTGACAACACTGATTCCATTCATTTCGGGATTCCAAAAAACCCTGTTTGTCTATTTTTAGTATCGAAACAAATCCAAACGAACAAGTGCATGTTTGAGTATTCGTGGATGAAGTAAAAGTATAGTGGGGTCTGGCTATAACGAATTAATTAAGTTCGACAACTCTGATGCCATCCATTTTGGGATTTAAAAAAACCACGTTTGCAGGTTTTTAGTATCGAAAACAAATGCAAACGAACAAGTGCATGTTCGAGTATTCGTGGATGACGTATAAGTATAGTGGAGACTGGCTATAACGAACGGAAGTGACCTTCGTATATTTGGCAGCTTTTAAGTTGGACAACACTGATTCCTTTCATTTCGGTATTTCAAAAAACCACGTTTGTCGATTTTTGGTATCAAAACAAATCCAACAAATCCATGTTAGAGTATTCGTGGGTGAAGTAAAAGTATAGTGGGGTCTGGCTATAACGAACGGATGTGACCTTTGCAAGTTAGGGTGTCATCAGGGTCGCGAACACTGATGTTTTCATTTCGGGATTTCAAATAACCACGTTAGCTGATTATTATTATCGAGTGACCATGCCAGCATTTACAAAATTAAAAGAAGTTGAATTTTCTGTCTTTTAGTAGACATTCAATTTTGAAAATTAGAAATATGGTAGAACAGGGTTGTAATGCATCTTTTTAAACAAAAATCTTATCACGAATTGCAGTCGCAGTATTCAATAAAAGGCGCAGAGAAGAAGCGTTATACTTAGGTTCCACTATACACTCAGAAAATTAATCTTATTATTATTGATCACTTAATAAATTGAATTTAAAGGTTCACTTCAATTTCATAAATTCCTACTGTAAGTTACCACACATCGTATCAAAGTTTAAGTTATAGAAATAAAGGTAGTCCATATACCGGCTTCTTTTTAAAAAATCCAAAAAAAATTAATTTTTTTTTGTTGAAAAGAACATTCCCAGTAAGGAACATTCTTTCATTTGTATGGCTGCCCCTGCTGGAAATGAATTCTAAAAAACATTCCTCTGATTAGTTTTCAAGATAGAATTTTTGTGTAAAAATCACGATTTAAATTGAAAAAAATATAATATATTGTTTATTATTGTTTATATTTTAAACAATAATATCAAAATATATATAAATAAATTGAGCATAGGGCTTATGCTTTCTCGCGCAAAACAAGCCATGGCTTGTTTAAATTGGGTAAGAAATGGTAGAGTTACACGTCCTTGTACATTTTACGATTTTCAGCATTTTAGTTACTTCTTTCCTTTCATTTGAGACCACCCTTGATCAAATCGGTAATAGAGTTTGGGAGTTATGGTCCAAAAAGCTGAGACATCTATCATGAAAACTAATCAGAGAAATATTTTTTAAAATTCATTTTCATGTTTACGAGGCAAAAGTCTATAGAAAAATCTTTTTAGAACTCTGGACTAGGAAACAGATCATAATTTGTAAACTAGTGTTATAGGTCACTCATAACAAAGCATATAGCGGCAGGGCCTCAAATCGAAAAGGTTCTTTGTACATGTACGATGTACATGGATGTTGTTATAAATATATGGTATTCCATCTAGAGGTATTTTTTCAGAACAAAAAAAAAATTCAAATCAAGTGTGGAATCTTTATTGGTAATTTGAAAGGACATTTTATGGCATTTATTTTTTTAATATAATTTCCTTCAAATGTTGGCCACAACTACGCCTCAGGATTTCCATTCTGAGGGTCCAATTTTGGATGACTCGTTCGAGCATTTCAACCGGTATGGCTTTAATGAAACGCGCAATGTTGGCTTCCTAAACCTGAATCATAGCTGGCTTGTCAGCATAGACTTTGGACTATACGTAACCCCAAAAAAAATGTCTTAAGGTGTGAAATCACTTGATCTAGGCGGCCAACTCACCTGTCCAAAACGTAAAATTAGGTGCTTTTCGAAATGACCTCTCAATAAATACATTGTTTGAGCAGCTGTATGGCAAGTGGCACCGTCCGGTTTAAATCAAGTGTCGTCAAGATTGCATAAAGATCAGGTAGCATAAAGATCGATATTATGGCGCGATAACGAGCATCATTCGCGGTTACGTTCAATCATCATTTTGGAAAAAATATGCACCGATGACTCCACCAGCTTATAAATCGCACCAAACCGTTGTTTTCTCTGGGTATAATGGCACCTCTTCAACCTCTTCTTGTTGCTCTTCAGCCCAAATGCGGTAATTTTGTTTATTTACTTTGCCGTTGAGCCAGAAATGGGCCTCATCACTGAACAAAGTTTTAGTCGAAAACAGCGGATCTTCCCGTTAATCACCGAAAGTTCATTTCCATAATGCAGTTGCCAACATTTGAAGGTAATTATTTTCAAAAAATAAATGCTTTAAATTGTCCTTTCAAATTACGAATAAAAATTCCACACTTGATTTGAATTTTTATATTGTTTTGTTCTGAAAAGTACCACTAGATGGATCGCCCTATATATAACATTAGGGAAATAGACAGATCGAGAATACAAACAGACATGCAAAGGGGCGCTTTACGAGTATCTCACAAAAGCATCGAATAATTCTGTTGATTTTTGAGCAATATTCAGTCGGCGCAGCGTGATTTTCGACAATGATTTCTAATCGTGTTTGCACCAACTGGCAAACGTTTCGGCGCTTATCAGCTCGAATCGAACAGATTCGCGGGGCGTGGCCACCAACAGACTAGTCTTTCAGTCGAGAATATCGTGGCTGTGGCTGCCTATGTCGCGGAGAACGAATAAACATTGTCCAGATGACGGGCCATGACAAACTATTTCTTGCTATAGGAATTGGATGAACGAGATTTGGCGAGCATGCGGTTTAACAAGACGGTTCAACGTGCAGCTCGAGCCACAATGGATATTGTGAAGAAATCATTTTCTGGTCGCATAATTTCCCGTTTTGGCATGCCCAGCAAGATCTACGATCTACGAGACAGTGATGTGTTTGCTTTAGCTTCGCTGACTTCCTTTTCCTTTCCTCTATGTTATATTTGCTCGCTTATAACATACCATGCAAAAGTTTAGCATAGTGCCCATGCACTATGTCATAATACCGTAGACCATAGTGTTGTGCAGGTTAAAAAACACTAGATGGGCACTCCTTAACAGCAGCATGTATAGGTATGCGTGTGTTGAAATCTATATTTTAATCTGAAAGAATTCCTGAACTTTAAGAAATATCTCATCAATCTATTGGTATGTGTGGTTCGACATTTCAGCGATCTTGCCTTAGGACCGGAACTCTTATATGAACTCATAGTAAAGAAATTTTTGTCCGAAACAAAATATGCACTTTGATTTTAAAATTGGGCTTATACGCACGGTGTCTGAAACAAAAACGTTCACAAATTTAAGCATAAACACATTAAATATCAACTTCGATTAAGTTTACTTAAACATCTGCACACGTTTTGGGACCCTGTGTAATTATCCCATTTCTGATCTGTGACAAACACACCGCAGTCGTAACTCTGGTCCTTCTACTTTTTGCAGCAGTCTTAATTCTAGCTTAATTAAACTAACCCAAAAATCTGAGTGTATTACGAATGTATGTAGCGAATACAGCATTAGCACGTACACACTCTCACTTGTGATATGTCGTATGCATGAATGGAAGGACGGACAAGGGCACTAAAGCAAAACAAATATACGAAGTAACACGACGATTTCAGCGAATTACGAGGTGTTATTTTACTGGCTATACCCTACAAAACTAATTTTATATGTGCATCACCATGAAAATACGTTGAACTTGGGTTATTACATTTACAACTTGTTCAGTACGAACTATTTATATATGTATTTAGAAAAGCTCTTTATGAACTATTTCTTTAGAAAAAGTTCATTATGAACTATTTCTTTAGAAAAAGTTCATTATGAACTATTTCTTTAGAAAAAGTTCATTATGAACTATTTCTTTAGAAAAAGTTCATTATGAACTATTTCTTTAGAAAAAGTTCATTATGAACTATTTCTTTAGAAAAAGTTCATTATGAACTATTTCTTTAGAAAAAGTTCATTATGAACTATTTCTTTAGAAAAAGTTCATTATGAACTATTTCTTTAGAAAAAGTTCATTATGAACTATTTCTTTAGAAAAAGTTCATTATGAACTATTTCTTTAGAAAAAGTTCATTATGAACTATTTCTTTAGAAAAAGTTCATTATGAACTATTTCTTTAGAAAAAGTTCATAATGAACTATTTCTTTAGAAAAAGTTCATTATGAACTATTTCTTTAGAAAAAGTTCATTATGAACTATATCTTTAGAAAAAGTTCATTATGAACTATTTCTTTAGAAAAAGTTCATTATGAACTATTTCTTTAGAAAAAGTTCATTATGAACTATTTCTTTAGAAAAAGTTCATTATGAACTATTTCTTAAGAAAAAGTTCATTATGAACTATTTCTTTAGAAAAAGTTCATTATGAACTATTTCTTTAGAAAAAGTTCATTATGAACTATTTCTTTAGAAAAAGTTCATTATGAACTATTTCTTTAGAAAAAGTTCATTATGAACTATTTCTTTAGAAAAAGTTCATTATGAACTATTTCTTTAGAAAAAGTTCATTATGAACTATTTCTTTAGAAAAAGTTCATTATGAACTATTTCTTTAGAAAAAGTTCATTATGAACTATTTCTTTAGAAAAAGTTCATTATGAACTATTTTTTTAGAAAAAGTTCATTGTGAACTATTTCTTTAGAAAAAGTTCATTGTGAACTATTTCTTTAGAAAAATTTCATTGTGAACTATTTCTTTAGAAAAAGTTCATTGTGAACTATTTCTTTAGAAAAAGTTCATTATGAACTATTTATAGCACACTGTTATTAACTTCTACAAAAAACTTGCTATTTTTCTGCCCATGACTGAATGTTATTGACGTTTTTACAAATGTGTTCCATACAATCGGTTTCCTTATGTGTTGTGAGTCGTCGTAAGCATAACTGAACACATCATATAAAAGTTTGCTTTCGATAATGAAGTAATTAATGTCCAGCGTCTATAAATACTTTGTAAATAGTTTTTGTGTATCTTCTCGTTTATCATTTGGGACTTAAATGTGTTTTTATCATAGTTAATTAAATGAGAAGTAGTCATTAATTGTCATAGCGATTCAAAGTTGTTAATGTAGAAAAGTAGGCGATTTACCAAATACGTCATTACGCAGGATTATAAATAAAAAGACTTGCGCTCTTTTTGATTGGATCTATTCTATTAATTGTCTATTTTAAGGATAACATTGGAAGAACAATTTTTATATATTTTTTCAAGCTGGGTATGTAAATTTCATGCTTAACTAATCGAGCTTGTTCTTTGAACTTGTCAGCAATATAGTGGTGACATAGCGTAGAAATGAAAACGAAGTGTCCTGAATTACTCCTTAAACTGATAACCTTATCAGCCTAGATCCTTAGCGTGGCGGAATTTCGAAAGTCATTGCCCTCTTCTCATTCGCTGTTAAACTCAAATAGTAAATATAGTAAATAAAGTTAAAGTGTAGCATGACCGTCTGCAATATATACTGCGACAACAGTGGACAAATTTCATTTAGCCGCGGCGGCAGATTGTGATACAGTCGGTATACCTACTAATTGCATTACCGTGTCTAAACGCCATGCCTTTTTTTGGATCTAGAACTAAAAACTATTAAAATTTTAAAGCGATTGGTGCATAACTCTGACCAATATAACATTTTTTCAAGAGGGCATCACCCACTTTTCCATTAGACAAGATCTTTAAGTTCACGTAAGTTTCAAAGCACAGACGATTTTTGCCAGAGGGCGTAGCGCCGCCCACTGTCAGTGTGTGTAAGAATTTGATAGTGCACAGCTTACCGCTTTCAGAGAAGTTTTCGCTTGTTCCTTAATGGGATGTTGGGGATATTAAGTAAAAATTCAGTACATCGAATTGTATACCCTACATCAAAATGTGATACAGGGTATTACGACTAAGTGCTGATGTTTGTAATAGAGATAATAGAAATAGAGTAGGGATACCCCTAGGTAAACTATACCGATCGATTTTGAATAACAATCTGATTCTGCTGCGCGCTCTCCGTCTGCTCTTTTGTCCATCTATGGTTGCAATGGAGGTACACGTCGCAATTGTCAATGGCTTTTGACGAAACTAGGTACTTTCTTGGTGTTTAGCCCAACGTCGAACCAACACCCATGTTTTATGAAATTGGACTATATAGGTCCACGTTTTCAAATAGACTACAAAAACATTTCTCAACGTTTGAACACCTTCAGCTCTGGAAGGCACAAAATATACCCGACCACGCTAACATTTTGACGCAACCTGCCCAAGGTGAAACTGAGCAATGTAGGTCCCCATATTTGAGTCCCCCCATATAAAGCAAATATGTTTTTAGAGATCCGCGGAGCTTGAATTTATATTCTTAAACGAAGGCATACTATTTGGATTTGTGGAAGAATTTTATTTTTTAAAGAGTGATATACTCCACTAGCTAATTAGATCAGGTTTGTTGTTGTTTATCACATGGGGAAGGTTCCCCTCTTTGTATGGGCCAGTTTATCAGTTACGGTTGGCCACCTAAATGTATCCATATTAGAACTAACTAATTTTGAGGACATTCAATTTTTAGTTCTCGCACACATAAAAAAATGACAACCCTTAAATTTCATCCAAAAAATTGGTAGGCGGATTTTATAACCACTCAATTAAAAATTTCGTAAATAAGCTAAACTTTTTATTAGATATTGTAATGATATTTCATAAATACAACAACAAAATTAATAAATTCCATGCACTGTTTCGTGTGTGTGTGTGTGGGTTTATGTGATTTAGTATGTATGCAATTCGAAGGATTTTTAATGTGTTCGGTGGAAAACTGTTCTTCCGACAGTTCTCGTTAAATGCGAAACAGCCTGCCCTTAAGTGTATAGCCGCTTAGCATAGTTACAGCACATTCGTTGCTTGGGGTCTTATGATGATGAAATGGCACTTACGGAAATTTTATTCACCCCTGCTTATATCTAAAAGTCTTGTCGACTGATTGGAAGAAAAGTTGCAACTTTTTTGGTAAATATGTGAATTTTTTTTCCGCCTCATAAAGAAAATATTTTCAATTAACGGCTTACAACTTTTTTTTTTGAATATACGCAATTATTTTCGGTAAACGGTTTACAATTTTTTTGGTTAATAGACCAAGTTCTTCAGGATTCTTCAGGATAGGATTATCGTAATAAACTGTATTATACATTGAACAGGTATTTGTATCATCAGCTCTAAATTTTTCAAAATTTTACGCTACGAAGTATCGTATTTTGGCTACATCTTTGTGCCAATGTAAAAAAAGCTGTTCTATTACATATTTTCTGGAAATATCTAAACGAAATACCTTCTTCACCTACTCAAACCTGTGTATAGTACCTGTATTCTTAAGAAAAATGATCAGAGTGATTAGAAATATTACAAGCAGAAACTTATGAAGATAAAAAGTTTGAAATGTAGTCACGCTCTAAAGAAACAACGTCATCGTAATTGCCTTCTATGTTCAAGAAAAGCCCTCAAACAAACGCCCAGTGCATGGAGATGCAATTTTCTCCTCGTCCCTGCTCGCTGGTAGGCTTTATATACGAGTACTTCTTATAATTCCTATTGACTCAAAGTCATTTGCTTAATCCTTCTGACCATCTATTGTTGTAATCAAAGTGCAGGTCGCACATATTAACCGATATTGACAAAACTTTTCACATTGTGCAGTCTTGGTCTAACGACAAAGTTCATTAAAATGGATTCGCATCGGTCTGGTTGTAAATTAGACACAATAAATAGTCTTTCTCGATTATAACTGTTGCCGCACCTGAAACTGTGGCTTAATTGCATTTTTTGAATTTAACTCTTTTTAATATAAACCAAAAAAGGTTGATTAGACAGGTTCATGCACAGAGTTTTCTATTAAGGACATAACAATTTTATATTAATAAAACACAGATTATTTAAGATACTCGTATAGAGTTCAAACTAATTCCAGCTGTAGTGCAAAAGTTACATTTTAAGAATGAAATTAGTTTTCGGTTATATGACCACCACGAGCCCGTGTACAGCGATCTACTCTTTGGCCCCGATTTTCCAACACTCTTGCACACATTTCGACCGGAACGTTGGCATTTTCGCATTGGATGTTGTCTCTGAGCTCGTCTGAAGTTGTTTGCTTGGTGGCATAGACCAATGTCTTGAGGTGGCCACATAAAAAGAAATCCAATGGTGTTAAATCGCATTAACGAGGTCGTCATGCGACCAAATCATTTCTCGAGATAACACGTTCACCGAATTTTCCTTTCGGCAAATCGATTGTATTGCGTGCTGTGTGGCTAGTGGCACCGTCTTGTTGAAACCACTTATTGGCGATGTCAAGCTCATTCAGTTCTGACGAAAAATAATTTTCTAACGTGGCACCATGGCGCCCTCCATTGAAGGTAACATGACGATTGTTTTCATCGACGAAAAAATACGGCCCAATCACACCTCCGGCATGAAAACCACATCACACAGTTTTGCGGATGCAATTGTTTCTCTTGGAACACATGTGGGTTTGTTGTTGCCCAATATCGCATATTTTGTTTATTGACAAAACTACTCAGCCAGAAATGAAGATGATCGCTGAAGATGATTTTCGATGAAATTCTGGATTTTCGTGAAACTTTGCCCAATCGGAGATGATTCGGCGTTTCAAATAATATAGTGATTATAGTTCTTGAGTCAGTTTGATCTTATACGAGGACTGCTACATATATTTCTGACCTAATAATGAAAATGCGAATATTTATCATCAAAAATGTTTTTATGGTTTTTCAAAGTATTTTCTAGCATGATTTCTACACTTTTGCATGCGCTCAAACCAATTGTCGAAGCACTTTTTTCACTCCGATTGAGACACCTCTAAAACATGGTTTTTGAACGCTTCAACAGCTGCTTCGGGTGATGAAAAACGTAGACCACTCATTTTGTTCTTGATGTGCGGAAATAAAAAGAAGTCATTGGGTGCCAAGTCAGTGCTGTACATCGGATGACCCATCAATTCGACATTTTGGCTGGTCAAAAAGGCGCTGGTTTGAGCCGATGTATGAGAGCTTGCATAGTCATGGAGCACTATGATTCGTCTTCTCTTGTTCGTTTTTCGAATTTCTCCGAAGACTTCAGGCAAACAAATTATGGTGAACCACTCAGAATTGACCTCCTACGTTGCTTAAGCGGAACAGTCGGCACATGACCAGTTTTGCCGAATAAACAGGCGACCAATTGCTTCGAAGTGCTTCTTCCACGAAGAACTTTCGTTGGATTTGGCTCGTCTTCGAAGACCCACACGGTCGATTGCAGTTTTGTTTCGGGCTCATACACATAGATCCATGATTCGTCACCTGTGACGATCTTATAAACGTCTTTTGAAGCACCGCGATCGTATTTTTTCAAAATTTCTTAGCGCCAATCGACACTAGCCTTTTTTAAGCGATTGTCAAATTGTGCGGTATCCAACGAGAACAAACCTTTTTTACGGCCAGGTGTTCATGCAATATCGAATGTATGCTGTTGGAAGAAATGCCCAAGGAAGCCGGTGTGTCACATGACGATCTTGCATTATCAGTTCACGTACGGCATCAATGTTCTCTGGCACAACGGCCGTTTTTAGGCGACCTTCATCTTTGAGCAGGCGTCGGCCACGATTGAATTCATTAAACCAGTTCCTCAGAGTACTTTAGGATGGTGCTTCATCGCCATACATAAATTTAAGTTCATCGATGTACTCTTGCCGTGATAATCCACGTCGAAAGTTGTGAAAAATGATCGCACGAAAATGTTCACGAGTTAATGCCATTTTTTTTGCCAAATTGATTTTTCAAGTCACTGTAAACAACACAAATGTTGGTCGTACGTCAAAACGTTATGAGTGCGTTTATGCTAAAAAATGTCAAACTTTCTATCAAACGTTCAGCCCAAATGCGGCAATTTTGTTTGTTGTCTTTGCGGTTGAGCCAGAAATGGGCCTGAACAAAATTTTGGTCGAATACAGCGGATCTTTCCGTTTCTTACCGAACGCTCAGTTGCCAACATTTGAAGGAAATTACATATATGTGACGCGCAAAATAGAAAGGGACCTAAGGGTAAAAACCAGTTTTGTTCAGGAGAGCCATTTTAAAGATTTAAATACGTGTATCTTTGGTGTAGAATCGTCGACTTCACTTTCATAAAACGCGCATATCTCTGGGAGGGAACACTTTTGGGGCATGGGATCGGCCTCATTCGATGCTCAGATGTTGTCCACATCAAAAAAAAAGTGAAAATTGTTTTTTTCCCTTAGGTCCCTTTCTCTATGCGCTGTCACATATGTATATTCAAAAAATAAATGCCATAAAATGTCCTTTCAAATTACCAATAAAGATTCCACACTTGATTTGAATTTTTATATTTTTTTTTGTTCTAAAAAACTACCTCTAGATGGATCACCCTATATATGTACCACAGTACTTCCCGATTAGAAAAGAATTTGTTGTTTTAGTGTTATATTCAAATAGTATAAAAAGTGGCCTTATGGCATTGTCTTTTTTGCTATTCTGTTCTAATGTCCTGTCCCGGTTCAAGATGTCGTCGATGTGAAGCTCGTATAGGAGGTTCATACTTGTCTACCAAGCAAAAGATAGTTTTATTATTTTAGCTTTGTCGTGGCAAGTAATGATAAGCTGTCGTTATTTTTCTATTCTGTTTGTTTTGAATTTCTTTTCAGTAATAGCTCCTGTGATTCACCAAGTGGAGGTCCATGGTAAATGCGCAGCCCTCTTTCACCGAACCCCATGCCAAGGTAAAGGGTAGATAACATTCAATCCAGCTTCATTCATTCATTATTTACGTAATTTACTGAATGCCATTGAATGAATTGCGATCGTTATTCGTGGTTTCGAAAAGTGGCGACGATTGTTGTGATTCATGAATAATAATTTCATCTATTCGCTGTTCACATGTCGTTAAGATAATAGCGGTTATTACCGCCTGACATGCCATACGGCCTTTTTCAGCCTTTCGATGGCGGCGGTACTCTCGACTTGTTGTTTCACCGGGTGGTCTGTGTTCATATGAATTTTTAAAATAGTTTTTTTTTTTATATTGCTGCTGTTGTTGCTGTTTCCGACGAAAGTCGTTAACATTATCACCTCCGTGATAATGACAGCCGTGATTGCTGTGTCCGCCCAAGCAACGTTAGCAGTGATTTCAATTCAATTTGAAGTTATTTGAATGGGGTGTTAATATTCGATGACAATCCTTTCGATTGCATGTCGCTGTCCAATTAAACTTAAATAGAGTAGAATCGGACATGTGGTGTCAAGTTGGTGATAATGATTTTATTTTTAAAATACTTAATGAATGTTAAGATAGGCAAGAATGAGTAGGAATGACCGTTAATGCTGAAAATCAAAGTATTTACAAACTGGAGCATAAACAATCGGATGATTAATCTAGAGGTGTTTTTTTCAAATTAACAAAAATATAAAAATTCAAATCAAGTATGGAATTTTTATTGACATAAAAACGTTTTACGAGCGCGGTTCGGAAAGTTCTTAGCCTATCAATGAAAGAGAATAGTTAGTTTTTCAAAAAATATTTTTATTTTTCAATATAATCTCCTGAAACTTCAATACACTTAGTCCAACGCTTATCTAGCAATTCTATCCCTTGATTAAAATAGTTTTCCTCAAGGTCTTCAAAATAGTGGTTTACAACTGTAATTGCATCTTCATTTGAGGTAAAACGCTTGGATTTTTTTTAGATTTGGGAGCAGATAAAAGTCACTGGCAGCTAAATCAGGAGAATAAGGTGGGTGGGTGGTCAAGCAACTCGTACTTTAACTCGTTGATTTTAGCCATTGTTAAAACACTCTTGTGCGCTGGTGCGTTGTGTTGATGAAAAATTATTTTTTGTGTTGTAAGCCAGGACGTTTTTCTCGAATTTGCACATTTAATTGATCTAAAAGGTTGCAATAGTACTCTGAATTTATTGTTTTACCCTTTTGCAGATAGTCAATCAATAAAATACCTTTGAAGTCCCAAAAAAAACGTTGCCATAACCTTACCAGCCGATTGAATTGTTTTTGCCTTCTTTGGAGCACTTCCTCCAGCTTCAGTCCATTGTTTGGATTGTTCTTTTGTCTCTGGAGTATAGTGGTGGATCCATGTCTCATCAACAGTTATGAAACGACGCTTAAAATCCATTTTATTTCGCCGAAAACGATCCAAACAAGCTTGAGAAATGTTCATTCTTATGCGTTTTTGGTCGACTGTTAACAAGTGCGGCACCCATCTTGCAGAAAGCTTTTTCATCTGTAGTTCTTCATGCAAAATTAAATGGACTCGATCATTTGAGATGCCCATGATATTAGCTATTTCACGCACTTTTATTCGTCGACAATTTAATACCATATCAAGCACTTTGGCTACAATTTCTGTTGTTGTTGCTGTTTTTGGACGTCCACTAGGTGGTTCATCTTCAATGCTTGTACGACTACGTTTAAATTCAGCAACCCAATTTTTTAATGTTGCATATGAAGGAGCACTTTCACCTAACACATTCACCATATCATTATGAATTTCTTGTCCCGATAAACCTTTTTATGTAAATATTTAATGACACCACGCATTTCTAATTTTTCCATTGTAAAAAAATCGCGGATGCGACTTTTGTGAAAACCTGTTTCTATATGAATGAGTTGCCAGATCGAAACAAAATTTAACATGTGTTCATAGCAGAGATTGAAGTTTCCAAAACACTTAACTTTTTTCTGTTTATATCGCGCTTTTTGTGCTGGGCTAAGAAGTTTCCGCCCTCGTATGTCATCTATTTTTTGAATATAATTTCCTTCAAAAGTTGGCCGCAACTACGCCCCAACTACGGCTCTTTTGACGCATGGCGTAATGCTTGAAAGGCGTAGTTTTCACGGTGTAAGGGTTTCTATGATGAAATGGCAAACAATGCTAAATAGAAAAAAGTTTACCACAACTCACGCGTAATTTGTGAAAAAAACCATATTGAAGGAATACCTCTAGTTTGATCACCCTTCAACAATATTGCCATAATATGAGTTTAGTTTATCGCCTGAAACTCGAGCTTAGACTATGGAAATGGTTATGGCCCCCGAAGCTAATGTCAGCACATGATGCCAATTTTAGTTAGGATAGTTTGTCTACTTTGTGACGAAAACCTTAAGTCTAAATTCTAAATGTATCAAAGCGCAAAATAGAAAGGGACCTAAGGCTAAAAACCAGTTTTGTTCAGGAGAGCCATTTTAAAGAATTGGACCCTTTCTATTTGCGCTTAGAATCGTCGACTTCACTTTCATAAAACGCGCACATCTCTGGGAGGAAACACTTTTGGGGCATGGGATCGGTCTCATTCGATGCTCAGATGTTGTCCACATCAAAGAAAACAAAGTGAAAAGTTGATGCAAAGTTTTATTCAGGAGAGCCATTTTAAAGATAAGGTCCCTTTCTATTTTTGCTTAGAATCGTCGACTTCACTTTCATAAAACGCGCATATCTCTGGGAGGGAACACTTTTAGGCCATGGAATCGGTCTCATTCGATGCTCAGATGTTGTCCACATCAAAAAAATAAAAAATAAATGAAAATTGATTTTTTTTTAGGCTTAGGTCCCTTTCTCTATGCGCTGTCACATATGTTGATGAAGAGAATTGCCGAAAAGTTATTTTTTTTAAAAACTCCTTCATATAGTAAAGGGTGGAGCGCGCTAATTTGCTTATTTTGGAATGAAATAAAGAAATTATGAACCTTAGAAAAATTAATTTTATATTTTAATTATATTTTTATCAGTAAGAGAATTTTTAAATTACATGGTTTTAAATAGAGTATCTGCTACCCACACACTGCTGCATACGTTTTCTGAAGTTTTCATGCACTCAAACAAGCATGTCGACTGATATTCTGCCAATTTCAGCCTCAATATTGTAAATTAGGTTCCAAGGTGTTGGACCGGTTGATATACAACTTCGACTTAAGGTAACTCCAAAGAAAAAAATTGCATGGTTCATCAATCCTCAAAGTGATAAGCCGTCCAGGAAACATTTGCCTCAAACAATTCATGGTAACCCTCGCTGTGTGTGCTTTGGCACCATCTTGTTGATACCATGTATCCTCTAATTGCATTGCCTCAAGAGCCGGCTGAAAAAAAGTCTGGAAATGCCAAGAGCAAGTGTTTGCTTCAGAGCAGCGCGTTTCGGATATTGCAGTACTGCTGCTCTAATTTCCTCGATGTTTTGTGGTGTTGTTATCCTTCTCTCAGGTAACCTTCGTACACATGAGACAATCCCTGCTGTTCTCAATGAAGTTGTCCAATTTACAATTGATTGCCGTCCAGGACAGAGATCGAAGATCTACAGGAATGCCCGCAGTTATGTCCCCTCAATTGAAATATCAGGTGAAACAATAGAAAATGCAGAAAGTCTTAAATATCTTGGAGTGGTCTTTCAGGAGAGGCACATTGACAATGCACTTAGGAAGGGAGTGGCTGCCTTTCGAATCTACCAGCAAGCTTTGGGTGGAAAGGAAGGGTTGAGCAAGAATGTAAAGATAGCCATTTACAAACAGGTTGTAAGACTAACGGTATCGTATTGGTTCCCGGTATGGTTTAGCATCTCCTCACACCAGATGGAAAGACTCCGCGTGATGGAAAGGAAGATATTGTCATACTGCCGTGGCCTCAGGAGGAGGGTGACACATTACGGACAGTACATCAGTCCTTCCTGTAGGGAAATCTATCAGAAGAGTGGAATACACCGAATCGATAAATGCATGGCTGGAGTAGCCATCGGTCACCTCTCGAGGTGTCAATCTCATCCGAGTAGTATCGTTCGGGACCAGCTAGTCACACGAGAAAGGTATGATCATCTGCGAGCGACTGGGGGTTTTCTATCGCCGATGTGCCTTCTGCACCTTAACGACGAAGGGCTTCTGATAGATGAAAATGGAAACATTTTGTTCTATCACAGGCGCTTCGGGACGTACCGATTTGAAAACCTGGTGTATAACACAATGCAATAGACTTCCTATATATCTGTAAATTACCGTGTAAATATTAAGTAAATACCTTCTTATTTTTATTGCTATATTTTTAATTTTTATTTTATTATAAGTGAATTGATATTTTGTTTTGTTTTGGGCATGGCCCACTAGTATTAAGTTTTATTTTAGTACAAAAAATGATCTCAAGAGAGCGATCCGTTAGTTTTTCTTTCCCTTTTTGACGGACAACTAATGACTGGACAGAAAGTTAAAAAAAAACGAATGACTAAATGGGCTGGCCTTGCCACAAATTTATTTTATAAGGATATAAAAAGATATTCCTAGAAAAATAGAAAGTATGCTAGGAAATGTATATATTTAACTAAGTAGTCTATAATGTAAAACAAAAAAATTAATTTGGGAATAAATGAAATTGAATTGAATTTGCATGTTCAAAAAAGCCAACTGACAAAATCCTCCTCGTGTATGTGTATTAGTAAAAAAAGTGTGTGTGTGTATTGCTATTGGCATCGAAACATTGCCCTGTAGTAAATTTAAATTTTAAAAACGTCCTTCATTGATTAAAACAACCAACGTGTGCCAGATTTCATCAAGATCGGATGTAAAATTTGGCTTCTAGAGTTAAAACAGAAAAATAGAAAGGACATATAAGGGCTGGTCTAAATCAAAGGCAAGATGTTAACTTTAAATAAAACAAAAAGTTTTCAGAGGACTATGTAAACTATTAGTTTTATTTATGGCAACAGGTTCTACGGCAAATGCTCGTCAGGGCTTCGTGGCAATACTTCTTCTTTCCGATGTTCAATATCGTGAAGGTGACGAATTATCATATCCTTTAGATTGTGAAAGTCCCTTTTTCTTTTAAATATCCCCAATTAACTTCGCAACGACGTCAGATAACACGGCCACTGAATTTCTCGCGCACAAGAGGAATTCCTTCGTTGGCTGTGTGGCATCATTTTGTTAGAACCACTTATCGTCTAGGTCCATTTCTGGCCACACGTAGTTCGTTATCATCTCGCGATAACAAACACTATTCGCGATAACTGCTTGGCCGTCCTCACTTTTGAAGAAGTATAGCCCGATTACGCCGCCAGCCCGTAAACCGCTTCAAACAGTCACTCTTTGTGGATGCATTGGCTTTTCAACAATCTCTCCTGAATTCTCATTAGTGCAAGTGCGGCAATTCTGCTTGTTAAAGAATCCACTGTGGACACGTTCGAGGGCGACCGCAAAAGTAACTGGCCTAACATAAAAAGAACAGTTTTTTTGGAATTATTATTATTTATTTTTCAACATAATCTCCTTCCAACTCAATACCCTTCATCAAACGTTTTTCAAGTTTTTTAATTCCATTTTTCAAGACCTTCAAAATATGCCTCAGTTTCAGCAATAACCTCGCTATTGGACGAACATTTTTTGCCACCGAGAATTTTTTTTAAATTTGAAAACGAGAAATAATCAGAAGGGGCTAAATCTGGACTACATGGTGGATGCGGAGCAATTTCAAATCGTAATTCGGCCAGTTTTTGTTGAGTTAAAAATGCCGTGTGTGAAGGAGCATTATCTTGATGAAAAAGAACTTTTTTTCTAAATGCGGTCGTTTTATCTTGATTTCTTCACTCAACCGATCCAATAATGCACAATAATATTCAATATTTATAGTTTTTCCTTTCTCAAGATAATCAATAAATAGTATACCCCTTGCATCCCAAAATACTGTGGCCATTACTTTTCCTGCTGACTTAACAGTTTTCGCCTTCTTGGGACCACTTTTACCAGCTTCTATCCATTGTTTTGACTGTTCTTTGCATTCTGGGATGTAGTGATGGATCCATGTTTCATCAACAGTTATTAATCGGCGCAAGAACTCTATTGGATTACGCTGATAAATTGCTAAAGGCTCCTCGGAATTGGTCCAACGGACGATTTTTTGGGGCAAAGTCAACAAACGCGGCAGCGTTCTTGCGGATAGCTTTTTCATGTGGAGTTCATCATGTAAACTTGTTTTTCGTGTATTTTAACAATATCAGCAAGTTCTCTGAGCTTTATTCGTCCATCTTTAGTCACTTCATTAAATATTTTTCTAATGTTTTCAATAAAAGTAGTAGTTTTCGGTCTTCCAGAGCGTTGTTCATCTTCCGTACTTGAACGACCTATTTTAAATTGTTGAACCCAGGATTTCACGGTGGAGTATGATGGTGCATTACCACCATGAACAGAATCCAATTCATCTTTGATTAATTGTGGAGTATAACCTTTCATATAAAAGTGTTTAATTGCCGCACGAAACTCTTTATTTTCCATTTTTCAAAAATTATAAAACTTGTTTACTTCAATCACCTGTAACAAAGAAAATAATCATTAAATATTTCGGAAATTTTGACAGATGGCTTATAAAAGATTGCTTTTAAAAAACAAAAAAAAAAGTTGCTAGTAAAGCAGAGAATGTGCCAGTCCAGTAAGTTTTGCGGTCGCCCTCGTATGTTTGATTCTGCTAACCAAAAAATCAAGAAGTGCATTTTGATTTGAACGTCTATATTCGTAAAGGACTTCAACAATCTTAACGCAATGCAAAATTGTGTACGTCTCCATGGTTTTATTTGTCAAACGCTAAAACGAAGAAATCGCAAATTAAGAAGGGTAATTAACTTAAGGTTAAGGTGTGTCTCGAAATTAACATCGTACATTATGGTTGGGCAACCGTTTTGTTGGGTTCTTTTTGATTGCAATTGATAATCACGTCTTATTTACGTATATTTTGTATTTCTTTGATACGCAAGTGTGAAACTACAGACATTTGCGCCAACAAATTTTTGTAGTTCGAGCAGCTTTATTTTTTTGGTTCCCCACAGCTCTTAAACTTAATGATGTAGTCATCATTGTTTTAGCGCGAAAGTATTATAAATGATATAATTAAACCTATGGCAAGTGTTGTCACTAAGTTGTGCAACGAAATATACTGAGTATAAATAAATGAAACCGCCTTTATAAAAATGTGCAATATTTATTGATCTCTTTCGAGCTGTCAATCGCTGTTGCAATTTACACAATAAAATGTAACAAGAAAGTATTAAAACAATTCAATCGATATGCAAATACATGCTTTTGTGCATACTCGTATGTGTGGCATTAACACATTTTCAATTTCACTTTAATGCACTTCGGTGCGGCATTTGGACTTAAGCACCTTTTGTGTAAATCCTCTTACAAGGGATTATCCACGGCAACGTTCCCCTGTGACCGGGGTTGTTTGCAATTTTTGTCATGCAAATTTTAATTTGTTGTTGTTCTAAATAGAAGCACTTGGAGAATGTTGCTGTTACTAACGATTCAAGAGCCTTAGTAAGAGAACTATTAATTTAATTTTTAACAATTGTTGCTATCGATCGACTTATGCGACTTCTTTATCAGCCGGCCATGGGACGGTAGGTTTTGTGCATCGAAGTGAGACTCTCTAACTAGCCCGAGGTGAACTCAATCAGAGAACGTACGAAAAGTTATTTGAAAACTCAATATTTCAGTGGTAGTGAAAACTGAATGTTGTACCGATGAATAACCGTTTATTTTCACAAAATTAGCCAAGTTAAAGTCACAAAAAAACAAAATGCATGTGCGTTTTAGAAATCGGGAGGTTTAGTTCTTCTGATATACTTTCTACAACAGTAAAAATAAAAATATTTCTTATAAACCATTCATGCTGAACGTTTATGCTTTCATTTTGCAATAATTCATTAACTACATAAGGGAACATAATAAGACTTTTTTAGTGTTGTCTGGAACTTTGTAGCAATTTTTTACTTATTTAAGGTCGCCAATTTTAAATCTAATCTCCAATTTTCTTTATCAAATCGCATTTTTTAGTTGCAAACACTCTCAGCTAAAAAATCTTTTTTTATGGAAATCGCGATTTTTATTAATTCAATTTTCTCATTAAATTGCGAACAAAATCTGAAGTTGTGCATTGTTTTTAATAAAATAAAGCTAATTTCATTCGAATTTTATTGAACCAAAGCGTATTTTTGTCGTATTTATATTTTTTATAAATTTATAAAGATCCAAAAAAAAATTTTTATAAAATTGTTGCTCTTTTTCAAAATATATCTGAAACTACTGGGCAATTTTTTAAACAATGGAAGTGTTGAAATTGGATCATATCTTTCCATGTCTTCATAAATGCATGTTTTGTAATCCATGCGAAGGAACCTCGCGATTTGAGGCTCTGCTACTCAACAACCTTTATTTTAATTCACATCGTGCTCAATTTTAGTTAAGCCTCATATCGGTCTTGGCAATTAATTACATGCCCCCCCCCCCCATCCAAAAGATGTTCTCGATTTGAGACTTGCCGATCTATAGGACACTAGAATTTTCTAAAGTGATTTATGGAAGATTTATAATCGAGACTACTAAAATAAGTCCATATTCGTCTTAATTGTTACATAGCCCGCATTCAAAGTTAACCCCCGATTAGAGGCATAGACACTCTACAAGCGAAATATTAAATCGGATCCAGCTCATTTAATCGGATCCTGCTTTTGAAGCTTCTGTACACACAGAGAACAGATTTGTTGCCAAAACCGAATTTTTTGCCAACCGAATGTTGGTGGATGCAGGTACAGTACTGAAAACTAGCAGTATCGGTTGAAGAGACAAAGTATCTGTAACCTTAACATATTAGGATAATTGTTAAAACTGAATTCATACATGTATTCGTTGTTGTTAGATTTTACTGGCTATAAGAACTCTTTGAATTCGGTTGTCATTGCCACGATAATTTGTTAACAGGACTCACTGAATGGTTTTTACTTTCGAATCTAAAAAACTTTGTATGCTCAAGTGAAAGGATTTAATGCATTGTATTGGTAAATTGGATCAAAAAATTCAATTCTAGTTTTAAAGTGCCAAAAAAATTTAAGATAAAACTGATTCTGATAAATTATTTAAGTAAAGTAAATTTTAAATTTAAAACCTTAACATTTCCGGCTACTTAGGGCTTAATGTGGCACAAACCTCACATGAATTCTTGAAGTATTAGCTACATGTGATAAAAACTAAACTCGTATACTCTTATATGGGTCATATTTTGTAAGTTATTTTAAAAACTAGGTGAACAAAATGCATTTAATAAATCGCCCGTGTCGATTTTGAGTTCCATTCTAAACATTCATTTAATTTTATTAGCAAATTATTTTTTTGTAAAAGTGATGAAAATGGCCTATTTATCTTGAAGAAATTCTGATTTTATTTTAGACGATCTATACTAAATGATAATTGATGTAATTTAGTAAAACAGTTTATACCAAAAACGACAATTTTAAAAACATTTATATAATTTGTATAAGGGCAAGCCCAACTCAATTTAATTTGACATTTTTTAATTATTCGAAATAAGGACGAAAAGAACACGCCAATCTTAAGGATAGGATGTTCACATTTTCTACGAAAATAAACTCTACACAGTTCCACGTAGAACACCTCATTACAATATTCTCTTAAACAATAAATATTAACTATTATTAAATTTTTTTCATACGGTATGGCATTTCGAAATGAAAATTTCCTCGACCTATAAAATGTTATTACGAGGGTTGCTATATGTATTTCTGGCCTAGGCAACACTAAGTGTTGGCTGGCACCATCTGACATTTCCATTGGAAAGTTTGACATTTTTTAGCATAAACGTACTCAGAACGTTTTGACGTACGACCATCATTTGTGTTGTTTACAGAGACTTGAAAAATCAATTTGGCAAAAATATGGAATTAACTCGTAAACATTTCTGTGCGATAATTTTTCACAACTTTCGACGTGGATTATCACGACAAGAGTGCATCGATGAACCTTAATCTCTGTATGTCGATGAAGCACCATCCTATAGCACTCCGAAAACCCGGCTTAATGAATTCACGCTAGCTCAAAGACGAAGGTCGTCAAAAACGGCCGTTGTGCCAAAGAACATTAAAACCGTGCGTAAACTGATATTGCAAGATCGTCATGTGACATATCGTGAGATAGAGGCATCCTTGGGCATTTCTTTCACCAGCATACATTCTATATTTCATGAACACCTGGCCGTAAACAAGGTTTGTTCTCGTTGGATCCCGCACAATTTGACAATCGCTCAAAAAAGGCTCGTGTCGATTGGTGCAAATAAATTTTGAAAAATACGATCGCGGTGCTTCAAAAGACGTTTATAAGATCGTCACAGGTGACGAATCATGGGTCTAAGCGTATGAGCCCGAAACAAAACAACAATCGACCGTGTGGGTCTTCAAAGACGAGCCAAATCCATAGACAGCTGTTCGAAGCAAATGTTCGCCCGTTTCTTTGGCAAAACTGTCCATGTGGCGACTGTTCCGCTTAAGCAACGTAGGACGGTCAATTCTGAATGGTACACCACAATTTGTTTGCCTGATGTCTTTGGAGAAATTCGAAAAACGAACAAGAGAAGACAAATCATTGTGCACCATGACAATGCGAGCACTCACACATCGGCTCAAATCAGCGCATTTTTGACCGGCCAAAACGTCGAATTGATGGGTCATCCTCCATACAGCCTTGATTTGGAACCCAATGATTTCTTTTTAGTCCCTCACATCAAGAAAAAAATGCGTAGTCAATGATTTTCGTCGCCAGAAGACGCTGTTGAAGCGTTCAAAAACCATGTTTTGGCGGTGTCTCAATCGGAGTGGAAAAAGTGCTTCGACAATTGGTTTCAGTACATGCAAAAGTGTATAGATCATGCTGGAGAATACTTTGAAAAACAATTTGAATATTTGCATTTTCATTTTTAGGTCATAAATGTAGCAGCCCTCGTATGTGTGAATCTATAATTTCATACAAAAGGAGCTTTTCCAACCTTATAGCTATAGGCCATATATGAGTACTCGTACTTGGCCTGTGGAATCTAAGGTCAGTGGTGAGGTTTTTATAGACTTTCCTTACATCTTTAGACTTTCCCCGCACAGTAACAAATGTCCACCGAGAGTAAACAATTAGTCACGATTGTTTCTCATTCGAATGAAATTTAAAAAAAAATGCTTGTGTGACTGCAATTATTTAAGAAAAAAATTGCAAATAAAATATTTTATACACATTTGTACATTTGTTTATTATTTTGCACTTGACATTGACCTTTTACTTAGAAAGGCCAGCCCAGTCCGATGGCGGACTTATATAAAACAATCAAAATCATTGTATCCATGCACCACTTGAGCCACCGCGTTACGCTTAGCCTGCTCCGTAATCAACTGCACATTTTTTCGCTCTGAATGGAAATGTTAACGCTGCTGGTGATTTATTAAAGCTTCCGTCAATTAAGAAGACATCTGCCCAGAATGTTCTGCCCAAAAACGCCAGCGTATAACGTTATGTTACGTGTTTGTTACGTATTAATTTTTGATGGATGGATGCGCGACTATTCCCTCTCAGAAGTGCAGAGCATCGGTAAGTGTGCGGGCTATTGGATGTGTTGGATACTGATTGCTAGTGTTATATCTGCTGTGATTGTACACCCTACACCACATGTTCCTGCTTAAGGCTTTAGGATACAGCGTTGATGGTTTTAAAAGCAAAAAAACGATATTAATTTTATGTTCAAGTTTATTCAATTCTGCTCCTATCATTACTGCTTGAATTTCTTGAACTGAAAGTCGAATATATCTCCTTTCTTTAGCTACAATAATTTACAAATTTGCAACACATCTAGTTTAAAAACAACCGGGAAACTTTTCTACAATCATTGGGCTTTGCAAGATATAAATCGTATTTATAGCGAGCGGGATTTACAGCTTAAAGCACACACACAGAGAACAGATTCGCTGCCGCAACCGATGCTTTTTGCCGACCGAATAATTGAGGCTACATGCACCTTGAGTATTCCATTAGTTCAACCGAATGTTAGTCGGTGCTCTATAATTTTTAGTTATTGGAACAGTAGTATCGCAGAAACATATCATGTATCCGAACCGTCAGAATAGAATTCTTGAATCAAAAAATCCACCTACTTCACTTGTTTAACAAAAAAAAGTAAAATTTTAGGCAGAGGCAAAAGAAGCGGTTTGGTAACACAATTGAAGTATAAGTATTCATAGGGGCGGTCAGGACGAGGAGAAAGTAAAAACGATGGTGGATGATTTTTACAATATACAAAATTTGGTTTATCGATTGGCTTTAAGTCACTAATAATCGAACTATTTTATTTTGACGGAACACAGGATGGAGCGCGTTAATTTGCTTATTTGGGAATGAAATAAAAAAATTAGGAACCCTAGAAAAATTTATTTTATATTTTAATTATATTGAACAGTAAGGGAATTTGTAACTTACATGGTTTAAAAAAGTGTATCTGGCAAATGTCGACCTTCGCTATCTATCATGTCAGCTGGTATTGTGCCAATTTCATCCTCAATATTGTTAATAAAGTCTTCCAAGGTGTTGGGACGGTTGAATACACCTTCGATTTCAGGTAACCCCAAAGGAAAAAATCAGATTGGGCTAAGTTTGGTGAGCGTACCGGCCTGTTCACATCACCCCTCAAAGAGATAAGCCGTCCAGGACACATTTGCCTCAAACAATTGATGGTAACCCTCGCTATGTTTGCAGTGTCACCAACCTGTTGGAACCATGTATCATAATCAAGTACCGTTCACAGTTCTCAGTTACGGCAAGACGGTTATCCTGAAAAAAGTAAGGGCCAATGATGCCTACTCGTGATATGGCTCACCACACAGTGACGCGGTCCGAATGCAGAGGTCTCTGGTTGTTGTTGTTGTTGTTGTAGCGGCACACACAGTGCCGAGGTGACAGCCCTTGGCCAATTAATTGCTGCTTCTGGTCAATCCGGTGCATAGAACCAACTGTCGTGTGATTGGAGGTCTCTGGTGAAGTTCTCTGGGGTTTGTTTCACTCCAGATATTTTGTTTGTTTACTCGCCCACTGAGGTGCAAATGTGCCTCATCAGAAAAGAACACAGTTGCGTCACGGGGTATAGTTGCAAGAATGTGTTCACAAGAGGTCCGCCGTGTTAAATAGTCCCGTGCTGAGAGTTGTTGGACCACGCACATTTTATACGGGTGAAAATTCAGTTCATCAAGAAGAACCCGGTGAAGAGAATGTCTGGAAATGCCAAGAACAAGTGACTGCTACCGAGCAGAGCGTTTCGGCGATTGCAGTACTGCTGCTCTAACTCTTTCGATGTTTTGTGGTATTGTAATCCTTCTCTCAGGTCTCCTTCGTACATACTTAGTAGGGACATAAATACTGTTACAACATTGAACACAGCCATTTCAATAGTAGAACTGAACATACCCCGTTAATGTCAAATGGGTTTTGAAAGCTAACCTCAATAGCGTTAGTCTGTAACGGGATTTTAAAATTGTTTCAACTTTCATCATGGAGTGGTCAGATAATGAGAACCGTATCGCTGTAATTGCGCTTTTCAAGTGTGAAATGAAAAAAAGCGATGTTTTTAAAATGCTCCGGCCACTAGGCATTAGCCGCATGTTCGTCTACCGATACATAAAACTGTTCGAGGAGACTGGAGATGTAAAAGACCGCCACCGGTCGGGCCGTCCACGCTCTGTTCGAACACCGCATACCACCAAATCTGTTAAATCAAGAATTCAAAGAAATCCGCTCCGAAAACAGAAAATCATGGCCCGTGAGATGAATATCACGCAAAAGTCCATGAAACGAATCATTAAAAAAGATTTGGGACTTGGAGCTTTCAAACGACGTAACGGACATTTATTGACTACAGCTTTAAAAAAAATAGGATTGAAAAATGCAAACATCTTTTGGTGAAGCACGCTTGCACAGAAAAATTTTATTCACCGATGAAAACATTTTTATCGTTTAGGAAAAATTTTACAAGCAAACTGATAGAGTGTATGCGCGGTCATCTAAGGAAGTATCTGAACTGATCCCAAGGGTGGAAAAGGGTCACCACCCTGCTTCAGTCATGGTTTGGTGCGGTGTCTCTTACGATAGGGTCACTGACCTGCATTTCTTCGAACAAAGATTCAAAACATTGGCCAAAGTTTACCAAGAAACCGTTTTGTAAGCTGTTGTGAAGCCTCTTAACAATTCCCTGTTCCAAAACCAGCCATGGACTTTCCAGCAGGATTCTGCGCCGGCCCATAAGGCTAAAACGTCCCTGGCCTGGCTTCGAAACAATTTGCCAGCGTTCAGTTCCTCTGAAGAACGGCCATCAGTCAGTCCAGATTCGAACCTATTGGATTACAAATTGTGGACGGTTTTAGAGGACCAGGTTTGTCACAAAAGATACCCCAACATTGGACCTTTTAAGACTGCTTTGGTTTGAGCAGTGGCCAATTTTCCAATGAACGAGGTTCGTGCAGCTATTGACGATTGGCCAGTGCTACTTGAGGCGTGTGTAAAGGCAAAAGGCGGACATTTCGAATAAATAGATTCTTTTTGGATACAATATACATCAATGAATATTTTAAAACAAATTTGGTCCAAAAACATTCAGTACTTTTTATTTTACAGCATAAAACGTGTGTAAAAGTATTTTTGTCCCTACTAAGTATGACACATTCCCTGATGTTCTCAATAAAGTTACACAACTTACAATTGATCACGCCCGCATGGGGGAACAGCGAATCGTAAACAAAAAGCATGCTGCACTTCAATTATCGAGTGCGCATTTGAAAAATACGCTTCAACACAAAATGACCTCTTCTCAAGGGTCCAGCCAATAACGGCAACTGAAAGGACGAATACAAATCTCCCGTAAGCCACGCACACTCGCCACTCTCTACGACCAACAATGCCGCCACAGCCTGCAGTGCAAAAAAGGAAATTTCCGCGCTCCACCCTGTACAATTAAATCACCTGTTTATGGTTATGATTAAGTTATCATTATAAAAAGTGGTGATAACGTCAAAATGTTTGCAAAACTATTGGTTGCCACAACCACCAGTTGTGGCAACTTAATACTTGTCATCTTGAGGTATTTCGAACCGAATTAAGATTATAAACATTTGGTGTTTGCAACTGAAATTCATCTTTTGCAATCGAGTAATTGCAGTTCCAACCGATTTCCTGTGTGTACAAATGCTTTTTATTAAAATAACTTTTACATGGCTTAGAGCTTGATCTTCTCGCAAAAGTTGCTGGCTTTACAAAGGTAAAATTCTGACAGCTAACAAATTGTAGATGTCTGTACCCGGCCTTGCACCTAAGTTGCTAGTAAGATAGTGGTCAAATTTACTGTCGCACCTTGTCGGCTATAGCTATGTAGTACCCTTTGGTTTGCAAACTTCTGTAGTTCTAGGGTAGAAAAAAGTCAGCTTCGTCTGAACTTAACCTTTTCATACGGGCTGTTATTATGACGAATTACATCTTACAAATAAAATGTGTACTGTAAGAAAGAAATTAATGGCGAATAAAATAATTTGTGCAGTGTCCATATATACAGTGAAACCTCTCTTGTCTGAATGCCGTGCTGCAAAAGACAATGTTTCGATTTTTTTTTCCGTATCGCGGTTCAAAACATTTAATGATGATGTACATCATTCAGTTTCATTTTCTTTTTTTATTTGCAAGGACAATAAGCAAAACTGATGACTTAACTGGTAAATAACAGGAATAATGTAGTTTCAGCAAACTGCATAATTATTACAGAACATAGTTTGCATTTTAATATTGTTTGCGTATTTACTAAATGTGTATACGAGTAGAAGATTAAAAGATCTCCAACATAAATATAATGGCGAATAAAATTATTTGTTCATTGTCCAAAAAAAATGTAAAACGTCTCTAGTCTCTCCTGTAATAGCCATATCGCAATAGACTTGGTTTGTATATTATTTCCTTTTCGCAGTCCTGAAACTGATGTTGTTTTGTTTTTAAAGGCAGTGGTATTTCATGTTTATTCCCAACAAAGAGCAGAAATCCTTATATACCTACGCCGTGAATAAAGGTGCTCCTTTTTGGAATTGAAAATGGCCAAAATATGCATTAACTATGGGCTTTACTAAATAAACTGTTGCTCTTGAACCGATAAACCAATTATTAAGCGATTTATGTCATACAAAAGAGAAAACTACGATATTTATTATGTTGATCGACTTCTGTGTATTGAAAAATTTTAAAAGAAGATACCACACTATTGCCACTTATCTGGAGTTTACCTCTGACCATTTGCCTATCTATCTTTACATACAGTCTCAACTTGTAGAGAATGAGAAACAACCCGCCCTATGCTCAAAATACACAAACTGGGAAATGTTCAGGTATAGCTGCGAACAGAACTAATAATTTCTTATCTTTATGTCAACGCACCCGCAAACATTTTCAATGATCTTTCAGTTAGTCGAAGTCAACATTTTCATTATGGGAAAGTTCACTCACGAGCAAAGTTTGGAAATCATTAAAAAGTTCTACCCAAGTTCTGAGTCGGTGGTCGCAACTTTAAGAGCGCTTACTCTAATTTTCAACCGTAATAATTGTCCCACCTGAAAGGTTGTGCGTGCTATAGTGGATAAATTTGGTTCCAAATTTTCACTTTTGGATGTTCCGGCGCCAAAGAGATGCCGCTCGAAGCGACGAAAATATCGCAGTCGTAAGTGTATCCGTTCAAAATAAGCCAAATCAGTCGATTCCACGTCGTTCTCAGAAATTAGACATCTCTCAAACCACACTGTGGCGTATTTTGTGAAAAGATCATGGCCATCATCCTTATAAGATCAAACTGACTGAAGAACTAAAGCTACTTGATCATTTGAAGCGCTGAAACTTCTCCGATTGGGCTCTGGCAAAGTTTCATAAATCCAGAAAAATCAAAAAATTCATAAATCCAGAAAAATCATCTTTAGCGATGAAGCTCATACCTGGCTGAGTGGTTTTGTCAATAAACAGAATATGCGTTATTCGACAGAAACAATCCCACATGTGCTTCAAGAGACACAATTGCATCCGCAAAATATTAATGTGCGGTGTGATTTTCATGCCGGAGATGTGATTGGGCCGTATTTTTTCATCGATGAAAACAATCGTCATGTAACCGTCAATGGAGAGCGCTATCGTGCCATGTCAGGAATTTTTTTTTGGCCTGAATTGACGATATGTGGTTTCAACAAGACCGTGCCACTACATACACCAAAAAAAATCAGTTGGCTCTTGTAACATAATGTTGGTTATACCAACAACAACAAATAAACCCTATAATATTTTATCGGTTCTAGTCACAACATAACCTTGTTTTACGAAGTAAATATGTTTCGAAATCCCCAAGAAATGTATAAAAACAACCACTAAGGTTATACTGTTTATGTGTCTTGAGGGAGATGGCGAATGCTCCAAACAATTCTGCCTTAGAAATAAACGAAGGTTTAACTGTAATTTAGCGACATTACTCAGACTTGATCAGAATTTTCGCCAGAGAATCCCTCCTTATTATTTAAAACAACAACCAAGTTTTTTTGGTGGCGACAAATTTTTCCTGAGCTACGGCCACCCAAAAGCTTGACAAAAAATATTGTTAAATACTCGTACCTTAATTAAGTTTTTTCAGAACGGGGCTGCATGGCGGTAAAATATTAAATATTTTCAAAACGTACTTATAATCAACAATCTACAACAATAACCAACACATGAACAAAAAAAGTCAGGTGTAGTAAGGTCAGGCGACCTGGGGCCCAACGAAATGTGGAGTTTCTGGATATCAGCTTATTGGGAAATTGTCGTCGCAATTCTGTCAATGTCTTGTTGAAACCACACAGAGTTAAAAGAAATTTTCGTTCGGTGTAATTCTGGACAGAAAAGCTCTCTCAACATGTTCAAGGTTTCTTCGAAAAAGTAGGAACGGACAATGCAGCGTGATGAAACTGCACACCACACCGTAACACGAAGTGGATGCAATTCCGTCTCATGGAGTATCTGTGGGTTGGAAGCAGTGCATGAAGTAGTCGACAATTTTGTTTGTTTATGCTGCCGTTTAAATCGAAATGGGCCTCGTCAGACGTGAAAAGACAGTTCATGATGTTACCATCTTCTTCCACCATTTGAAACATCTTCTGGCAAAATTCCTAGCGAATCGGGAATTCTGCTGCGTTCAGTTTATTTGCCGTTTAAATTTTATATGGGAATAAGTTCAAATTCCAAATCTTTGTGCATAATTGACTGCAATGACTGTCTGCTTATACACATTTGAGCAGATAAGCTTCTTGTCGAAACTCTTGGATTGTCTTGTATGGCAGCAGCTACAGCAGCGATTGTTTCCTCATTTCAAACTGAAGAGTTTTGATGGCAAGGTCTTCTGTTAACTGTCCCATGTCCGACAAAATTGTTAAAAACTTTCATTATGGTCCATCTCCTCGGAGGACCGAGAGGAAGAACACCTTATAAGGTTAACTTAACCATAAATAAACATGATTTGGAGTCTACGTCATATAAGGTTAATTTGAACATTTTGTTGTTGACTGGTATTTAACAATAATAATAGTAGCTAATTTAACTATTCTATGGTTGAATTTTTTTAACCATGAAAATTGTTAATTTAAAAATAATTATTGTTGTTTTAACAATGCATTATAGAGTTTTTTAACCACTAAAACTGTTATTATTAAAATAATTATTGTTGTTTTAACAATGTATTGTTTTTAACCATGAAAATTGTTAATATTAAAATTTCATAGTTAATTTATTGAAACAATACATGTTCAATTTAACATTGAAATTGTTAATATTATTAACTAAGAAGACTGTTATAGAAATCATTTTTAATGTTAAGCTAACTAATTATTGGTTACCTCTTTTAACCAGAAATATAGTAACTGTTACAATTTTTAATTTTAAATTAACCTACTAATTAGGTTTTTGCTTTCTTCACATTTATTCGGTCTTTTTTCATTATTATGACTTGAACAGTTTTTATTCTGGTTCGAGACCTTTTTGTTGTTTCTTTTTCAGAATCTTTTAGTTGATTGGTGAAATGTATTGGCTACGGTTGCCCGCCAAGGTTTTTCTTCAGCAGTCTTTGGCAACGATTACTTCGGCTACAAATCAAATGACTTATACGGGAGTCCCATTATGATTAATGAGAATTACCTTTTGTAATAGCCTTTGAATGTGTGAAAAGCAATATGATTGCGCTATGAAGATTGTACAGCTAGCTTCTGCGTTTGGTGGTGGTTTTTTAAAAGAGTGGCATAAATTTTCTTATGATCTTTCCCACAATTACAAATGTTCAGAGCAGAGGAAGGAAGGAAAAAGTGTGGGGGATAAGACGCAATCGTTGCAACTTCGTGTTTTAATTCTGAACTTTGTATAACATAGAGCAGATCAAATACTTCGATACAACAGAGCCGAATTATCTTTATATTTTTGAGTCTAGTGCGTGATAGCGGCGGACAATCCAAATTCTTGTTTCAGTGTCCCAATTCGCCATTTTTGTTAAATCTAATAAAAATCAATCTGCAAAATAAAATAAATAGAAAAAATTTATAAATTTTTTTTTTTGGTAGCGGCTTTCATCGGTCATCCTGTATACAAGAACTGATTGGCTTTATGCATTTGATTTGAAAATTTTTAATTTTTGGGAAAAAAGTTTTTTAGAAATACTTCGAATATAAGAAATACTAAAGGTTATTCTTCAATTACTTTCTTCTCAAAATCTTTAATTATTGAAAACACAGGGGTTTAATGCAAAATATCTTTAGTTTCCTGTAAACATAATTATTATTATTTTCTTGCTCTATGGCGAGAAGTAATCGAATTAGCGACCTCCTAAGCGAGTTGTCAATACAACACGGCCATTATTGCAGTTACACATAAACGATTTACTTAACGACGCAGATAATCACTGTTCATATTTGAGAGGTTTCACTGTAACTATACTAACATACAACATTACATAAATATCTTATGAACTCATCAAGATGTACTTTAGTTCTGTTCGTCTTGATATTCTCGCCATCGCCCTGTGTTTGGGGGAACTTCCACTTGGATGGCACTTGGACGGTGCGAATGTATGTGCTCCAGCGATGCGATGTCATGTCATGACATATGCACTTAAGTTAAGCATTATTTATGACATTTTGTAGGCCAGTGTTGTAAGTGAAAATTTACTTTAAATGTGACAAGTGATATGCGATGAAATGTTCTCCTCGCCAAAGCAAGCGCTGCCATTTAAATGAGCGGCATCATCAGCAAAGTGTTGCAACTAAAACTGTGTACGATGTAAAATAATAACCTGTAGTGGAAAATAAACATGGCGTTTGGTAACGAGAAATTTACCTACGAATTTATCGTGTGCTGCACGAAATTCATTTGTATATCCTGCGTGCGGAGGCACTTGAGTTATTTCATTCTGAGCAAGGAAGTTAATAGTTGACAACGACACTTTATCAAGAAATGGAAGAGTCCGTCTATTGTCTCTCCTCAACATAATTTTAAAGAGCAAGCGAGGAACTTTGTTAACATCAGGGAGGTTTGCACGATACAACTCTTGTATTCACTGACCGGAACCTTCTGTTCCGTCGACGAACGGCTAATGTTTTTTGGGAGCAATATAAAAACATGGCCCAATATGGTTTTATTTTGCCAGACTTGATAATAAAGGTTGTTTTTTTAGCGTTAGGTTTCAATCTGGCCACACTTTTTTCGGAGTTGGTATTTTTTACCGCTTTCACTTGAGTTTGGTTTGCCATTTCATAATGAATGGAGTTACTCCGGAACAACGCTGGCAAATCGTGGTGAATAGGCCCAAAACGGGATGGCCACAGATCCTGATTTTTACATAAAAATTTTGTTCAGCGGTGAAGCTCACTTTTGGTTGAATGCGTACGCTATTAACCATAATTGTCGCATTTGAGGTAAAGAAAATCCACATGCACGCAGAGAAAATATATGGTTACACTATGGTCACCGCAACAATAATATGTTCTCTCCAATAAACGCATGTTCGTCGCAACCACAGTATTGTTTTTTGAATTTCATTTTGACAATAGTATGATTGCGACAATATTGCTATTGTTGAAATGTAACAATAGTATTATTGCCAAATTTAGAAATGAAAATATGGTTAAAGCAACCAAATAAACATGGTTGGTGTAACAAAAGTATTGTTGTTTAAAATTTACGTTAACAAAAATATGATTACGGCAATCATACAGTATGGTTGTGACTATGAACATAACAAAACAGGTTTTGTAGAGCACACATGTATGTGTGTGCGTATGTTTTTTGATATACAAAAAAAACACATACACACGATACAGTGAATGGTTGCTGTCCATTAAAAAAGACAACAACAATCGGAAGATAGTTCTAGGGATTTTTATTGTGTTTAGTTTGTTCGGTGAAATACTCTAATACCGACAGGTTCTCGTTTATTTAAAATCTGCCTGCACTTGAGTATATAGCCATTGATCATGGTTTAATCACATTCGTTTCTTAGGGTCTACGGATGGTGAAGTAGCATTCACCCCTGCTGGCAACTTAAAGTATTTTTGACCGTTGGAATATATATTTTTGTTTCTTGAATGAAATGTTTAATAAAAACATGGCTTCAATTCTGGCTATGAACTAATGGTAATGCAATTTAATTTAATAAAAACAATTTAATAAAAACCTCTATTTTTGAATAACAACAATAACCAATCCTAATAAATAATTTTGGGGATCATAGTATGGTTCAGTGTGAATCATACTATGGTTGTGGGGATCATAGTATGGTTGCGTGTGAATCATACTATGGTTGTGAGGATCATACTATGGTTGTATGAGAAACATACTATGGTTGTGAGGATCATACTATGGTTGTGGGGATCATATTATGGTTATGTGTGAATCATACTATGGTTTTGAGGATCATAGTATGGTTATGTCTGAATCATACTATTGTTGTGAGGATCATAATATTGTTGTGTCAGAACCATATACCCAACAATAGTATGATCCTCTTCGAATATTGTCACCCCAACCATACTTTTTTTCTGCGTGTGCCATTGTCGAGACGCCGTTACATCCTCAAAAAGTCACTGTTTGTTGTGCTTTATGGGCAGAGGGAATCATTGGTCCATACTTCTACAAAAATGAAGCCGGCCATAATGTTACAGTCAACAGGGAACGCTATTGAGTCATGATTAATGACGTTTTCTTGACTGAATTGAAAGATGTTGATGTGGACGACCTTTGGTTCCAACAATACGGCCTACATACAATACAGCTAACGAAACAATCAATTTATTGAAGGCATCTTTAGGCTGAGCGCATTTTCTCGCGTCGTGGGCCTGTGGCGTGTCCTCCAAGATCGTGCGATTTAACACCGCTGGACTATTTTTTGTGGGGTTATGTGATGTCGCCTGTCTACACAGAAAAGCCCGTCACAATTGACGCCTTGAAAGAGAATATTCGGTGCGTTATTAGCAACGTTACCGTTGTGCGACTAAAGTGGCAATTTGACCCTTTTTGGAAGCCATGCTACTTTTACAGCCCCTTTTTTGTCTCTTTTTGAAATTTTTGCTACATTCCACAACTCGAAATGTGTGTATTCCTTTTAAAAGATACGCGTACTCTTATTTCTGGCGGTAAGGGTTGCTCCGGGGAAAAAGTACTAAATTTTTATTGGGTTATATCCTGGCGCTCACTGGGCACTATGGGTACTCGTAGTAGTGTGTCAGAGGATCTATATGTGTATTGCACACAGACTGCGAAGACAACCTCCAAACAGTCCCGTCGCACAGTTCTGAAATGCACATTTTACATTTTGGGGAAATTTGGCACAGAATAGCCTGCACAATAGTGTGCCTTATAGTAAAAATACAAATGGCCGAAAATCCGGCACATTCTAGCAAGGACATATGGGTACCAAAAATATAAAATTTTACCACAAACCCAACGAATACATATGAAATTATTTTTAAAATCCGGTTATATTAAGAACCCGGTTCATAACTTCAAGGAGCCTAAAAGCTTAGTTTCAGTAAGCTCATCTGCACATCCTGTAGAGCAGTGTATAACATAGTCAGCCATACCCGACTTTTGATGTTTAGATTTTTTGTTCCCTTCACGAAAAAGAATAATAAATTTTTCATTCCGTTTACAGCACCACAAAATATGAAAGGTTAGGCTCAAGTGGCCCACATTGTCAAAAACAGGCGATTAATAGTCAATATGGACATTTGGGTACTACATCTAAACCAAATTTTGCTACTTTTTTTTGCTCTTTATTATCGTATAGTGGAGGGTACATGACGATCGGAAATTGAATTGTTTTTTAGTTAGCATGTGTATTTTACGTCTCATTTCATGGAACTAAATTTGTACAGTGTTGTTGGTTACTTTTCTTATTAAATTTAAATGTATTGTTTTAATAAAATGAACTTCCGATAAGTTGGCGACTTTTTTAAAAAAAAATACCCCTATTTTAAAAATACTCCCCTTTTAGTGCGACTTTTAGACATTTTTCAACGGTAACCCGGGTTAACCCTGGTGACATACGACCCTAAATGCTGAAAAAAGTGGTCAAAAATTTGGCCTCTCGGCTAGAATTTATTCGAGCCAGCAACGGCGGCCACTTGTCCGATATGATTTTTAAAATATAATGGCAAACCCTTATCTTTATAATAAAGCTAAATTCTTGGCCATAGCAACAAATTATATGCGTTTTATTTCTTCTTGAAACCCACAGGCTGAAAAAACCACCCCGTATAAACCACTTATTAAGTTAAATTTTGAGATCACAAAATAGTGTGATTTCTGAATTGGTAGGTATTTAAATAGGAAGGGACCTTTGCTTGGGGGCTTTTGGAAACCATTAGCCGATTTGGGAACATTTTCTAAACTATAATTCTGTGTGATCATTACACACCATGGCCAAAGTCGAATTTAATCAAATGCCATGCTTCGAATGGCCCTTACACATTGGACCGATCAAAGGACCGTTTCTGGGTTCTTTAATGCGAAATTTGATCAGAATCTTAGGTACTTATGTATTGAGGCTTCTCTATCTATAAATCATTATCTAAATTATCTAAATCATTATCTTTTAAATGATAAACCGATTGGTTCACTTTCTATAGGGCTCGACATTTGTCCAAACCTACACAACTTTGTCGCAGTTTTGGCTATAACCACGGTGCTCCATAGCCCTAGGGTGCATTACGAGGGGTGCTATATATATTTCTGGCCTAATAATGAAAATGCTAATATTTATTATCAAAAATGGTTTAATTGTTTTTTAAAGTTTTCTCCAGCATGATTTATGACCTTTTGATTGAGGAATAAACAGAAGTCATTGATTGGGTGCCAAGTCAGGACTGTACGGCGGATGACCCATCAATTCGACGTTTTAGCCGGTCAAAAGGGAGCTGGTTTGAGCCGATGTGTGAAAGCTCGCATTGTCATGGAGCACAATGGTTCGTCTTCTCTTGTTCGTTTTTCAAATTTTTTCGAAGACTTCAGGCAAAGAAATTGTGGTGTACCAGTCAGAATTGTGCGTCCTACGTTGCTCATGCAGAACAGTCGCCACATGACCACTTTTGCCAAAGAAACAGTCTACCATCTGCTACGAAGTGCTTCTTCCACGAACAACTTTCGTTGGATTTGGCTCGGGTTCAAAGACCCACACGGTCGATTGCTGTTTTGTTTCGGGCTCATACGCATAGTTTCACGATTCTTTACCTGTGACGATCTTATAAACTTCTTTTGAATCACCGCGATCGTACTTTTTTCAAAATTTCTTTGCACTAATCGACACGAGCCTTTTTTTTAGCGATTATCAAATTGTGCGGTATCCAACGAGAACAAACCTTTTTTACGGCCAGGTGTTCATGCAATATCGAATGTATGCTGCTGAAAGAAATGCCCAAGCCTCTATCTCACGGTATATCACATGACGATCTTGAATTTTCACTTCACGCACGGCAACAATGTTCTCTGGCACAACGGCCGTTTTTTAGACGACCTTTATCTTTGAGCGAGCGTCGGCCACGATTGAATTCATTAAACCAGTTTTTCACAGTACTATAGGATGGTGCTTTATCGCCATACAAAGATTTAATTTCTTCGATGCACGTCGAAAGTAGTGAAATATGATCGCACGAAAATGTTCACGAGTTAATTAAATTTTTTTGCCAAATTGATTTTTTCAAGTCACTGTTAACAACACAAATGATGGTCGTACTTCAAAACGTTCTGAGTACGTTTATGCTAAAAAATGCCAGATGGCGCTAGGTAACACTTAGTGTGGCCTAGCAACCCTCGTATTAAGTTTTGACTAAAGGATATTACTGAAAATAAAAATTTTGTTATTTTACACATAGTCGCCCTTTAGCTCGATACACTTTCTTTTTCGAAGAACTATCACAACATTTTCTTGTTTTCGACACCCCTAACAAACGCAATTCCTGGTCACTAACCTTTGGATGATTATCTTATGAAGAACAAACTTGGAGCCATGCTAGACAATGCAAAAATCTGTACTACGGTTATTATTAAAATGTTTTGAATAAATTAATGTCTAATATGATTATTAACAACGTCAATGTCAATTTTGATAAAAATTAGCTTTCATGGCAAACACGTTAATATTGAATCTTTCGTATCGTATCGGCAGATAAGTGTTTACTCGTGAATTATTCATGTATTTTGTCTATATTGACGGAAAAAATGAACGGAGGAAAAATAGTGTGTTTATATTGGTAATAATGAAATCTTACACGTATCCTCACACAATCATGTTTACTCATAAATATTCAATTTCATCTCATTCTCTGCTTATCATCCTTACCTGGCCCATTATTATTTCTCAGTATAAGCCAAACAAGAATTTACTAAAATAGCAAACGAAATTGTGGCACTGGTGCATTTTGTCGTAGGGCTGAGGAAGTAATTCGGGGGTTGGCACAACAACCAAAAGTAAAAGTCCACAACCAATGGTTGATATGACTAGCTGAATATCGTCTCTTAAATTTGCTGACGTGGTCAAACGTCAGGCATTTTTTTACCTAATAAAGAAACGTCCTGACGTATAAAAGGCAACATTGTTAAAAGTTGAAGCGTTGAATTAATGGAAACAGTTATCTAGCTAGGGACCACAACTAATTAGAAGAATGCTAAAATCGAAATAATAAGGAGGGCGTGCTGGCTCCTCTTACTACTTTTGGGCTAAGTAAACAGCGAAGTTAAATTGCCTTCTCTTGACTAATGAACATGCAGAGAAAAAATAGGGTTGCTATATGGTCTCGGCAACAATAGTATGTTCCCTGCAATAAAAGTATGGTCGTCGTAACGCGCTGGCTCCCCGCACTACTTTTGGGCTAAGTAAACAGCGAAGTTAAATTGCCTTCTCTTGACTAATGAACACGCAGAGACAAAATATGGTTACTATATGGTCACGGCAAGAAAAGTATGTTCCCTGCAATAAAAGTATGGTCATCGCAGCTATAGTATTTTTTTTTGAATTTAAATTTGACAAAAGTATGATTGCGGCCATATTAATATTATTGATATGTATCAATACTATTGTTGCCAAATTTTAAGACGAAAATATGGTTGTAGCAAAAAAATATAAATACGGTTGGTGCGACTAAAGTATTGTTTTTTGGGCTTTATATATCTAACAATATTACGCTTATGGCAATCATACTGGCAAAATCGTATTTTTTTTTTCAATTTGCCCATGTTATTGTTACGAATCTTGTAAAAGTACTTTTTATATATAAATTTATTTTTTTGAAAACAAACAACTTTGGGTTAGAAGTGGGTGATCCAAGTAGAGATACTTTTTTTAATAGCCTTTTTTGACAGATCACGTATTAGTCGTGTCATGCTCTCATGTTATTTTTGTTTAGTATTGTTTTCATCTTACGCCTGAACAACGTTTACAAATCGTTCAACTTTATTACGAAAATTCACGTTCCGCGAGGAATGTGTTTCGTGAGTTTTCGAGCCAAATTTTGTTTAGCGATGAGGCCCATTTCTGGCTCGGGTATGTACTAAACAAGCAGAATTGCCGCATTTGGGATGAAGAGCTACCAGGAGAGGTTCAAGTGCTGCCACTTCATCCAGAAAAAACAACGGTTTGGTGTGGTTTGTGGGCCGGTGGAATCATCGGTTCATATTTCTTCAAAAATGATGCCGGTGAGAACGTGGCCGTCAATGGCGACCGTTATCGTGCCATGATAACCGACTATTTGATGCCTGAAAATGAAGCTCGTGATCTCGGCGACATTTGGTTTCAACAAGACGGCGCCACTTCCCACACATCGCATGAATCAATGGATTTATTGCGAGAACACTTCGGTGAGCAGATACTCGTAATTTCACGTTTTGGGTCGGTCTATTGGCCACCAAGATCGTGTGATATCACACCATTAGACTTTTTCCTGTGGGGAATATGTAAAGTCTAAAGTTTATGCGGACAAACCCGCTTCGATTCAGGCCTTGGAGCAAAACATCACGCGTTTCATTCGCCAGTTACCAGTCGAAATGCTCGAACAAGTCATCGAAAATTGGACTCAACGGATGGACCATCTGAGACGTAGGCGCGGCCAACATTTGATGGACATAATCTTCAAAAAATGAATGCCAAAGAATGTTCTTTCAAAAGATAATAAACATTCCCCATTCAATTTGAATTTTCTGTTTAAACAAGTTGGGAACCTCAAAATGGATCACGCTTTTGAACTGAAATATTTTTAATAAATGAATTTTTTCTACTGTTAAAAAAATCACTCCTATTATTAGGAGTTAAATGTATTTTTACACAATTTTCTTAATAAGAACCTCTAAGAGTATTGTTGAATGACAACTTAACCCAATCCTTACAACACATTTTAGGGATCATAGTATGGTTGTGTGTGAATAATTCTATTGTTGTGAGGACCATAATATTGATTGGGGGATCACAGTATGGTTGTGTGTGAGCCGTACTATTGTTGTGACAAAGTTCAACCTTCACAATAAAACCAGAAATTTAAAAAAAAATATTAGTACTGTTTTTACAGCCGATTTAAATTTAAAATGTTATATCTATCGCCCAACCTGTATGATGAGAATGTTTATTTTATTTTTAAGTTTTTTTAGCTATTGTCACTAATAATTGGTTACAACAACGAAATGTTTGAAAACTATTGAATGCCACAACCACCAGTTGTGGCAACTAATCACCATTTTTGCGTTTGATTAGTATGGCCGATCAAGAAGTTGAAAGTAGAGTGCGATGATCAAATTTATCATCTTGCAGTATTTCGAACCAAATATCCATTATGTTCATAAACTTTTGGTGCTTGCAATCTAAATTCCTCTTTTACAACCGAAACATTGTAGTTCCAACTGATTTCCAACTTATTTCTCTGAGTGCGCGCGCAATTTTATCAGACTACCTGCAATTAAAGCAGTAATGCCAACATTTGGGTTTAAACGGACGTAGCCACTTGCCATACAGCTGCTTAAACAATTGTACTATTGAGAGGTCATTTCGAAAAGTAGCTAATTTCACATATTGGACCGGTTACTTGGCCGTCTAGCTCTTTGGGGCTACGTAAAGTCCAAGGTCTATGCTGACAAACCTGCTAGGATTCAGGTTTTGGAAGCCAAGGAACGTGTCATTAAAGCCATACCGGACGAAATGATCGAAGGAGACATGAAAAATTGGACGCTCAAAATGGACACCCAAGGCGTAGTTGGGGCCAACATTTGAAGGAAATTATGTTCAAAAAATAAATGGCATAAACTAAATGAACAATAAAAGTGCCACACTTTCCGCAAATATCTCTAGATTGATAACCCGATACACTTATATGTACCTTATGGGTTTGCAGACACATTTTTTAACATATTGCAAACAGAATGGGGTGTATTTAAACGAATGTATACGAAGATCATAATTAGTTGATAACAAGGATCTGCACTACAATTTAATCACCCAATACGGGCGACCGCAAAACTAACTGGCCTGGCACAATTTCTGTTTTACTAGCAACTTTTTTTTTGTTTTTTGAAAGCAATCTTTTATAAGCCATCTGTCAAAATTTCCGAAATATTTAATGATTATTTTCTTTGTTACAGGTGATTGAAGTAAACAAGTTTTATAATTTTTGAAAAATGGAAAATAAAGAGTTTCGTGCGGTAATTAAACACTTTTATATGAAAGGTTATACGCCACAATTAATCACAGATGAATTGGATTCTGTTCATGCTGATAACGCACCATCATACTCCACCGTGAAATCCTGGGTTCAACAATTTAAAATGGGTCGTTCAAGTACGGAAGATGAACAACGCTCTTGAAGACCGAAAACTGCTACTACTCGTACTATTGAAAACATTAGAAAAATATTTAATGAAGTGACTAAAGATAGACAAATAAAGCTCAGAGAACTTGCTGATATTGTTAAAATACACGAAAAATAAGTTTTGAGTATTTTACATGATGAACTCCACAAGAAAAAGCTATCCGCAAGATGGGTGCCGCGTTTGTTGACTTTGCCCCAAAAAATCGTCCGTTGGACCAATTCCGAGGAGCTTTTAGCGATTTATCAGCGTAATCCAATAGAGTTCTTGCGCCGATTCATAACTGTTGATGAAACATGGATTCATCACTACATCCCAGAATGCAAAGAACAGTCAAAACAATGGATAGAAGCTGGTAAAAGTGGTCCCAAGAAGGCGAAAACTGTTAAGTCAGCAGGAAAAGTAATGGCCACAGTATTTTGGGATGCAAGGGGTATATTATTTATTGATTATCTTGAGAAAGGAAAAACTATAAATAGTGAATATTATTGTGCATTATTGGATCGGTTGAGTGAAGAAATCAAGATAAAACGACCGCATTTAGAAAAAAAAAAAGTTATTATTCATCAAGATAATGCTCCTTCACACACTACATTTCTAATTCAACAAAAACTGGCCGAATTACGATTTGAAATTGCTCCGCATCCGGCATATATTCCAGATTTAGCTCCTTCTGATTATTTCTTGTTTCCAAATTTAAAAAAAATTTCGGTGGCAAAAAATGTTAGTCCAATAGCGAGGTTATTGCTGAAACTGAGGCGTATTTTAAAATACGAAAAATCTTATTTTTCGGATGGAATTAAAAAACTTGAAAAACGTTTGATGAAGTGTATTGAGTTGGAAGGAGGTTATGTTGAAAAATAAATAATAATAATCACAAAAAAAAACGGTTCTTTTTATGTTAGGCCAGTTACTTTTGCGGTCGCCGTAAAAGCAAAGTGCTTACAGAGTACTGGTCCACTTTCTAGGCCGTAGATCCACTTGAAGTACCTAAGAATCCTCATCAGAGATAGGAGCACAGAAGCAAATATTTTCCATGGTAGTAACATTTCTTTTAATTGTTTAACCTGCGTTATTTGTACACGCTTATACTCGTATTCACCAACTATATTCCGTATTTGTAGCATTCCTTGCGGCACTCCAATTGCTCTTTATTTGCATTTCAAAAGTCCTCATAACAATTACGTCGCCGTACATTCAATATTCAATCGATTTAATCAATAAAAAAAAATACTAGAACTGGGGTAAACAATCACCTCCTCTGCAGCGCACTCTAAACGCTTCCTTTATTAACCCTCATACTGCTGCCAGCTAGACGAGTAGTGTGTGGAACAGTATTTACATGTATAAGGACCCAACTACAGCACAGGCTCAGGCTCAAAATACAAAAATTCCCAGGCATAGAACCACAGCGCACCAATTGACGCATACTTTTTTCTAAGCCACGCAAACGTTCGCTTTTGTTCCGGTGTTGGCCTCGTCGTTGGTGTTTATTTTATTCGAATTTTATTGAAAGCAATTGTGAGATTGTTATTGAATTTTCGGCAGTTGTTTTCGTTTTTTTTGTGTTTTGTTGTTGTTCGGTTTTATTTCACAGAAAACAAAACGTGCACTGAGAAATGTAAATAAGCCATAAAAGTGGATATTGAAATCAAATCCATAGATAAAGGTATTAGCACAAATCTAGAGGCAAGCAGCCGAGGTACAATTTTATGGGGTAACAGCAGCATAGCCCAGGCGGGGGTGGGAGTTTAAGTGTTGCTACACGTATTCAAGGGCAAGTAATACCAGTGCTAGTACACTTTTAAGGCGGTTTATTGTTTTAGCCAACGAAATGTATGCGTGACACATTGAGATGCCTATGGAAATCCTCTTGGGAAATCCAAAGATCCTGATATTAGGGAATCTTAAGTGCCGAGTAGCAAAACTACTCGCATAAAATCCAGGTAATGTCGTAATGATGTACGCCATTTACTGTGTATAACGACTAGTGTAGTCACATTAAATCGACAAGAGCGCCTGAGTAATTTAAATTTTCTTTCAAGGTGCATGATTTTGAAAAGAAAAGTATACTGGTAAAGTGAAGTATAATATTTCCTCAATGTAAATGCTACAGCTAGATTGTCCAAAACTGAAACTCCGGTTTTTATGTCTAATTTAATAACACCCGATATATCGGTTTACCCGCTTTTTTCCTGTTGGTTTTTCAAGTTTTCCGTTTTTTGGTAGTTGTATGTAGAGCAAAGAAAACTCATAATTTTTAAGTACGGAATACTACACACGTAGAACAGATTTGCCGCAACTGAATTTTTTGTTGGTGGTTTCACGTACTATCTATTTATTCCATTGCTACAACCTAATGTTGATTGGGTACACAGCAATTTTTAATAGAGGCTACTGGCCCTTTCGGTTGAAGAAAACGAGTATCGGTAATCCTAACAGATGAGGATGATTATCGAAACTGAATTTGTACATGTATCGGTTGTTGTAATAGATTGTCGGTTAAAAGTATTTTCCGAAACAATGTAATATTTTACTACCTTGAAAACTGATCGATAAAATAAATACGTTTCGGATAGTTTTGGTAAGCATTGCAATGATGCACTAATCTAAAAATAATTAAGTACACGTAGCGCGGTAATTTGCTTATTTGGGAATGAAATAAAAAAAATTATGAACCTCGAAAAATGTTTTTTATATTTTAATTATATTGAACAGTAAGGGAATTTTTAAATTACGAGGGCGACCGCAAAACTAACTGGCCTGGCACATTTTCTGTTTTACTAGCAACTTTTTTTGTTTTTGTTTTTTAAAAGCAATCTTTTATAAGCCATCTGTCAAAATTTCCGAAATATTTAATGATTATTTTCTTTGTTACAGGTGATTGAAGTAAACAAGTTTTATAATTTTTGAAAAATGGAAAATAAAGAGTTTCGTGCGGTAATTAAACACTTTTATATGAAAGGTTATACGCCACAATTAATCAAAGATGAATTGGATTCTGTTCATGGTGATAATGCACCATCATACTCCACCGTGAAATCCTGGGTTCAACAATTTAAAATGGGTCGTTTAAGTACGGAAGATGAACAACGCTCTGGAAGACCGAAAACTGCTACTACTATTGAAATCATTAGAAAAATATTTAATGAAGTGACTAAAGATAGACGAATAAAGCTCAGAGAACTTGCTGATATTGTTAAAATACACGAAAAACAAGTTTGGAGTATTTTACATGATGAACTCCACATGAAAAAGCTATCCGCAAGATGGGTGTCGTGTTTGTTGACTTTCCCCAAAAAATCGTCCCTTGGACCAATTCCGAGGAGCTTTTAGCGATTTATCCAATCCAATAGAGTTCTTGCGCTGATTCATAACTGTTGATGAAACATGGATCCATCACTACATCCCAGAATGCAAAGAACAGTCAAAACAATGGATAGAAGCTGGTAAAAGTGGTCCCAAGAAGGCGAAAACTGTTAAGTCAGCAGGAAAATTAATGGCCACAGTATTTTGGGATGCAAGGGGTATAATATTTATTGATCATCTTGCGAAAGGAAAAACCGTAAATAGTGAATATTATTGTGCATTATTGGATCGGTTGACCGAAGAAATCAAGATAAAACGACCGCATTTAGAAAAAAAAGTTCTTTTTCATCAAGATAATGCTCTTTCACACACTGCATTTTTAACTCAACAAAAACTGGCCGAATTACGATTTGAAATTGCTCCGCATCCACCATATAGTCCAGATTTAGCTCCTTCTGATTATTTCTTGTTTCCAAATTTAAAAAAAAAATCTCGGTGGCAAAAAATTTTCGTCCAATAGCGAGGTTATTGCTGAAACTGAGGCATATTTTGAAGGTCTTGAAAAATCTTATTTTTCGGATGAATTTAAAAAACTTGAAAAACGTTTGATGAAGTGTATTGAGTTGGAAGGAGAATATGTTGAAAAATAAATAATAATAATTCCAAAAAACGGTTCTTTTTATGTTAGGCCAGTTACTTTTGCGGTCGCCCTCGTACCAAATTTTAAGTAGTGTATCCGAAACTAGTGCATACTTTTTCTGAAGTTTTTAGTGAACTCTAACAAGCATTCGACTGGTATTCTAACAATTTCAGCCTCAATATTGCTAATTATGTCTTCCAAGGGGCTGGGACGGTTGACTTCAACTAACCACAAAGGAAAAAATCGCTTAGGGCGTGCCGGCCAGTTCACATCACCCCTCAAAGAGATAAGCCGTCCAGGAAACATTTGTCTCAAACAATTCATGGTAACCCTCGCTGTGTGTGCAGAGGCATCACCATGTTTCCTCTAATTGCACTGCCTCAAGAGCCGGCTGAAAAAATACAGGAAATGCCAAGAGCAAGTGAGTTCTACCGAGCAGAGCGTTTCGAAGATTGCAGCACATCTGTTCTAACAGTCTCGATATTTTGTTGTGTTACCCGATTTAAATTAAATGCCGTCTAGGAAAACGTCCAATGGGGGGACAGGGAAACTAAACGAAAATCACGCTGCACTGCAATGATCGTCGCACACTCTCTTCGACCAACAGTGCAGCCACAGCCTGCAGTGCAAACAAGCCAACTACCGCGCACCACCCTGTAAATACAATATTTATTGCCCAGATTTGGGTGGCCATAACAATAGGAAAATGGGTCGCCACCAAAAAAAAATTGGTTGTTGTTTTGAATAATAAGCAGGTTTATTTATGGCGAATATTGTGATCAAGTCTAAGGAATATCGCTAAATTACAGACAAGCCTGTTTCTATATTCTGAAAAATATTCTTTTTATTTATAGTTCGTTTATTTTTATATGGCAGTATGGTTTGGAAGCATTAACCATCTTACACAAAAATCTTTTATTTGTTTTCATATATATTTTAGGGGATTTCGAAATATGTTTTCGCTGAAAACAACGTACTTATATTATTGTGACTTGAACCGAAAAAGCGTTATAGGGTTTGGTCACTACAAAGAACTGTTGTAACCACCAATTATTGGTATCAAAGTAACATGTACATCACAATTGGTTGATTGTCATAGCCGCCAGTTGTCACAACCAATAGTTAAACTGAATTCGGTTGGTATAACTGTGTTATTGGTTGTGAATACCGTGATATGGTTGAAGTAACCATCATATAATATCTCGAACCATATTACTATCAATACTGTGGAATGTTGGTTGTTGCCACAGAAAGTCGGTTTATCCAAACGAATTTTTGTAGTTCGGATCAACTTCCAACTGATTTTTTCTATGTGTATACCATAAAAGAAATAATCTGTTGATGCGCTTAAACATTATCTGCCTTTAAGTCCCTACTTCCATCAGCTGTCTACCTAAAGACAGTTTTCAAACTACAGGTCGCAATTTTTGTCCGATCTTCATGAAATTTGTAAAAAAAAAGGTTTATTGAATAATGGCTGCCGACTTTTGTAAAATCAGGTTAAAACTAAGATATATCTCCTCCACATATGTTCAACCGATTTTGTGTATTTAGCTCTAGAAGCCACATAGTACTTAATAGGGACATAAATACTGTTACACACGTTTTATGCTGTGAAATAAAAAGTACTGAATGTTTTTGGACCAAATATTTTTTAATATTTTTATTGGTGTATATTGGATCCAAAAAGAATATACTTATTCGAAATGTCCGCCTTTTGCCTTTACAAACGCCTTAAGTCGCACTGGCCAATCGTCAATAGCTACACGAACCGCGTCCATTGGAAAATTGGAGTCAGCTCGAACCAAAGCAGTCTTAAGAGATCCAATGTTGGGGTATCTTTTGTGACAAACCTTGTCCTCTAACACCGTCCACAATTTGTAATCCAATGGACTAAAATCTGGACTGCCTAGGGGCCATTCTTCAGAGGATATGAACGCTGGCAAATTGTTTCGAAGCCAGGCCTGGGACGTTTTAGACTTATGGGCCAGCGCAGAATCCGGCTGGAAAGTCCATGGCTGGTTTTGGAACAGAGAATTGTTAAGAGGCTTCACAACAACTTCCAAAACAGTTTCTTGGTAAACTTTGGCCGATATTTTAACTCCATGTTCGCAGAAATGGAGGTCAGTGACCACATCGCAAGAGACACCCCATCAAACCATGACTGAAGCTGGGTGATGACCCTTTTCCACCCTTGGGATCAGTTCAAATGCTTCCTTAGATGACCGCGCATTCACTATCATTTTGCTTGTTAAATTTTTTCTTAACGGTAAACATTTTTCCACCGGTTTTTCTGTTCAAGATTACAGCGTGCTTTACCAAAAGACGTTTGCATTTTTTAATCCTATTTTTTTAAAGCTGCAGTCAATAAATGTCCGGTACGTCGTTTGAAAGTTCCAAATCTTTTTTAATGATTCGACTCATGGACTTTTGCGTGATATTCATCTCACGGGCCATGATTTTCTGTTTTCGGAGCGGATTTCTGTGAATTCTTGATTTAACGGCTTTGATGACATGCGGTGGTCGAACAGAGCGGCCCGACCGGTGGCGGTCTTTTGCATCTCCAGTCTCCTCAAACAGTTTTATGCATCGGTAGACGAACATGCGGCTAATCCCTAGTGGCCGGAGCGTTTTGATAATAGCGATACGGTTCTCATTATCTGACCACTCCATGATGAAAGTTGAAACAATTTTAAAATCCCGTACAGGCTAACGCTATTGAGGTTAGCTTTCATAACCCATATGACATTAACGGGGTATGTTCAGTTCTACTATTGAAATGGGTGTGTTCAATGTTGTAACAGTTTTTATGTGCCTACTAAGTAGTTCAGACTTTTTGTCAACCCTCTCATATGTTTTTCGTTACGAACTCGGTAAGAAATCGGAACATTTTGCCGATTGTCGTACAGAATTCTGACCGAATTCTGAAGTTTTGATTTGCTGGAAAAATTTAAAATTTTCAAGTACGAAATACCTAACTACTAAAAAAAATTTAGACCCACCTTTACGGTACCGATCGACTCGGAACCACAAGTTGATTCGATTTTACGGTATCAGTCTGTTCGTTTCTCCGGCCCGTTTTCAAACTTGAAATTGATGTCCAATCTTTATAAAGTGTTCAAAAGAATTTTTTTTTTGGATAAAGGTTTTTGACTTTTATGAAATCCGGTTAAAATTAAGAAATAGCACCTACACATATGTTCAACCGATTTTGTGTATTTAGCTCTAGAAGCCACATAGTACATTCAATATTGATGAAATTTGGCACAGTTTATTACGATCGATCAGTCATCAGCTCAGATGAAAATGGTTCGCATTGGTCTAAGTTTTTATATAGCTCCACGGCAAAGATCTATCCTGATATATGGTGATCCATCTAGAGGTATTTTTTCAGAAAAAAAAATAATATAAAAATTCAAATCAAGTGTAGAATCTTTATTGGTAGTTTTAAAGGACTTTTTATGGCATTAATTTTTTGAAAATAAGTACCTTCAAATGTTGCCAACTGTATTATGGAAATGAGCGTTGGTGAGAAACGGGAAGATCCGCTATTTTCGACCAAAATTTTGTGCAGTGATGAGGCCCATTTCTGGCTCAACGGCAAAGTCAATAAACAAAACTGCCGCATTTGGGCGGAAGAGCAAGAAGAAGAGGTTCAAAAGGTGACATTATACCCAGAGAAAACCACGGTTTGGTGCGGTTGGTGGAATCATCGGTACATCGGCCGGGACGTATCCGTAAATGGTGCTCGCTATCGCGCCATGATATTAATCTTTATGCTACCTGAAATTGAAGCCCGTAATCTTGACGACACTTGGTTTCAACAGGACGGTGTCACTTGCCATACAGCTGCTCAAACAATGGATCTATTGAGAGGTCATTTCGAAAAACAGATAATTTCACGTTTTGGACAGGTGAGTTGGCCGCCTCGATCGAGTGATATCACACCTTTAGACATTTTTCTTTGGGATTACGTAAAGTCCAAAGTCTATGCTGACAAACCAGCTACGATTCAGGTTTTGGAAGCCAACATTATGCGTGTCATTAAAGCCATACCGGTCGAAATGCTCGAACGAGTCATCCAAAAGTGGACCCTCAGAATGGAAACCCTGAGGCTTAGTTGCGGCCAACATTTGAAGGAAATTATATTCAAAAAATAAATGCCATAAAATGTCCTTTCAAATTACCAATAAAGATCCCACACTTGATTTGAATTTTTATTTTTTTTTGTTCTAAAAAAAATACCTCTAGATGGATCACCCTATATAACAAAATGATCTGGAAAATCCTATTTAATTCAATCTCAATTCATTTTAAATAAATTTGGTAGGGTATTTAATGATTCACAAACAACCAGGTTGGACCGATTTGAGCCCTAACATTTTTTTGGATGTAGTCCCCGTACACATTTCATGGGGACCTAATAAATGGCTTAACGTAGCCCAGATGTCCTACTGTTCCAAAGTTATAAGTATGTCACTGAAATGCAAATTTTTTTTTGTGTTCATATACAAAAACAAATAAATGTGTGCTGTTTAGTTGCATCCAAAAAAATTGTTGCATTTTAGTCAAATAGTTCTATCTTTGGAACGGTAGAACCTCTGGGCTTCTACCGACCAACTCAGCAAGTACCCTCGACCACCAATCCGAAAATTTTAAAACCGCTGCCATTTCGCCCTTTGCATTTTCGGTCATGGTCGTAGATGGACGTCATGAAATCAGCCAAAGCATACGCTGGTGAAATTTGTGATGTCGTAAATGAATCACCCTGTATATAATTGATCTTCTTAAAATGCTAAGAGATCAAGACAACGCCGTCTTTATATATTTTTAAAGCACGATAGTAGTCAAGCGTAATAATTTAGAATCCTTAAATTAAGCATGTTGTGGCTTATGGTCATAAGGGACTTAAGGTTCCTCGGAAAAAGTACACTTTTTGTTTACAAATCTTAATTATTTGTGTTCGAACAAGAATTAAAAAAGGTATTGTTAGGTCTCTTGAAGTCTCGGTCTTCCCTGGATGCGCTGTCCCTCGTTATAAACATCTAAGGCCTTTCTGACTGGAGCGTTTGTTTTTATGTGCCCATCATGTCTAAGACAACACTGAAGTTTCCTTAAACTTTCACAAACTTCAACTAGAGATTGGCCATCCCTACGTATGAGTAATATTTGTTCACACAAGACTTTATATTAATCATACGCTGCACAAATATGGCATTCAATGGTATTAATTTTATCAAGTATTGTATGGTCAAACCTTAAAATCACTACTTATATATTGCATGTAAGCAGTCAATATTACGAAACTTACGTTTTTTTGACATTTTGTTGGATTATTCGGAAGAACAAACCCTTATTTATAAGGGGCAGTTGCATTCAAGTGGCTATCTCGGCTGACTGGGCAGTAAAGTATACTGTCAACCTAATTTGCCCAAATCTTGGTGACGGTTTCTATCTATCTCACTATCTCTACCACTCTATCTCTCTATCTCACAAATGTCTTGCTCTTTATTAGCCGTAATGTCTCAAATCGATTACGAGAATGATTTTTAGTATAAAATTAGACCAGTACACCACAAAAAAACATCAGTTTCAAAGCGCAGCTTCGATGGGGTCAATTAGAATCGCCGAGGCGCATAATAACACTATTGCCAAACTTGGCGCACAAAAGATTAATTGTGTCATATCGTGCTAATCTGCTAAGAACAAAGATCGCAAAAGTTCTTGCCTTCAATCTCAGGCCACAAAAACTAGTTTTTCATGCCTCTGTAGCGCAAAACCTTAGCCGAAATAGCGCTTCCAACAGCATTTTCAAAGAAAAAACAACTATAAAAACTTTGAGTCAAGCGTAACCGCCTATGAGATACCCTAAACCATCCCCCATTCCTAGGACTAAGTACCTCTGTCTGGAGCTTATGCAAAGTCGAACTCAATACGTTAGAGTTAATAAAGTGCCGTTCACTATGTATCATACAAAATTGAAACGTGAAGGGACAAAATTGTAGGCTTCGAAAACTGCAGGATCTCAAAACAGTCACTCGAAATGCTTTGTGCGAAATTTGGTCTGAATATGGTGTAATATGTGGCTTTTAGAGGTGTAGGTTCTGGAATCGGGAAGTACCTTTGTATGATGGCAATACGAAAATATGGACCTATGTGATATACTCGTAGTAATAATGTTAAACTGTGGCTTCGAAAGCTGCAGGACCTCAAATAAGGACCTTAGGATTAGGACCTTAATGTGTAGGCTATTCGAAATCCTTGACCGATATGGTCCAACGATAGAAAACATTCTTGATTTGAATTTGAATGGGAAATATGGTAGAAATCGGATGTAAAATGTGGCTTCTAAAGCTGCAGATTCTGAAATCGAGAAAACCCTTTTGGTCCAGTTTCGTCACAGTTAATTAATGGTCGCTCATAACGTACCATGCAAAATTTTGGTGAGATCAGGTGTACTTTGTGCCTACCAGAGCTGCAAAGATCTTAAATTTAGAAGTACCTTTGTATGGAAGCTATTCGCGAACTTGGACTATATGAACAAATTTTACCAGAGACGGGTTCACTCGTTATGTTTCATGTGGTTTTTAATAGCTGTAGGTTCTGATATTATGAAAAACCTATGGTTGATATCAAAATATGGTCTGATGTGGACAAATTGCAATAGGGATCGTCCTTGGGCCAAAAATGTACTAAGTTTTATAGAAATCAGTTCATAATTGCGACCTGTACTATGATAACAACGAAAGACGGACCGACGGACGGACGGACATAACTCAGTGGAATCGGAAAGTGCTTCAGAGTCGTATAAGGTATATATCCCCTTCTTAATGGTGTTGCAAGCATCAGCACCAAGCTATAATACCCTGTATCACAGTCCACGATTATGTGCGGGTTTTTCGATCCCAATATGCAGCAGTTTTTCATGTTAATATAACCGCCGAAATGTAAATGCGCTTCATCAACTATCTATGGAGCATTATACAGGGTTCCATCGGGAAGGTATACTACTTTGTTTATAATTTTTGACTAAATTTCATTAATTTCATCACGAATATTTTATTTGAGTTACTCAAGCGTTTCTTGTTTGCTTTCATAAACCTTGCTTTTCAGATATCCCCACAAAAAGAAGTCCGGAGTAGTTGTTTTTCAAAGACCAAGCTCCTGAGCGCGGCATCGAATTGAGGTTGATGGATTGTTTTGAACACTTTCTTGAGCAGCAGTTATGTTTTCAGCCGATCTGGCAGTACATTGTGGTCCATGCTTGGGCCAATCAGCTACAGACTCTTTCTTTGAAATCATTCACTACACGATAAATAGTGCGATTTGTTGGCACGTTGTTTCTCCCAAAAAATTCACGTAACTTTCTCATCGTCACAGCAATCGTTGATTGATTTTGATAAAATGTTTTAACGATTAAACACGTTGGTTTATCGAATATTTTTCCATAATATATTTGCCACGTCTCTACTTCACGACTGCCAAATATGAACTGTCACGACTAATGTTTACCAAAATGGCGGACACCCTGTAAAAGAAAACTTGGTCAATGATGCCACCGCTCAAAATCCAAACAGAAATGGCTCACTCTTGGCATGCATTGGGCTTTCGATGATCACCTGCGATCAGATGTGACCATTTTGCTTATTAACAAAGCCGCCGAAATGAAAATGGGCTTTGTCAATGATCATGCTCTATGCCCCATACTGAGAAGCGGTAGCAACGCGGATGGGCGTGTGCCTTAATTAACTAAGCCAATTGGACCTTGTAGGCGAACAATGCGTTGTATAGGGTGACCCATATAGAAGTATTTTTTCAGAGCAAAGAAAAAATATAAAAATTCAAATCAAGTGTGGAATCTTTATTGGTAATTTGAAAGGACATTTTATGGCATTTATTTTTTAAAAATAATTTTCTTCAAATGTTGGCCGTAACTACGCCTCAGGGTTTCCATTCTCATGGTCCAATTTTGGATTGCTCGTTCGAGCATTTCGACCGGTATGGCTTTAATGACACGCGTAATGTTGCCTTCCACAATCTGAATCGTAGCTGGTTTGTCAGCATTGACTTTGGACTTTACGTAACCCCAAAGAAAAATGTCTAAAGGTGTGATATCACTCGATCGAGCGGCCAACTCATCTGTCCAAAACGTGAAATTTGCTTGTTTTTCGAAATGACCTCTCAATAGATCCATTGTTTGAGCAGCTCTGTATGGCAAGTGGCACCGTCCAGTTTAAACCAAGTGTCGTCAAGATTACGGGCTTCAATTTCAGGTATTATAAAGATTGATATCATGGCGCGATAGCGAGCACCATACACGGTTATTTTCCGGCCATCATCATTTTTGAAAAAATATGCACCGATGATTTCACCAGTTTATAAACCGCACCATACCGTGGTTTTCTTTGGGTATAATGGCATCTCTTTGAACCTCTTCTTGTATTGACTTTGCCGTTGAGCCAGAAATGGTCCTCATCACTGAACAAAATTTTGGTCGAAAACAGCGAATCATCCCGTTTCTCAACGAACGCTCATTTCCATAATACAGTTGCCAACATTTAAAGGAAATTATTTTCAAAAAATAAATGCCATAAAATGTCCTTTCATATTACCAATAAAGATTCCACACTTAATTTGACTTTTTATATTTTTTTTTGTTCTGAAAAAATGCCTCTAGATGGAACACCCTATATTTGTGCAAAATTCGATCCGGTTGTTTTGTAAAATGGTGAGTTGGTAATACGAAAGCTGCTATACTTATTTCTGGCCTAACAATGAAAATGCGAATATTTATCATTAAAAATGGTTTTTACTGTTTTTCAAAGTATTCTCCAACATGATTTATACACTTTTGCATGCGCTCAAACCAATTGTCGACGCAATTTTTCCACTTCGATTGAGACACCTCCAAAGCATGCATCTTCTGGCTACGAAAATCGTTGACCACGCATTTTTTTTCTTGATGTGCGGGAATAAAAAGAAGTCATTGGGTGCCAAGTCAGGGCTGTACGGCAGATGACCCATCAATTCGACGTTTTAGCCGGTCAAAGAGGAGCCGGTTTGATCCGATGTGTGAGAGCTCGCATTGCCATGGTGCACAATGATTCGTCTTCTCTTGTTCGATTTTCTCCGAAGACTTCAGGCAAACAAATTGTGGTGTACCACTCAGAATTGACCTCCTACGTTGCTCAAGCGAAACAGTCGCCACATGACCAGTTTTAACGAAGAAACAACCCTTTTTTGAGCGATTGTCAAATTGTACGGGATCCGACGAGAAGAAACTTTTTTTACGGCCAGGTGTTCATGCAATATCGAATGTATGCTGGTGGAAGAAATGTCCAAGGATGCCTCTATCTCACGGTATGTCACATGACGATCTTGCATTATCAGTGCACGCACGGCATCAATGTTCTCTGGCACAACGGCCGTTTTTGGACGACCTTCGTCTTTGAGCGAGCGTCGGCCACGATTGTATTGATTAAACCAGTTTATCAGTTCTATAGGATGGTGCTTCACCGCCATACAAAGATTGAAGTACATCGATACACTCACGTCGAAAGTTGTGAAAAATGATCGCACGAAAATGTTCACGACTTAATTCCATTTTTTTTCCAAATTGATTTTTTCAAGTCACTGTTAAGAACACAAATGATGGTCGTACGTCAAAACGTTCTGAGTACGTTTATGCTAAAAAATGTCAAACTTTCCAATGGAAATGTCAGATGGCGCCAGGCAACACATAGTGCTGCCTAGGCGAGAAATATATATAGCAATCCTCATATCGATGGCAAGTCGACGTTTCAGAAGCAAGTCGCAGACTTTCGGCTACGGTAGTCACATTATCGTCAAAGCTCATGTTAAGAGGACAAGAACCATGAGTGTTATCCGCTAACTTGCCAGACTTGCAAACTTTTGCAAAAACTTGCTTACAGCAGGCACGATTTTTTACTTATTTCTCCTAAAAAAACAATGTTTAAAAATAGACGTTGTATTGACTCTTAGTAAGGCGATTCATCTATTTATACCAAGACATGATACTGACCTTCTGTCAGTATTATGTCTTGGCAGGTCAAAACAATATGGAATTCAAATAGAATCCACAAGCTATATAAAAGTACAACACAAACTACTGAGATATAAGATATATGTTAATATTATGTAAGCCTTTTATCATACCAGGCCACAATTCAAACTCCAATCGATTTTTTGTATCAGCTTTTGTTGTCATCACTGTTGTTGACTTTTCAATTTTATTGAAAGAGCATCGATTTGAAACTGAGTTTTTGCTAATACCTTTAGCTATGACTTTCATTGTTATACATTTACTCCAGTTGCTTCCGTTTCCTATTTCATTTAGCTGTAGTTGGGTTTGTTTGTGTTTATCCTTTGCCATTTTTGGCAATGGAAAAGGATAACAATAAAAATCATTCAATTACATTTGATAAAACTTTTGCAGAGGCAACAATAACAGAAACCAACAAAGAAATTCGAATACAGAAAACAAACAGAAAATAAACTCATAATGTAAAATTCGAATGTACATACGAGTATTATACAAAAGAGTGATGTGTTTAGAATTAATTTTTTTTATAATTTTAAATAAAATACTTAACATTAAGTTGGCTGCCGGATTCTTTATCATAACATTAAAGAACAATATTTTACATTTACTTTTTGCTTAGGATAATTTCAATTGACTGTGGTCTGTGAGTAAGGTGCAACTAGCGAATCACTCTGGTACTGTTGACTTCCAAAATTGGAATCTTACTAGTCTGTCGACAACTACAGCTTACTTTTTACGGCCCAATGGTGAAAAATCCAGGAATTTACAAAATGACTTTTTTTTGGCCCACTTTCCACTTGTGCATACAAACTTTACTACACACAGAGAAAAAAAATGGTTGGAAATCGTTTGGAACTACAATGATTCGGTTACAAAAGAGAAATTCCAGTTGCATTTACCAAATGTTTATAATCGTAATGCACGCAGAAAAAAAGTATGGTTGTGGTGACAATATTCGAAGAGGATAATACTATTGTTGGGTATATGGTTGTGGCACAACAATATTATGATCCTCACAACAATTGTATGATTCAAATACAACCATACTATGATGCTCACAACAATAATATGATTCACACATAACCATAATATGATCCCCACAACCATAGTATGATTCCCACTCAACCATACTATGATCTCCACAACCATAGTATGATCCTCACAACCATAGTAAGTTTCACATACAACCATAGTATGATTCTCACAGCCATTATATGATTCACACGCAACCATGTTATGATCCCTAGAACCATAGTATGATCCCCAATATAATTTATTAAAATTGGTTTAAGTTGTCGACAATAGATTTGAATTCTGAAAATTATTAAAAAATACATTAAATTCAAAATAATAGGAGTGACTTATTTTACAGTAGAAAAAATAAGTTTAAATAAACGTAAGCGTTTCTATTAAAAAAATTTGAGTTAAACAAAGCCAAAGCAGCTTGTTTAAAAAATTTTAATTTCGATAAAAAAGTATTATTATTGCATTATATCGGTACCAGTAAGATTTGTTCTTAAAAGCTTATTTAAATGAAGAAGAATTACAATCATACAGTATGATTGCCGTCATCATATTATTGTTAACATAAAACGCAAAACACAATACTTTTGTCCCACCAACCATATTTATATTGTTGCTATAACCATATTTTTATTTTTAAATTTGGCAATAATACTATTGTTACATGTCCACAATATTAATATTGCAGCAATTATACTATTGTCAAAACTAAATTCAGTTAACAATGCTATGGTTGCGACGAACATACTTTTATTGCCGAGAACATATTATTATTGCCGTGAGCATGTTGTAACCATGTTTTTTCTCTGCGTGTGGGTATTCGGTCAAAATACCTCAACATGATATTTATCATCGTACTGGACTCACAACTTTTTGATCGGTCATAACAATGAAAAGCGAAAAAGGTGCAAACATTTTGTTGTTGCAACCAATAATTAGTGATGATAACTAAACCTTTATCATAACCAAAATATAATGGTACATTTTTTAAAACTGAAATACTAACTCGATTATCACTGACTTTAAGCCAATCAAATTGTTTTCTAGTTAAAATCATCTTTTCCACATTTCCCCGTCTTGACCCCTCTCCGTAAGTTCTTTAAGTACAGGGACATAACAATTTTATATACGAGGGTTGCTATTAATATTTCGGGTCCTGACAATACTAGTGCTCCCAGCTGCAAACTTTCATTGGAAACTTTGACATTTTTTAGCATAACTTCATTCAGAACGTTTTGTCATTTGAGGGCGAATTGTTTTGTTTACATTGTGTCGAAAAATTCATCTCAGTCAAAAAATGGAATTATCCCGTGAACATTTTCGTGCGATGATTTTTTACAATTTTCGGCTTGGCTTATCGGGACAAGAGTTTTTAAATCAACTTGTTTCGACTTTTGGCGATGAAGCACCATCAAAAACCACTGTTAATCACTGGTACCAAGAGTTTAGTCCCGGACACCGTTCGCTCCAGGATGAATTTCGTGAAGGACGTCCAACTTCGGTCACTTTGCCAAAAACCATCGATGCTGTGCGTGAACTGATTAAGCAAGACCGACATGTGACAGACCGTGAGATTGAGGCATGCTTGGGCATTAGTATGACAAGCATCAATAAGATATTGCATGTTCATTTGGTCGTGAAAAAAATTTTTTCTCGTTGGATCCCACATAATTTGACGAATGCTCAAAAAAAAGGCTCGTATGTATTGGTGCAAAGAGATGTTGAAAAATTATAACTCCGGTAGCTCAAAGGCAGTGTATAACATTGCCACAGGTGACGAATCATGGATCTATGCGTATCGACCCGAAACAAAACAGCAATCGACCGTTTGGGTCCTTCAAGAAGAGCCAAATCTAATAAAAGTTTTTCGTTGAAGAAGTACATCGAAGCAAATGATTGCGTTTTTTTCGGTATAACCGGCCATGTGCCTTAAGTAGCATTTAGTGGAACATGGGACGGTCAATTCTGAGTGGTATGCAACCATCTGTTTGCCAAAAGTGTTCGAAGAAATGAGGACAGATAAAAAGAGAAGACGGATCATTTTGCATCACGACAATGCGAGCTCTCACACATCAGCTGAAACTTTGAGCTATTTGACCACTCAAGATGTCGAATTGATGGGCCATCCACCGCACAGCCCTGATTTGGCACCCAATGAATTCTTCTTATTCCCTAGCATGACGAAAAAAATGAGTGGTCAACGTTTTTCATTGCCTGCAGCAGCTGTTGAAGCGTTCAAAAATCATGTTTTGGAGGTGTCTCAATCCGAGTGAAAAAAGTGCTTCGAAGATTGGTTTGTGCGCATGCAAAAGTGTATTGATCTTAAAGGAGAATATTTTGAAAAACAATAAAACCCTTTTCAATGATAAATTATTGTGTTTTTATTGCCGGACCCGAAATATAAATAGCAACCCTCGTATTAATAAAACACAGAATATTAAAGATATCGAGTTCTAATTTATTCCAGGTCTAGCGCAAATGTAGCATTTTAAGAATGAAACTCGATTTCGGTCTTATCACAACGAGCACGTGTACAGCGATCTATTCTTTGGACCCAATTTTCCACCACTGTTGCACACATTTCGACTGGAACGTTTTCAATTTCGCATTGGATGTTGTCTCTAAGCTCATCTTAAGTTGTTGGCTTGTTGTTATTAACCAATGACTTGATGAGGCCCCATAAAAATAAATCTAATGGAGTTTAATCTCATAAACGAGGTGGCAACTCGACCGGACCATTTCACGAGATAACACGTTTACCGAATTTGCCTTTCAGTAAATCTATTGTAATGCGTGCAATGTGGCTAGTGGCACCGTCTTGTTGAAACAACGTATCGGCGATATCAAGCTCATCTAATTCTGGCCAAAAATAATTTTCTAATATGGTGCGATAGCGCTCTCCATTGTCGGTAACATGACGATTGATTTCATTGTCGAAAAAATACGTCTCAATCACACCTCCGGCAAAATAATCACACCACACAGTACTTTTTTGCGGGTGCAATTGTGTCCCTTGAAGCACATGTGCGTTTGTTGCTATCCAATAAGGCATATTTTGTAAATTGACAAAACCACTCTGCCAGAAATGACATGCTGAAATTGATTTTTCGATGAAATTCTTAATTTCGTAAAACTTTGCCAAAGCCACCGACTACGAATTTCGGTAGTAATGATTTCCAAACGTTAATGATTTATGATTTCCAAACGTTGCTCGAAAGTGAACTTTACCACGATGAAGATGTTGACTTCGACGTACGTTTTGACACTGAAAGATCACTAAAAATGTTTGAGACGGAGTTGACATAAAGAAACGAAATTGTTAAGTCCTTATCGGAAAACCAGTTACTTCAATTGTGTAAACAAAAAATTGATTATAATTTTAATTTTTTACGTTGACAAGTGTGGTATGTGGATTTTTAGATCCAATTTTAATTCTCTTCTGAAGACTCGGATACCTGGTACTTTAGTTTTTATAACTGAAAATTGCAAAGCACTACCTATCATTCGGTTGTACTGACGGAATACTCGAGATGCATGTAACCTCAATCATTGGGTTGACAAACGATGCGGTTGTGGCAACGAATCTTTTTTATGTGTGTAGATTTAAAAGTAAAAACCAAGTTTTACAAAAACCAACTCATAATTTAAATAACAGAATAATTATTTTCAAATCGTCATAAATAAAAAATCTTTTTTAATTTGGTTAGATACCTAGTACATAAAACGGTGCTATTAGTTTGTCCAGTACGAGTAAGTAAATGCTTGTAGTAATGACAACCGAATTAGAAGAGTACTTATAGACAAACTTCTATAACAACAGGCAATACTTCTATGTAGAAATACAGTTTCAATAGTCATCCTTATTAGTTAGGGTTACCGATACTTTGTATCTTTAACCAATACTGTTAGTTCCCACTACGGAAATTTGCTGGGTACCCTATCAACATTCGGTTGTAGCGATGAAATGCATGGATAGTACAATCGACAACATTCGGTTGGCGAAAAATTCGGTTTTGGCAAGAAATCTGTTCTCTGTGAGTACTTGAAGTGTGTAAGCAAACAGTTTTTGCCTCCGGCGAAAATTTAAAATCGAGCAGGGATTTACTGGCTAAAGACTTCTTGTATCTATATTTAAATAGAAGACAAGTTTTTAACAAAATTGCAAGGAGACATTGATTGTCACTGATAATGCAAGATCGTCATGTGACATACCGTGAGATAGAGGCATCCTTGAGCATTTCTTCCACCAGCATACATTCGATATTGCATGAACACCTGGCCGTAAAAAACGTTTGTTCTCGTTGGATCCCACACAATTTGGCAATCGCTCAAAAAATGACTCGTTTCGATTGGTATAAAGAAATTTTAAAAGAATACGATCATGGTGCCTCAAAAGACGTTTATAAGATCGTCACAGGTGACGAATCATGGATCTATGCGTATGAGCCCGAAACAAAACAACAATCGACCGTGTGGGTCTTCGAAGACAAGCCAAATCCAACGAAAGTTCTTCTGGAAGAAGCACTTCGAAGCAAATGGTCGCCTGTTTCTTCGGCAAAACTGGTCATGTGGTGACTGTAGACGTAGGAGCAACGTAGGACGGACAATACAGAGTGGTACACCATAATTTGTTTTGCCTGAAGTCTTTGGAGAAATTCGAAAAACGAACAAGAGAAGACGAATCATGGTGCACCATGACAATGCGATCTCTCACACCAGCGCTTTTTTGACCGTCCAAAACGTCGAATTGATGGGTCAACGATTTTCGTCGCTAGAAGATGCTGTTGAAGCGTTGAAAAACCTTGTTTTGGAGGTGTCTCAATCGGAGTGAAAAAAGTGCTTCGAAGATTGGTTTGTGCGCATGCACAAGTGTATTGATCTTAAAGGAGAATATTTTGAAAAACAATAGAGCCATTTCAAATGATAAATTATAGTTTTTTTTTATTGCCGGACCCGAAATATAAATAGCAACCCCCGAATTAATAAAACATAGAATATTTAAGAAATAGAGTTTGCGATCATTTTTCACTTTCGACGTGGATTATCACGACAAAAGTGCATCGATGAACATAAATCTTTGTATGGCGATGAAGCAACATCCTATAGCACTGTGAAAAACTGGTTTAATGAATTCAATCGTGGCCGAGCCACGCTCAAAGATAATGATAATGCAAGATCGTCATGTGACAAACCGTGAGATAGAGGCATCCTTGGCAGTAAAAAAGATTTGTTCTCGTTGGATCCCGCACAATTTGACAATCGCTCAAATCGTTGCCAGAAGATGCTGGTGAAGCGTTCCCAACCATGTTTTGGAGGTGTCTCAATCGGAGTGAAAAAAGTGCTTCGACAATTGGTTTGTGCGCATGCCAAAGTTTATAAATCATGCTGGAGTATACTTTGAAAAACAATAAAACCATTTTTGATGATAAATATTAGCATTTTCATTATTAGGCCAGAAATATATAAAGCAGCCTCGTAATGATGGAATACTCGAGATGCATGCAACATCAATCATTCGATGTGCAAAAAAAATGGTTGCGACAACGAATTTGTTCTCTGAATAACACAAAAATGAATAACACTTTATAAGCTTAAAATTTAACGAATTGTCCACTTGTTTTTTAAGAACTTACAGGATGTTTCTTTCCAGCACCCCCAACTTTAGTTTTTCAATACTTGTTTTCGAATCAACCGCGTATAAAAGATTCCCACCCCATGAAAGCAATTATAAAAGTTTCAAAAGATTCTAACACAATCACTTCACAGAAAATATAGAAATTTTAATTTTCTACTCCCAAGTGGTTGACCCACTAAAAAAGCAAAAACAAATGTGCACATCATTCTACTGTCATCACAATCACATTCCAGCTGTTACTCGACCTCGAAAACGCTAAAGAAGTCATTCACTTGCTGAACTCATACCCACACAGTTCAGGTAACTATTTCCATTATTTTTTTCGTGTTTCTCCTATTTCGAGATTATCATTTTTCTCCATTTAATTTGCATTTTCCATACGCAGAAGCTCAACTGCGTCCAAACCGACAATGCGAACAGCCCGTCCTGGTGTCCTTCAGCAAAGAAAAGTCGTCGCTTAGGATGTTTTTCGTCGTTTTGTTTTAAGCAATTGTTGGGAAAGGAAAGTGAAGTGCAAATAAACGGAGAGAGAGAGTGAGTGGAGTACGTCAAAAGTTTCAAGGTTTTTTATGCTTGTGTTTTCTTGTTGTTGAATTTTGACATTATTATGTTGTTGTTGTTGGCTGAGCTGCTTTTGTTTTGTTCCTTAAGGGTTCTCTGTATGCCACCATAAATTAAAAATGCTCGTCGTCAAGTGGAACAATGCCATGAGATTATGTCGTCCGTTTGTGTGTTCACACCAACTTGAACTCGTTTCCATGTACATAATTCGTTTGTAAGTGTATCCAAAGCAAATCCAGACTCGCTGGATGATGTTTCTAAGTTTTACGAACTGTTTGCTGGCTGCCGCAACTGTAATGTTTGCGTTGGGCCTCTGTCGGTTGTGACCCCATCAAACATTTGCCATTGACTGCCTCAGTGTTGTTGCTCCAAAGCATTTGTGAAACAGTAAACTCGAGCATTTGGTTGCTAAGTTCGTGTGTAGCCTGTTTGATGACTTCGCTGGGTTCGCAGTCAAACATCGAACATGTCCATTACAGCCAAGGCGAATAGAATGAAATCTTATAGTTTGATTTGGCAAGAGAAAAGTTCTCGGTTTGGCATTGGCCATAGAAAGGCATATTAATCAAAATTAATAGGAAATAAGTAAAAAACTTGCAGTCGGCTGATCCGACATACGAGGGCGACCGCAAAACTAACTGGCCTAGCACATTTTCTGTTTTACTAGCAACTTTTTTTGTTTTTGTTTTTAAAAAGCAATCTTTTATAAGCCCTCTGTCAAAATTTGCGAAATATTTAATGATTTTTTTCTTTGTTACAGGTGATTGAAGTAAACAAGTTTTATAATTATTGAAAAATGGAAAATAAAGAGTTTCGTGCGGTAATTAAACACTTTTATATGAAAGGTTATACGCCACAATTAATCAAAGATGAATTGGATTCTGTTCATGGTGATAATACACCATCATACTCCACCGTGAAATCCTGGGTTCAACAACTTATAATGGGTCGTTCAAGTACGGAAGATGAACAACGCTCTGGAAGACCGAAAACTGCTACTACTATTGAAAACATTAGAAAAATATTTATTGAAGTGACTAAAGATAGACGAATAAATCTCAGAGAACTTGCTGATATTGTTATAACACACGAAAAACAAGTTTGGAGTATTTTACATGATGAACTCCACATGAAAAAGCTATCCGCAAGATGGGTGCCACGTTTGTTGACTTTGCCCCAAAAAATCGTCCGTTGGACCAATTCCGAGGAGCATTTAGCGATTTATTAGCGTAATACAATAGAGTTCTTGCGCCGATTCATAACTGAAACATGGATCCATCACTACATTCCAGAATGCAAAGAACGGTCAAAACAATGGATAGAAGCTGGTAAAAGTGGTCCCAAGAAGGCGAAAACTGTTAAGTCAGCAGGAAAAGTAATGGCCACAGTATTTTGGGATGCAAGGTGTATAATATTTATTGATTATCTTGAGAAAGGAAAAACTATAAATAGTGAATATTATTGTGCATTATTGGATCGGTTGAGTGAAGAAATCAAGATTAAACGACCGCATTTAGAAAAAAAGTTTTTTTTCATCCAGATAATGCTCCTTCAGACACTGCATTTTTAACTCAACAAAAACTGGCCGAATTACGATTTGAAATTGCTCCGCATCCACCATATAGTCCAGATTTAGCTCCTTCTGATTATTTCTTGTTTCTAAATTTAAAAACAATTCTAGGTGGCAAAAAATTTTCGTTCAATAGCGAGGTTATTGCTGAAACTGAGGCATATCTTGAAGGTCTTGAAAAATCTTATTTTTCGGATGGAATTAAAAAACTTGAAAAACGTTTGATGAAGTGTATTGATTTGGAAGGAGATCATGTTGAAAAATAAATAATAATAATTCCAAAAAAACGGTTCTTTTTATGTTAGGCCAGTTACTATTGCGGTCGCCCTCGTACATAAACATACAGTGGAGAAATCAGTCGCTCCAAATTATAAATATTCGGTTGGATTAAAATACTTTTTGTTGCAATCGCCAACATTCCATGGTATTGATGGTTACATGGTCCGACTTACCTTAAGATTTTAGCTACATACAAATTGTCTGGGAAATCAAAAAATGTCTTCCAATATACAGGGTGGGCGTTTTAACATTTTAAATTCGAATCGACTGAAAAATAAACTATTCAAAATTTTTTTTAAATTTCTGGTTTTATTGGAAAGGTGGCACTTTGTCATTTAATAATGGAACACAGTATCATTCATATGACTACCACAACAGGCTCGGCAGTCCAATCAACTCAATTTTTCAGTACAATTTCTATTGTTTGGGATCGAATCTCTTCAATGGCAACTTCGATTTTATGTTTCAATGCTTCAATTGTCTCTGAATGATTTATAACGGCTCCCCACAGAAAATAATCGAAAGGGCTCGAATCACAGCACCGAGGCTGTGATTATACGATTTCCAAAAACTGTGCGTAAAAAATAGATGGCTGCGTTGGCTGTGTCAAATGCCCTGTCTTGTTGAACTAATTTTGGGTGACGAACCACAAGCCCAAAAATTTTACCCATTTCTACATCGAGATATGAGCACAAAATAGAGTTTAATTTTCTGTTAAATTCAAATATGACATTTTGCTTAAGCAGCTACCCTACTGCCAGTGGGATTACTCAAGTAAATGTTGTCCCTAAAGTCTTCTGCGGGAAAGGTCTTATTCATGTTCCTAAGAAGAAGTGCTGCCTAATTTTCTTCAGTTATTTTTGTGATGTGGCCTCTGGTTTTCGCGAATGCACTTACCCGAATTTTGCACACAGAGAACAAATTCGTTGCCACAACCGAATTATTTTGCCAACCGAATGATTGAAGTTACATGCACCACGAGTACTCTATCAGTACAACCGAATGTTAGTTGGTGCTCCGTAATTTCCAGTTATTGAAACTGTAGTATCGGTACAACATAACCTACAGAATATTCTATCAGTACAGCCGAATGTTAGTTGGTGCTCTGTAATTTCCAATTGATGAAACTGTAGTTTCTGTGCAACATAACCTACAGAGGCAAACATTTTTTTTTCAACGAAAAAAAATTAAATTTTACTTAGAGGCAATAAATGCTTGTTTTGTTTACATAATTGAAAAAGTGGAAAAGATGATGGATACTTTTTACTGGAAAAATGTGGTTAATCGATTGCCTTAAAGTCAGTAATTATCAAAATATTTTTTTAAATACCATTTAACAACCTTTTTTGTTCATGATAAAGTTTTAGTTAGCGTCACTAATAATTGGTTACAACAGCAAAATGTTTGCATAACTATTGATTGTGACAATCGCCAGTTGTAGCAACTTAATACCTGTTTCGCGTTTTATTGGTTTGACCGATCAATTAGTTGTGAATATAGTACGATAATCCTATTTATCATCTTGTGGTATTTTGAACCAGATATCCATTGCGATTATAAACATTTGGTGATTGCAACCGAAATTCTTTTATTGTAAAGGTGTAATATCACTCGATCTGGGCGGCCAGATGGGTGGTAAAGGTGTAATATCACTCGATCTGGGCGGCCAACTCACCTGTCCAAAACGTGAAATTAGCTGCTCTCTCAATAGATCCATTGTTTGAGCAGCTGTATGACAAGTGGCAGCGTCCTGTTGAAACCAAGTGTCGTCAAGATTACGGGCTTCAATTTAGGTAGCATCAAAATCGATATCATGGCGCGATAGCGAGCAACATTCACGGTTACGTTCCGGCCATCATCATTTTTGAAAAAATATGCACCGATGATTTAACTGCACCAAACCGTGGTTTGCTCTGGGTATAATGTCACCTCTTGAACCTCATCTTGTTGCTCTTTAGCTCAAATGCGGCAATTGTTTATTGACTTTGCCGTTGTGCCAAAAATGGGCCTCATCACTGAACAAAATTTTGGTCGAAAACAGGCGGATCTTCCCGTTTCTCACCGAACCCTTATTTCCATAATACAGTTGCCAACATTTGAAGGTAATAGTTTTCAAAAAATAAATGCTATAAAATGGCCTTTCAAATTACCAATAAAGATTCCACACTGGATTTGAATTTTTATATTTTTTTTTGTTCTGAAAAAATACCTCTCGATGGATCACCCTATAGTTGCCTACACCCGTTTTCCTAGTTACTCTAGATCCATTAGAAATTTTTTGATACCCTATTGCCCTTGGGATTACTTAAGTAAGCTAAAAATTCTCCGGGTTTTTTGTGATGTGACCTCTGGACTCTACAAAATTAAGTAGATGCAATGTCGCAAAGTCGCCGTTTACTTAAAATAAAGTAAGAGTAAAACTGAAAGTATTGAATCAAGTTGTCGTTCAATGATTCAATTTATCCACAGTGGATATAGTAAAACCATAAGGATATTCCTTCCCTAAATATGTGAGTGGGTATTCCCTCCCTCATTCTCGTATAGGAATGGGTATTCCCTCCGAAATTTGACAGATATTCACGAACTGCTAAGGCCTAATTACAACCAAGTTCGTCCTTAGCCAAAACTAGACTACGTTGAATCAAATCAAAATTCGGTTCTTAATCGATCAATTTTACAAAACCTGCACTTGTACTACAAAGTAGTGTAGGGTATTAATTATTGAACATCTGATACACCTTAACAAACTTTTGATTGTTTAACTGTTACCGACAAAAAATCGGTTCTACTCTTTGCTGGGTCCATACAACTTTTAAGTTTGTCCACAATATTTAATACTGATCTAAATAATGTAATAATATCAGAAACAATTTCTTTTCAGAATGCGGCTGTTGTTGCTGATACAAATGTCTACGAAAGAATTAAAGAGATATCAAGTAAACGCTTAGAGTTGACAAAAGTCAAACCAGTTTTCGAAAAGAATTTAACCGATCCAAAAATTGTGCAAAATCTTTTCAAATGCGTAAGCCTTATGGATAGAATGGATAAGCCCGAGGTAAGTGGACATTTCAAAACACGTCATTATATTATTATATTATATAAAGAGTTGTCCAACTTAAACGCACAAAATTAATTGTAAATTTAACAAAAAGATTTCATAGAATTACATTTATAGTTTTTATTATGATAGAGGGATCTGTGACAATCATGTGTGACACAAAATATTGGCCAACTACAAAGGGCTGAGGCAAGAGTGAGTTGTATTTTCGCGGGCAATTGTGTGAAGAAAACTTGCAAAGTAAGGTTTACAACAGTAGTTCTCATTCGTTTGGGGAGAGCCTGGCCTTATAGAGTTCGGTGTTACTTTCAACAATTGCAGCAAGGCTTTCTGAAGAGGGTTGTCACGGACCCGAAATCATGATAAAAATAGTGTGCAGCCACGAAAATCAATGTCACTTTGCCATTTTGTTAAAAACTTGTCTTCTATTTAAATATAGAAGCAAGAGGTCTTGAGCCGGTTTAATCCCTGTTCAATGTGTAAAAGCAACAGACCGAAATAAAACAAACGAGCTAAAAATTGCGTTATTTTATTAAAGTATAGATGCATTTTGCTACTTGATTCTGTAACAACTTAAAGACTTCAGTGCGTCGCCATTTGGAGCTTATATTGCAAGCTAAAGTGCCACAATGCACAAATTATTCCAGTAAAATACTACGGAACGATAAACTACGAATAGCTTTGCTGCAAGTGCCTGGTCGCTCAGGGACGCAGATTTGTTTCGAACTGTCGTAGTAGGTGCTGCCAGGACAATTATAGATAGGACCATACCAAGTGTCATTAATAAAGATACAGCGAATATATCTGCAAAGAAATTTAAATGGAAATAATATTTGAAAAATATAATATCAGATCGCAATAATCTTAAGCATTCCCTTACTGATGGCACGTTGTATCCGGATCTGTACCAATTGGAAAACGACCCTCTTTTTGAATGGCAGAACAGAATCCCGAAGGATTCTGAAGCGGCGATGGTGTAGTAGATGTGGTCGTGGTCGAGGTACTTGTTGTAGTAGGGGGTGCTTCTGTGGTATCATCACGAAACGAACAGGTCGATACATTCTAAGGGTATTTCGAAAATTAAAACTCTTACTTCCCTTACTTAGTTAAAGACCGTATCCCAACATACCTCAACGCATATCTGACGATAATTGACGTTGCACACCAGATCTCCGGAGCACTGGGCCCTTACCTCCGTGGCATTGTCACCACCCAGACATAGAGCAAATTGATTTGTCCCAATACAAGCAAACGTTTTACTCTCATCGCACTTGCCACAACCATTGCAATCGACTAATTCGCTGTCCTCCAAGCAACCACCGAGTATTGAGCAAAACTGTCCATCATTGCATTCATAGATTTTGCCATACGGCTCATTGTTGTTGCACTGCTGGTATTCTGTAGTCGAGATACAGGCGGTCTTGGTGTTCTGATGACAAACGTTACAGTCTGCCTTGGTCGAAACGATAACTGCGAGGACCTGGAAGAACGGATCGTGACAATTTAGAAATCATTAAAACATACCAACAGAATAGTAACAACTTACAATGCCAATTATAGCGATGAGCTGCATTTTAGGTTTTAGTCCACTTAAAGGTGCTGACGATACAAACGTTGTAACCCGAGGTAATGCATCTTAAATACGGAACTGCAGCAGCCCGGTCTATCTTATCAGTTTTACGGCCACCGTGTAGGCATATGATAAGGGTTTTATAGTTTAGTAATCTTTCGTGGGAATTACAAACGATTGTTGTTTTTAAAGCAATTATACGATAGTTTTTTGTGCCTACAACGTTCAAGTTGCATCTGCATTGTAAACGGTTGGAGGTCGAATAAAGTGCAGTGTGAGTTTTTCAAGACTTATTATACCCTACACCGTACCGTGGTGCAGAGTCCTTTAACTTAGTGATATTGGTTGTAGTCCCTACATGGAGGGCTTATAAACTCCTGGTTAAGTCCACTACATATTTCCAATCCTACTAGCGAAGCTTATAGGCCAGCATTCTTGCAGACCTGTCTATAATGCTTAATAACCCTTTCATGAAATTTCAATACAAAAGGATATACTGTCGTCTAGAACAAAGCTAAGAATATACAGGGTGGCTGATGAATATTGCTACTTTAAGAAACTCAAATAACTTTTTCAGTGTAAGGATTTAATTTTTTTTATTCATGTCAAAGCTCATTCAATTTTATTACAATTTTATTAAATGCCCCCCTGCTCGTCAATGCATGTGCGGCATCTTACCAAAAAGTTGTTCATTACTGCTTGAAGAGTTGAGACAGGAATAGCTGCAATTGTTTACAGAATGGATTGCTTAAGTTCATTCAAATTTGTAGGATTTGCTTTGTAGACTTCCTGTTTGCAAACAGGCATGTCATCAAAGCCGTTAAATCAAGAATTCACAGAAAACCGCTCCGAAAACTGAAAATCATGACCCGTGAGATAAATATCAAGGAAAAGTCCATGAGTCGAATCATTAAAAAAGACTTCGGACTTGGGGCTTTCAAACGACGTACCGGACATTTATTGACTGCAGCTTTAAATAAAAATAGGATTGAAAAATGCAAACTTCTTTTGGTGAAGCACGTTTGCACAGAAAAATTTTGTTCACCGATGAAAAAAAAATTTTACCGTTCAGGAAAAATTCAACAAGAAAAATGATAGAGTATATGCGCGGTCATCTAAGGAAGCATCAGAACTGATACCAAGGGTGGAAAAGGGTCATCACCCAGCTTCAGTCATGGTTTGGTGGGGTGTCTCTTACGATGGGGTCACTGACCTGCATTTCTGCGAACAAGGAGTCAAATCATCGGCCAAAGTTTACCAAGAAACCGTTTTGGATGCTGTTGTGAAGCCTCTTAACAATTCCCTGTTCCAAAACCAGCCATAGACTTTCCAGCAGAATTCTACGCCGGCCCATAAGGATAAAACGTCCCAGGCCTGGCTTCGAAACAATTTTCCAGCGTTCATTTCCTCTGAAGAATGGCCCTCAGGCAGTCCAGATTTTAACCCATTGGATTACAAATTGTGGACGGTTTTAGAGGACAAAGTTTGTCACAAAAGATACCCCAACATTGGATCTCTTAAGACTGCTTTGGTTCAAGCTGTGGCCAACTTTCCAATGGAAGAGGTTCGTGCAGCTATTGACGATAGACCAGTGCGGACATTTCGAATAAGTAGATTCTTTTTGGATCCAATATACATCAATAAATATATTAAAAAATATTTGGTCCAAAAACATTCTGTTCTTTTTATTTTACAGTATAAAACGTGTGTAACAGTATTTATGTCCCTTTTAAGTAGAAGCACTCACATTAAGCACTTGCTCTATAAGGTAAAAAATGATTTATTTATAATAACTTAAAGAATTCTGAACAAGATTTGTAAGATACCTTTATTTTTTTATTCAAGGCCGTCACATGAGCAGATGCAGTTCTAAATTTATGAGTTCTGTTTACCAAAAAATAGTGGTCTTGGCTTAAGAAACAGTCATCATTATTTGGTTAGGAAGTTGTTTTTAATGCGTTCCTATAGCAGAAACGTTTACGCTACATAAGCATTTATTTTCGTTCAATATACACCTGTTGTTCTCCATAAAGGGTTTAACTTTATCTAGAAAGAAAATACGTAATTTCCACATTTTTGATTAGATAAAACAATTTAAATGATCTGCACAACACACAGTCAAAATTCAGTCGAAAACTTTCCGCCCAACCACAAAGATGACTACCGTCACAAGAATATTTTTCGTAAGTCCACGACACGGTAGATGACCCGACTATTCACTACTTATTCCCATGTACTTTAGATCCTGACACTAGCTTCAATCCATATAGCCGTCATATGGGCCTCGGCATGCAACATTTGTTCCGCTACAACACAGATGGCCTGTGTTTCGGAAACCCAATATCAGGCATGTGTCAATAATATACCCTCTGGCTCAGTGAATACTTGTCCAGCAGGTTACATTTGTTCTACCACCACGTCTGCCACTTGCCAATCGATTTCGTCCGGCATTCCGGCCACTTGCGTTGGCTGTAATGTCTGCAACCCAAATGGCACTTTTGCTTGTACCGGTGCTCACACGTACGCCTTATGTCTGGGTACCGGAGTTCCCTCGTCCTCGGGTGGTAACTGTGCCGGTAGTCTAGTGTGCAACATAGATTTACCAGAAATATGTGGAGAACCAACGACCGGTGTAAGTAGATATGACTTATTTTATTGTAAGGGTTTTAATGGCGTCGCTTTCTGCTCCGCTTAGATTTCGGCAACTTGTTCCTACTCCACCACCACTACAACAACGACGACGCCATGGACGCCTTTTCCGACCATACCAACCACAGTGCCTACATATGCCCAATATATATGTCAAACACTAAAGGTGAATGGACGTTTTCCCTTTCCGACGAATGTCGACAGTACTTGCCAAAAGTAGGTAGACACCAAAACTATCGGCACTGCCAATAAATTCATTCAATGACTCGATCTGAGATTCATCAACCTTCCATTATCTTTCTAGATACGTTTATTGCTTCCTCACCAATACTGGCACCTGGTCGGGCCAGATATATACATGTGCCGGTAGCACGTATTTCGACCCCTATTCACGCTACTGTGTGGCAGCAAAACCTAGCGGATGTTAGAGGTAAACGAAAATAAAAATAAATTAATATAATTTATCTAAAAACAATCTTAAATTATAGGCAACTATTTCCCTGGTATACAGCTTGACCATTTCGCTAAAACGTACGATGGGTTTTGGCCGTAGAAAATTGTCTACACTCAGTGAAGTTCATAAACCGCAGAAAGTTTGAATAGCATTTATTTTGGACCTATAACAAGTGCCAATAAAATGTGTTCTTAAATTGTATTATCCTTCATGAAATTTACATTATTAAGCTGGTCATCCCGTTTGCAACATTTTAAATTTTCTTAAAACCTATAAAAAATACGAGGGCGACCGCAAAACTAACTGGCCTGGCACATTTTCTGTTCTACTAGCAACTTTTTTTTTGTTTTTTAAAAGCAATCTTTTATAAGCCATCTGCCAAAATTTCCGAAATATTTAATGATTATTTTTTTAGTTACAGGTGATTGAAGTAAACAAGTTTTATAATTTTTGAAAAATGGAAAATAAAGAGTTTCGTGCGGTAATTAAACACTTTTATATGAAAGGTTATACGCCACAATTAATCAAAGATGAATTGGATTCTGTTCATGGTGATAATGCACCATCATACTACACCGTGAAATCCTGGGTTCAACAATTTAAAATAGGTCGTTCAAGTACGGAAGATGAACAACGCTCTGGAAGACCGAAAACTGCTACTACTATTGAAAACATTAGAAAAATATTTAATGAAGTGACTAAAGAAAAACGAATAAAGCTCAGAGAACTTGCTGATATTGTTAAAATACACGAAAAACAAGTTTGGAGTATTTTACATGATGAACTCCACATGAAAAAGCTATGCGCAAGAACGCTGCCGCGTTTGTTGACTTTGCTCCAAAAAAATCGTCCCTTGGACCAATTCCGAGGAGCTTTTAGCGATTTATCAGCGTAATTCAATAGAGTTCTTGCGCCGATTCATAACTGTTGATGAAACATGGATCCATCACTATATCCCAGAATGCAAAGAACAGTCAAAACAATGGATAGAAGCTGGTAAAAGTAGTCCCAAGAAGGCGAAAACTGTTAAGTCAGCAGGAAAAGTAATGACCACAGTATTTTGGGATGCAAGGGGTATAATATTTATTTGTTATCTTGTGAAAGGAAAAACTATAAATAGTGAATATTATTGTGCATTATTGGATCGGTTGAGTGAAGAAATCAAGATAAAACGACCGCATTTAGAAAAAAAAAGTTCTTTTTCATCAAGATAATGCTCCTTCACACACTGCATTTCTAATTCAACAAAAACTGGCCGAATTACGATTTGAAATTGCTCCGCATCCACCATATAGTCCAGATTTAGCTCCTTCTGATTATTTCTTGTTTCAAAATTTAAAGAAATTTCTCGGTGGCAAAAATTTTCGTCCAATAGCGAGGTTATTGCTGAAACTGAGGCATATTTTGAAGGTCTTGAAAAATCTTATTTTTCGGATGGAATTAAAAAACTTGAAAAACGTTTGATGAAGTGTATTGAGTTGGAAGGAGATTATGTTGAAAAATAAATAATAATAATTCCAAAAAAACGTTCTTTTTATGTTAGGGCAGTTACTTTTGCGGTCGCCCTCGTATATATATATATATACTTTGTTGGGTCTCCGATGATTATTTTGGGTCTCCGATGATTATTTTGGTGTTACAGACAGAATGACAAAACTTATATACCCTCCATTGTATGGTGGAGGGCATAAAAAGTTCTTTATTATCTCACGATAGCGAACACCATTCACAGTAACTGCCTGACCGGCCTCATTTTGGAAAAAATACGGCCCGATGATGCCGCCAGTCCATAAACCGCACCAAACAGTCACTCTTTGTGGGTGCATTGTTTTTTTCGACATTCACTCTTGGATTATCATTCGCCCAGATGCGGCAATTCTGCTTATTGACGAATTCACTGAGGTGGAAATGTGCCTCATCACTGAAGATGATTTTCTTCGAAAATTGATTATCCACTGTTGCCATTTCTTGCCAACATTCAGACCATTGATGACGTTTGTGACGCTTGTGTACTCGTATCTTTCCATGGTTCAAACTGAATTAGTCTGGAATTGAGAAATATCAAATTAAATACAGAAAAAAACTTGAAGTTTAGGTGTGGTTCACATTCAACATTGGCCCTTAAAATTTAGGTGAGGGGGATCATACTAAGGTTGTAAGGATCATAAAATGGTTGCGTGTGAGTCATACTATGATTCTATGTGAAACATACCATGGTTGTGAGGATCAAAATATGGGTGTGGGGAGTATAGTATGGTTTAGTGTGAATCATACAATGGTTTTGGGCTCATAACATCGTTGTGCCACAACCATATACTCAACGGTTGTATGATGCTTTACGAATACTGTTATTCCAACCATACTTTTTTCCTTGTGTACATATTATGGTTGTAAAACAAACATACAATGGTTGAAAGGATCACAATATGGATGTGGTGATCATAGACTGGTATAGTGTGAATCATACTAGGGTTGTGGGGTCATAGTATGGTTGTGTGTTAATTATACTTTTGTAGTGAGGATCATTAAATGGTTGTGGGGATCATAGCATGGTTGTGTGTAAATCATACTACTGTTATGAGGGTCATAATATTGTTGTACCACAACCATATGCCTAACAATAGTATGATGCTCTTCGAATATTGTTATGCCAACCATATTTTCTTCGTGTAGACGAAGAAAATAATTTAAGTGTAGACCTTTGTCAATAAGAATGGCATGGTGCACCAATTACTCATTCGAAAGATTAACCTGTAATGGAACGCTGTTGGAAAGTCAGACGTATACGTACCTAATTACTGGAAAATGCATTCAAAGCGTTATTGTCTTTCAACAACGACCTCTTATCATCAGCTAATGAAAATGCTTTTACTAAGTTAAGATAAGATAACGCTAAATCGGAAGCCATAAATATATGCATGCTTAAATGCATAATCGTTAGTGGAAAACTAGCCTACCTGGAGTAAAGATGATTTCGTGTGAAGAAATATTTATCGTTAGTTAAAAATAAAATTTTCTAAATATCTAGGTCATATTAATCACAAGTCATATAAATTCTAGTTCGTGTTGCTACTCTCAATAAATATTGTCATACTAAGGGCAGAATGCAATGTCTGTTCGGCCACCACTGAAATGGCCTGCGTTTCGGAGACCCAATATCAGGCATGCGTCAATAACGTGCCCTCAGGCTCCGTAAATACTTGTCCAACGGGTTATGTCTGCTCAACATTAACGCCCATCACTTGCCAGTCGGGCTTATCGGGCATTCCGGCTACTTGCAACGATTGCCATGTCTGTAATGCAAATGGAGTTTTTGCCTGTACCGGCGTTAGGACATATGCTCTGTGCCTAGGCACAAGTGTGCCCACAGCCTCAACGGGCATCTGTGTTGGCAGCTTGGTGTGCGACATAAGTCTTCCTCAGATATGTGGTGATCCTACGACAGGAGTATGTATTGATTTTGCTTTAAGATAAGGATAAGAATTCGCCGTTTAATTACAGCAATTTATAATCCTTAGATTGCAGCCACTTGTCCAACCGTCAATGATACATCGATTGCACCCACGACAACTCCACCTATACTGCAGACCTATGCCCAATACTGGTGTCAACTAACCAGAATAAATGCCCGATTTCCTATGCCGAGGGATCTTGATACTTCTTGTAAAAAGTAAGTAATTTTTAAATCATATCTTCCTTTGGACCTTGAGTCAATACTATTTTCTGTAATTGCAGTTACCTTTATTGCTTTCTCACCAGCAATAGCACTTGGTCTGGCCAGATTTATACTTGTGCTGGCCGTACTTACTTTGATTCCTATTCCAGATATTGTGTGGCCACTAGGCCTACAGGATGTTAGACTCTAGCATTGAAGGATCTTAAGTTCTGCATATAAAAAAGTTTAAGTTTTTATTGCAAATTTTCTTAAATTATAGACAGTAAGAGGGTTTATTAAACACACACTGCTCCTGCTGGATGTGATAATATGTTCCCGATGAACAATTGTATTCCACACCTTGAATTACTTTATTTCGATAAAAGCAATAAATATATCTGAAAAGAGAAAGAAAGACAATTTAATATGTATTAACAATATGTGAACCTAGTGGAAAACGTTTTGTTTTAGTTTTAAAACAAATAGAGTTTTATGGTGGCCTATACCAGGGCAGCTCAATAAGAGGCCGATCTCTGAGAGCTGGCTCCACGGATCATGATCATAAAGTGGGCGATATAAATAATTTTGCGACAGGTTTCTTTAAACGAAATTTGTAATGTATTTAGCACTAACAAGCAAAACATAGTTTAGTCTAGGCCGAATCTTATATATCCTCCACCGTGAATTCGCTATTGAAATGGCAGAAATAACAATTATATTTAAAATTCCTATAATTGCTGGATGCCAGCACAGGGGCTGTTTATGTATAGAATGTGAAATTCTCAAACCTTAGATCCTCCGTAAACCAAAATTATGATGTTAGCATTGATGCGATGCGATCATGTTGGCAAATAGGTGCTATTTTGGACTTGGTAAACAGCTTAAAAACAGAGCCTTCTCTCGCAAGACGTCGATTACACATAACACAGTACAACAGCCAATCTGGGGGGTGAGAAATTCCAAGTCAGGGTGATGGTACTAGGTCAGTATATTAAAACCCTCAAAGGGTTTTGCGTTCGTATGTGCACGTAAAGTCACATAACCTATAAACAAAATGCGACATAGATCATAGAAATCGATTAACGCGTTCTGCTTTTATTTACAATTAAGTGAAGGTATGAAATTTTGAATAAAATCAGAACGCGTTAATCGATTTCTATGATCAATGTCGCATTTTGTTTATAGGTTATGTGACTTTACGTGAAAGTTATAAGACTCTACACGTTTTTCCGTTTGGGATTTATATGTTTTAAAAAAAAAATAAAATTTTTTTTTGGCAAAATTTTCTTCATAAATTTATTTCTAATTGCAAAAATGTTGATTTGGTAGAGAAACAGTATATTAATGGATTAAAGAAAATGTAATTATTAATTTTTCTCAATTTATTTCAGCAAAATCGAACTAGTCGTTCTCGAGTTATGTCAAACTACGTTTTTGCCAACATTTTACAACTAAGCGAAAAAACATCAAGATAAGGAAAAAATGTAAAAGGTCATAAAAAAAAACTGGCACATACGAACGCAAAACCCTTTGAGGGTTTTAATATACTGACCTAGTACCATCACCCTGACTTGGAATTTCTCACCCCCCAGACAATAACCCCAAAAATGTTTCACTGTGTAATTATATACAAATACTTATAACGTTTGCGGAATGAAATCGCAACAAATTTTACAACGCTGGTTACAAAGCAAAATTAAAAATTTAAACAAAGTACCGTTATTTTTCATTTACCACATGTTTTGTGATATTGCTATTTGATTTTTGCTGAAGTTGATCATTTATTTTGTTTGCAATGTCGTCAGAAGAAGAACAACGTCGAAAAACCATTTGTAATTTTTTCAACCATAATTGGAAGAAATCCGATATCGTTTCTCATTTTGTAGAGCAAGGAGAAAATCGAAGTTCGGTTAATAGAACACTGGCGATATATGAGAAAAGACAAACAACAGAAAGAAAACGTGGTTCTGGAAAAAAGTGTAGTTTGAACGACTCTTCTATGAGAAGCCGACTTCGAAAAATTACCGATGGTAAAGTCGCTAAATCCTATAGGGAGCTTGGGAAAAAGTTCCAATGTGACGGAAAAACAGTGAAAAAGTATCTGAGTGATATGGGAATTCAGAGAAAGTCCAGAAAAAACATGGCAAAAGCTCAAGAAGTTACCCATAAGTCTCGACTTAGAAGTTTGGTCAAAAATACATTCAAAGCCAAGAGCGACATTGTATGCATCATGGACGATGAGTCATATTTCACATTGAATGGAAACGAATGGCAAGGAAAACATATTTTTGAAGGAAAAAAACACGTAGACGATAAAATAAAGTATGTGAGGCATTCAAAATTTCCTATAAAAAGTGTTATTGTGGCTTGCAATTAGTCAGCATGGAATGTCAGAACCAGTTTTTTTGAGTCCGGTTTGGCCGTCAATTCTGAAAGATATATTAATTTCTGCTTACCAAAAGTTGAAGAATTTATGAATAAGAAGCATTGAAACTTAAATGTAATCTTTTGGCCCGACTTAGCATCAAGTCATTGCGCCAAGAAGACATGGAAGCCATGGACACCCTTCAAATTCCATATGTATGTAAAGAAGAAAATCCACCCAATGTACTCCAATTACGCCCAATTGAGGATTTTTGGGCAAATTTAAAACGAAAAGTATATGCAAATAACTTCAGACCCAAAACTACCAAAAATTTGATTCAAAAAATTCGAAAGGAGCTTCAAAACATGCCATGGAAAAAGTTCCTCAAAATTGCCGCAAAGCAGCTCGAATGGAACAAGAAAAAAAGTGGACGAGATAGTTCATAATTACCCAGAGAGGTTGGAAAATAAAAAAAAGGTTAGAGGCCAAAACAAACTCAATTAGTGCCACCATTAAGAGATTAAAATGCGTAAATCTAATAAACACTTAACTTAACTTAACACTTGAATCTATAGAATTGAATCTCTAGAATACTATAAATCTGGGTAGTCATATTTAGGTTAGTGGAACTATGTTTCGATATGATTGATAATATCCGCTCACGACGTAGCGGGTATTTGCTTGTAGGTCATATGCTAAGACTAAGACTACGCCGCCCGACTTTAGGCTTTCTTTACTCCTATCATGATTATTTTTCGTTAGCCCTTAATAATGCCTGCCATTCCTCATAAAACATCATTATAGTGTGGAGTTTGCTTAAAGTTCCAAACCCAGAGCACACTTACCTTTTACAGTAGGGATCCTTTGGTGATGTTGGAAATAATCCAACCTGACGCTTTTGTTCGCACACTTGCTGCGGTGTCATATCATCATTTGGATTCTGTGTTGTTGATCCGCCATTTTCTCCACCCGTGTCAGGTGTCGTTTGATTTTCGCCATCACCATCGACCACATCACACGTGACAGTGTCGGCCATGTCTTCCAACACACAGATGGCATCATTGCTGGCATCGCACACATAGCCTTGTGGGCAGTAGCCAACTTGTCCCGTAGGCCGGATGGCGCCGTAGCACATTTGGAATGTGGAGCGACTCAGACAGGCAAACAGATGATTGCGATGGGCACTGCACATGCCACACAACGATGTGTCACCACAACTGGGACGACGCTGCGATGAGCTCTGGACACAAATCGCACTCAAATCGGTGCAATCGAAGCCTTCCTTGCAGTGATACAATTTGTCCATGTTCGGTACATTATCTGTAAATGGGAAATGAACCAGTTTAGAGAAGGTTTGCCAAGAGATGGCTGCCGACCGAACGGCCAGTGCTAAATATTACCTCCGAAGCACAAATAGAATGATGTGGAATTGATACATGCCGCCTGATTTAACTGACACACATTGCACTCGGCCTCAGCATAATTTGAAAGCATCAGTAAAGTGAAAATCACCTAGGGATGATGGAGGAATATAATGAAATAATTATTTTCTTGTTTGTTAGTGTTTGTTTTAGATGTAGAAGAGGGAAAAATACTGTCAATTTAAATCTAGTGGAAAATGCAGCGGTTTTATTGATACAATGTAATAAGGGAAGGAGCAATCTTCTAATATGAAGTTGTGTCTATAATAAAGTATACGAGTATCAATGTTAATATGAACAAATGCAAACGATATAGTTCATCTACGCCAACTCGAATAAACACTTCATTATAGATTTGCTATTCAAATGGGAGAATTTCTATTTCATTTACAATTTTTTGGAGTTCTTGAGACCCAGTCAATGTTAGATCTTAGCATGCGTCCGTCCCTTATCTCAGCCAAAACGACTCTATATTTGAAATCGTAGTAAAATTTGCTTTTATTTTTAATTTTTATTATTAATCGCCCGTTTTGACCATACATGACGTTTTTGGGCCACAAGAGCTAAAAAGTCCAGCAACTTTGCCTTTTTTTGCAGTATTTTGGACATCCCAACTAACAGTACCCATATAAAAGTCCTTTCAGATTTGACGCCTCTCTAAATTTCATATAATTAATAAAATCCTCATATTAAATGTAATATTTCTTAAATTTGGCATAGTGCGTTATGTGCTACTTATAAGTACCGCTGATAAAATTGGGCAAATGTTTTCACATAGGCCCCACGAAATATATCCCTCCCGCCCTAGAAGGGGATCAACATCCCGGACAAAGGCTTGAAGTGAAATGTTTTTATATAGGCCCTACGAAATACTTAGTAGGGACATAAATTCTGTTACAACATTGAACACGCCCATTTCAATAGTAGAACTGAACATACCCCCCTAATGTCATATGGGTTTCGAAGCTAACCTCAACAGCGTTAGTCTGTAACGGGATTTTAAAATTGTTTCAACTTTCATCATGGAGTGGTCAGATAATGAGAACCGTATCGCTGTAATTGCGCTTTTTAAGTGTGAAATGAAAAAAAGCGACATTATCAAAACGCTCTGGCCACTAGGGCCTAGCCGCATGTTCGTCTACCGATGCATAAAACTGTTTGAGGAGACTAGAGATGTAAAAGACCGCTACCGGTCGGGCCGCCCACGCTCTGTTCGAACACCGCATGTCATCAAAGCCGTTAAATCAAAAATTCACAGAAATCCGCTCCGAAAACAGAAAATCATGGCCCGTGAGATAAATATCACGCAAAAGTCCATGAGTCGAATCATTAAAAAAGACTTAGGACTTTCAAACGACGTACCGGACATTTATTGACTGCAGCTTTAAAAAAAATAGGATTGAAAAATTCAAACGTCTTTTGGTAAAGCACGCTGATAACTTGAACAGAAAAATTTTGTTCACCGATGAAAAAATGTTTACCGCTAAGGAAAAATTTAACAAGCAAAATGATAGAGTGAATGCGCGGTCATCTAAGGAAGCATCTGAACTGATCCCAAGGGTGGAAAATTTAACAAGCAAAATACTAGAGTGTATGCGCGGTCATCTAAGGAAGCATCTGAACTGATCCCAAGGGTGGAAAAGTGTCATTACCCAGCTTCAGTCATGGTTTGGTGGGGTGTCTCTTGCGATGTGGTCACTGACCTCCATTTCTGCGAACAAGGAGTCAAAACATCGGCCAAAGTTTACCAAGAAACCGTTTTGGAAGCTGTTGTGAAGCATCTTAACAATTCACTGTTCCAAAACCAGCCATGGACTTTCCAGCAGGATCCTGCGCCGGCTAAAACGTCCCAGGCCTGGCTTCGAAACAATTTGCCAGCGTTCATATCCTCTGAAGAATGGCCCCTAGTCAGTCCAGATTTTAGTCCATTGGACTACAAATTGTGGACGGTGTTAGAGGACAAGGTTTGTCACAAAAGATACCCCAACATTGGATCTCTTTAGACTGCTTTGGTTCGAGCTGTCTCCAATTTTCCAGTGGACGCGGTTCGTACAGCTGTTGACGATTGGCCAATGCGACTTAAGGCGTGTGTAAAGGCAAAAGGCGGACATTTCGAATAAGTAGATTCTTTTTGGATACAATATACATCAATAAATATATTAAAAAATATTTGGTCCAAAAACATTCAGTACTTTTTATTTTACAGCATAAAACGTGTATAACAGTATTTATGTCCCTACTAATTATATCCCTCCCGCCCTAGAAGAGGATCAACATCCCGGACAAAGGCTTGAATTTAAGCAGTGTGGTTTTGGGTATCACATAATCGGCTCCATCAGACCTTGGCCTTTTATAAAAAAATAAAAAAAAAATTAAATCAAGCGTGGAATCTTTATTGGTAATTTGAAAGGACATTTTATGGCATATAGTTTTTGAATATAATTTCCTTCAAATGTTGGCCGCAACCATTCTGAGGGTCCAATTTTGGATGTCTCGTTCGAGCATTTCGACCGGTATGGCTTTAATGACACGCGTAATGTTGGCTTCCAAAACCTGAATCGTAGCTGGTTTGTCAGCATAGACTTTGGATTTAAGGTAAACCCAACGAAATATGTCAAAAGGTGTGATATCACTCGATCCATGTGGCCAAATGCGGCAATTTTGTTTATTGACTTTGCCGTTGAGCCAGAATTGGGCCTCATAACTGAACAAAATTTTGGTCGAAAACAGCGGAACTTCCCGTTTCTCACCGAATTCTCATTTCCATAATACAGTTGCCATCATTTGAAGGTAATTATTTTCATAAATTCCATAAAATGTCCTTTTAGATTACCATTAAAGATTCCACACTTGATTTAAATTTTTATATATTTTTTTTGTTCTGGAAAAATACCTTTAGATGAATCACACTACTTAGTAGGGACATAAATTCCGTTACACACTTTTATGCTGTAAAATAAAAAGTACTGAATGTTTTTGGACCAAATATTTTTTAATATATTTATTGATTATATTGTATCCAAAAAGAATCTACTTATTCGAAATGTCCGCCTTTTGCCTTTACACACGCCTTAAGTCGCACACGCCAATCGTCAATAGCTGCACGAACCTCGTCCAATGAAAAATTGGCCACAGCTCGAACCAAAGCAGCCTTAAGAGATCCAATGTTGTGGTACCTTTTGTGACAAACCTTGTCCTCTAAAACCGTCCACAATTTGCAATCCAATGGGTTCAAATCTGGACTGCCTGAGGGCTATTCTTCAGAGGAAATGAACGCTGGCAAATTGTTTCGAAGCCAGGCCTGGGACGTTTGAGCCGTATAGGCCGGCGCAGAATCCTGCTGGAAAGTCCATGGCTGGTTTTGGAACAGGGAATTGTTAAGAGGCTTCACAACAGATTCCAAAACGGTTTCTTGGTTAACTTTGGCCGATGTTTTGACTCCTTGTTTCCAGAAATGCCACCAAACCATGACTGAAGCTGGGTGTGACCCTTTTCCACCCTTGGGATCAGTTCAGATGTTTTCTTAGATGACCGCGCATACACTCTACATTTTGCTTGTTAAATTTTTCCTGAACGGTAAAAAATTTTTCATCGGTGAACAAAATTTTTCTGTGCAAGTTATCAGCGTGCTTCACCAAAAGACGTTTGCATTTTTCAGTCCTATTTTTTTAAGCTACTATTGAAATGGGTGTGTTCAATTTTGTAACAGTGTTTATGTCCCTACTAAGTATACTTGTTTTTAAAACTTTAATATGTGGCTTCTAGAGCTTAAGATATACAACCAGTTGAACATATGTGTGGGACCTATATCTAAATTTTAATCGATTTTCACAAAAGTCAACAACCTTTATCCACTTACTTTTGCCAATTAAGTGAAGATCGGACAACAACTGGGACCTGTAGCTTGAAAAAAATCTTTAGAAAGACAGCAAATGAACGGATTGACGGACAGACAGAGGTCGTAAAAACGAATCAATTGGTGATTTGAGTCGAACGGTTTACTAAAAGGTGGGTAGCTTAAATATTTTTAATATTTAAGTATTTCGTACTTGATTATTTGTGCTGTCGGGCAGCAAAAAAACGGGTAAGCCGACATGTCGAGTTTTAGCTATTTTTAAGAAACCGGCTGTCGGGTTTGGACATAAAAACCGGAAAGTCGGTTTCGGTTTTGGACACTGTAGATCAATGATTAATTTGTCCCAGAAGATTAAATTAACTGGTTTTAATTATATATTAAATTAACTGTGATCATCTTTTTTTACAAAGTTTTAAGCCCAAAATCCAAACACTGTGACTAGATCGGGTTCTCATTTTTATAATCACTTGTTGTTATTACTGGTACTATCAAATGTTATAGAATCAACACACAATTCACGTTGCCAAATATTTTTTTGTTTGTAATTAATTTCATATATTTTTTGTGTTCCTTAAACATCAATTTTAGTCAAAATTTATGTTCTTACATGCCACGTTGCCACTGCTAGAAACTTTCTATATTTGTCGCGAAACATTTCACTTCTTGTTGTGTGGTCGAATTTATCCGTAAAACACTTCAAAGCCAATATTTTTAAAAATTATACAAACGTTCCGTTTAGCTACTGTTAAGCTACTGTTAATCGCCGTTAATGAAATTGTTACTTTTACCACAACTTAGAAATATTTCGGTAAAAAAAGTAAGCGCTTAAGTAAAATGATGATTGTTTACAAATATTGTATTTTACGAGGGTGTTAATTAGTTTATTTACACTTCGTATCGTTTTTTCGGCACATCCATTTTTTTTGTCGCTATGCCAGACAAATATCTTCAGAAAAAAAACTATAGACAAATGTCTTTAGAATAACACAAAATGCGAGATGCCGGTGGTGGATGATGAGCTAATCTCGGTTATAAAGACTTCTGGGAATGCCTAATCACGAACAGATATCGTGATGATCTTTGTCAACGATCAGTAAAGTTATCTAAATTATGATATTCTGGAGCACAAAGCGTGTTTTGTTTATGGCAGGCACATTAAATGTTGCCAAAATCAAGGGTACATTGTATTCGTACACACAGAGAAAAAATGAGTTAGAAATAGGTTGGAATAACCACAATTCCTAAAGTTATGAGAGATGAGAATTTTATCAACAAGCTCAGTTCCGTTGAAAAATTTAATAACTCAATCATTTCTAAGGGATTTTTAAAAATGACACCGAATTTTATTCGTAAGAACACTCTCTTTATTATTCAGTTCAAAAATTGTTTTGTTCTTTTAAAAAAATTCTGTGTAAAAACGCATCCAAAGTTAAAAAATTACAAAAAATTTAAAAAAAAAAATGAGTTAACAGGAAAAATACACAGATTTTTTTAGTGTAAAAAGTGTATACACCATTCGAAAGGCCGCAGTTTCTTCTTTCCAAATCAGCCGAAAAACTTAAAATCGGTTGATATTCAACCATGTTACTGGCATAAGATCCGAAAACCCGGTTGTTTTACCCGTTACTGCAGATTTTGGAGGTGTTTGGGAAATTTCAAAACCGGTTTCTTGTTGTACTCAGCAAGATCTACAAGAAAAATAATATCACTTCCCAGGTATTTTGACTTCATTCTTTTTTGTTACACTGAATTATTAGTGATGATAACTAAAGCAGCATCTAAACTAAAACGGGATGTTCAATGGAATTTTTTAAAAATAAAATAACTCGATTATTACTTATTTTAAGCGAATCGTCTAAAAACATTTGCTTTCCAGTAAAAATCATCCATCATTTTAATTTTTTCTTCGTCATGACTCTCCCTACGAGTGATTCAATTGTGTAAGTAAATAGTTTTTTGCCTCTGACTAAGATTGTAATTTTTTTCGTTAAACAAGTTTGGCTTGTTGATTTGTAGACCCAACAATTTTCTTTCTACGTTTTCAATAAATGAAAATTACAGGGCACCAACTAACACTCGGTTCTTCTGATGGAATAGTCGAGGTGCATGTAACCTCAATCATTCGGTTGGCAAACAAACTCAGCTGTGGCAACGAATCTGTTCTCTGTGTGTATAGAATTAGAAAGTACGCCAAGTATAGAAATTACACTATTTCATCTTAATAAAATTTAGCTAACAATATTATGGGGGCTATATGAAAACATGGCCCAATATGGTCTATTTTCCCCAGGCTACGGTACAGCTCCCTCTTATGGGACTTTGAGAAATGTCCCATAAGAGGGACTAATAGATAGCATAGTATCTCAATGTAAAAGTAAAGAAATTTTCGGGAAATTTTTCACTTTTGCACCTACCTAACCGCTACCTAAACGGTACTAAGAATCATTCCTAGGAAGTTCATATGTTTTAGAAAGCTGTTTATTGTGATCTTAGGTACATTTTTGTTTGATTGTTTCCTTGAATTTTTAGAGGTTTGCTACCTATGGACCTGTACAGGGGGAAAAGGTAAAAATAAAAAAATGATTTTTTTTTGCGATTTTGACCTTGAAGATGAAGTTTTTTTGTTTTTATATGTTCACAATTTTTGAATAGGGGAAAAAGGTAAAAAAACGATTTTTTTAAAGTAACATTAAACACCGACATATCTCAAACAAACCCTACTGCTCTGTGAGTAGCCTATAACATAGTGCAACACGAAAAAATATAACCATTACGTGATAAAAGGCCAAAAAAACCAGTGTCTCCCATTTTTGCCTAAAATCATGAACTGTTTTTAGGCCCCAAAAATTAGGGCTTCGGTGTCTGAAATCTTTGGGGGGCCATAAATAAAGTGCATGCCTTTGGGAAAAACTGGAAGACACAGGACTTTTTTTGGTCTTTAATCACGTAGGGGTGTCCGTATATGTGACCCGGCTTATGACTCAAAAAAGAAATTGCGAGAAATAATCGTAGCTGTTAAAGATAAACAATGCATTTCTTCAGTTTCTTAGTAGTAGACAAGTTTTTTTGAGTCTAAGCAACATTTTCATAGGCCGGTTCACACATGGTTATATAGGGTGGTCCATCTAGAGGAATTTTTTCAGAACAAAAAAAAATATAAAAATTCAAATCAAGTGTGGAGTCGTTATTGTTAATTTGAAAGGACATTTTATGGCATTTAATTTTTGAATATATTTCCTTCAAATGTTGGCCGCAACTACTCCTCAGGGTTTCCATTCTGAGGGTCCAATTTTGGATGACTCGCTCGAGCATTTCGACCGGTATGGCTTTAATGACACGCGTAATGTTGGCTTTCAAAACTTGAATCGTAGCTGGTTTGTCAGCATAAACTTTGGACTTTACGTAACCTTTACGTAAATGTCTAAAGGTGTGATATAACTCGATCTAGGCGGCCAACTCACCTGTCCAAAACGTGAAATTAGCTGCTTTTCGAAATGACCTCTCAATAGATCCATTGTTTGAGCAGCTGTATAGCAAGTGGCACCATCCTGTTGAAACCAAGTGTCGTCAAAATTGCGGATTTCAATTTAAGGTAGCATAAAGATCGATATCATGGCGCAATAGCGAGCACTATTTATGGTTATATTCAAAAAATAAATGCCATGAAATGTCCTTTCAAATTACCAATAAAGATTCCTTACTTGATTTGAATTTTTATATTTTTTTGTTCTAAAAGAATACCTCTAGATAGATCACCTTATATTGGTCTCCGGAGTGCTGTAATGGATCCTTGTTTCATCCACAGTTACAAACGCCGCAAATACTCATTCTAATTCTTTGAAGTTGTCACACGATTTCGTTTATGGTCAATTGAGAGCAAACGCGGCACGCATCTTGCAGACAGCTTTCTTAAACCCAACTGATTATGTAAAATCGAAACAACACTTATATATGAAATGCGTATGGCATCAAGAATCTCACGCGCTTTTACTCTTCGATCGATCAACACCATATCGTGGATTTTTTTCGACATTTTCGGGTGTATTGACCTCAATTGGCCGTCTAGAACTTTCAGCGTAATTTGTACTTGTGCGACCACAACCAAAGTCAGTAAGTTAGGAAAAGTCACTGAATTATTGAGAGGATTTTCCATTTTTTTACAAAATCCACGTTGTGTATGTTTTAAACAGCTGTTAAACACAAACTCAATGAGGGAACTCTCTCAAAATTTGACAGTAGTCTATTAACGGATGGTACTTGATGGGATCAGTGTTGCATTCCATATAACTATGAGGGAAGTTGGAGAGTCACGCAATTATTGATATGCCCTTGTATGTTAAGCTGTTTTAACATAACTTAACGGGGTTTGGGTACTACAATGAATTTATTTGTTGTATCCACCCAATATTGGTAGCAAAGTAACATGTACTACATAATTGGTTGGTTGTCATTATCACCAGTTGTGGCAAAAGCAATAGTTTTACTGAATTTGGTTGGTAAAACGACTTATTGCTTGTTAGAATCGTTATATTATTGTAGCTACCATCTTATGGTATGTCAAACCATGTAACCATCAATTCCATGGAATGTTGGTGATTGCAGCAGAAAGTATGTTTATCCAACCGCATATTTGTAGTTTGGACCGATATCCCATTATCTTTTCTCCGTGTGTACAAAGATTTCTTCCGATTTGAGGTCCTGTGTCGCTTCTCAGGTCACATTTTAAATTCGATTTAAATTAAATAAAGCTTAGTGCTTTTTAGGCGCCTCATAACCATCATACCGTAGTTCCATATATGGAGTCCCGTGTACTTATATAGGTCCTGTCCCTCAACAAACCAAATTTAAAATATATCTACCACTAATAATGGGTTTTGCATTATTTGTGACCTACGAGGGCTGCTAAATATATTTCTGACCTAATAATGATAATGCGAATATTTATCATCAAAAATGGGTTTATTGTTTTTCGAATTATTCTCCAGCATGATTTATACACTTTTGCATGCGCTCAAACCAATTGTCGAAGCACTTTTTCCACTCCGATTGAGACACCTCCAAAACATGGTTTTTGAACGCTTCAACAGCATCTTCTGGCGACAAAAATCGTTGATCACGCATTTTTTCTTGCTGTGCGGAAATAAAAAGAAGTCATTGTGTGCCAAGTCAGGGCTGTACGGCGTATGACCCATCAATTTGACGTTTTGGCTGGTCAAAAAGACGCTGGTTTGAGCCGATGTGTGAGAGCTCGCATTGTCATGGTGCACAATGATTCGTCTTCTCTTGTTCGTTTTTCGAATTACTCCGAAGACTTCAGACAAACAAATTTTGGTGTACCACTCAGAATTGACCGTCCTACGTTGTTCAAGCGGAACTGTAGCCACATGACCAGTTTTGCCGAAGAAACAGGCGATTTTCTTCGAAGTGCTTCTTCCCCGAACAACTTTCGTTAGATTTGGCTCGTCCTGAAAGTCCCACACGGTCGATTGCTGTTTTGTTTCGGGCTCATACGCATAGATCCATGATTCGTCACCTGTGACGATCTTATAAAGGTTTTTTGAAGTACCGCGATCGTATTTTTTCAAAATTTCTTTGTACCATTCAACGCGAGCTTTTTTTGAACGATTGTTAAATTGTGCGGGATAGAACGAGAACAAGCCTTTTTTACGGCCAGGTGTTCATGCAATATCGAATGTATGCTGGTGGAAGAAATGCCCAAGGATGCCTCGATCTAACGGTATGTCACAGGACGATCTCGCATTATCAGTTCACGCACGCATCAATGTTCTCTGGCACAACAGCCGTTTTTGGACGACCTTCGTCTTTGAGCGATCGTCGGCGACGATTAATTTCATTAAACCAGTTTTTCACAGTGCTATAGGATGGTGCTTCATCGCCATACAAAGATTTAAGTCTATCTACGTCGAAAGTTGTGAAAAATTATCGCACGAAAATGTTCACGAGTTAATTCCATTTTTTTGCCAAATTGATTTTTTCAAGTCACTGTAAACAACACAAATGATGGTCGTACGTCAAAACGTTCTGAGTACGTCTATGCAAAAAAATGTCAGATGGCGCCAGGCAACACTTAGTGTTGCCTAGACCAGAAATATATATAGAACCCCTCGTATAACTACTGAAATCGGGCCATATAGATTTATGTTTAGTTTAGAAGTCACAAAATCAATTCGAACTTGCTCAAACTCCAGACAAAAGGGCGAATCTTCAAAATAACCGAATGGTTTAGGGTATCTTATAGTTGGTCTTGTCCGACTTTATTTTTTTTCTTTGTATTCTCTTTGTGTTTAATGATTTCGACTCAAGACACTTTTATGTTTTCGACAAAACGGAAGTTGTATTGCTGAAACTGTGTAACAAAACTTAAATGCCTATTGTAGAGTTAAATAAAGAGAATGAAATCTTATTTTAGATGTATGCGATATTTCGATTGTATTTACATGTCATTAGTCATACAGCCACTCTTTTTAGAAATATTCTAAGACGCTAATTATCACTCAGACTTGACCAGGCTATAAAAACTCAAAGACTTTGGAGACATCGAAAGCTCAACTTCCACGATTTGCTTACATGTATATCTTCTACGTTATACGCTTAAATACAACCCGGTGGTTTGCGTTCCGCGCACAGAGTAGTCGACGGATCAAAGTAAAATTGGCCAGGGCAATTCATGGTGTTGGAGTACATAACGTTACCCCTTAGGTAACAATAGACATAGCTGGAATTAGAAAAGAGAGGTAAATTATTATCGGTTGTAGATCTCAGATCTCCACTTCTATATTATTTAGAACCTCTTTAGAGCCTCATTTTAGCCATGTCGTTCACTTACCGTCTACATGTGTTATCATTGGGATAGGGATGACGTCCCACAGCAGTTTGTTGGGAACACAGGACAATAGCCGGGTTTTGTGTTGTGTTTGGTACTGTGGTTGTGACTGTTGTCGTCGTGGGCAGTTCTGTGGTTGTGGTCGTGATAATGACAGGTGTGGTAGTTGTTGGCGGCGGAAGCGTAGTTGTATCGGTTGGGCCTGGGGTTTCAGGAGCAGGAGCATATATTGTTGTTGTGGTTATATCAGCCTTTTCTGTCGTTGTCGTCGGAGCAGCTGTGGTTGTTGTCGGAGCAGCTGTTGTTGTTGTCGGAGCAACTGTGGTTGTTGTCGGAGCAACTGTGGTGGTAGTCACTCCTTCTGGTGTGGTGGTAGTTGGTCGTTCTGTTGTTGGAGACACTGTTGTTGTTGTCGGAGACACTGTGGTTGTTGTTGTTGGAGACACTGTTGTTGTTGTCGGAGACACTGTTGTTGTTGTTGTTGTAGGCTCTGTTGTTGTCGGAGAAACTGTTGTTGTTGTCGGTGACGACGGCAATGTTGTCGTTGTTGTCGGAATCTCCATGGTCGTCGTTGTCGGCACATCTGTCGTTGTTGTCTGCATTTCGGTCGTTGTCGTTTCCGGTGTTAACGTTGTCGTCTCCTGTGTCGTGCTTCTCTGCGGAAGATCAATTGGATCTTTCAAATCGCAGAAACTTATCGTGTCCTCCTTGCACTCTGGTACACAGGGATAAGTTCCCTCAGCGGCCAAGGCTACGTCACATATCTCAAACTCTTTACACTTCAGGCGTATTTCGGAGAGATCATAACCCAAACACATGGTAAATGTGGTCCGACTTGTGCACGTGTAAGCGCCATCTTCCAGATCTTCACATTGACCACAGTTCGTGGTATCGCCGCAGGCGGGTAGAAGGCCTACGGTAAGTTCCGCATCCATGCAGACGGGTCCACGTTTTGTACAGATTTCAGTGGGATTTTGGCATTTGTATGTCATGGAGGTATCTGGTTTACCTTAATTTGGAGGAAAATTGTATGAAATTAAATTGTATTAAATTAAACGCATTGTGATTTGTTAAAAAAAGAAATATTTGAAATATTTTATTAAAAAAAATTTTTATTACTCGATTTTTTCAAAACGCAAAATTGACTCATTAGATGATATTACACGGTTTTATACAAAAGACTCATCGCTTCGTTATGGAATGTAAGATAAATCTTTTTTAAACTATAACCTCTAGAACGGCTGGGCCTCAAATGTGGAGGCCCCTTTCTTCAGACCCTATATGAAAACATCGGCTATCATGTCTACTTCAATTTCATTCTTTCAACTTTTTCTACGATAGACTGGTGTTTCTTTAGAACACAAAATAAAAAAAAAAAAAATTGGAAAAAAATATACCAGAACTAGGATGTTTAAGTGGGGTGCACTGTATCGAGGACCTGAACATGGTATAATCAAACACTCACTGGTGGGGACCTATAATTTAAAGCCGGATCAAAACGGCTTAAGCATTTTATAGAGAAGCTGTGATATGAAATATATATTCAAATCGGCATCACTTACGAGGTGGGAAATTCGTCCGCTCAAAAAATGAAGATATGTTTAACAGGCCATGAAACTGCATTATTTGTGTGATAGTCATACACACTAATCACATTTTGTTGTTCACAAAATTGTTCAGCACACACAGAGAAAAAATAGATGAAAACTACAAAAATACCGTTGCAAAAGATGAATTTCTGTTGCAATCGCCAAATGTTTTTAAACGTAATAAATATTCGGTGTATTAAAAAAAATGATTAATATGATCATCATATTGTACATACAACTAATCGATCGTTCATACCAGTTAAATTCGGAAAAGGTATTTGGTTACCACAACTGGCGGTTGCGGTAACCAAAAGCTGTACAAACATTTTGTTGTCGTAACCAATTAAATCGAGTTATTTAAAGGCCATTTTAATTTGACTACTGACTTCAAGCCAATCGTTTAATCATTTTTCTTTTGTTCAGTCAAAATTTTCCATCATCTTTTATAATTTTTCTTTGGCATGACCCGTTTTATGTTTGGGGTCCTTCAGGTTTCACATCTGACGATAGTTTTAAATTTTTTCGTTGAAAAAGTGCGGCATGTGAATTCTCAGACCCAAAAAGTCTTTTCTGGAGTCTAGGAAAAACTTTAGTTTGAATTACTGAAAATTACAGATCACTAACTAACATTTGGTTGTACTAATGGAATACTTGGGGTGCCTGCAACCTCAATCATACGGTTGGCAAAATATTCGGTTGTGGCAAAAATCTGTTCACCGTGTGCATGTATACAAGATTTTTCCACAGATCACCAGGCATATAACTTCTAGACATAGCTATAAAAAAAAAACAAAAAAAAAACACCTCTGGAGATGGCGAATAAATCAACTGCTTAAACTATGGAGTTCTTTCGTCAAGCTATTTTTGACAGACCACACCACTCGCATAGCATCTGACAAGCTTCGCTAGCATCTGCAAATTACTTTTATAGCGATTAATTCTCCTACTAAAAGGCTATTCTAACTACAAACTTTGGCAGATTCTTCATGGTTATATAGGGTGATCCATCTAGAGGTATTTTTTCAGAACAAAAACAATATAAAAATTCAAATCAAGTGTAAAATCTTTATTGGTAGTTTGAAAGGACATTTTATGGCATTTACTTTTTGAAAATAATTGCCATTTTGTTAAAAACTTGTCTTCTATTTAAATATAGAAGCATGAGGTCTTGAGCCGGTTAATCCCTGTTCAAAATAATTACCTTCAAATGTTGGCCGCAACTACACTTCAGGGTTTTCATTCTGAGGGTCCAATTTTGGATGACTCGTTCGAGCATTTCGACCGGGATGGCTTTAATGCGTAGTGTTGGCTTCCAAAACCTGAATCGTAGCTGGTTTGTCAGAATAGACTTTGGACGTTACGTAACCCCAACCCAATCTAAAGGTGCGATATCACTCGGTCTGAGCGGCCACCTCACCTGTCCAAAACGTGAAATTAGCTGCTTTTCGAAATGACCTCTTAATAGATCCATTGTTTGAGCAATTGTATGACAAGTGGCACCGTCCTGTTGAAACCAAGTGTCGTCAAGATTACGGGCTTTAATTTCAGGTAGCATAAAGATCGATATCATGGCGCGATAGCGAGCACCATTCACGGTTACGTTCCGGCCATCATCATTTTTGAAAAAATATGCACCGATGATTCCACCCGCTTATAAACCGCACCAAACCGTTGTTTTCTCTGGGTATAATGACACCTCTTGAACCTCTTCTTGTTGCTCTTCAGCCCAAATGCGCAATTTTTTTTATGGACTTTGCCGTTGAGCTAGAAATGGGCCTCATCACTGAACAAAAGTTTGGTCGAAAACAGCGGATCTATCCGTTTCTCACAACACACTCATTTCCGTAATACAGTTGCCAACATTTGAAGGAAATTATATTCAAAAAATCAATGCCTTGAAATGTCCTTTAAAATTACCAATAAAGACTCCACACTTGATTAGAATTTTTATTTTTTTCTGAAAAAGTACCTCTAGATGGATCACCCTATACATTTAAATAAACGACGTGATCACTCCATTTTGACAGCTTAAAGATTCATCGTGGCCCATTACATTATGCAACAAAATTTCGGACTTTTTGTGTGGAGTGGATGATTCCTTCTGATAATGAACTGCCACAAGGACAGGGTCCTGGTAGATCTTAGTAATTTTTTTATTTCATTAATGGGATTTTTTGAGAATTTAAATGTTCCACAAATATGTTACCCACTTAATTTCATGAGGGGCCATCGAAGACTATAAAACCATATCTCTAATTTAGCGTGTCCTTGTGGCCCTTTTTTAAAGAAGTTGTATTAATCTGGGTACATATAGTCGTTTTAGGATTCAAATGGCATTTTAAAGTACTACTTTTATCATTTTAGTACGGGATTTTTTAAAATAAAAGGTCATGTTCAAGAAAATTAATGTTTGAGACAACCAATTTATTATCTTTGTTTGTTTTTAAGTTAGTAAGTTGCATAATAGAGTAATTTTCAGATTCAAAACCAAAATAATCACCGTTGACCAAGCCACGCAAAAAGGTAGATGCTCTTCACCATCTGTGTCTATTTTGGTTTCTATTTTCAAAATAACTCAATTTTAAAATTTTTTGACTAAAAAAACACCAAAAATGATTAATTTGTCGTTTAAGAAAACATCAAATTTTATAAAAAAAATTTAATGTTTTTTTCAAAAGGGGCTATAAGGACTCTTTTAATAAAAAGATGCCCTGGTTTTAATTTAAGACGACCTATGCAAAAATTATAATATAAGTACTACTAATTTAAACCCTAAAACGACTATATTTACCCACATTTAACCCTAAAACGACCTTTTTACCCACATTTAACCCCAAAACGACCATATTTACCCATATTTATACAGGTTATCTAAAATAAGGACCAAAAGGACTAGCTAAAATTTGTGATATAGATTTTTTGTCTTCGGTAACCCCTACTAAATTTAAATGGGCAATATTTTTAAAGATCATTTAAATTTTCAAAACTCCCGTTCGAAAGTATATTTTTTACTTTTCTTGAAAAAACGACGAAAAGGACCCGCCAAGCTTAAAGATAGGATCTTAAAATGTTCTATGAAAATAATCTCCAAACAATTTTATTTCAGACATCTACTTACTGCTTGCTTAGGGCCCGCAACATCCCATTATGGAACAAGGCTTAACTTCTCTCAAATCACTGAGCTGTAAACGACTCAATTTCTTGCACAGACTGGTACGAGTACCTGCAGCTTAAGGAAGGATTTGAAGAGCTAATGCATATTTCTTGTCATAGCTTAGAGATAGAACTTGTACCCGAACACTTGTTAGATGTTTTAAGCCGGGGTTGAACCTGGGGTTGCTCTTAAAAAGGTTTTTAAAAAAAATAACCAAAATTACTAGCTAATATTAGAGGTAACGGTTTTTCGTCATCAGTGACCTCTACTGAAATTAAATGGGCAAATTTTTTGGTGGAACATTTAAACTCTCAAAAAAGGGTAACTTATTCACTTTTCTCGAAGAAAAAACGAAAAGGACACGACAAACATATAGATAGGATGCTAAAATTTCCTAAGAAAATCATCTCCAAACGATTTTATTTCAGACATCTCATCACGAAAATTCGATAAAATGATGAAACATGTTCTATTTTTTTTTATTTCATACTGTGGCCGTGTTATATGCAACTCGCTTAGGAAAAAATTGTAAAATAATAGCGAAAAGATTTTGTGTATAGAAAAGCTATAGACAATTTGCGTTAAAACTCGTTTGATTAAAATTATTTAAATTTTTGGGAAGAAAGTTATTCAGGAATAACCTTTAGCGAGTTTAAACGAGTCCGATTATTACTCGCTTTTATTATTACTTGAATAACTTTTTTTCTGCAAATTTTCAAATCAAACAGTTTATGATGTACAAAGCCAATCAGTCCTTGTATACGAAGAAACTTCAAGAATGTTCTCGTAAATTTGTGAAGTTATCGCCTTAGCGGTCACTTACTTATTTTAAAAGCGTGTACCAATAGAACACGCATGGTATTGCATTGCAAAATAAAAACTTTTTCGACCTATAAAAAATATCCGAGACCTACCAGCACCTTATCCTTCTGGGGATTTTCTGCACTTCGCTAAGTCATTCATTTCCTGAACAAATCTTCCACCCCAAAAGAAGTTCGGTCCATTGTAATTGATCTTAATGCCAAAAAAAAAACTCCACAGAACTTACCTCCAAAACATGGATGAAATTCGTTTTTACTAATACAGGCCACGCCGTTGCTCGGATTACACTCGCCGCAAATTGCTTCCGTATATGGGACAACAGCAGCAATCATGCCCAAAGTTAACTAAGTGAGAAATAAAGAGATATTGAAAAAGTTACAAACTCCTTAAAAAACCACTTCGCTTTTAACACTCACTGCTATTTTAAACATTTTGCAAAAGAAGTGTTCGAGTTTCTTGTTAAAATTTGTCGACCTTACTTTGAAAGTTCTATTGTACTACTAAATTATTTAAATGGCATACTTTGGTTTTTATGCGTATGAGCAAAATGTTACTTTGGAAGAAGATAATGATCCCTTATCATTGTTTTGTGCCAAAATATGTGATCAGTGTCGGTATATCTAACATACGAGGGCCGTAACAAAACAACGCGACCTAGCGGAGGAAGCCAAAATAATTTTTTGAGAGAAATGACTGCTGTAAATACTTAGGTCATATTTTGCCTGCTTGCTCCGACCACACAGAGAAGAGATTTGTTGTAACAACCAAATGTTGGTTACACGTACTTTCCATGCTTTCCATTGCTACAACCGAATGTTGCTTGGGTACACGGCAATTTTCAGAGGTGGCAACTAACAGTATTGTTTGAAAAGACAAAGTATCGAAAACCCCTTACTAATTAGGATGATATTACACGCAGAAAAAAGTATGGTTGGGGTGACAATATTCGTAGGGCATCATACTATTGTTGGGTATATGGTTGTGGCACAACAATATTATGATCCTCACAACAATATAACGATTCACACAAAACCATACTATGATCCTTACAACCTTAGTATGATTCACACTCAACGATACTATGATCCTCACAACCTTAGTATGATTCACACTCAATCATACTATGATCCTCACAACCATAGTATGATTAACTCTCAACCATACTATGATGACCACAACCATCGTATGATCCCACTTAACCATACTATGATCCCCACAACCATATTATGATCCTCAAAACAATAGCATGTTTGACATACAACCATATTATAATCCTAACAATCATAGTATGGTTCACAGGCAACCATAGTATGATCACACTCAACCATACTATGGTCCTCAAAATTATTAATTAGGATTGGGTTATGTTGTCAACAATAGAATTTTTTATTTAGTAAATAAATTAAAAATACATTAAAATCCATTAAAAAAATAAAATCCATTTAAAAAAGTAAGCTTTTTTATTAAAAAAAATTCAATTAAACAAATCAAAAGCAGATTTTAGGACAATTTTAATTCCCATTATTTATTCATAATATTCGTAACAATAACAATGTTGTAAAACCCATATTCAAGTTAAGAAAAATTACAATCATTCAGTATGATTGCTGTAATCTTATTATTGTTAACAAAGACCCAAAAAACAATACTTTTGTCGCACCTGCCATATTTATATTGTTGCTGCAACCATAGTTTCATTTTTAAATTTTGCAATAATAATATTATTACATTTCAACGATATTAATATTGTCGCAATCATACTATTGTCAACGTGAAATTTAAAAAACTATACTATGGTTGCGACTAACATACTAATATTGCAGAAAACATATTATTGTTGCCGTGACCATATAATAACCATATTTTTTCTTTGCGTGTAGGAACTGAATTTGTACATGTATTGGTTGTTATTATAGGTTATTGGTAAGATGAAGATAAAGCTGATCATACGAGGGTAACTATATATATATTTCTGACCCAGGCAACGGTAAGTGTTGACTGGCGCCATCTGACATTCCATTGGAAAGTTTGACATTTTTAGCATAAACGTATTCAGAATGCTTTGACGTACGAACATCATTTGTGTTGTTTACAGTGACTTGAAAAAATCAATTTGGCAAAAAAATGAAATTAACTCGTGAACATTTTTGTGCGATCATTTTTCACAACTTTCGACGGAGATTATCACGACAAGAGTACATCGATGAACTTAAATCTTTGTATGGCGATGAAGCACCATCCTATAGCACCGTGCAAAACTGGTTTAATGAATTCAATCGTGGCCGACTCTCGCTCAAAGACGAAGGTCGTCCAAAACCGGCCGTTGTGCCAGAGAACATTAATGGCGTGCTTGAACTGATAATGCAAGATCGTCCTGTGACCGTGAGATAGAGGCTTCCTTGTGCATTTCTTTCACCAGCATACATTCGATATTGCATGAGCACCTGGCCGAAATAAAGGTTTGTTCTCGTTGGATCCCGCACAAATTGACAATCGCTCAAAAAAAGGCTCGTGTCGATTGGTGCAAAGAAATTTTGAAAAAATACGATCGCGGTGCTTCAAATGACGTTTATAACATCGTCACAGGTGACGAATTATGGATCTATGCGCAAGAGCCCGAAACAAAACAGCAATCGACCATGTAGGTCTACGAAGACGTGCCAAATCCAACGAAAGTTGTTCGTGGAAGAAGCACTTCGAAGCAAATGGTCGCCTGTTTCTTTGGCAAAACTAGTCATGTGGCGACCGTTCCGCTTGAGCAACGTAGGACGGTCAATTCTGAGTTGTACCCACAATTTGTTTGCCTGAAGTCCTCGGAGAAATTCGAAAAACGAACAAGAGAAGACGAATCATTGTGCACCATGCCAATGCGTGCTCTCACACTTCGGCTCAATCCAGCGCCTTTTTGACCGCCCAAAACGTCGAATTGATGGGTCATCCGCCGTACAGCCCTGACTTGGCACCCATTGACTTTTTTATTTCCGCACATCAAGAAATGCGTGGTCAACGATTTTCGTCGCCAGAAGACTCAGTTGAAGCTTTCAAAAACCATGTTTTGGAGTTATTTCAATCGGAGTGGCAAAAGTGCTTCGATAATTGGTTTGAGCGCATGCAAAAGTGTATAAATCATGCTGGAGAATACTTTAAAAAACAATAAAACCATTTTAGATGATAAATATTCGCATTTTCTTCATTAGTTCAGAAGTATATATAGCAGCCCTCGTAATATATTATTTGCATGAAGTAAAGTGGAATTTTAGACCTTTATATTTCTGGCAACTTAAGGGATAATGTGACGCAAAATACCTCAAATGAATGCTTGAAGTCTTGGCTATAGATGTGATAAAAAATATTTCCTTTTTTATCGGTTATTATCTTATTTTTTAGTTTATTTAAAAAAAAATTGGTGGAAAACAAATTATTTCAATTCGCTCCTCTGTGTCGATTTTGGTTTTCATTCTGAACAAAACTTATTCATTAATATTTATTAAACAAATAATAATTTTTTAAAAAATAGGAATAGACACATTTTATCTCGAAAATATACTAATTTTACTTTAGACGATCTATGCTGAAATGATAATACGAGTAGTAAAAATTTAGTGAAACATTTTAACACAACAAGGAAAATTTTTTGAAAACATTTATACAATTTCATTAAAAAAAGCATGCGCGCCCCAACTTAAATTAATTGGACATTTTTGTAGATCACAAAAATATTCAAACTCCCGTTAAAGAATTATTTTTCAACTTTTTCGAAAAAAAATACAAAGAGACACTTCTATCTTTTAGATAGGATGTTAAAATACAAATTTACTTAAGACATCTCATAATTGAATATGGAATATATTGAATACTTTTTAAATTTTTTCATACAATTTAGCGTTGCAAAATTAATATTTTCTTGGCCAATAAAAAATAACTCTTACCTACGAGAACCCCCTTTTCTAGATTTACTACAATCACCTAAGTCTTTCATTTCTAGAAGAAATCAGTCTAAAAAATCAAGAAAGTCTAAATTTTGTAGCACAGTGTAATTATGTTACAACAGCGAACTAGTTTAGTTAGTACAGGAATCTGTTGTCAACACCAATTAATGGTTACATGTACTTCATAACAGGTTGATTAAAATAAACAGCAATTGTGGCAACCAATAGCTTTTTTAATTCGGTTGTTGCAACCAACTTGTTGACTGTAATGTTTTTAATTCGGTTGTTGCAACCAACTTGTTGACTGTAATGTTTTTGTACTTATAGTTACCATCTCATGGTAAATCGAACCATGTACCCAACAAACCCATAGAATGTTGGTGATTGCAACAGAAAGTATGCTAATCCAACTAAATATTTGTAGTTCGGACCGATTTCCAACTGTTTTTTCTCTGTGTGCACATGTTTTAGATCAAGTGGCCGTGCACGGTTGTCCCATATCTGGTTACGCCCTTTTTAGGCGCTGTAATGCTCACTTTCAAAGAAAAATGGTACAATGATGCCAACACTCCACAATCCCGACCAAACATTCTTTCTCTGTATTTGCATTGACAATAACGTGATTTTGCTGTGAGGCTTAAACTGGGAAGCGATAAAGACTGGATGGTCGTGCGTCTTCAATTGCTTAGGTTCAATAGACATTGAAAGCGAATAATTCGAAATTTTTGTGCAGAGTTCACTTCAGGCTAGTACGTGAAGTATTGAGTTGTTGAGATCGACGACGAGTCAGTCGACATGCTTGGATTGACTAGCACACCCTTGGCTACTGCAGCCACATTCTCGTCTGTGCGCAATGAACGACGACGGAGGCCATTGTCTACTAGCATACCAATCTCATAAACTTTTTCCACAAACTTGCATACATCAGCCACAGTGGGTGCTACATTTTGGCCAAAACTTCTGTTCAAAACATGCACTTTTTGGGCTACAAACATCACATCCTGCGTATCCCTTCATCTTTCGATATACACAAAAAAAATCGTATTTCTCAGAACTGTTTACAGAACTTATAAGCGGCTTTTTTTTGGCGTTCGAGATGAGAATCCATCTTCCACAACAGTATCGCAAAATTTTCTTTTTGTCGCTTTCGTTTAGTTTAGATGGGCGACCTGTTGTGGGTTCATTTGCCACTCTATTTTCTTATAAGCGGCTTTTTCTTGGCGTTCGAGATGAGAATCCATCTTCCACAACAGTATCGCAAAATTTTCTTTTTGTCGCTTTCGTTTAGTTTAGATGGGCGACCTGTTGTGGGTTCATTTGCCACTCTATTTTCTTTGGTGTATCGGCTCACCACCTTTTGCACTGTTGATCGACTTTGCCATAAAAGTTTCCGAGGATTTGTCCTTGGAATGCAAATCTGTAATAATCCCCCGTTCTCTCGTTCTAATTCTTTTTGGCTAATAATTTAATTTAATTTAAAAATTTTGGTTGTTTTGATGATTAGCAAAAACCCAAACACCTCAAATTCTAAACTCAAGGTGGCTTCTTATCTCACTTAATTCGCACTGCAAATATTTATTTCAGGGAATCCCCTTTTTACAAGATACACCACACTTGAGTCAGCTGCACCAACACTTCTGTGGATCGTAAGTTCGGCGTTGCTAGAAAAAAGGCATCGCCTTTGCTGACCATTGTTGCCAAAAGTTATAATTTCATAAAAATTGATATGTAGTCATCGTAGTCGTATTAATATAATTCAACTTTGGAATTTCAATAAAAATTATATAGCCCGAGCAATAAATTGTTAGATTTCGGAGTAGGTGAACCATTAGTTTTGTGGATGTCTGTATGTGGTCCAGTTTCACCATAGTTAAGTAATGGTAGCTCATAACGCACCATGCACAATATGGGAGTGATCGGGTTTGACGAGTGGCTTCTAGAGCTGCAGGCCCTCAAATCGTAAGGGACCTTTGTCTATGACCAATTCGAAAACATAGTACCGATATGACCCAATTTCTTTTTGCAATACAGCGTATTTTGGGTATAATATTTGAGTGCTAATAAAGTTAAACAAGGCCAACCTTGTGCACAAAGTTAATCAAACTGAATTTGGGATTATGTTGAGAAATTAAAATTTTTTCCAAAACTTCTTAGTAACGTCTCTGCTAGATCTGATAACACTGGAACTACCCTCGCATGTAAGAAAGTATATCTTCAATGTCAATTAGATTATGAAATCTCGGAAGAGAATGTATTCGCACTAAATGAAAACAAGTATCTTTAAACCACCAAATACATCTTTTATTGGTTTATGTGCCGCCGACTCCCGATAAGAATATCATGTGTTATAATTTCACCAGACGCAGACTATGGAACAATACCAAAATCAGTGAAACACTACAGCATAGACGCAAAACGCTAAACCTTGAATTTCGCGGATCCATGTTTGCATGTCACTGTGAAGGCAACAAACTTTGTCTCTCCGCCAAGTTTACACACAGAAAGCCCCCGGAATACATTAGAAATGATGTGATGACTTTATGAACTGATTAAACTATTTTAAGTTAACCGATACAGGAGAAATAAAACGTTCGCACCGACTTTCTAATTTTTCGCATTTCTCTAATCTCGACATTATTCTGTCCCTAGAGTTTTTCATTTTAAGATTTCCGAGAAAAAAAAGAAGCACACCGTAGTTATCGGAGAAGTTGTAAGACCTTAACTTAAGAAAGATAAAGACTGAATTTAAAACGATAGAATGGGTCAACATACGAAATGTAAACAACAGGCTAGTTAGAATACGAGTTAAGGTCGCTGCAAAATTTGATCAAAACAATTATTGTACAATGAGTAAGCATATTTTTGTCTGTGGAAAACGAAGCTAGATGCTTGGAATCACTGTACATTAATCGTCAGCAATTTTTATTTAGTTTATTCACTATTGTAGCTAAAGTTGTTGTAGTAACAACAATATGCTTATCATTTTAAGTCCTTTCCGTTTTAGGGGATACGTCTACAGATACCTGGGCGTTAGCTAAGTGGACTTGGCCGGACAACTACAGGGGTCCAGCACGTCATATGTACCCTGATGGCATGTAATATATGAGTCATGTACGTTTCCATCAACTTACGTCGAACACGAATTAAAGCGGCGGCACTATTCAGAATTCAGCTGAGCCACAACCACTCGCGTCTGCTGAAGAAGTTTCTCCTTTGGTGAAATATCCAGGTTCTATACGGGTTGCTAGTGCTGCCTGGCGCCATCTGACATTTCCATTGCAAGGTTTGACAAGGTTTTTTAGCATAAACGTACTCAGAACGTTTTGACGAACGACCATCATTTGAGTGACTTGAAAAAATCAATTTGGTAAAAAAAAAGAATTAACTCGTGAACATTTTCGTGCAATAAATTTTCACAACTTTCGACGTGGATTATCACGACAAGAGTGCATCGATGAACTTAAATCTTTGTATGGGGATGAAGCACCATCCTATATAAGTAGCACTGTGAAAAACTGGTTTAATGAATTCAATCGTGGCCGACGCTCGCTCAAAGGCGAAGGTCGTGAAGGTTGTCCAAAAACGGCCGTTGTGCCAGAGAACATTGATGCCGTGCGTGAACTGATAATGCAAGAGCGTCATGTTACATACCGTGAGATAGAGGCATCCTTGGTTATTTCTTCCACCAGCATACATTCGATATTGCATGAACACCTGGCCGTAAAAAAGGGTTTGTTCTCGTTGGATCCCGCACAATTTGACAATCGCTCAAAAAAAGGCTCGTGTCGAATGGTGCAAAGAAATTTTGGAAAAATACGATCGCGGTGCTTCAGAAGTCTTTTATATGATCGTCACAGGTGATGAATCATGGATCTATGCGTATGAGCCCGAAACAAAAGCAGAAGTGGGCCGTGTGGGTCTGCGAAGACGAGCCAAATCCAACGAAAGTTGTTCATGGAAGAAGCACTTCGAAGCAAATGGTCGCCTGTTTCTTCGGCAAAACTGGGCATGTGGGCACTGTTCCGCTTGAGCAACGTAGGACGGTCAATTCTGAGTGGTACACCACAATTTGTTTGCCTGAAGTCTTCGGAGAAATTCAAAAAACAAACAAGAGAATACGAATCATTGAACACCATGACAATGCGAGCTCTCACACATTGGCTCAAATCAGCGCCTTTTTGACTGGCCAAAACGTCGAATTGATGGGCCATCCACCATACAGCCCTGACTTGGCACCCAATGACTTCTTTTTATTCCCGCACATCAAGAAAACAATGGGTTAACGATGTCAACGATTTTTGTCGCCAGAAGATGCTGTTGAAGCGCTCAAACCCCATGTTTTGGAGGTGTCTCAATCGGAGTGGATAAATTGCTTCGACAATTGGTTTGATCGCATGCAAAAGTGTATAAATCATGCTGGAGAATACTTTGAAAAACAATAAAACCAATGATCCTAAATATTAGTATTTTTATTATTAGGCCAGAAATTAGTTAGGCCCTCGTACGATAGTTTACGACCCAATATTTAAACTTTCTATGCAAAATGTTTCCCTCACATGACATGCAGCCTTCCAAATAGTCCAAACTAGCAGAAGCTTGCCCCTTATCATCTCGTCTCTTCCGGTCTTTTACAGCTCTGCCTTTATTCAGTAAGCTCCTGTGGCTGTGTACTTCTTCTGCCGAATTAGCCTCATAATCTTTCTCAAACTCTAGATGCCAAGAGCTGAGTTAAAGCCGAAATGGAACTATGGACGGTGGCGCTGCTATTTTGGTTGTTGAAAAAAGTACTGACCACTTTTTCAAATTTAAGGTTTTATTGGAAAGGTTAAACTTTGTCATTTAATATTGGAACACAACACGAGTATCATGCATATGACTAAAAGAACTGGTTTGGCTGTACCTCATCCAATCAACCCATTTTCAGTACATCTTCGATTGTTTTAGGTCGAATCTCTTCAATGACAACTTCGATTTCATGTTTCAACGCTTCAATTGTCTCTGGATGCTTTGCGTAATATTTATCTTTAATGGCCCCCCACAGAAATTAATCCAAAGGGCTCAAATCTCAGCTCCGAGACGAATAATTTTCATCATAATTTCGGTTGATTATTCAATTTTAAAAAACGGTATGTAAAATATCGATTGTTGCGTTGGCCGTGTGACATGTGGCCCCGTCGTCCATGTCATTCTCTTGAATTGTTGGTAACAAAAATTTCTTGAACATGGCGCGTTGATGATAACCGTGAAAGAAAAATGACTCAATGGCCCAAACAGTGACTCTATCTGAATGCATTGGCTTCTCAATAGTCACGAGTAGATTCTCTGAACCCCATATGCGGCAATTTTGCTTATTGACATAGCCACCGAGATTAAAATGAGCTTCATCTGATAACAAAATTTTTCGCACTGGACGAGAACGTACTCGGGTTGTTTTTTCTAAAATTGATCCATTTGCATGAACTCGCTTCACAAATTGACGCACAAACTGAACCGAAAGCCGATCTCTTTTCGAAAATTTTCTACGTAAATTTCTTACAGTTTGCGTTAAAGACTCACTACTTTGGAAGTAGTGAGTCTTTTTTCAAAATTTTGTTCGAACGTAAAAACCAAACTTAAACCGAAAAATAAAAATGAATGTTATTCTACATTTCAAAGTCAAAGTAATAGGTACTGGGTTTTACAAAAGGAACATAACCATTTCGTATCTTTATGTCCACGCACCCCTAAAACATTTTTAAGAATCTTTAAGAGTCAAAACGTTAGTCGAAGTCAACATTTTCGTCATTTAAAACGTTTTGAAATCATTTAAAATTACTACCGAAATTCTGAGTTGGTGGTCGCAACTTTAAGAGCGCTTACTCCAATTTTCATCATCTTCAGCGATTAAGCTCATTTCTGGCTGAGTGGGTTTGTCAATAAACAAAATATGCGTTATTGGACAGCAACAAACCCACATGTGCTTAAAGAGACACAATTGCATTCGCAAAAAATTACTGTGTGGTGTGGTTTTCATACCGTACGTGTGATTGGAGAGCGCTATCGTGCCATGTTAGAAAATGATGTGTGGCCAGAATTGGATGAGCTTGACATCGCCGATATGTGGTTTTAACAAGACGGTGCCACTAGCCTCACTGCACGCGTTACAATCGATTACTGAAAGGCTAATTCGATGAAAGGGCTATCTCAAGAAACAGTCCGGTCCAATGACCACCGATTTAACGCCATTGGCTTTCTTTTTATGAAGCCACATGAAAGCATTGGTCTATGCCAACAAGCCAATAACTTTAGACAAGCTTAGAGACAACATCCAACGCGAAACGGCCAACGTTCAGGTCGAAATGTGTGCAAGAGTGGTGGAAAATTGGGTCCAAAGAATAGATTGCTGTACACACGCTCGTGGTGGTCATATGACCGAAATCGAATTTCATTCTTAAAATGTAACATTTGCACTACACCTGGAATAAGCTTGACCTCTATATCAGGAGCAGTGAGCAAGCTTACAAATTTAGGCATACACAGTTCGCTCGTCGAAAGAAATGGGTCAGGGTCACTTTACAACTGCAGAATATTCCGGACTCTCTGGGCGACCGAAATTGTACTGGGCAAATGTTAACATTCGGAAGACGATCGATGACAACCCTCATTTATAAGCATAGGGCGGTGCGCATGGATATCCTTTGTAAAGACTTCTGTGGAAGTTGCCAAATCGTAGACAAAGAGAAGTCAGTCAAGTATTTGGTATGCGTATTTACAGGTCTTCAAGAATACAGACTTGCCTGTCGGGGCCTTAGGTTCGTCTACGACCTGGCCAATCTATAGATGTGCCTCTTAAATCGCTCTTAAATTTTGTTGAAAGGTCGAGTTGGCTCCAAATCGCTCGAACCATCTTAAAAGAATAACGGATACCACGCGCAAAGAAAAGATATGGTTACTATATGGTCAAGGCAACAATAGTATGTTCTCTGCAATAAAAGTATGGTCGTCGCAACCATAGTATTGTGTTTTGAGCTTCATTTTGACAATAGTATGATTGCGGCAATATTAATATGGTTGAAATGTAACAATAGTATTATTGCTAAATTTAGAAATGAAAACTTGGTTGTAGCAACAATATAAATATGGTTGGTGGGACAAAGTTATTGTTTTCATGAGTTTTACGTTAACAATAATATAATTACGGCAATCATACCGGCAAAATGGTATATTTTTTTTAATTTGACAATGTTTTTTTTACGAATCTTACGCAATAATAGTACTTTTTATATGTAAATTATTTTTTTTTCAAAACATACTACGCTTTTTTACTTTTAATTAAATCACTCCTGTTATTAAGAGTTTAAAGTGTTTTTACAAAACTTGATAAAAATCTCTATTGTTGAATAACAACTTCACAAAAATTGTTTGGGATTATATTTAGTATGGTTGTGTGTAAGTCATACTATGGTTGTGAGGTTCATACTATGGTTGGGTGTGAATAATAATATGGTTGTGGGGATCATAGTATAGTTGAGTGTGAATAATAATATGGTTATGGGGGTCATAGTATGGTTGTGTGAATAATTCTATTGTTGCCAGAACCATAATATTGTTGTGGGGATCATAGTATGGTTACGTGTGAACCATACTATTGTTGTGATGATCATAAGATTGCTGTGCCACAACCATATAACCAACAATAGTATGATGCTCTTCGAATATTGTTACCATAACCATACTTTTTTTCTGCGTGCACTCAAACAAACCGAACCGGAAGGTGACTATACGTCCTTTCTATCTACATATATACAAACCTTCTAATTTTGTATCCCCCATAACTCTTAACTCTCCCCCACTCCCATGCTCCCCTTAAAGACTCTACGTTGGGCCTTTAAGGCCTTCTGATCGAACTTGCCATTTGTTTGCTGATAAACACATTTGTTTATAATATTTCTATTTTTATCAACGGCTTATACAAAATTCACGGCGGCTTCAGGAAGCCGATTTCAGTCCTGTAAATCGGCGGCGGAGCAGCGCCGGTTGGAACCGTTTTGGTATTAAAATCTGGAAAAGCGTATCAAACTACTGAAACTGCGCTGGCCGGGACTTGGTATTCAAGGGGACAACAACAGTCCTTTCGGGACGTGGTATGCGAGGGGACAACAAGAGTCCTTCAACGCTAGGGTGACCTACCTATGCTCCGGTGGAAGATCCAGTTGGTACAACCAACAAAAAGGATCGACCTAAAAATCGAAGCACGAAAAATTCAAATTTTATCACATAACTAAGTGTAACCTCTAACCATAGAGGTTACATTCACTAGATTGCATGACAAATACCCCATCACAGTGGAGGGTATCAACAGATAACATACTTAGAACAGCTTTCTTAACTTGTCTTGTTTATTAAAAATACCTTGCAGAGACACAATCTCTAAAAGTGTCGAACATTCTGACGCGGTTTTTCTGCGAAATATTAAATGAAATTGTAAATATTCAAATTCAAAGAAACCCTATGGCACTTTTCAAGGATATATTCAACTTGTAGACGTAGAGGATTAATAGCTTAAAGAGATCAACAGCTACAAATTAAAAAAGAAAAAAATGCATATCATGTGTTATAAAACGATGTTAGTATTTGCCAGATAACATGAATTTCCGTACTTTGGATATAAAAACCTGCAGCATGCTGCATTACCAGAGTCATTCGATAGAGAACATTTTGAGAAGTCGCTGTAGAATTTCTATTGTCTGCTTTAAATTAAAAAAAATACAATTCAGGCAAAAATCCTTCCAATGTTTTATAAAGTTTTTGTAAGTACAACGATTTAGTTTGTAAAAAAGTTAGTAGATACAAGATTTACTTTAAAACCACTAATATTTTTTTTAAAAATGTATCTATTCTTAGCTGTTTGCTGCCGTGGTGGCACTAGTCACTGTACCCCTTCAGATCGAAGCCAAATGTAATTCGTGTGGCACCAATGGCATCGCCTGCTTCAATGAAACCTCGTTCTACATGTGCTTCGACGATGTTCCCTACACCTTAAGCCCTATCAACTGTCCCGATAACAAGATATGCTCTCGCTTGCAAAAGAAATGTATCGATCCTAGTATGGGTGTCGAGCCCGACTGTAATCCCAACAAAGGTTGTGGCATATGTGACGGTTCGAAAATGTTCACATGTACGAGTCGAACGACATTTGCGCTGTGCAATGGTGACCAGTTGGTAGATATCAAGGGTGTTTGCCCTCCCAGATTGACTTGTGACTCTTCGAATGAAGAAGTTTGCGTCAACGAGTGCAAATTGCCCGCCAAGCTAGAGTGTGAAAGAGAGGCTCCTTTATAATGTTTAGTTTAAAAATAAAATAAATAAATTATAAATAAAAATTAATCGAAACGAAAATGTTGTGTAATACGATAGACTATCAAATGTTGGAAACGATAAATTTTAGCCAGAAATAATCGCACACATAATTCCTTTAACATTTCCTTAAGGAACAAACGAGGTTTTCTTTTAAATCAGTGAGTTGTGCACGATATAGTTCTTATACTCACAGACCGAGAACTGATTTTTCTATCGGCCACCATAGGATAGAGGGTGTATTCACTTTGTCATTTCGTGTGCAGCGACTCGAAATAAAGTATATATATTAGGGTTGGTCGATTTTGCAATCGGTATTGTGGTATCGATTTTATTTAAAGATATTTATTTGTATGTCTTTTCTCAAGCACTTATACGTGTCCGTCGCTCGCTCAAAGACTAAGGTCGTCCAAAAACGGCCGACGTGCCAGAGAACATTGATGCCGTGCGAGAACTGATAATGCAAGACCGTCATTTGACATACCGTGCGATAGAGGCATCCTTGGGCATTTCTTCCACCAGCAAACATTCGATATTGAATGAACACCTGGCCGTAAAAAAGGTTTGTTCTCGTTGGATCCCGCACATTTTGACAATCGCTTCAAAAGACGCTTCAAAAGCTGTTTATAAGATCGTCACAGGTGACGAATCATGAATCTATGCGTATGAGCCCGAAACAAAACAGCAATCGACCGTGTGGGTCTTGTGGCACTTCAAAGCAAATGGTCGCCTGTTTCTTCGGCAAAACTGGTCATGTGGCGACTGTGTCGCTTGAGCAACGTAGGAGGTCAATGCTGAGTGTTTGCCTGAAGTCTTTGGAGAAATTCGAAAAACGAAAAAGAGAAGACGAATCATTGTGCACCTTGACTATGCGAGGTCTCACACATCGGCTCAAACCAGCGTCTTTTTGACCGGCCAAAACGTCAAATTGATGCGTCATCCGTCGTACAGCCCTGACTTGGCACCCAATGACTTCTTTTTATTCCCGCACATCAAGAAAAAAATGCATGGTCAACGATTTTCGTCGCCAGAAGATGATGTTGAAGCGTTCAAAAACCATGTTTTGGAGGTGCCTCAATCGGAGTGGAGAAAGTGCTCCGACAATTGGTTTGAGCACATGCAAAAGTATATAAATCATGCTGGAGATTACTTAGAAAAACAATAAAACCATTTTTGATGATAAATATTCGCACTTAAATTATAAGGCTAGAAATATATATAGCAGCCTCGTAGGTTAAGGGTATAAAAATAGGTACTATTTCGATTTAATAGACCTAACCTTAATTGACTACGCTTAGAAACTTGCTGCCACAACCAAATTTTAATTGATGGACTGCAATTTTTTGGAAATGGATTTTGTAAACATTGTTGGAAATGACTTGATTTCGGTAAAATGAAATGGTAGCCATACGAGTATGAATGCTATTGTGTTCTATTATTAAAAAACAAAGTTCAACCTTTCCAATGAAACCAGAAATTTGAAAAAATTATCAATACTTTTTTTACAGCTGTTTCAAATTTAAAATTTTAAATTGCCTACCCTGTAGAAGGCCAAATACAATTGGACCGAAAATACAGTAGAACGTGCTAGGACACTACAACTTTATTATTAAATCTGAAGCTTGGATCTGAATAAATGTAACAGTTTTGTGGAAACTATTGACAAATTACACAATTTTCTACTTTTCTTGTTGAAGATGAATTTTTATATTTCTTTCCTCTTATGACAGCAACATTGGCACCATCCTCCAAACAAATTTGAATATCTCATCTCATTCTCCCTAATTCCCAAAAAGGCAGAACGGTCTTTGTCCGCAAGCTCGAAAATGATTAAGACAAGTAGGTTAAGGGTAAGGGCACTATTTCGATTTAGTAGACCTAACCTTGCACTGCAATTTTTTAGAAATGGATTTTGTAAACATTGTTGGAAATGACTTGATATCGGTACAATGAAATGGTAGCCATACGAGTATAAATGATATTGTATTCTATTCAAGTTCAACCATACCAATAAAACCAGAAATTTGAAAAAGTTATCAGTACTTTTTTTACAGCCGTTTCAAATTTAAAATTTTAAATCGCCTACTCTGCAGAAGGCCAAATACAATTGTACCGAAAATACAGTAGAACGTGCTAGGACACTACAACTTTATTATTAAATCTGCAGCTTGGATCTGAATTAATATAACAGCTTTGTGGGAACTATTGAAAAATTACAAAATTTTCTACTTTTCTTGTTGAAGATGAATTTTTATATTTCTTTCCTCTTATGACAGCAACATTGGCACCATCCTCCAAACAAATTTGAATATCTCATCTCATTCACCCTAATTCCCAAAAAGGCAGAACGGTCTTTGTCCGCAAGATTGGCAAGTTCGAAAATGATTAAGACAAGTGGGTTCTTTGGCAAATATGCATAGAAGTGTTCCAAAAAAAAAAATTACATGCCTTAGTAATTAAAGGGTGGTTAAATTTTAAGGGCCGATGTGCAATGTTAACCACACCTAAACGTCAGGTTTTTTTCTGCATTTCATTTGATATTTCTCAATTTCAGACTGATTCAATTTGAACCATGGAAAGATACACAAGCGAGCAACGCGTTAAAGTAAGTCAGGCTTGGGTGCAAGAAATGGCAACAGTGGATGATCAATTTTCGAAGAGAATCATCTTCAGTCACATTTTCACCTCAGTGAATTGCCGCATTTGGGCGAATGATAATCGAAGAATAATTGCCGAAAAAACAATGCACCCACAAGGTGACTCTTTGATGCGGTTTATAGGCTGGCGGGCGGCAACATCGGGCCGTATTTTTCCAAAAGGAGGCCGGTCAGGCAGTTACTGTGGTGTTCGCTATCGTGAGCTGATAACAAACTTTTTATGGCCCGAATTGGAAGATATGGATGTGGACGATATGTGGTTTCAACAGGACGGTGCCACTTGCCACACAGCTAGCGAAACAATTGCTCTTTTGCGCGACAAATTCAACCGGCCCTTAAAAGTTAACCACCATTTATATCCAATGATAACAACAACCAACACATGCCAAATTCAGTTACAATAATCATCCCAATTAGTTAGGGTTACCGATACTTTATCTCTTCAATCGATAGTCAACATTCGGTTGTAGCGATGAAATACATGGATATAACCAGCATTCGGTTTGCAAAAAATTCGGTTGTAGCAACAAATTTGTCCTCTGTGTGCGATGTTTGGATTTTTTTAAATATAATAATGATATCTAGCATACAAATGGAAATGTTCAATGCATTCTTGCTCCATTTCACAAGAAAACGGTTATCATACGTCTGTTACATAAACACGGTGCGAGTGTAATTACAATTGTTTAAAAAACTGTCCAAATATTTCACCTCAAACATGAAATATTTTTATATGCGTATATTCACCCAATTACGACACTTTACTTAACATTTAAAAACAAAAAAAATGCAATTGAAACATTTATTTTTCACAGTCATTAACTAAATTATATTTAACCTTCACCCACTTTGGATGAGCGTACATATTTTTCTAGTCTCTTGTTTGGTTTTCCCTCCCAAATAAATCGTCAATGTTAATTTCATGCGTAGGCATGATGTTGACATAATTTAATTATCCAATTTGTACCTCATTAGGGCTATTATAATAAGAGACCGAAACTTTGAATTAACTTTGCTATAACGTAAACAGTTAATGAATTTTTTAAAGCACCTCCAATATTTCATTATTCTGACGCATGAGTACTTACGAGTATAAGCACAATAGATTTACCACCTTCTGGCAATGTGTCATTTACGACTGTTGCTGATACGGTTCAGAGATTTTAGATATTTTTGACATAAAAATTCACCATCAAACGTAATAAAATTATGTTATTTCTACTGCAATGGGTACATTTACATTCGAATCTAAATCGAAAAAAGTCATAGGCATCAGGAAGCGCTCACTCTTCTACTTACATAAAATGCGGCACTATGCTGAAATGCACTTTAGTTTTTCGAATATTTTCTCTTCCAGATAAAACCTGTGAAAGTGAAAAATACTAACGAAATACATAGAGAAAGATGCTTTTATTTTGATAACAAGCGTTTGTGACGCTCTATGCTAAACTGTAGCATCAACATTTTGTTTTTGGTATAAAAAATGTCACTAGCAGCACCGAATCTGACAGACCAAAGCCTTTGATGTCAACTCTACACAGGCTACTGTAAAAGTTTTAAAAGGCGTGCAGTACTGCGATAATATAGACAACAATTTTTTAAAGCAAACCCTCCTACGAGTATAGACCAATCAGTTTACTTCCCTGCTTAACCGAACTCTTTAAAAAAGTCCTCTTATGAAAAATATCCTGTTATGAAAAATTAAATTGTTCCTCGTGTCCACCTCTTAAACGCCGGTAAATACTAGTAAGATATTTATCTCAAGACATGTAAAAACTTGTCTAACAAAATTCATGTGGTTTAATCCAAATAGAGCTTGACATTATTAAAAGTGGATAATACTAGGTAGGGACATAAATACTGTTACACACGTTTTATGCTGTAAAATAAAAAGTACTAAATGTTTTGGACCAAATATTTTTTAATATATTTATTGATGTATATTGTATCCAAAGTATTTATGTCCCTACTAAGTATATTGTATCCAAAAAGAATCTACTTATGCGAAATGTCCGCCTTTTGCCTTGATACACGCCTTAAGTCGCACTGGCCAATCGTCACTAGCTGCACGAACTTCGTCCATTGGAAAAGTGGCCACAGCTCGAACCAAAGCAGTCTTAAGAGATCCAATGTTGGGGTATCTTTTGTGACAAACCTAGTCCTCCAAAACCGTACACAATTTGTAATCCAATGGGTTCACATCTGGACTGCCTGAGGGCCATTCTTCAGAGGAAATGAACGCTGGCAAATTGTTTCGAAGGCAGGCTTGGGACGTTTTAGCCTTATAGGCCTTTGGGCGTAGAATCCTGCTGGAAAGTCCATAGCTGGTTTTGGAACAGGGAATTGTTAAGAGGCTTCACAACAGCTTTCAGAACGGTTTTTTGGCAAACTTTGGCCGTTGTTTTGACTCCTTGTTCGCAGAAATGCAGGTCAGTGACCCCATCGTAAGAGACACCCCACCAAACCATGACTGAAGCTGGGTAATGGCCCTTTTCCACCCTTGGGATCAGTTCAGATAAATTTTTCCTGAACGGCACAAATTTTTTCATCGGTGATCAAAATTTGTCTGTGCTTATCAGCGTGCTTTACCAAAAGACGTTTGCATTTTTCAATCCTATTTTGTTTTAAAGCTGCAGTCAATACATGTTTGGTACGTCGTTTAAAGCTCCAAGTCCCAAGTCTTTTTTAATGATTCGACTCATGGACTTTTGCGTGATATTCATCTCACGGGCCATGATTTTCTGTTTTCGGAGCGTATTCTGTGAATTCTTGATTTAACGGCTTTGATGACATGCGGTGTTCGAACAGAGCGGGGGCGGGGGTTCAGTTCTGCTATTGAAATGGGTGTGTTCAATGTTTTAACAGTATTTATGTCCCTACAAAGTAAAAAGATAAAATTTTATACAAATTACAGAAAAACTCGGCATTAAGATTCAGAGCACCGCATAGACCAGGAATCCATGCCTTGAATTTAATATTCGTACGTGGGATGACGTGGTGTGATAGAAGTGTGCACGATTATCATGCCAGCACACCCAGGTTTAACCCCGGGTAAGAACATCTAATAATTCTAAAGCGTCTGGTTTTCACCTCTCAAATTCCGGCGACATTACGAGTTAGAGATTTAGCTCAAAGACATGTTAAAAATTTTCATAAAATGCATTATACGGCGTTAAAAAGTAGGTCCCGGTCAGTGTGGGAAGTATATAATTAGCAGTAATCGTACACTTCATTAGGGTGCATATCACCACATTATAACAAAAAAGACTTAACAAGCGAAAAAACTAGATCATGGATTGTGGTCCCATGTAAACATTTTTTCAAGGGAATGTGCCACCGGTCTTTTCTATCAGGGTGTGTTTTTTTCCATACCAACATCATACATACCTGCTACTATCGTCATATCGGTGTTAGTCCACGAAATATGGCGTTTCAAAGTGCATAGTAACATGGGCGATACCACGCCTTTTTTTCCAATTTTACCACAACATAGTCTATGCTAATCATTGAATTCATTCTTTAAACAAGTTATAACGGTCGGTCCATTGCTTTGGCTATAAATGCGAGTTTTTCCACCAGGATGTGCTTCGATCGGTGCCAATATCATATGATCCAAATATCATCTCTATATCTCGTATCTCTTATAGTCATGAGATATAGTCTTTCCAAAACTAGAGTTGGGTGGGTGGCGCTACGCCAACATAGTCTTTAATAATGTAAACAATTGTCATGTTACCTCAATGGGGAGTGCTATCGTGCCATGTTAGAAAATTATTTTTGGCCAGAATTGGATGACCTTGACCTCGCCGATATGTGGTTTCAACGAGACGGTGCCACTAGCCACACAGCACGCGTTCTAATCTATTTACTTAAAGGCAAATTCGGTGAATGTGTTATCTCGAGAAATTGTTCGGACGAATGGCTGCCTAGTTTATGCGATTTACCGCCATTAAATTTCTTTTTATGGGACCACATCAAGTCATTGGTCTATGCCAACAGGCCAACATCTTTAGACGTGCTCAGTGACAACATGCAACGCGAAATTGCCAACGTTCCGGTCGACTTGTGTGCAAGAAGGGTGGAGAATTAGGTCCAAGGATAAATCGCTGTTTGCAAATGAAAAGTCAAATTTAAATAAAATAAACCATCTGTGGTTGAGGCTATTAGTAAGTCATCTCAACCGAATGAAACTTTCTCACTTATTTTCTATAAATCCGACAGGGTCCGTTCGAACTTTCGCAGTAGCCGGCGTTAGTGTATGTGTGTTATGTTCATAAAAAATCCTCCCTCACACACATATTTACGCGCGACTACTGTCTCACACCGCCAACACATTTCACGCATTTAATTGTCGACTTGTAGCTGAACTAATTGTGTGCAACATTGTCAACACTCCGTACTGGTGGATGTGTGTACCTGACTGGGGGATATACATATACGATACACTAGGTCGTATCGGCAACTTACTAAATAAATGTTGGTTTTTTTTAGCATGACACCTGGAATGAATTTTCTGTCAGATTTTATATGTTATGTATTTATATAAAATCATAGATCTATTAGTAAAAATTAAAGTCCCGCTGATATAGGCTATTCAGTTCATCAACGATGTCGTAAAAGTCTGGCCGTTATCGAATTTTAGGAAGTTGGTATCAGCCACAAAGTACAATTTATATAATGTTTCTAAAAAACTAAACAAAAAATACTTAGTAGGTACATAAAAACTGTTACACACGTTTTATGCTGTAAAATAAAAAGTACTTAATGTTTTTAATATATTTATTGATGTATATTGTATCCAAAAAGCATCTACTTATTCGAAATGTCCGCCTTTTGCCTTTACACACGCCTTAAGTCGCACTGGTCAATCGTCAATAGCTGCACGAACCTCGTCCATTGAAAAATTGGCCACAGCTCGATCCAAAGCAGTCTTAAGAGATCCAATGTTGGGTATCTTTTGTGTCAAACCTTGTCCTCTAAAACCGTCCATAATTTGTAATCCAATGGGTTCAAATCTGGACTGCATGAGGGCCATTCTTCAGAGGAAATGAACGCTGGCAAATTGTTTCGAAGCCAGGCCTGGGACGTTTCCAGAATCCTGCTGGAAAGTCCATGGCTGGTTTTGGAACAGGGAATTGTTGTCACAACAGCTACCAAAACGGTTTCTTGGTAAACTTTGGCCGATGTTTTGACTCCTTGTTCGCAAAAATGCAGGTCTGACTGAAGCTTAGTGATGACCCTTTTCCACCCTTGGAATCAGTTCTGATGCTTCCTTAGATGACCGCGCATACTCTTTATCGTTTGCTTGTCAAATTTTTCCTGAACGGTAAACATTTTTTCATCGGTGAACAAAATTTTTCTGTGCAAGTTATCAGCGTGCTTCGCCAAAAGACGTTTGCATTTTTCAATACTATTTTGTTTAAAGCTGCAGTCAATAAATGTCCGGTACGTCGTTTGAAAGCCCCAAGTCTCAAGTCTTTTTTAATGATTCGATTCATGGACTTTTGCGCGATATTCATCTCACGGGCCATTATTTTCTGTTTTCGGAGCGGATTTCTGTGAATTCTTGATTTAACGGCTTTGATGACATGCGGTGTTCGAACAGAGCGTGGGCGGCCTGACCGTTGGCGGTCTTTTACATCTCCAGTCTCCTCAAACAATTTTATGCATCGGTAGACGAACATGCGGCTAATCCCTAGTGACCGGAGTGTTTTGAAAATATTGCCTTTTTCATTTTACACTTGAAAAACGCTATTACAGCGATACGGTTCTCATTATCTGACCACTCCATGATGAAAGTTACAACAATTTTAAAATCCCGTAACAGACTAACGGTATTGAGGTTAGCTTTTAAAACTCATATGACATTAACGGGGTATGTTCAGTTTTACTATTGAAATGGGCGTGGTCAATGTTGTAACAGTATTTATGTCCCTACTAAGTATTGAAATAAAGGAAGACTATGTTGAAAAATATATTTTTTTTCAAAATAAAAGTATTTCACGGAATTATTATTGATATGCCGTCGTAATGTTTTTTTCGCATAACAATAACATATAAACTCGTATGTTTTTCGAAGCGTACTAACATACAATTTTCTATAGGTACTCGGTACATATCGAGCCATAAGCGCTAACCTATCGTAAGTGAAAAAATGCAAATTTTACAGGAGACGGTTTTTATTATTTATTTCAAACAACTTTATTAAAAATGCAAATGTTTTAATGCAAAAATTTAAGATTTCTACCTACTCATATAACTGTATCAAAAAACAAAAAAAAATCTGAACACATTTGCGATTGCTGCAGCAATTTGATGTGTGACTTACGATAAAATTGCTACACAATAAAATTTAAACAATCATTTACGATAAAATGCAAAAGCTTTTTTTTTGATGTTTTACTAACAATTTTGTCATTTTAAAAATACAAAACGATGAGGCTTGTCCTAACGATTATTTTTCAGCAATAAAATTTTTTTTCCAAAAATTTGACTTACGATAGGTTAGCGCTTATGGCTCGATATGTTTGCGCTCTTAATTTGCCGCAGCAAACTGTCACTGCATGTAGTTCAATCCACTGAAATTTTGTTTTGTTTTCGTTTTTTTCTTTTTGCTACTGTAGATTTTAAAGTGTTATTTTGATAACGGTCATTAAACTCTCTTTTCCCAACAAATTTTCATTTTGTTTTTCAGCAAAGCCGTTAGTTTTTTTTGAATGCTTCATATTTTCCGTCGTACATATAAAATGTCTGTTTCAGGGCGCAGGCCTAACAGTTCGTCGCCTGACTTTGTACTCACTTGCTGTTCGTTGGAGTTGTTTCGAATTGAGTTTAAAAATAAAAAATATATGCATATATTTACTCAAGTGAACAATTATAAACAAAAAACACAAATATCCTTGTCAGGATGTTCGTGACCGAATGGGCTGTTATTTTGTGTTTTGCCATAATTGTCATATGTAGTGTCAGTGCAAAAGTTGAAAACTCCTCATGGAAAGACTTGATATTCGGTTCAAAGTGGAAATCTTCGGCACCGCCTGTTCCCAGGGATTCAAGATGTAGGTGAAGGTGTAATGAGCAAAATGCTCTAATTGTGCGTGTGTGTGATAAATACTCGTATGCAAAAAATTAAACCTCTCTTGGATATTAAATGTTTTGGACACTATTAAACCAATGGACTTATATATACATACTTATGTACATACATACGTTGAATGAACAGGTCTCGTCAAAACGTGGTAAAAGTGTTAAAAAAAATGATTTTCATATTTTTAAGAGAAATCAGGACTTTATTTGTAATGGTATCGACTTTAGGTCTTAAAGTGACAGATAAAAGTATGAAGAAAGACGACTTCATATTGCGGAAATAAATGATGTTCTGGTAACCTATTCAATACTCGTACCTTACCCTGCCTTTGCTCAAAAATACAAAATGTGGTCAGACTGAATAAACTCTGTATAAAAAAGCAAAAGATGGTAAAGTGAGCGGGGAGAGAAAATGTCACTAGCTTTAAATGTCATTTGGTTTGCGTCATTTGTGATTTGCGACAGTATTGCTCTAAATGAGCGATATATCGGGAGATCAATCTGAAGGAATTTTATTCAAAATAAAAAAATACAAACATTTAAATCAAGTGTAGAAGCTTTTTTGTTCATTTAAAAGGACATTTTATGCCATTTTTTTGGAATTTAATATCCTTCAAATGTTGGCCGCATCTACGCCTCAGGGTGTCAATTCTGAGGGTCCAATTGTGGATGACTCGTTTGAGCACTTCGACCCGTATGGCGTTAATAACACCAAATGTTGGCTTCCAAAGCCTTAATCGTAGCTAATTTGTCAGCATTGACTTTGGAATTAACGTAGCCCCAAATGAAAAATGTCTAAAGGTTTGATTTTACACGATCTAGGCGGCCAAATCACCGGTCCAAAATGTGATATAAGCTGCTCTTCGAGATGACCTCTCAATAGATCCATTGTTTGAGCAGCTGTATGGCAAGTGGCACCGTCCTGTGGAAACCAAATGTCGTCAAGATTACGGTCTTCAATTTTAGGTAGCAAAAAGTCCGATATTATGGCGCGAGCACCACCCCCATTTAAGTTTTGGCCATCATCATTTTTGAAAAAAAACATAGGCCGGTGATTCCACCTGCCCATAAACCGCACCAAACCTTGATTTTCTCTGGGTATAATTACACCTCTTGAACCTCTTTTGGTTGCGCTTAAGCTAAAATGCGGCAATTTGGTTATTGACGTTGCCGTTGTGCCAGAAATGAGCCTCAACCTAAACATAATTTTGGTCGAAAAACGTTTCTCACCGAACGCTTCTAATAAGAATATAAATGTGGTTTCCCCATTTGCGATGCCATATTATTGATTTTAGAGCATATATAGGTCAAGTTGGTCCAAATCTTAAATAAAGATCCATATTTGAATTTGTAAGAAGATTTCATTGTTTCTGGATGCTCATATGTACTAGAGGGCGATTTTTAGAGCACATGGACCACGCCGATTGGCCAACGCCTTCAATTTAGCGAAATCGTAAAATAAAACATACTCACATTCTTCAGAAAATTACACAGTTTAAAAAGGACCGAGCTTTCGAAAATTTAAATGTGTCATTTGTAATTTGCGACAGTATCGCTCTAAATAAGTATATATAAATCATACATAGGGAATAACAGGACGTGAAACCAAATGTCGTTCATATCAGTCTCTTGAATTTTTGCATACAAAAATTGGTTGAAAACGGCGCGGTAACGCTTACTATTGACAATACCGGCGGGTCCTTGCTTATTTTCGAACAAAAATCGCCCAAATAAACCAAGCGCTGACTCGTTGTAAATGCATTGGCTTTTCAATAGTCATGTGTGGGTTCTCTGAGCCCAATTTGCAGCGATTTTGCTTAGTGACATAGCCACCGAGATGAAAAAGATTTTCATCTAAAAACACGAAGCATAGCTCACTTGGGTCCATGAGTAGATCCCGTTGCCTTACCAAGTACTCATAGCAAACAATTCGTCCTATCGTCCTATAGCCTCTTTTATCCTTGAGCTAGCCTGTTGTCATGATGAAGATGTGGATCATGAGCAACTCACCATCGGACAGGCAGGCTTTGTCTGCAAAAACCGGACAATTACAGAGAAGATGTTCAGTTGTCTATAGGTGTATAGAGTGAGTCAGAAATGTTATATTGGGCTTGACAGTTCATCACCTGGACTACTTATGTTGTGCGCTCCAGAAATAGAAGCACAAATGTTTCAGCTCCTTTTCGTTTTTGCAACTCCCAACTACACAGAAGTGTCGTGTGTGGGACGCAGTTTTTAGCGTATACACCCAAATGCCAGTGACCGGTGATGACCTTCATAAGGTTTCTTAGATGGTCCCTTGGCAGATTAATCGCAGTCCGAGTTCTCTGCTCATCCATACAAGGCCAGATCTGGTCTTGGCAAGGATAAGCAGTTTCCGTGATATAAGCTGCTTACTCCTTGCAAAAGGAATGCCAATATCACCACTACACCCATTTGAGTTCTTGGTTGTGCCTGCTTTTGCAAGTGTGCCAGCTGTTCAATTACCATCAATATCCATGTGTCCAAGAACCAATATATGGGTTTCCGACATATGTCTTGTTATCTCATCCAGAGACATGCGTCATTTTTAGACAATTTGTCGAAGTGGTGTACACATTCTCCAGGGATTTAGTGGCCGTCTTAATGTCAGTAAATATAACAACATCCCTACATGATACCCCATAATACTGAACTTGCCACGCGGCAGTTCCGATGTCCGTGATTTGGTCTTAAATACTCGTAATGCTACAATATGCACAAATATTCAAATTCAGCTGGTCCGAGTAGAAGCAACATTTAGCTCTTCTTAATTAATTTGAACTGCCAGTGTAAAGTACTTTTTATCCGGTATTCTGGTCGCAAAACCTGAACCCATTTTCGATTGATCGATCCTGTCAACAGAAAACCTTTTATTGGGTACACCTAAAATTTAAGCGGGGCCTTAGTAATCGTACTTCAATGCACCCGAGGCGCCAAGTCGCATAGCTACGAGTATATTCCTAGCCACTTGTTTCTCTAAATGCCTGGCGGAAGCCAGTTAGAAATAGTAAACAGAGCCTTAGATGGAGTCGTTCTAAGAGCGCATGTTATCACTATCGTTACCAAGCTCATAATACGATCGAATCTGATCTTATTTCTCCAACGCCTTGTATACGTGTTTGGGATTTATATCCCAGTTGAGGCCAAATGCCTTTTTGCAGCAATATAAAGCATTCATTGCTGCCTTAGTGCTGCTTCTCTGTGTGTTCAGGTTGAAGTTTAGTTTAGTATCCATTACCAGTCCATGAAATTATTGACATTATTTGATAACGAAGGTTCTACCTTCTACGATAGGGGGATTTACAAAATGAAGAATATTGTATCGCCTAGCGAATAGTTTCAGTTCAGTTTAAGCTGGATTAGTACCCAGCCCATATCTCCGATACCATTTTAGCAGTAACTTCAGCGCAGAGCATATATGGATCCATTTCCTGAGCTGCCACCGGCTCTTTATACGCGTACGTAATTGTCCTGCAGCACGTCTTCTCCATGGTTAAAGCAGAGTGGTGATGCAAACATTCTACAGTCGGGGGAGAGTACACCACCTTGTGGTACTCCCCGTACTGCCAACTTGGCAATAGAGTGGACTCAATGCGCCTATATTTCGGGAGTTTTCCAACATTGCATCAATGACTGACTTCGGTCTGACATTGTTTAAAGCTTCCTTCATATCCAAGAAAGCCACCAGTGTGTATTCCTTGTAGTGCAGGGATCTTTTTTTATTCCCAACCAACGAGTGTAGCGCTGCTTCGGAAGACTTGACCTGCTTGAAGACTTGGGCCGTATAGGCATGCTGGGAATCCGACAGAGTGTCCGTCGTACCATTGTGGATTATAGGGCCGTATATTTTGGTACTATTTCCCATGAAAATATATTTGTTGGTAGGGGTATTGTAATTACATGGAACAACCCAGCAAACTAAACCTTCAGAATTCGGTCAGAATTCTGTACGACAATCGGCAAAATGTTCCGATTCCGGATCAGAACTCTTACCGAGTTCGTAACGAAAAACATATGGGAGGGTTTACACGAATTCTGAAGTACTTCTCTGAAAAAAAAATCCTCAGACAAACCGAACAAAATTCGTAACTATTTCGATAAGAATTCTCGATAGAGTTTAGATATTGTTGAGAAAAATACTCGTATCAGACATTGTCGGCAAATTTGGTTTACTGGGAAGTTTCATCTTCGCTCAAATTGTATTGCCATTTTTGTAATTTTATCTTTAACGGGCTGGAAACCAGACAGAGTGTGTAGTCTTTGAGTAGAGCAATGCCGTGGAAGGTTGGATATTGAATATAATTTTTAGCAGTTCATTCGGTGAAACTTGTCATTTGTATATAGGTATATGACAGTAAGCTGAAGACATCCATAGCGGTGAGCAATAAAAAAATAAAGGCAGGAATATTGCTCTTAATACCAATTTCTTATTTTCCTTGTTCAGAGTGGATTTTCTGTTGATTAATGGATAGATTATTTTAGTGGTTATATTCACTTTATTAAAAATATACTAGACTTGTGATATATAATATAATAAATATACGTGATTGCCAAAATTTAGTTTCTTATCTAGAATTACGTTTAGATATTTCACAATTGTTTCCCATTCTACATTGTGGTTAGTAAAACAGTGGGGTGATTGGGGCAGGACTTTTGTTTATCTAGTAAAATATATAGCCTTTGTCTTTTCGGGGTTTACCAGTGTATTCCATATGCATGCAATTTCGACAGTGCTACTTATAGATTGCTTAAGCTATTTCCGGCATATAAATCTAAACTTATTATTTAAGAATCATCCGCGAATATCGACGTTACGCAATTGTTAAGCACCGGAATGTCAGCGGTAAAATATTAAGAAGGATTGGAGACAAGCAAGATCCTTGCGGACAGTCGCTTGGAATGCTCATTTGTAGAGAATTTGTTGTTAAATTTAAAGTGCCGATGTTGATTTTGAATAAAACACAAATTAATTAGGAAATTATTTTCATTTCTTTTTATTATGATAATATTGGTATGGTTCAATTATGTGTGGAACAAAATATCGGTCAAATGGCCGCTGCGACCTCAGCGGCACACCTCCACCCGATGGTCCAAATTTTCGATGACGCTGAACCATAATTGAGGTTCTATGCCGTTAATGTGCCGAATTATCTCATCCTTTAGCTCTTGAATTGTTGCTGGCTTATCGACGTACACCTTTTCTTTTAAATAACCCCAAAGAATGAAGTCCAACGGTGTCAATTTACATGATCTTGGCATCGCCACGACGTAGGATAACACGGCCATTGAATTTGTCGCGCAAAAGAGCCATTATTTCGTTAGCTGTGTGGCAAGTGGCACCGTCCTGTTGAAACCACATATCGTCTACATTCATATCTTCCAATTTTGGAAAAAAAATACTGCCCGATGGTGTCTCCAGCACATAAACCGCACCAAACAATCACTCTTTGTGGGTGCATTGTTTTTTCGGCCATCACTCTTGAATTATCATTCGCCCAAATGCGTCAATTCTGCTTATTGACGAATCCACTGAGGTGAAAATGTGCCTCAGCACTGAAGATGATTTTCCTCGAAAATTGATGATCCACTTCATAATAAGCCTGAATAACTTTAACGCGTTGCTCGCATGTGTATGGTTCAAATTGAGTTAGTCTGAAATTGAGAAGTATCAAATGAAATGCAGAAAAATTTTGACGTTTATGTAACCACCCTTTATTTCCCAGATATACACAGGGTTTCCTCTTGTGGAGAAAACTCTGAATGGTTTTTATAACTTTTAAAGGGAATCCAGACATATTTAACTTCCAAACCAACCCATTGTGCCATACACCATACCAGTCGACATTGATTTTTTGAAATTTTCGTAAACCAATTGTTTGATTTGATCTTCACTAGGGGTTGACATGTTTTGTGCTCCCTTCCTGGATAACCCTCTCCAAAGTTTTGCTTAATGTAAACAAGTTTCTGTTTGCTTTATCCACCAGTTCTTCACAAAATACCGAAACTTCTTTAATAAATTGGGTGCTAATCTATTACAATGTAAAAAAAGTCGTTTTTTTTTTGTTTTACCCAATTAAATACTTATTTAAGTTGCGCTTAAGATACAATTTTTATTTCGTTAAATGAAGTTAAATAATAAACTAGCTTTGAGCGTTGATTGACGATAATGACGAAAACCATTACATGATTGTTTAGGTTATGAAACATAATTAAACGCCGCCTGGTGCAAGTTTTTCATGTTAGTTATGAAACCGAATAGCGCTTTCACCACAAAATCATAGTGTAGCTAAAAGCTGATTATTTTTAGGCCTTTTTATTTTTAACGCCGCATCATCGTTTCCGAGATAATGATCAGTATGTTAACGGCCTTCTTGTGTGTGTGTCAGAATATTAAATACTCGTACCCTATTTTTGCTCGTAAAGGTTTTTAAAGCTCTTCTTTATAGCCTTACACGAGTAAATAGCTGCTATCATTTGTATACCCTCCACCGATCGAAAAACCTAAAATTCTAAACGATCTTGCTATGTCCGTAAGTCCGTCCTTCCGTGTGTCTGTTGAAGCACGATAGCGTTCAAACGAATAAACCTCGGATCCTTAAATGGTTATAAGTTGTTTGGGATTGTAAATGGGAAAAATCGGCCCGGGAGAAAAAAATTTACCCTTTAAGTGTCTAAAGGTACCGCGCTAAAAAGAAAACTTTTTTGAGTTTTTGTTTATAAAATGGTTAAAATTGTCACTGTAAGTTGGGAGGCAGTAAATATTATGAAAAGGTCATAGTTGCTGGGCTTTTTTACTCAAGTGGCCCAGAAAACGTACTGCATGGTTAAAACGGGCGAATTATAGTCAATACGTATATAAATACGTGTACTCAATATTAAGCAAATTTTGCATCCAAATTTAGAGCAATATTGATGTGTTTGTATTAGGGACAAACGCCAAAAGGCCCAAAAAACGTACCATATTTGCTTGCGCTTCAGTAGCGTAGTGTTGGTGGAGGGTATTAAAGGTTCGGCCTGGCCGAACTTAACGACGTTTTACTTGTAATACCCTCCACCGAAGGGTGGATGGTATATTGAATTTGTCATTCCGTTTGGAACACCTTGAAATCTTGATCTATGATCCCTTAAAGTATATATATAAGTACTTGATCGTCATAAAATGTACAGAAGATCTAGCCATGTCCGTCCGTGTATCCGTTGAAAGCACGATAGCATCTAAAAGAATCAACCACGGTGATGCCTTATGGTCGTAAGCTGTTTGGGATTGTAAATGTATGAAATCGGCCTAGGGTGAAAAAAGTTTCCCTTTTAGGGACTAAAGCAAGCTCAGTAAAAAGTACACTTTTCTGAGTACGAGTATATATAATTTTTTTTAAAAATTGCCAAAAAATTGTTTTTTGGCTTTACTAATAATCTTGCTGTTCGGTAACGGACAGACTGATTTTTCGGTCAAAGGAACACTTCGATCGATATTATGTATTAAATCTAGTACGTAATGTTATTAATAAGTGAAAAAGCCGAATCCAAATAAAAAGTAGTGTGGAAGTTTAGGCCGAAATGGTAAAAAATTGGACCACTTACTTGTTTTTATTAAAAATAAACAAGTGAAATAGGAAAAGTCTAGCGTGGCCTGTTATATGACGGCGACATTGGGTGCCAAGTCAGGGCTGTACGGCGGATGACCCACCAATTCGACGTTTTGGCCGGTCAAAAAGGCGCTGGTTTGAGCCGATGTGTGAGAGCTCGCATTGTCATGGTGCACAATGATTCGTCTTCTTTTGTTCGTTTTTCGAATTTCTCCGAAGACTTCAGGCAAACAAATTGTGGTGTACCACTCAGTATTGACCGTCCTACGTTGCTCAAGCAGAACAGTCGCCACATGACCAGTTTTGCCGAAGAAACAGGTGACCATTTGCTTCGAAGTGTTTCTTCCACGAACAACTTTCGCTGGATTTGGTTCGTCTTCTGTTTCATTCGGGCTCATACTCATAGTTCCATGATTCTTCACCTGTGCGGATCTTATAAACGTCTATTGAAGCACCGCGATCATATTTTTTCAAAATTTCCTTGCACCAGTCGAAACGAGCCTTTTTGTCGAATTGTGCGGGATCCAACGAGAACAAACCTTTTTTACGGCCAGGTGTTCATCCAATATCGAATGTATGCTGGTGAAAGAAATGCCCAAGGATGCCTCTATCTCACGGTATGTCACATGACGATTTGCATTATCAATTCACGGACGGCATTAATGTTCTCTGGCACAACGTCCGTTTTTGGACGACCTTCGGCTTTAAGCGAGCGTCGGGCACGATTGAATTCATTTAACACAGTTTTTTACAGTGCTATAGGATGGTGCGTTATCGCCATACAAAGATTTAAGTTCATCGATGCACTCTTGTCGTGATAATCCACTTCGAAAGTTGTGAAAAGTGATCGCACGAAAATAATCAGGAGTTAATTCCATTTTTTTGCCAAATTGATTTTTTCAAGACACTGTAAACAACACAAATGATCATCAAAAGGTTCTGAGTACGTTTATGCTAAAAAAAAATGTCAAACTTTCCAATGGAAATGTCAGATGGCGTCAGGCAACACTTAGTGTTGTAATACCCTTCACTTGTTGATGAATTGAAAACAGGTTTTTGTAACCCCTTGAACGGGCTCGGATTTTTTTTTTATGAAAATTTCATTGTTTTTGGTACCCATATGTCTATATTTAAAAAAGTCAACTTTCCATCCGTCGCCCAAATTCAGCCGAAGTGAAAAAATTATATTATTTTTGGCTTTGTGATATAATTTTAAAGTTATTTTTAAGCTTTATGTCCTTGAATATTATTGGAAATGTTGGGCCCCATCATATTATATACTTATACAATACCAAATCTACCAAATCGATATCAGAATTAATATGGTTGCTCTGAAGCGATTGTCTGTAATATGGGGAGCAATATTTGTACTGGTTCTATTTCACGTTGTGGACTTGTATGACTTATTTTTATCGACTTGTTTAATGTTCGATCATTACGAACTGTGCCAAATTTTTATTTTCATCAAGATAAGATTTAATATATGCTTTCAAGAGCCAAAAACTTAAAATCAGTTAAACATATGTACAGGGTGGCCCAAATGAGACCTAGTGATGTTAAACACGTATAACTTTTGTAATAACGTTTTTTTTAATGATTTCCATAAAATACATTTTATGGAAATTTAACGTGACTATGTGTGAAATATGACATCAGACAAATGATCACCATTTTGCTCGATACAGGCATTGGCTCTTTTTAGCGCCAAGCTGCTGCACAGCTTCCACGTTCTCTTCAGTACGAATATTTCGATGAGCACCTCTTCCTGGACGGTCGGCAACTGAACCCAGTTCCTCAAAACGGCGAACTAAACTTGTAATCATGCAAGATGTGGGCGCTGATCTTACGTTAAAAAACGGCGATAATTTCGCTGCGTCAGAACAATTGATCGTTGAGAAGAATAATAAAAATCTATAATTTTAATGCGTTGTTGTGGACTGTACGTATACATTTTAAATTTCCAAGAGTTCAGCTATAATCTGCTAAAAGAAAATATAAATTATGTTAAAAAATAAAAAAGTTATTTGTGTTCCACATCAGCTGGTCTTATTTTGGCCACCCGTTATGTGTGGGAGCTATAAATCAATTCCAACCGATCTTCTTAAAAGTCAACATCCTCCGTGCTTTGTCAAGAAAAATTACAACTGCGGCCTGTAGTTTGAAAACAAGCTTTAGATACCTGCAGACGGACGAGATAATGTCCGTTTTCTGAAAAACCGGGTTTTTTTGACACTGCAGTAAAAATGTACATCGGGAACCGATCTACGCCAGTGTTTTGCCCACAACTTCGACAATTATGGTGATCCCTAAAATTGTAATACTACTTTGGATTTGTTAGCCTTGTAAGCAAATTTCGTCAATTGAAATTTTTAAGAAATAATATAAACTTCTAAAAAAAATATCGATTTACCTTTGTGTTTGTCCCATAACTTCGTAGTGTTCTCATACATATGACGCAAATTTCGTACAAATCAGTGAATCTGTTTCAAAACTGAAAGATTTTTAATAAAGCCCAACAATTGACATTTTGTCCATTTTAAATATCTCAATCCCCAAAAAAATAAAAATGATTGCGGTCATTTATACGGTTAGTTCGTTCCCATTTACACGAGGCAACATTACTTGCCGCAACTCTCAGTTTGTAAGGGGAACGGAAAGGGAAAATAATGCCAGTACTGTTAATTCCTTTTGTGTTTTTCGTAGTGTGAAGTTGGCTGCAGATTATGTTTGTATTTTTTTACACAATAATCAGAACACATTAAAACAAAAATTGCCGTAACCGAATTTCATTGTGTAAACACCAGAGACAAGTTCAAAAGGGAATCTTAAAAACTGACGCAAGTGAAGCTGCCTCGTAAATGGGGGATAAAAATTAAATAAATTTTTAGAGCAAAAAAAACAAATAAAATATTCTGACCGATGCACATTTCTTTTTTTTTGTTTACAAATTCTTAATATATTTTTCCAAAACAATAAATTATCCGTATATTTTAAACCAAGCGTCCAATCGACAAATGGAGTTCATTCGGTGTCCACTTTTCCTGGGTGGAAATATTTTATGTTTTTTTTATAATTGAGGACATATTTTCAGTTTTGCCCATATTCAATGTGGTACCCATTGGACCGGCATTGTGTACAGCACCATCGGGTGAAATTGGCAATTGTTTTCCTAGCAAGGATTGCGTGCTTCGAGGCGGAATTCCGGCTGGTCCCTGTGGTGGCGGTTATGGTGTGTGTTGTGTTTGTAAGTTGAATAACAGATATTTCAAAGTCCCTAAGACATTTACCATAGTAAACTCTAAGCAATCTATAAAAAAGTTTTACAGACCTGTGGTGGAGTAATAAGGGAAAATTCCACATACTTTGTTAATCCCAATCATCCGGACACCTATGATGGAACGGGCAGTTGCCAGGTAACTGTGCGTAAAGTACATCCCGATATATGCCAATTAAGGTACGATGAAATGTTGGCTATATTTGTGACAACAATTTTATAAAAAGCATATTTACAGATTAGATTTGGACATGTTTTCCATAGCGCCACCTGAGCCCGTGAACCACTTGTGTACACAAGATCAATTGCTGGTGTCTGGCAGCAGTCCAGTTCCTACCATATGCGGCACGTCAACCGGCGATCATAGTAAGTTGAAAGAGTTTAACATGCTTTACTCTATATCGTAAATAAATTTGAATATCCTTACAGTGTTCATTGATGCTGGTTTGGGTCAAAGTAATCCCATTGTGATTTCTGTAATCACAAGTAGCTCCTTTCCGCGCATATGGCGCATACGTGTCACCCAAATACACTGCGGCAGTATTAGTCGTGCCGAACAGGGCTGTCTGCAGTATTATACCGGCATTAGCGGTCGCGTAAGAAGCTTCAACTTCAATACCGTATCCGGTAGACAGCTGTCCAATCAGGATTATAGCATTTGCATACGCACCGAGAGGAATTTCTGTGGCATTCAATATAATGCCTGTCCGGATTTAGGTTCGTCCGATGTTCTTTTACATGGAGTTTATGTATTTTATTGATTTTTCTATTGCTTTAGAGAACAATCGTTCGCGATCGTTCACCTTGTCGGGGAACTCCAACAATCCGGTGGGTACGATGGTTGGTGGAGGTACGCAGGTTACCCAGAATGCGTGTATTCAGGATTGGCTCTTAATCGGGTGTATGCGATCGGCGGATCGTATTCCTCCGCAGAGTGCTTGCGAGGACCGTGTGTGCGGCGGTACATTTAGTGCCGAAGTGGGCATGGTGCAGAAAACCGTTCAGTGTAAGCATAAATTTCGTAAATATTGACTAAACGTATTTCTTTTTTAAATGGCTATCTATCATCTATTAATATTTCGGGTCCGGCAAAAATACACAATAATTTATCATTGGACATGGTTTTTATTGTTTTTCAAAATATTCTCCCTTAAGATCAATACACTTTTGCATAAGCACAAACCAATTTTCGAAGCACTTTTTTTTACTCCGATTGAGCCACCTCCAAAACATGATTTTTGGACTCTTCAGCAGCTGCTTCGGGCGATGACAAACGTTGACCACGCATTTTTTCTTGACGCTAGAGAATAAGAAGAAGCCATTGGGTGCCAAATCAGGGCAGTACGGTTGATGGTCCATCAATTCGACATCTTGAGTGGTCAAATAGCTCATCGTTTCAGCTGATGTGTGAGAGCTCGCATGGTCGCGATGCAAATTGATCCGTCTTCTCTTATTATCTTTTCTCATTTCTTCGAACACTGTTGGCAAACAGATGGTTATATACCACTCAGCATTGACCTCCTACGTTCCACTTAAGGCACTGTGGCAACGTGGCCGGTTATATCGAAAAAACGCAATCATTTGCTTCGATGTAGTTCTTCCACGAACAAAGTAAAACCAGTAGTGTTCAGGAGAGCCATTTTAAAGATTTAAATACGTGTATCTTTGGTGTACCATCACTTTCATAAAACGCGCATATCTCCGGGAGGGAACACTTTTGGGGCATGGGATCGTTCTCATTCGATGCTCAGATGTTATCCACATCAAAAAAAAGTGAAAATTGATTTTTTTTTACCCTTAGGTCCCTTTTTCTATGCGCTGTCACATATAAGGTTTGACCTATCCGAACTCAACAAAGTTTTTTTCTGTTTTCCTTTTAGTCCGTTTCGAATTTTTAGTTCATTTTCACTTATTTATCGTTTCAGCGAGCGTTAGACCATTCCGACTGTACTTTCATACCGATGGCATCGAGGCGCCTACAGATATAGATAATCGTGGATTCTGCTTGGATTATGTTCAGCAGCCGTGTACAAATGGGTTCAAGTGATTGAAATACATTTGTTTTGTTAATTAATACTATTAAGCAGATTGGAAGAAAGGTGATTAACATTATGGAAATGACAGCAACGACAACGAGTTTTCTTCAAATTTACAATCACCAGAATATTTAACGGTTATACCTAATGCAGCACTCGAATGAAAAACGTTAAACGCGGCATATCTAAGCAAAAAAAGTTATAAGTGTGTGGGTTTACAAGAGTTTCGGTAACTAATACTGAATAGGAGTAATCCAACAGATAAGCCAGTTGTTAACACATATTGGACTTCGCAAAGTTCTGCTGTAATTGAATGTAAAAAAAGTTTTTGATTTTATTTTGTTGTAGCGGTGTAAGAACTTAGACTCGACAACTACCGGGCTAGGCACAAAAACGACTATGAAAAATTATTTTTTTTTTGTATTTTTGTTCTTTAAGAGTGCAGTACTGCAGAAAATTCCCTTGTAGACATAAAAAAAAATGTACTTTATATTAATGTTTTGGATATCCAGTCTTTGTTATCTAGACATGAAATGTATTAAATGTACAATGAGTGCATTTCCATTTTATTAACTATCAATCATTATTATTTTTCAAACTTCATTACAAGCAGTCTTCATTTTTGTACTACAAACATCTATCTAAAGAGTGGTCCAAGTAAACCATATTCAGTTTGTTTTGCTGTACATCCAGAAGTGCAGCGTATAATATAGTCCGTTACGCTGTTTATCCGAAATTTATCCGAAACCGTATTTAAATCCGTATAAACTAGGTTAATGATTTCGTGATATATAATCACGAAATGGCAGAAACATTGCTTTTAGGATTCGTGATTTCTCAAAAAGTTTTAAGCCTAGTGTTAAGATCGATTTTTCTTGTGTAAATGTGTCAAAAACTATATTGTCGGCTTAATATGCAAACCTGCTAACCCCTTTTCAGACTTTAGAGGAGAGAAAAAACTTCTTATATTTCCTATTTACAGCTTAAGAGAAAAACTTAAAGTAAATACGAGAGCTGTATATATTTTTGGCCTAATAATGAAAATGCCAATATTTATCGTCAAAAATGGTTTTATTGTTTTTCAAAGTATTCTCCAGCATGATTTATACACTTTTGCATGCGCTCAAACCAATTGTCGAAGCACTTTTTCCACTCCGATTGAGAGTGGAACGCTTCAACAGCATCTTCTGGCGACGAAAATCGTTGACCAAGCAATTTTTCTTGATGTGCGGGAATAAAAAGAAATGATTGGGTGCCAAGTCAGGGCTGTACAGCGGATGACCCATCAACTCAACGTTTTGGTCGGTCAGAAAGGCGCTGGTTTGAGCCGATGTGTGAGAGCTGGCATTGTCATTGTGCACAATGATACGTCTTCTCTTGTTCGTTTTTCGAATTTCTCCGAAGATCCAAGCAAACAAATTGTGATGTACCACTCAGAACTGACCGTTCTACGTTGTTCAAGCGGAACAGCCGCCACATCACCAGTTTTTCCGACTGACTAGTTCGACTGATAGTAGTTTTTTTAACCAAATTATTGGGGAAGATGGGTTTTCTTTTTGTAACGTCTCCTCTAATGACTTGATACAGGCTTTTATGTCAATCAAGTCTAACGCCTCTGGTTGTGATGAGATATCTCTTAAATTTTTTAAAGTAGTATTTCCGTTTATATCAAATCGCCTTCTTCATTTAGTGAACACTATAATAATGACTTCCTGCTTTCCTAATGATTGGAAAGCAGCCATAGTGACACCAATTCCAAAGAAGTCAAGCTCGAATTCTCCTGATAACTTAAGACCCATTTCTTTGCTTCCCATCCTGTCAAAAGTTGTGGAAAATATTCTTAAGCGGCAGTTGTTAGACCATATTGAAGGTAAATCGCTGCTTAATGATTGTCAATGTGGTTTCCGGAACGACAGAAGTACCTCTGCTCTTTTAATTGGCCTTACTGACTCAATAAGGAAGAATACTCATGATCAAAAAATGTGTATGGTTTTGTCTTTGGATTTAGAAAAAGCCTTCGATAGGGTAGATTATGGAATTTTGATAAATAAATTGCATAAAGATTATGGACTTGGAAAAAGTGCCTGTAGTTTAATGCTTTCTTATTCATGTGGTAGAAAGCAGTTTGTTCGTGTCAATGGAGTCGCATCGTCTGTTTTGTCTGTTAGGAGTGGGGCTCTGTTCTTGGTCCAAAATTGTTTGTGCTGTTTATTAATGACCTTTTCAAAAGTCTAGGCGATTGGTGTACACCATACTCTTTTGCTGATGATGTTCAGCTATTATTTTGCGGAGAAATCCAGTATTTGGATGTTTCACAAGCCAAAACTTATTATGTTTTAAAATTATTGAGAGCATGGATGTCCTATAACAAGCTTAGTATTAATCCTTCTAAAACAAAGGCAATACTGTTTTCATCATCATCTTCTATCAACCTAGATTTGCAATACAATGGTACTTTTATAGAATTCGTTCAGAGTATTACGTGTTTGGGAATAGTACTGGATAACAAATGTTGCTTTGAGCAGCATATTCGCAGTATTGCCTCACGTATTAGTTTCACACTTCGTCAACTATACAACACCAATTTAGTTTTACCTCGTTGGGTAAAAATAAAACTGGTTCATGGCTTAATTATGCCAAATATTTTGTACTGCCTAGAGGTATATACAGGAACTACTCAAAGTAATATGAATATTATAATGACAGTGCTTCATAGAGTTATGCGCTATGTATATTCGCTTAAACCGTATGCTCACATATCGCCGTTTGAGAATGACTTTTTAGGCTGTTCCTTTGTGGAATTTGTGCACCTTCGGTTGCTATATTTTTTTACAAGATATACAAACTTCAATCTCCTTTGTCCCTAGCAAATTCATTTGTCTTCAGTCACTCAATTCGCAACAGACAGTTAATTATTCCAAAGGTATCACCGCTTATGGATCGATCATTCCTCGTAAGAGTAGCCCGACTATTTAACATTTTACCAAGCGGTTTAAAAACGTTTAATTTTTCTTCCATGACATTTCGTAAACACTTGATGGAACATTTTCGTTCAAGTACAGAGTAATACTTTTACTTATATGTATGTTTTTTTCTTTGGTTTCTTGATTATCACTTATATGCTTTCATCAGGTTTTTTTTCTCTTTAATTAGGAAATATTAGGATTATTTTAATTCACATTATTTTTTTGATTTCATACTGAATTTTTTCTAGTAGTTTATGATGTTCTATTTAACATTCGAATTACATGTCAATGAAGAAATGAAATGAAATGAACAACTTTCGTTGGATTTGGCTCGTCTTCGAAGACCCACTCGGTCGATTGCTGTTTTGTTTAGGGCTCATACGCATAGATCCATGATTCGTCACCTGTGATGATCATATAAACGTCTTTTGAAGCACCGCGATCGTATTTTTTCAAAAATTCTTTGCACCAATCGAAACGACACTTTTTTTGAGCGCTTGTCAAATTGCGCGGGATCCAACGAGAACAAACCTTTTTTACGGCTAGGTGTTCATGCAATATCGAATGTATGCAGATCTCACGGTATGTCACATGACTATCTTGCATTATCAGTTCACGCACGGCATCAATGTTCTCTGGCACAACGGCCGCTTTTGAACGACCTTTCAGCGAGCGTCGGCCTCAATTGAATTCATTAAACCAGTTTTTCACATTGCTATAGAATAGTGCTTCATAGCCATACAACGATTTAAGTTGATCGATGCACTCTTGTGATCCATGTCGAAAGATGTGAAAAATGATCGCACGAAAATGTTCACGAGCTAATTCCATTTTTTTGCCAAATTGATTTTTTCAAGTCACTGAAAACAACACAAATGATGGTCGTACGTCAAAACGTTCTGAGTACGTTTATGCTAATAAATGTCAAACATTCCAATGGAAATGTTAGAGGCAACACTTAGTGTTGCCTAGGCCAGAAATATACATAGCAATTCTCGTATTACACAGACGGCCCTATTCGACTGTAGACGTTTTTGCTTGTCACTGGCTTGCAATTGAATATGCTTTCCAATCAAAGCGACTTCGAAATTAAATTTAGATCTAGTCCAGATCAACGTAAAGTATTAAAATATCAATATCTATCTCCTAAAATCAATTTTTATGCTGTTAACAAATCAAGTATATTATTTTTATTTTATTGATTGAAAAAGTTTTAAGGTTATTAATTGTTAAAGGCGGAAAAATTTGCACTCATCATGAACAAAATACTTGGAAAATATAATTTTGTTTCTTAAGGGATACCATAATTAATGTTCTACGGGTACGAGGGCATATCAATAATTCCGTGACTTTTCAAATAAAACAGTTTTTTAAAAAAAAAATATTTATTTTCAACGTTTCTGCAATCCAACGTTTCTCCAATTTTTATATCCCTTTCAAAAAATTTGATTTTTTGAAGTCCATAATATACACATTTGTTTGACCAATAATTTTATCGTTTGAGCTGAATCTCTTTCCACCAAGCCATTTCTTTAGGTTTGGAAATAGGAAAAAGTCACTGGGGGCTAAATCCGGAGAATTTGGCGGAAGAGACAACAATTCGTAACCCAATTCATGCAATTTTTGCAATTGAAACTGCACACGAGTGCCAACGAGCATTATCTTGATAAAAAGGACTTTTTTCTAGGCGATATGGGGTCGTTTTTTTTAAATTCTCTTTAAATTGATCCAATAAGTTGGCATACTATTCGCCATTCATTGTTTTCCCATTTGAAGATAATTGATGTGGATTTTGTAGCGTGCATCCCAAAAAAAATGGTGCTACCATCTTATTGACCCACAAAGTCAGCTTGGCATTCTTCGGAGCCGGTTTCCCGGAGAAACTCATTGTTTAGACTGCTGCTTGGTCTCCGGAGTGTTGTAATGGATCCATGGTTTATTCACAGTTACAAAACGCGGCAAAAACTCATTTGAATTGCGTTAAACAACTCCAAACAATCCTTTGAAGTTGTCACACGATTACGTTTAAGGGCAATTGAGAGCAAACGCGGCACTCATCTTACAGACAGCTTTCTTCAACGCAACTGATCATGTAAAATCGAAACCACACTGCCATATGAAATGCGTATGGCATGAACGATCTCCGCACTTTTACTCTTCGATCGGCCAACACCAATATTTTCGACATTTTAGGGTGTACTATATTGACCTCAATTAGAACGTTCAGCGTAATTTGTACTTGTGCGTCCACAACAAAAATCAGTAAACCACTTTTTACCATTGAAATCGATGGTGCAGAGTCCCAATAGTATTTATCAAGCTTTTCCTTGGTCTGATTGACAGTTTTTTCCGCAAAAAATAAAAATTAATGAAATTCACTCGAAATTTACTTTTTTGCATTTGTAACAAAACCCACGAGGTTGTATGTTTTGAACAGCTGTTTAACACAAACTAAATGACGGAACTCTCTCTAAATTTGACGGTAGTCTATTAACAGATGGTACTTGATGGGAGCAGTGTTGCTTTCACATAACCACGAGGGACGTTGGAAAAGTCACGGGATTATTAAATCCCTCGTAATATTGTTACCATTACGATAAAAAAAACTTGTAAAGACGATATTAATTAAACGGTTCTTTTTACACTGAAGATCTTGAAACAGTGATTTGTCGTCCATAGAAAATATGTACATGTAAGATAAGCCGTCGTCTAATTCGAAAACGATATCGTTACTACGCCGTCCTATCATTCGGTCGAATGTATGCTTGAGTTCACAAAACGCAACCATGAATATTTGCAGAAGGGATGATGTTTTATCTGAAACTTGCTCCCAGCATAAAAAAACTCCTTCTGTTATAAATAAGTCAAATACACTTATTCTTAAGTAATACATAAACCATAAGAGAAGCAATCTTTAGAACTATAAGTATATTTAGGAAATTAAACCTTAAAACTAAAAACGAAAGCTAATGCAGTTCCGGCGTATTTCTAGTATCCCTTATTCTAAAATTATTTATCCGTTTTTGCAAGTGGTGTCTAATAAACATTTCCAAAGAGAAAATTAAAACTATCTTAGTAAGCAATTAGTCAATAAGAAAGTATCAATTATTACTGTGGATATTAGCAAATGATAAACGGTCTGTATGAACCGGATATGTCAAGCTAATTCAATTTTTTCATTCATTAATTAAGGCAATACTTATATATAACAGCATTTTAAAAAACTTCCCTGAATCCGCAATTACAATAAATAAATCTATTATAATTTTTTATACTGTAACCAAAAATTGTTTAATTTACAACTTGATTGTTCGGGTCCATAAGAACGCACACCAATCTCAGTTAAATCTGTCGCCCGTGTGCTGTGTTCCAAGAATTTTTTAATCAGCACCTTTTTTAAGATTAGCATTTTTAGTAAAATGGACTGCTACATTCCAAGAGAAACCACACATATCAAAATGTGCGGCAATAGGTGATTTTTAAGAAGCAATATTTTGTTGTTACATAAAACATGTGTGTCGCCAAATGTTTCACTTTCGAGCAAAATCGAAACGAAGCACATGGGTGGGTATATTTTTAGATTTGTAGTAAAGGGTGATCCAACTAAAAAGCAAGATGTTAATCATAAATAAAACTAAAAGTTTTCAGAGAATTATCTTAATATTTTTTATTATGATAGAAGGATCTATGACAAGTATGTGTGAAATAAAAAATATCGGCTAAATGCTCGCGACGGCTTTTGCAATGACTCTGAGCCATAATGGAGGTTCAATGTCGTTAGTGAGCCGAATTATCTCATCCTTTAGCTGTTGAATTGTTCTTGGATTTTGACGTACAGGTTTTCTTTTATATGTCCCCAAAGAAAGAAGTCCAACGGTGTCAAATCGCATGATTATGGAGACTAATTAACATCGCCACGACGAGAAACAACACGGCCATTGAATTTCTCGCGTAAAATAGCCATTGGCTGTGTGGCAAGTAGCAACATTCTGTTGCAACCACATATCGCCCATGTCCATATCCTTTAATTCTGGCCACATATAGTCCTCTATCATCTCGCGATACCGAACACCATTCACGGTGCTCCCGATAACGCCGTCGGCCCATAAACGGCACCAAATTGTCACTCTTCGGGGATGCATCGGCTTTTCAGTCACTAGTGGACGGCCATTTGCCCAATTACGGCAATTCTGCTTGTTCACGAACCCACTGTGGACACTTTTGATCGATTATGCTGACATGCACAAAATACATTTGAATTGAACGCCCATTTTCGTAAAAGATTTAATCAATCTTAACACGCTGCTTAATTGTGTAACTCTCTATGGTTGATTTTGTCAAGCACTGAAACAAAAGAATGTTAGATTAAGTTGGGCAAAAAACTTGACGTTAAGGTGTGACTCACAATTAACATGGTGCATTATGGTTGAATCACCCTTTGTATTGAACTTTATGAAGTCTCCGATTAATAGTTGGACGAGGAGCAAACTCAACGAGAAATTCAGTATACACATCCTTAATCGAAAGGCTTAGGCGTCTAGCCACATTAGCAATCAGCCCTGTTGTCGTCATCGACTCAAGACGACTTCGCCTACTGTACATTATGGTTGGACCACCCTTTATATTAAACTTTATGAAGTCTCCGATTAATAGTTGGACGAGGAGCAAACTGAACGACACATTCAGTATATGCTTCTAGTATACACATACTTAATCGAAAGGCTAAGGCGTATAGCCACATTAGCAATCAGCCCTGTTGTCGTCGTCGACTTAAGACGACTTCGCCTACTGTAATTTAATATTCTAGAAGATGTTGTCGTCATTTATTGATAAATTGTGGCCCACATTTGGTATTCCGTAAGCAAATGTGACGTCAAAGATGTGTTGAGACGACTCTATTTGTTTCGTTTTTGTTGTTGTTTTTGTAGCGGCATATAGTGTCGGGGTGACAGCCTTTGGCCTCCTTTGGGTCAATCCGGTGCATAGAACCGGCTGTCGTGAGATTGCATTTGGATTTGTTTCGTCGTCGATTTTAGAGGCGTCATGAACATATTTCCAAGTGTTTAAAGAGATAAATAACCAAAGAATTGAAGAAAGAAAAATTCAAGTGTCTACTAACGCGAATAAATTTTTTAAGTGTTGAGTTTCAATCTTTCGCTAGAAACAGCATGAATCAGCAATTTAAAAAAAATTTAAAGTAAAATAGGAAAAGTTTAGTGTTCATGGCTCCTTAAGAACTGGTAAGAGTGAACTTTAACAGGCCCTTAAAAAACACATTTGAACAAGGATGATAGTAGTGCCACTGAAGCAGAAGATGAAATCAATTTCCACTCGGCCAGCTAAAGGAAGTTGTGGTGAATCTGCTAGCTTCAGAAACTGGTCAAACCCAACCCTCCAGAATGTTAAATGCAGTAAAAGTCGTGTCCAGGACTGTGTCAGTTGGTACTATCCCGGGGTATAAAATTTCAATGAATTTCAAAACAATATCATGCACGTTCTAGAACATAAAGCAAGTTTGTGTTTTTTTCTGCTCTTGTGCAGAATTTGAAGCTAAAATTAAAAAAATCTTGTTTAAAATACCAAAAACTAACGAATCAGTGATGCAAAAGATGTCCTTTTTGTTTTTAACACGTTTGATAAACAGACGACGTCAACTCGTCGTACTTACAGAAAAGGTGTTTATGTGACATCGACGTTGCCGTCGTTTTTGAGGTGACTCAAAACGCCGACAACGAGAATAGGACTGAATAGCCTAGTTTCAACCCGCTTATCAGCATCATACAGTCTACCTAATCAACAGAACCAATTTTTTGGAAATTCGTCTTTGGATCCTCACCACACTTTGGTACAGGAGTACGAGGGTTGCTATTTATATTTCGGGTTCTGACAATACTAGTGTTCCCAAAACAGTAATCGACCGTATGGGTCTTTCAAGACGAGCCTAATTCAACAAAAGTTGTTCGTGGAAGAAGTACATCGAAGCAAACAAATGATTGTGTTTCTTTCGGTATAACTGGCCATGTTGCCACAGTGCCTTTAGTGGAACGTAGGACGGTCAATTCTGAGTGGTATACAACCATCTGTTGGAGTGTTCGAAGAAATGAGAGATAGACGGATTATTTTGCATCACGACAGTGCGAGCTTTTACACATCAGCTAAAACGATGAGCTATTTGACCACTGAAGATGTCGAATTGATGGTCCATCCACTGTACAGCCCTGATTTGGCACCCAATGACTTCTTATTCCCTAGCATCAAAAAAAATACATGGTCAACGTTTTTCATCGCCCGAAGCAGGAATTGAAGCGTTCAAAAATCATGTTTTGGAGGTGTCTCAATCGGAGTGGAAAAAGTGTTCGACAATTGGTTTGAGCGCATGCAAAAGTGTATAAGTCATGCTGGAAAATTGGTTTGTGCGCATGCATCTTAAAGAATATTTTGAAAAACAATAAAACCATTTCCAATGATAAATTATTATGTTTTTATTGTCAGACCCGAAATATAAATAGCAACCCTTACATTGAAGAGTTGTACTGATTATAGTAAAATCCAGAAAAAAGTGTGATATACCCATTAAAGTTATTTTCTATTTCGATTTGGACATGTCTGTCTATCTATTCTTGTAATTTAAGTGTAGGTGGCAAATATGACTCGATTTTGATGAAACTTGGCTAATTACGGACGCCAGGGTAGAAGAAATAATGTAGTGCCTTTACGAAAGCTTGGTTATCATTCAGGTTTTTGGTTAGTTGTTTTCGATCGTTCTATGTTGTATTGATTTAACAGATTTCGATATTTGAGTTTCGTCGCCATGTTGTTTTAGATCTTCATTGAATTCTGGCTCCTTAAGAGTTACACCATAGGACTGTCCTGCAGGTTTCTTTGGCATACTTCCAAAGTAAATGACCAATCCACCCCCACGTATCCTTTGTTTTTCTAAATTGATTGAAATTTCGTTTGTAGTTTCGTGAAGCATATGCGGTTTACCTCGTCCGACATTGCAAGTATTAGGTTAATCCCTAAGCCGTTTAAATAAACTGAAGGTCCCGTTCAGTGAGTAAAGAAGTGTACAGCTGGCGGGTTTGAGGGGTTTCCGTTTGGACGTCGACACACCGTCGATGCCTTCAAATAATACAGGGAGTTCGCCGAAAAGTTATTCTACTTTGTTTTGCCGCCATTTAGGTATACATTAGTCTTGACAGTTCATATTTGGCAGTCGTGAAATATAGACGTGGGAAATTTATTTTTGAAACTTTTTGGATAAATCGTTAAACATTTTATCAAATCGATTACCGTGACGATGAGAAAGTTACGTGAAATTTTTGGGAGAAACAACGTGCCAGCAAAACGCACTATTTATCGTGTAGTGAATGATGGGCCACAACGTACTGCAAGATCGGCTCAAAACATTACTGCTGCTCAAGAAAGTGTTCAAAACAATCCATCAACCTCGATTCGACGCCGTACTGAACGTAAAAAAAATGTGCTCAAAAGGGCTCGAATTTGTGAGGCTAACAGAGGCGGACATTGATCTGATATTGTATTCCATACATAATTGTCGACATTAAATAAAACTTTTATCAATTTAAGATCCACCCTCTTTTACTTAATCAAAAATATAAACAAAGTAGTATACCTTGCCGACGGACACCCTATAGTATACCTAGTATACCTTCCCGGCGGACACCCTGTATTAGGGAACCCACTTACGCATTGACCGACATGCGTTCGAAATCGGACAAAACGTAGTTTTTTTAGTTTGCACAATAGATTGTGTATTTCAATTCTTTATTAAAGAATCGTGAATTTCTGTGTAAAAACAATAAGAACGATGTATGTTTTATTGATCACCAAAATAAAAAAAAAAACTTAAAATGCAATAGATTTTTGTGTTGTATATGCAAAAACTTCCATCTTATTTATATCCATCGATTGATTTATATTTCCTTACTACATATATTCTAACAACAATGACCATCGTGATTACTATGGTCATGGTGATTAGCTGTACCAGATTCACGATAATGGATTTTATTATCTTGATTGTTCTCTTGATTTTCAGTGTTATCAGCCTTAGGAGAAGAAAGTTCGCCCAAATCGCGTCTCATAGCATAGGCGTCTTCACCATCAGCATAGTACTTTGGTTCAATTTCGATAATTTTGAACTTCAACGAATTCGTGTAGAGATGCAAGGCGGCGCGATTACTTTTACGTACATGCAACGAAACGTATTGAGCGTCGAAACATTCTACCATAGCCTTGGACGCCTGGTTCATAAGTTTCTGGGCCAAGCCCAGGCGACGATAGGAACGTTTAACCGCCAACGATGTGATATGACCGCGTCTGCTGTCTTCGCCTAATTCAGGCTCTTCCATTTTGGCCAGTACATATCCGACAATATTTCCCTTGTCGTCCTCGGCTACATAACTGAGTTGGGGCCATGTGAGACCATGATAGAAGTAATATTTCATTTGATAGTTTTCCGGCAAGCACAACAGATTGCAATGTTGCATTGCCATCAAATCATCGGGTTTAGCACAACGTATATTCATTGTGGTGTCGGTAAGTATTGAGCTGAGAGGTCTTAGATTATTTTTACAATTAAATACAGCTATTATTGCTTGTAATGCTTGATGGTTTTAAGCAATTTTCTATTTCGATAAAGTCGGTGTTAGTCTTTTCTTATTTTCTTTATCTTTGCGTGTGATTGTGCTCCGATACCGGTTGTCGAATCTGAGGATTTCTCAGGAGTAGCTGGCGTACCGTCTGGATTCGTTTGTCCCAATAGTTCTCGAACTAAACGGAATTTTGACAAGAAAGCTTTCCAAATCAGGAACCAGCCTACAAACGAAAACAGAATAGAATTTGATAAGTATGGTTATAATTATAATATAACAGAAATAGATATATAGATATAATAGATAGATAGATATAATAGAAATAGATACGTAAATATAGTTATAATATAAGAATATTTTTTCAAACTGGTATAAAATGGCAAAAGCAAAATTAAGTAAACGTATTTAACCCTTGTGCTATCTTTCAATATATACCCCTATAGACATCTTTTGGGTCAAATTGACCCCATATTTTTTTTACTTACAAAAACATTTTTTTACAAAATTAGTGTTTATTAGTTTTACAACTAGCAGTTGTAAAAGAACGCAGAAAACATCTTTAAAGAATATCAGGCTGATAAAGAAATATTTTCGAGAAAAAAATATAAAATGCTTGCAAATTTTTATTGTGTTCTTAATGTAAAAGTATAAAAATAAGTTTTTGTAACATTGATTGCATAGTTATTTTATGACATTGTATATAAACACTTAAGCAGCTAGAACCGCCTTTTTCAGTTGATCCGGTACTTAGTTCTTGAGGTTTGGATTTTTTCAACGAAGATGATAAGCTCCGACTAACAGAAACCGTTTCGCTAGCTTGAATGTCTTGTTCGAGCAACTTTGACGCTGACCTGAAGGGCAGCCTCCTCAGCATGCATGGACAAATCAAATGTTCACGGCGAAATTTCATTACATCTACTGTGATGAAAACTCCAAGATAAACATCCATTTCGAAGAAATCAATAGCCTTTTAGTGTGTACCATATTTCGGTAATACTTTTGTTTGTCATTTCAATGAACATGTTCTTTATTCTATTCGAAAAAAGGATTTCAAAGATAACTTGATATCCTTAATCAAGGACCCTGGTTGGTCCTGGTTAATAATTCAGTAATGGACACTTTGCATCCACTAGGCGCATCTTGCCATACAGCGCTCTTAGCATTCGATTTATCGCAAAATCAATTTGGTGACGTTTGTACGATTTACGCCTATGAATTGCTTTTTATTAGGCAACGGTTAGGGACTGAATTATGGCGACAGACCAGCAACTTTAGAAGCATTGAAAGTCAATATTTAAGCCACCGTCGAAGCCGTATGGCCAGATTTATTGGAAAAAGAAGTGAATGATTGAACAGATCGAACGGGCCATGAGAATCGTAGCCTCGGTGGACATAAAGTACATATAGTTGATTCTTAGATTATGGGCCACTTTGTTGTCCTTTTTAGGACCTTTAAAGTCTTTAAAATTGTTTTTTAAAAAAATTATTTGTTCTTTAAAAAATTTCCTACCAAAGTGTTCAAATATCATTATATGGCTGTCCCTAGCACTACTTTTAATTGAAATTTTCTCAATTTTTTTACAAAAATATTAATTATTTATTTAATAAAACCAGTCCATAGTTAAGAATTATATTCAATTAATTTTGTTGCTATTAACGATTATAATTTTTTATTCAATTTATATTTTTATGGATGTTTATTTTCTGTCTCTGAAAATACACAGTAAAATAATATTCGCTAAAATTCAACTTTCAAACCAATCCTGATTTCAAGCAACTCAAACATGATTGAACATTACTTGAAGTGGGTGCACATCTAACAGTTTTTTCGTCTTATTAAAATTAAGTAAGTCGTGTTTTGTCACTCGTTGCGAGCGTTCACACTTAAGTTGGTCATTCCCCTGTGTTGTTTTTTAAAAAGATAATACTTTTTATAATTTTGCAAATGTTTTTTGTGTTTATTGCAAGTATAAACTTCCAGCTCAAGACAAGACAGACAAAGGGTAAGTACTTAAATAAACATTTCGGGGGGTTTTGTTGGAATTCATCATTCCCCTGCCAAAAATTTTTCAAAGGGGAATGACGATTAACAGATTTTTTTTCTTTTATTATTTTTACAAAATAACTGAATTAAAATGAATTTGTTGATTTAAAAGAAAAAATAATATACGAGTCATAACCCTGGAGGTCATTTTTTTAAATTGTTGCACGATTCCGTTAAAAATTAAAATTTTGATGTGTACCTTTTAAAAAAGACTAGTCTTTCTTAGAACTAAGACATCTATCTACCTGAATTAAATATTAAATTCTGCAAAAAAAAAATCGAATGCCAAAAATGATGTCGAAATTGGCCCATGATCTCAGAATCACCCATATGTAGGAAATCATATTTTAAAAATAAATTCTATGAAATTATCTACCAGCTTGTAATAAAAAATGTTATTCATACAATTTTCTGTCTTGAATTATTGTTTTAAGTTCTCAAGCTCCTTAAAAAACAACCTATGCATAAACCATTTCTGGGCTGGCCAGGGGCAAAATGAAGTTGTGAATCCAGCTCATGTAAGCATCACAACATGACAACCGAGTTCTTTTGGTAACCAAAAATGTTGATGTGGCTAAAAAAGCAGAGCCGTGAAGGCCACTGGCCCAATATTATTTTTATACATAATCGATTATATCCTATGTGCATTAGAGTGCCTCGGCTTGAGTGGATTTGTCTAGAAATGAAGATTTCTAAGCACTATTTATTATAAAATCTTTAAAAATACAATAAAAATGAACGGCATATTTTTTTTAGTTTTAGAAACATTAATTACATCTAAGAGAACAGTTGAAATATCAATTTGTTAGACTTTCGATAGGATTTTTGTAATATTACCCTTTTATGGGTGCACAAATCACAGGCGGAACGAATAAAAATACGAATCTAATGGGTGGAACATTTAAAATTTTTAATTTGAACTTCCGTTTACTTTGGCTTTGAAAGGTAGAAAAACATTCATTATAATTTTCAGGTTTATGTTTGACATTTGCAAAATGCTATACGAATCTAATGGGTGGAACATAAAAATTTTAAATTTGAACTTCCGTTTGCTTTGGCTTTAAAAGGTAGAAAAACATTGATTATAATTTTCAGGTTTATGTTTGACATTTGCAAAATGATATACGCCCAAACAATATTAGGAAGTATATATTGAACTTACTTCCAAAGTAGTGAGTCTTTAACACAAACTGTTAGAAATTTACTTGAAAAATGTTCGAGAAGAGATCGGCCATCAGTTCAGTTTGTGCGTCAATTTGTAAAGCGAATTCATAAAAACGGATCGATATTTGGAAAAGAACGTTTTTGTCCAGTGCGTTCAATCGAAAGCATTTCTGTTGTGACTGAGAATGTCCAAGACCATCTATCAGCATCAACTGGTCATCGTTCTGAGGAAGTGAACATTTCTCGCACTACTATGAGAAAATTTTACATAAAGACTTCGTTATGAAGGCTTTTAAAGTTCAATTGGTCCAATAACTGAAGCCTCATGAGCATCAGATGCGTTTTCGCCCAATCAGATGCGTTTTCGCCCAATGGATGAAGATAATTTGGCAGGAGATTTTACCGAAATCTTACCGAAAAATCTTGTTTTCAGATGAAGCTCATTATCTCGGTGGCTTGTCAAAAAGAAAAATTGCCGCATATTGGGTTCAGAGAACCCACACGTGACTATTAAGAATCCAATGCATCCACAACGTGTCATTGTTTGGTGTGGATTTTTAGCTGGCGACATCATTGAGCCATTTTTCTTTGGAAATGAGCAGGAAACTGCCGTTACTGCCAACGGTGAGCGTTACCGTGCCATGATCAACAAATTTTTGTTTCCGAAAATTCAATAGAATGACATGGACGACATTTGGTTTCAACAAGACGGGGCCACATGTCACAGAGCCAACGCAACCATCGATATTTTACGCTCTGTTTTTTAAAAACCAAATAATCAGCCGAAATTGTGATGTCAATTGGCTGCCTCGGAGTTGTGATTTGAGCCTTGTGGACTATTTCTATTCTATTCTGTTGCGTAAAGCATCCAGAGACAGTTAATGCGTTAAAAATTGAAATCAAAGTTGCCTTTAAAGAGATTCGACCCGAAACAATCGAAAATGTATTAAAAAATTGGGTTGACCGGATGAGGTACTACCGAGCCAGTTGTAGTTGTCATATGAATGATATTGAATTTCATTATTAAATGACAAAGTTCAACCTTTCCAAAAAAAAAACAGAAATTTTAAATACTAATAAGTACTTTTTTACAGGCGATTCAAATTTAAAAGTTCAAATGGCCCACCCTGTATGTACAAAGGGCTTTCTACAGCTCTTAAGTGTGGTCACGTCTACACAACAGTTATTACAACATCTGGCTTGTCTATGGACAAAGCATTCATGCGTAAGTCTATCGAAATAATTTAACGTTGGCATGTATGAATGAATCAATAATTATTTCTTTAACCAAAGTGTATGTTGTTGTTGTGCCTAAAACATTCGCATTTGAAAACATGGTCAAAGGTTGCAAACCAAAGACACGTACTACAGACATAGTGTGACTAGTTGACAAAGATTATTGCTGGGGTAACATTAAAATGCTGATTTCGTTATTTCATGACGTCACAACCGAAGAACACGACTGTTGCTCTAAATGGTTTGATTGTTAAGCGATCTTACCCAATGATATAATAACAGCAACTATGATAACAGAAGCTAGGACAGTAAAAATTAATGCCAATGTCGAGGCTATGGACATTTTGCTCCACTTCTACGTATAACTTAAGTCTTGTTTATGATGAAATTCAAGATGTTTTCTTGTCGATGGTGATGCAATCATGGAACGTTGTGGACAGAAAATATATTTTAACTATGAAACCGATTTATTTAATACAACATTAACAGGAGAAATGGAAAATATCAAATTGAGGAAATAATATAAAACATCGAGAAGTGTAATTAACGCGAAACAACGAACGACTGCAAACTAAAGTTGAATAACAACAACAAACTCATCTGGACAACTAAAAACATATGTTCAAGTATTCTTCTTTTTCGGAACTATTTTTGCTATTCACCTTGGGCTGGTGACAAACGACAACAGTGCAGCTAGTGTTTATAAATAGGCGGTTTAAAGGTTTTTAAAATTATTATCACAAAAACGTAACCAAAAACCGGTTAACCCAGTTTTTCGTCGTTAACCGTCAGCAAGTATCTATGGAATTTTCGTTTTTGTTATTTCATGAAGCCTGGTATTCACCTGAAACGAAATTTTCGCTCCCATACGAAATACAGTTGATGGTACTCAGTTGAAATGAAAAGGTGGCGAAATTTACGACTATTACACCCATGTTTATAAGAGCAAAAATTAATATAAACGAAAATCAATATTCTGACAATTGTTTGCCAAAAAGAAAAAATTAACAAATGTTTTAAAGCAATTTTTGAGGGTATTTAAATGAATATATTTAAAATAATTTATTTGAAAATGAATAACGACTGCTTCTTCTACACTACTCTACACCCCATTTTTTCTTTGTAGAGATAAATGCGAAACTCCTAAGCAAAAATTTCGTTTTAGCTAAATGCAAGGCTTAAAATAATAATAATGTTTAACTGCATACAGTGAACTTAAAAAGTGTACATACACGCTCATTTTCTACTTTGCACATAAAATTATTATTTTTCTTAATTTAAATTGCATTTTAACCTTCATTGCGTTAACACACTAGTTTAAATTCATATTCGTCCATGGGCATTTCGATTTTGGTCTAATGTGAAACATTTTCCCATAATTGGTGTGCGCCATTTCGAATACTCAAAAAATATTGGGGTTTCTAATTGACCAAATGTAGCCTTGTGAATTGAATAAGAAATGATTTTTTGTCCTTTATTAACACATATACATTAAAAAAAATCTACAACGCTAAAATCTAATATCCCAGTAAACCAAATTTGCCGATAATGTCCAATATCAGACAATTCTGAACAATATTTGAACTCTATCGAGAATTCTTACCGAAATCGTTACAAATTCTGTCCGATTTGTCTGAGGATTTTTTATTTGTTATGTTCCGAAATATCTGAACGAATTCGGCCCGAATTCTGTTAGACTTGTCTGTGGAATTTTTATTAATTTTTTGTTCGTACTTCTCTTATCGAACTCGCAACGAATTCTGAACTATTTATTTTATTCGTTTAAAATTTTTGTTATTTGCCTTATATTTTACAGTTGTTGTTCTTGTGTTCAGGCATGTCGGAACTAATTCTGAACGAATTCTTAAATGTTTGTCTGAGGTATTTTTATATTTCAAATTCAAATTCTGAACGTTTGGTTAGCTTAGCTGTGCGAAAGATTTTTATTGTGTTCGGAGGAAAACTCTACTGCCGGCAGTTCTTTTTAAATGCAAATCTGTTTGCCCTTAAGTGTATAGCCACTAAACCACTAAACATAGTTACAGCACAATTATTGCTTGCGAAACTGCAGGCACCCCTGCTTGTAACTAAAAGTCTTTCCAAACGCTTTTTGAAAATGTTTTTCAACTTTTTTTTGTAGAACAAAAATATATTCTTCTTTTTGATGTTTACATTCAGAATTTACCATGACATAAGCTCAGAATTCGTTCAGAATTCGGTTCGTAATGTCGGTAAAAACATCAGATTTTAATAAGACTTAATGCCGGAATTCTGACCGAAGACGTTCAGAATTAGTTCAGAATTCGATACGACAAATCGAAATTTCCTTTCGAATTTCCCAAGACTACAGTTCAGAATTCGGCCAGAAATCGGTTCGAAATGTCTGCAAAAACATCAGAATTCCCTCAGAGAAGTAGTTCAGAATTCGTGTCAACCCTCTCATATGTTTTTCGTTACGAACTCGCTCAGAATTCTGATCCGAAATCGGAACATTTTGCCGATTGTCGTACAGAATTCTGACCGAATTCTGAACGTTTGTTTTGCTGGGATGTTGTTAATTCACATTAGTAAAAACATTGTTCACATTAGCTTTAACTTAATAAAATTCAACAAAACAAAAACCGATTTGCTTCAATCATTGATTGTCGTCTGTGCTTGGAAATGGCGACGCACATTTTTATGTTAGAAACAAATATTGCTTCTTGAAAATAGCATATTTCCACACATTTTGATAAATGTGCGGTTTAAAAAATCTCTAAACACAGCACATCTCATCATTTATTTTCACGTAATTTTCGTAAGAAAGGATATTATTTGCACGTATTCTTAAAATAAGCTCAGTCAGGCCAAAAAAGTTAACGTACACTTTTTCCTAAGGTCGCAAACTTATCGTTTTTGCAACTTTTACGGTAATCGTACATTTGCGTTGACGTATATAGTATAGAACTGCATTTTTACTAGTTTTAAGTCAAGTGCCACAACCAAACGGGCGAATATGGTAAATCTCAACTAGTTATAGTATATTGCATTATTACCTTGTAAAAAGTCCACCATATCCGTTGCGAATATAAAGGAGAGATCAGATTTTGTTAAGAAGACAGATTCGCAATGAGCTCAGTAGGTCGCAATGAGCTTATTCATTTAAGATAAGTTACCCGTTTTTACCCGAAATGGAATTTAGTAAGTGAAATAAAAAAATATAAACCAGAAATAAAATGATGGTTCCATAACAGCTAAGATCCGAAAAGCACAAACCATATAGAAAATAGGTCGGATTTGTCTATATGCAAATTAACCTCTCGATTGGCGTATAACCGGTGAGAAATTTAATCGGATTTCAATAAAATTCTGCTACCGCGATTTTTGACGGTCTTACACTAAATGAGAGCTAAGTATAAGTATATCTTAAAATTTGTATTTTTGGCTTGAGGTCATATAATAAAAAATGTGTTTATTTAATATTAGCAATATTTAGGGATGTCAACTTCCGTAAATATTTCTAGAACGTTTTTTTACTTCTACATGTTATCTTTTGATTCCCGTGGAGTTATATTTTGTTCAAAAAGTTTTCTATCCCTAAGTACATTTTTAAAAACTACAAAAATAATATCCATACGCTTCAGGCAATCTTAAATGTTTTCTAGAACAAAAGTTATAGTCTTTTGGCCGAATAAAATTGGTTCTGGACCACTGGCACCGTAGAATGGAAAGTTACTTTAAGACGCACAAAAAAGAGCAATGTTGTAGAAAGTTTTGTCTCCTAAGGCACATAAATAAGTATGTTCAAATCGAGCGATCAATAGTTGATACAGATATTTGAAGAAAAATCAAATTTACAACGCATCTAAAAATGGATTTTTTTTAATTTGGATAAGATTAGGATAGAAGGTGTCCAAAAACGGCGATTACTGGAAAATATAGGCATATGTATATATTTGGGCGGAACTTAACGGCGTTTGTACTTGCAGTTAGAAATGATCAAAAAAAACTCGAAATGATATTTGGGGACGTGTAGTCCCTAAGTATTCTTTATTTTGATACTTTGACTATTTGTATGCGTTGGCGCCTTTGGCTCACTATTCATTTGTATTTCTTTGGGTTTTTCTCATTGAGTGGGTCTCATAAATTGTATATTAACTAAATGAGGTCTGGGGATCCTGAGAACATGTTCATTGTGATAAAACAAGTAACGAAGTTTCTGTCGTTTGATCATACCTACATACATATATTCTCACCCATATATGGATTTTAAATTTCCGTTGTTCCATATTCCATTCAAGCGTACTGATTTTATTAAAATCTCGGAAGGTTCTAGAATGGGAAAAGCCTATCCCATGTGAATGTCAAAAGAGGGTGAAATGGCGTATTTGCACTCGATGTACCAGAGTAGCATTATTTAGCCACTCCTTTAGTACGCCATTATAAAAAGTTATAGGGATTCTAATATGCCGAGAAGCATGGAAATTTGTGTTTGCCACCACCAGGTTAACACCTTATAACTCTGTTTTAAAGTTTTGATTTTGAGCTAGATCGTATGAATATTATTAAAGATATTACAAGAATAACAAAAGTGGGCGGAATGGTGTATTTGCATTAGAGGTACCAGAATAGGAATTTCAACCACTTTTTTCATTTGCGAGTACTCGTACAAAGACGGGTTTAAAATGTTATGGTGTTCCAGTTTTAAGCACTGGGTGACAAGATATGTGGGCTCTAGCAGGGTCATTTGTGTAGCAGGTACCAGAAAGGGCCTGGCTAGGAGTCCAATTTTGCCACCAAGTTTGCCGCATAACGATATTCGAAACTATCGAGTTTTAGTGGGATCGTGCATATAGTATTTACAATATTACAAGAATTCCAAAAGTTGGCGAAATGGTACATTTGTGTGGGAGGTACCAGAAGGGGTGGAGGCAATATGTCCCATTTTCAATCCCATAGGAAGTTTTGGAAAAATATTATAATATGCAAAATTTAAAACCGATTGGTAGCTGCTTTCGAGAGTAATAGTGGCAGGGCCTTAAATAGAGGAAGGGCCTTTTTTTATGGAAATTTTATTAAATGATGACCGATTTGGTTAATTTTTACTAATACACTTAATTCCCAAAACTTCCTATGAACAAGGAACTAGCACCTTCCTTGGAGCAAGGGACTTCTCTCAAATCAGTGAGCTGTGCACTATATAATTCTTATACCCACTTAAAGTCTCGAGGAAAACTTTTATTGGAATCTATATTGAAAACTTGTAAGATGGTTATAGGAAACCCGTGACGCCCTGTGCTTCCAAAAGATCGAATTAACAATATAATAAATTAAGTGGCAGGGCCTTCTTATGGGAGCTTAACTAAACTCTCTCAAATCAATAGGTTGTGCCCGATTTAATTCTTATATTACGGACCAAAACTTACTGTTAAACGCTAGCTCCGAACTGCTAAGGCATTTTATAGAGAAGTTTTTACATAGAGATAAATCTCTTGTCGTAAAGTCGCCGACATTCATGAGGACGAAACCTGCCACTAAAAACCGTAAGATTTTCTCTCCCAAAGTTGTACCGGGAAAACCCGGCATGATAGACGTGCACACAACCAGCTTGAAACAGCGGCCACATAGTTGGTTATATACCTTATATAAGTTACTATACTAATTTTGAGCAGAATCCGAGAATAGCGTAGCTTTCAAGGAGCAGGACCTCAAATCGAACTTTGCATGGGGGCTATGCAAAAAATGACATGAAACAATAAGGTCCAATTTCACTATCTAAAGCGTTCTGTGCAAAATTTTAACAAGATCAGTTTTCATTTCAGACTCCCAAGGATGGGTTCATTACTGGATTGAAAATTTATAATTTCTATAGTTTGTCGATTGATATTAGTGTTCTGCAATTTGATTACAAACAATTATTAACACTTAGTTATATACTCTCTTCCACAAACTTTTTCCCCTCCTTTTTCTTTTTCGGGAAAAGCAAAATAAATTTTCAAATTTCCCGGGATCCCGGTCGGGAAAAATAACAAATATAAATTTGAACCATGTTTTATTAAAAAAAAAGTAAGGAACACTTTCAATATAGCAAGAAAGCAAACTTTTTATTGAAATAGGAACTTAAATTGCACTTTTCTGCACCGGAAATAGTTGAACCTTTAAACTTTCATATCGTAAGTATCAGTTTTAGGACTATTTGGAATCAAATAATAAATATTTCAGAGGTAACGGAGACCTGGTATTGCCGTAAACGACAAAAAAACAATTCCGACTTAAGAATATAGCTGCGTTTTTTTTATCTTGAAAACCAAATATATCGCAAAAATGTTAATTCTTATAAAATGCGTTCATTTTCGTTCAGTTTGTCGTTTCTTCTCTTTGGGACCATACGAAATTTCGAAACATCTGAATAAGAATACAGTCCTGTGACCCATTTAGGCTATTTTAATTATCAGGCAGTTAACAGTTTTTAATGTGTAACCATATTTCTGTTGAGTTTCATCTGCTTAACATACATTCGGAGTATATGATTATAGATTCCACCGAATCTATTTTCTGTCTTTATTAAATTGGATCCCATTATAGGTTATAAGATATTTCTTCTACTCAATTCACCCAATTGTGATGCCGTGGTGGGTAAAACAAGCGTAAATACTGTTAAGTAAGTTGAGATAACTTGAAATCCAAACGAAATCCACTTCGAAATACCTTGTACCCCATACCCTTTAAAGAATACACATACTTGTATGTTATTGGATCGACGTTAAATTCAAAAAGAGATAACGGTCAAACGAATCAACCGAGGATCCTGAAATCTTGCTTATGGTTATAAGTGGTTTTGGATTGTGAAATCGGTCTAGGGAGAAAAGGTGTTTCTTCCAGGGACGAATGGTACCACGGAAAAAGTGAACTTTTGCTTAACAAATCATAATTTTTTGTGGACGGACAATGGTTAAAATGTGTACTTTTAATTGGGACGCTCGCAATACCTCAAAAAGAGCATATTTACTTGATTTTTTCGGCTCATGTGGCCAAAAACCTCCCCCATGGTAAAAACGGTTTATCAAGAGTCAATATGGACATGGACATATGTTGTATTCAGCGTAACTTCGTCAATAATACTGGGTGGACGATTTAACATTTTTAATATGAATCGTCAAAATTTCTGCGAAGACGCTTCGGATGGTGTTCCATTATTCAATGACAAAGTTCAACCTTTCCAATAAAACCAGAAAATTGAAAAAAATATGTTCTTTTTTTTAAAATCAATGCAAAATTAATATTTTAAATGGCTCACCCTATACTTTGTTGGGGCATAAATACTGTTAGACACGTTTTATGCTGTAAAATAAAAAGTACTGAATGTTTTTGGACCAAATATTTTTATTATTTCTATTGGTGTATATTGTATCTAAAAAGAACCTACTTATTCGAAATGTCCGCCTTTTGCCTTTACACAAGCCTTAAGTCGCACGGGTCAATCGTCAATAGCTGCACGAACCTCGTCCATTGGGAAATTGGCCACAGCTCGAACCAAAGCAGTCTTAAGAGATCCAATATTGGGGTATCTTTTGTGACAAACCTTGTCCTCTAAAACCGTCCACAATTTGTAATTGAATGGGTTCAAATCTGGACTCCCTGAGGGCCATTCTTCAGAGGAAATGACCGATGGCAAATTGTTTCGAAGCCAGGCCTGGGACGTTTTAGCCTTATGGGCCGGCGCAGAATCCTGCTGGCAAGTCCATGGCTGGTTTTGGTAAACTTTGACCGATGTTTTGACTCCTTGTTCGCAGAAATGCAGGTCAGTGACCCCTTCGTAAGAGACACCTCACCAAACCATGACTGAAGCTGGGTGATGATCTTTTCCACCCTTGGGATCAGTTCAAATGCTTTTTAGATGAGCGTGCTTCCTTAGATGAGCGTGCTTCCTTAGATGAGCGCTCTATCGTTTTGCTTGTTAAATTTTTCCTGAATGGTAAAAAATTTTTCAACGGTGAGCAAAATTTTTCTGTGCAATTTATCAGCGTGCTTCACCAAAAGACGTTTGCATTTTTCAATCCTATTTTTAAGCTGCAGTCAATAAATGCCCGGTACGTCGTTTGAAAGTACCAAGTCTTTTTTAATGATTCGACTCATGGACTTTTGCGTGATATTCATCTCACGGGCCATGATTTTCGGAACGAATTTCTGTTAATTATTGATTTAACAGATTTGATAACATGCGGTGTTCGAACAGAGCGTGGGCGACCCGACCGGTGGCGGTCTTTTACATCTCCAGTCTCCTCAAACGGTTTTAGGCATCGGTAGACGAACATGCGGCTAATCCCTTGTGGCCGGAGCGTTTTGAAAATATCGGTTTTTTTCATTTCACTCTCGGCTTTGAAGGACTTAAAAAATTCCAGGGATCCGGGTATATGTACAATTCCTGAGATTCCTGGGAAATCCCGGGCCGGAAAAATCCCTATCCTTCAGTGTGGTGTAGGGAAAATGTAGCGTTGTGAATATAATCACGACAAAAAATGTAACAAGTTGTCATTCCTCATTTGTTACCTCCTACGAAAATGTCCTGCTTTGCCCTTAGAAATTACTATGTAGTCTGCACCCACACAAACCTTATTAAAGGTATGCCAACATGTTTATAGTTTCCACTACTCTACCCTACAAGAACGTTATTGTTAAAAGGCGTGCAAGATGGTTTGTTTAACGCTCTAAAAGTGGTTTCCGCTAAGGATATCTTAAATCTTGGAGATATAGACAGCGCGTGGTATTCCACTTTTAAAACAATTGGCAGACATATTCGTACGTATATACATACATATGTACACATGAACGTTGTGTACACTACATCAACATGATACCGGTTGATAGGTTAGAATTTTTGTCAAATCTAGTACAGCAAGCAAATTCGGTTAAAACTGTAGCATAATCAATTGTAAATACCTTTAGTGAATATAATTGGCCTTTTATTTCGAAAGAAATTGGATATTTATTCTATTGCTGGAAATTCGCAACCACAAACACCACACGCGAAATTAAATATTAAAGAATGACAGACAGCTGATGTCCCGCAGACAGCTAACGACAATCAGCTCGAAATGGTAGCACGAAAAAATATGAACTTTTTTTATATTTTCAGAGACAAGAAAATTACACATAATTGATCCTTCAAGTTGAAAAAATGTATTTGTATGCAATTTTTGTAGTAGTTGCCTCTATACCTTATAATTTTAATTCATAATTTCGATTTTTCTTGGCAGAAATAGTACACTTTTTTCCACCTGTGCAGTACTTACAAAATTTAGAGGTTACCTTTCATATTGACAGTAGCAGTTCTTGTTTATTTGTTATTTAATATTTAATCAGATTTTCAATAAAAAAAAGTAAAATGTTACGCCGCTTTCCTCAGCTTGTTCTGAACCAAGTACGTTCCAATTCTTCGTGTGCTTCTCGGAAATTTTCTTCGTTGACTGGTAAACAAGACAAATGGGATTTATATGCCGGCGTGCTTGTGGAAAGATTACCAGTGGTCTCCAAAGAATTGAATGCAATTGAAAAAGAGTTCCAACAATATTTGTGGCAAGTTGAATTTGAAAAGTCTCTTAAATCTAATCATGAAATGCACCATGAACGCGATTTAAAACAAGCCGAACGTTTGAAGAAGGGAAAAATCGATCTGGATGAGGCCGCTACGAAACAAACGGCTCAAGATTTAAAGGACGCCTACACTGAGGAGTTCAATAAGTTTAAAGCTGCTCCTCGCAAGACAAATGATGATGCGGCCAATACAATTGTATCTACCAACCGTTGTTTAGACGACACATTATATCTTTTGGTGGAGCAAACTTTGGGCACCAAAAGTCATTTTCTGTTACCGCAAGGACCACGTTTGGACGGCGAGACAATGCGCCAGGCTGCCGAACGCGTCGTTCGGGAGAAGTGCGGTGACAAAATGGAGGTGCTATTTTACGGTAACGCTCCCTGTGGCTTTTACAAATATAAGTATCCAGCGGCGGCACGTAGTCAAACTGTAGGGGCAAAGGTATTCTTTTTCAGAGCCTCACTGAAGAACGGCAACGTTGACGACAGTGTGAGCAAGAAGTTTGAATGGCTAAATAGTAAGGCTCTCAGTAGTAAATTAGAAAATGACCAATATGCCGAGAGTGTGCAAAAGTTTGTATTCTAATTTGTACTGTTACCATAATAAAGTTTGTGTTATTGAAAATCTATAATTAACCTAAACAATTTTTCATCATCTACTAGTGAAGACCATTAGGGCAGAGCTCAGTGTAAAAATGACGTCTCCTTTGCAACTCCCAATAATGCTGGAGGTAAACGAGCTGTCTAAGGAAGGTTTGTGTGGAGTTTGTCTTAAATGTGACACCGCTCGTTCAGCGTTTTATATGGCAACAAACTCTGACAATATTTTTGTACAGAGTACGTGCATTGCATCCAATATTAACTACCGTCTTTTCGCTGGAAATTTGCAGGTAGATCAAACACTTGTTGCTAATAAATCAAGAAATCACTAGAACCGTCGTGGTGCGATAGTTTGCACAAGTAATACCAGTTTTAAATACGGGTTTCCATCTCGTAGTTGCGGAGACTTTAAGAGTAAGCGATTAATCTTTTAGCAATGTAAATGCTTTTCTTAATAATGCATTAGCCGGCAGTCAGTACAAAACATAGTCCGCAGCGTTCTGATTTCGAGGGAAGTTCCCGGTCCTTAAAGGAACATTAAGACAATTATGTATGAAGTTGTACCATGGTGCTAGTGAAGTTACTGCCAAGCAGTCCGATTTCTCGACCATTTCCAATTGAAATTGAGAAAATACGAATTGAAATTAAGAAAATACTAATTGAAATTGAGATACGTAAATTGAAGTTGCGAAAAACAAATGGATATTAAGAAAATAATATTAAGAAACAATTCACACATTAAATAATATAAGTTTCTTGTCTTCATCGAAACCTGGTTCTTGTAAAGTACATGAAATGTGTCTGCTTTAGAGTTTGCTAACAATGACAGAGCAGTGCAACATTCAACAAGTTTTTACCAAAGACCGTTCGAATTGGTGGATATGCCTGTAGAAATACAAGTTTTAATATCAATTTCCCTTTTTTCAATATCAATTTGTATTTTGCCAATTTCCATTTGTATTTTATCAATTTTTATTTGTATTTTCTCGATTTCAATTTTCGCTACTCAATTTGAATTTCCAATTTGAATTTTTTCAATTCAGTTTTTTAAACTCAATTTTTATTTTTCCTTATTTCAATTTTTATTTTCTCAATATCAATTTACGATTCTAAATTTCAATTGGAAATGGTGTAGTCGGTCGTATTTCAGAGTGCTGTGGAAATGTTGGATAAACATAAGATAAGGAGATTTGCTTCTTAAATGAAAAACCATCATTTTACATAAAGCCTGGAAATCACTTATGGTAACAGTGTTTTGCATTTTTTATTTTTTTTTGGAGAAAAGTGGGTCATTTAGGAAAATGTGTACTGGCAAAGTATTTGTTTATTGACCAACCGTTAAAACCCGGTGCGTTTCCAAACAGAAGATTACAAACGGCAAACCGTTCGCCCTGCACTATTCATGGTAGAGCAAGTACTACTTATAAAAAATTATGCGTCCACAAAAAAGTAAGATTTGTAAAGATAATTTAAAAAAACCGGTGTACCTTTAGATTCTTAAGGGAACAATGTATTCCCCGTAGGGCGATTTGGGTCGTTTACAATCCCAAACAGCTTATGGCCCAAGCCATCAATATGTACAATTTTAGGATTCTAAGTAATTGACCGCTATCGTGCATTCAGACACACCGACGGACATGTCATTTTCATTTTGTTATCTTTACGTTACACATGCAATGTGGCAATGTTGTTGTCTTGAGTGCAAAGTGTATAAATGGCGTTGAGAACCATATATTTGTGGAGGTAGACAGGAATACAATCGATTTATATAACGTTCTGAAAAATAACTTGGTGCTATTGGCCAAAAAAAAATGGATCTGGTAGCTGGATATGTGTCCAAGACGACGATTCCAACTAAAAAGTCAACAGAATTTTCGATTTACTCAAAAAACTGAAATTTCTATGTTTCCAATTATTTTTTGCAGATTATTTGGTTTTTGTTATATTTTCTTTGGAATATAAACAAGAGGACAATATTTTTTATTTAAGGTATAGTACAGGTTGGCCCAAATGAGACCTAGTGATGTTAAACACGTATAACTCTTGTAATAACGGGTTTTTTAAATGATTTATTTTTATTTGTTCAATACATTTTATGGAAATTTAACGTGACTATGTGTGAAATATGACATCAGACAAATGACCACCATTTTGCTCGATACAGGCATTAGCTCTTTTTAGCGCCAAGCTGCTGCACAGCTTCCACGTTCTCTTCAGTACGAATATTTCGATGAGCACCTCTTCCTGGACGGTCGGCACTGAACCCAGTTCATCAAAACGGCGAACTAAACTTGTAATCATGGAAGATGTGGGCGCTGATCTTACATTAAAAAAACGGCGATAATTTCGCTGCGTCAGAACAATCTTTGAGAAGAATAATAAAAATCGATAATTTTAATGCGTTGTTGTGGACTGTACGTATTCATTTAAAATTTCCAAAAAGAAAAAAATAAATTATGTTTCAAGCGGGAAAAATAAAATATATTATATTTACTATACAATAAATCTTTATAGGACATTTAAAGTCTTTAAAATTGCTTTTAAAAAAATAATTTGTTCTTCAAAAAATTTCCTAGCAAAGTGTTCCAATATCATTACCCTGGTGGTCCCATTGACTACTTTCAATAGAAACCTTCTCAATTTTTTACAAAAATTTTAATTATTTATTTAATAAAACCAGTCCATAGTAAAAAATAATATTCAATTAATTTTGTTGCTATTAACGATTATAATTTCTTATTTAATTTATATTTTTATGGATGTTTATTTTCTATCCCTGAAATAACACAGTATTCCCCTGTAAAATCTAATATTCGCTAAAATTCAAACTCCAAACCAATCCTGATTTCAAGCAACTCAAATATGATTGAACATTACTTTAAGTGGTTGCACATCTAATAGTTTTTTTGTCAACAGTCTTATTAAAATTAAGTAAGTCGTGTTTTGACACTCGTTACGACCGTCACACTTAAGTTGGTCATTACCCGGTGTTGTTTTTTAAAAAGATAATTAATACTTTTTATAATTTTGCAAGTATTTTTTTGTGTTTATTGCAAGTATTAACTTGCAGCTCAAGTAAATTTTGTAATGAAAAGTACTTAACAAACAATTCAGGGGGTTTTGTAGAAATTCATCATCCCCTGCCAAAATTTTTCACAGGGGAATGATAATTAAACTTTAGTTAATGAAGTGTAATAATTTTTAGGATTTAGGCTGAAAATAAGTGGAGAACAAACTAGAGGCTGAAAAATGCGATAGGCAGAAAAAAAGCGAGATCAGAAAATAAAAGACGATCCAGTTAATTATGAAGAACAAAAAAAAATAAAATATTGATGTGTACTTTTTAAAAATGATTTGTCATTCTTAAAACTAATACATCTACCTGAATTAAATATTAAATTCTGCAAAAAAATCGAATGCAAAAAATGATGTCGAAATTGGCCCATAATCTCAGAATCACCCAAATAAAGAAGAGGACAATAGTTTTTTTTAAGTTATAGTATATATGTATCTTATCTCCAGCTTTTATTTGATATATAAAAAAAACATATTGCGTTTATACTTTTCATATTACTTTTACATCTTTTAGATTGTTTGCTAACTGTAGCTTTTTTATGTTCGTAAGATTACAGTTAAATTCTGCAAAATAAATCCTTGATCTATTTTGGCGCTTTTTTTTTTATCACGCTGACAATACAGTGCACTTCACTGCCTCATTTACCTACTTTATACAGCACTGCTTACGGTTTCGGATGTATACTTGTCACACCACGAAAAAACGGTATCGATCGAACCCCCTTTAAAATCAGCTGTGTTTTTCTCTCAGTGGCAACAAAAAACATTTTGTAATGACGGAACACTTTAAAATAAACATGAAGAAATTTAAGAATTTTAGGCTTTATACTATCGTTTGATACGCTTCAAGCATTTATTTGTTATTAATTTCGAAAGAAATCGTGCAACAACTTTCCCGTTCCGATAAAGCTCGTTCATAGAGGATATAGGCATATGACACGAATCATAAAGCAATAACTTTGTATGTTTACTTTTTCCAGAAAAAATTGAAAGATTCAGTTTGAGAGAGTAAGAATGATTTTACACATTTTTTGCAAATTTGCACAAGTAAAGAAACAACTTCCAGTACAATTTTGCAAGAAATCAGCTGTTGATATTTTTTGTTTGATATTTAGTTGAGAAAAAAAATAAGCTTAAGAATGGAAAGAAACAACTTAATTTAAAGTGCTCGCCAGGAAAAAGTTTAGAAATTTCATTTTTGTTTCAGACGCGGAATTTAAAGATTCTATGGCACAGGAAGCGTTGGACATGGCTCACCGGAATTCGCGGAATCAGTTTGCACATATTCTATTCATTTTTCATTTAAATTCCTCTTAAATATTGATCAAAATAATAAAAAAAAACTATGGTAATATATTCAGAATTTCTTTTAATGACCAATTTGTTGTTTATTTCTTTCGTTGTACTATTTATATATGTGACGCGCAAAATAGAAAGGGACCTAAGGTTAAAAACCAGTTTTGTTTAGGAGAGCCATTTTAAAAAATTAGGTCCCTTTCTATTTGCGCTTAGAATCGTCGACTTCACTTTCATAAAACGCGCATATCTCTGGGAGGGAACACTTTTGGGGCATGGGATCGGTCTCATTCGATGCTCAGATGTTGTCCACATCAAAAAAAAAATGAAAAGTTGATGAAAAGTTTTGTTCAGGAGAGCCATTTTAAAGATTAGGTCCCTTTCTATTTGCGCTTATAATCGTTGACTTCACTGTTATAAAACGCGCATATCTCTGGGAGGAAAAACTTTTGGGGCATGGGATCTCATTCGATGCTCAGATGTTGTCCACTTAAAACAAAATGAAAATTGTTTTTTTTTACCCTTAGGTCCCTTTCTCTATGCGTTGTCACATATATGGGCTGTGATGGTCAAGTTATATGTTTTGATGTAAATAAAACTAAATTATTTTATCTTTTGGTTTGTTTCTAACTTCATTTTTTATTAATTTTTATTAAATATGTTGTAGACATAAATAAATACATTAAGTTACATTACATTAATTTTTCTTTTTGCTATACTATTAGTAAATAGTTTACCCAACTTACGATTTAGTTTACATCACGAAAAATTACTTATATTAAAACTGGACTTCACGACACAGTTAATAAATAAATAATTATACAATGTAAAAATTACAGAAGGAAGAAACTTAAATACAAATATCACAGAGCTGTATGCTTCAAAATAACGCAACGAAATACTGCAGCTTAGTGGTGTCTTTATCTTCTTTGGTGTTTAAAGATTTGTTTATTCTTTGTTGAATTCTTAGGCTCTCCAGTGTATACCCTTTGTTTTCGTTTCTCTCTCTGTCGAGTATATTGACGTTTTTAAAGTTTACTTTATGTCCGCTCTGTTTTGCATGTTGTGCAAGTGCAGTTGCCTCCTTGTCTTTTCTGATGTCTGTTTCGTGTTCTGAGATTCTAATGTGTAATGTTCGCTTTGTTGTTCCAACGTACACTCTTTGGCAGTCTTCGTTGTCATTGCCACTGCAATGATCTCATATACAACGTTGTCTGTGTTGAGTTTGTGATTTGTTTTTGTTGCGAAGCGTTTGTTTGGATTTGTACGCTATTGTTGTATTCTCATCATGTAATGTATTTTGTAGCTTCTTACCAAGCTATATTATATATTTTTCTTTCCTTACCTTAATAAACCAGCTGATTTAAAACTGCAACTAAATTTTTTTACTATTAGTTTTGAAAAAGTCCTTAGACCTTTGGTCCTGCTTACACTCAAGAAATGTATTACTCAAGAAATCTAGTAGATTCCAATCAAAACCGGCAACTCCATTTTTATATGGTGATGCTACAACAACAGCTGTATTTGTCAGTCTTAAAATACTTCTTACCATATAAAATATATTTAGACATCTGCAGCTGGCCTACCGAACAGCGGCCTACAGTATCCAAGTCGGCCTTCAGGCTTCTGTTGTTTTTGTTTGTCGCAAGTGAACGTATAAGGGTTGCCATCTTTGTCTTAATTTGTTAAATTAAGTGCGGGAACATACAACTGTGTGTAAACAACTGCCAGCTGTTAGTAATTTTTATTTGTGTTATTTTTCTCGTATAAATAACAATTCGTAATATCTTTAATAATATCTCTACGTTTTCAAATTAAAATAAAAATATGGACAACACAAATAATGTGCAAATAAAAGTGGAAAATGAAGCCCAAAATGAGTACGAAGAAGAATCGTATGAAGAATATACCATCAACTATATAAATTGTAAAGAGGAGGACATATCAGACTATGCCATCACAACTGCTGAACCACACGCTCATGCACGTCATCGTAATCAAGAACAACTGGACAAAAATGCAGGCGACAGTAACACAAAAGAGAAACAAGTAAATGTAAATTGTCACGATAAGAAAACGATTGTAACGCATTTTCTTGACAATGGATGGACTTCAAAAAGTTATAAAGATTTATGCAAGAAAGTCTCGCCGGAAAAAGTGGAAGAGTATGGAAGTAAGTCTAGTTTTTACACCCAAAATAACAAGTTTATATTTTCCCTTACCATACATGTAAGAACAGTTATCCGAAACAAGTGTAGTGATGCGGTATTGTTACTCTAAAGAAGTTAATCCTTTTCTTAGTTACAGAATGTTTACGGTTTCCGATATACCCTACCAAAAGTCAAATATAGTATTGTTAGCTACGAAAGATTTATATAAAGGTTGGTCCTACTAAATCGCTCGATGTTAATTGTAAATTAAACAAATTTTTGTTAGAAAATTATGTGTGCAACAAAATATCGGCCAAATGCTTGCCACGGCTTCGGTGGCATAACTCTGTCCGATGGTCCATGTTTGTAATGACTTCGAGACTAATGGAGGTTAAATGTCATTAATGTGCCGAATTATGTCTATCAGATTTGTCTTAGAATTTTTATTTTATTATGTTCCGAAATATCTGAACGAATTCGGCCTTCTGTTAGACTTGTCTGTGGGATTTTTATTTATTTTTTGATCCTCTTAATGAACTCGCAACGAATTCTAAACGATTTATCTAAGGTAGTCTGTTTGTTTAAAATCTTTGTTATTTGCTTCATGTTTTACAGTTATTGGTGTTGTGTTTAGACATGTCGGAAGTAATTCTTAACGAATTCTTAATTGTTTGTCTGGGGTATTTTGTTATTTCAAATTATTGTTTTTTTGTTTGTTTACATTCAAAGTTTACCAAGACATTATGTTCGAAATGTCGGCAAAAACATCAGAGTTCCCTCAGAGAAGTAGTTCAGAATTCATGTCAACTCTCCAATATGTTTGTCGTAACGAACTCGGTAAGAATTCTAATCCTAAATCGGAAAATTTTTCCGATTGTCGTACAGAATTCTGACCGAATTCTGAACGTTTGGTTAGCTGGTCTGTGCGAGGCATTTTTATTGTGTTCGGAGAAAAACTCTAATGCTGGTAGTTAAATGCAAAACTGGTTGCCCTTAAGTGTATAGCCACTAAATATAGTTACAGCACAATTGCTTGCGTTATTATTATAGTTAAGTGGCGCTACGAAACTGCAGACACCCCTGCTTGTAACTAAAAGTCTTTCCGAACGCTTTTTAAAAATTTTTTTGATTGTTTACATTCAGAATTTACCATGACATAAGCACAGACTTCGTTCAGAATTCGGTTCGAAATGTCGGTAAAAACATTAGAACTTAATAAGACTTAATGCCAGAATTCTGACCGATGTCGTCAGAATTAGTTCAGATTTCGATACTACAAATCGAAATTTCCTTTCGAATTTCCCAAGACTGCAGTACAGAATTGGTCAGAAATCGGTTCGAAATGTCGACGAAACATCAGTCGTAACGAACTCGCTTAGAATTTTGATCCGAAATCGGAACCGAATTCTGAAGGTTTGGTTTGCTGGGTACCTACAGACCCGGTTTGCTGAAATTTTTGCGCAATTCTCCCGATTGTCGACACATTTGGTCGAGAATGCTGACCAAAAAAAATCGCGAAGTACACGAAATGCATTTTGATTTAAACGCACATTTTCGTAAAAGGTTTCAACAATCTTAACGCTCTGCTCAACTGTGTACCCCTCAACTGTTGAATTGCCAAACACTGAAACATAGAAATGTCAAATTAATGCAAAAAACTTGATGTTAAGATGTGATTCACAATTAACATCGTGCATTGTAGTTGGGCCACCCTCTATTCGTCCATATCCGTCAATGACTTGATTGTTTCTCGCATGATTATGTATAATTATAATTATGTACCAAGATGTCAACATTTCCAACGGGTCACTTAGTTTGACTGTAACGCCCGGTTTTTGGGCCACAAGCAGGGTTTAAAAGCACCAGTCCGCTAACCATTAGCATCATTTTGCTAAACTAATGCTAACAATCTTTTCCACAAGCCAGAGCTAAAACTAATGTCCGACTAACGTTAGCTCGCGTTAACGTTAGTCAAAAAAATGACACACCTCTGCTAACCACAATTGACTAATGTGCTGCTAAAAATTTGCTAATTTTGACTAACCATTTTTCGTTAGCAAAAAATTTGAGCTGGTTTCAGTGTTGTCAACGGAACATGACGCAAAGTATCCAATAGTGGTACCGTAGTGGGGATTTCTGATACAAGATTTTTTAAATAAATAGCCTTCAAAAATTAAAAAATTGTTAAACACATTAGTTGAAAAAAAAAATATAAATTTATTTTAGTTTGAAAGAACATTCAAAAGGAAATGAGATTAGTTGAATATGGAAAATAAAAATAATTCATTTTTTTATAATAAACGGAATCTTATTGTACAGAATATTTATTCATCAGCACAAAGGTCAAGTTCGGATATGGCTGTATGCAGAAACTCAGGATTATTTTTCTATTAAAACGCTCAATATGTATGTTTGAAAAATATTGAGAGTATTAGGTTAAACAGTCATACTATTTATTCTACGAATATTTATTATTTCAGCATTTTCAGAGATCGTTATGCATCTCCTCAATCCAATGTTAAATGTGGAACATATAACATTCCCGTTGGAAGTTAAACGGATCTAACCACGTGGACTCCATTATGCAGTGATTTATTAGTCATTGTACATAACATTATATTATATGTATAAACATTATGTAAATATATACGAGTACCTACCTCGAATTATTTCTGTGCTATTAATTTCACTTGTTTTTATATATACCTTTAACAGCTACAGAAACGCACAGCAATATTGTTTCATGCGATTTTTTAAAAACACAACTTATTGTCTATCAAAGGTAGGCAACACCGTACTCGAGCCGAACACAATTTTCGGTTACACACAAAAACCGAACCAAACACACAAGTCGAAATTAGTCACCAAATTAGCACAATTTAGCAAAGACGTTAGCAAAATCAGCAGTTGCTTCTTCTTCCATTGCTAATAATATATGCATATTTTGGTTAGCGTTAGTTTATTTTGCTAACGCTAACTGAATATTACGACTAATTTAGTTTTAGCATTTGTTCGCATATTAGTTTTGACTTTTTTATGCTAAAACTAATTGACAAATTCTGCACTTTTGACTAAAATTGCGTTAGCATTTTAAACCCTGGCCACAAGTATTTCTGAGCAGTGTTAATTGGTCTCTTGTTTAAACAATAAATGTCCCCTACAGTCCTCGGTACGTCTGAGCGCGAGTTTTATGCAGATAGGTATTAAAATTACAATTATTATTATTTTAGTCATTTTGCCTATGATTTTGAGTAAATGTTTGTTTAGGCCATGTGGTGAGGTGGACGTGTTGTTGTAACAACAAATATATTTATTTATTTATTTAGATATATTTTACAAATAAATTTATAAAATACATTTTTTCAGAGGCGCGGGGTTACAAAGGCCATATGCGCCCGCCGCAGCGAAATTTGGCAAAATTAATATTAAACTATATTATCTTAAACTATGTTATCAAGATATGTATAATCAATCTGGTTAATATGATGAACTTCATTGATATTGCGGATATTTAGACTATTGTTGATCTTTGACAGCATCAGGTTGGTAGTGCAGTCCAATATATTTTCAAGAGGTTCATTCAGTTTAGAATGAACACATTCAGTCAAGATATGGGTTATTGATAATGTTACTTCACAGAAGGTACATTTGGATGGACTTGTTCGTGTATAATAATATTGAGTATTGAAAATTGTCATTTCAACTCTTAATCGTGCTAGAGTGATACATTGTTTTCTGGAAAGCGTATTATATTTGGGCCTGCGGTGGCTTGGGTTGTGTTGTCATAAGAATGAAGTATATCGATCCCAATCTGTCGCGATTGAGCCAAGTTCTGCAGCTTTAAACTGGTTTTTGATAACTTAAGGAGAACAAGGTATCTCGGTAACATCGTGTAGGTGAATAGCGTCTTAAGCTGCCTGATCTCCAAATTCATTCCCCAGTATGCCGATGTGAGATGAAATCCACATTATTCCAAATAAGATACTCTGGTCATATTCAGAAATAATGTTCGATTTAAAACTAATATTCTGTTTCTGAATTGCTTTTAAAGCACTGACTGGCGCCCACAAATATAGTTTACGACCCAACGTTTCAAACTGGGCGGAAGGGACGTTTCTTCAATGTCCTCCAACAGAGTGGCATGATTGACCGTGTCGAAGGCTTTTGTTAGGTCAAGAGCCACGAGGACCGTTCTGTCGTTAGTGATGGCGTGGTGTGGTGATGGCGTGTAAAGCAGTTGTTGTGCTGTGCTGCTTGCGGAATCCATGCTGATGATCAGCACTAGGAAAGTGTTCGATCAGGCTGGGGAGGAGCAGTGCTTCAAGCGTCTTTGCTACTGGAGAAAGCAAGGAGATCGGCCTGTACAAATCTCCTTTACTTGCGTCATTGCCTGGCATCAGTAGCGGAACCACTCTGCCCATTATCCAGGCATCGGGAACTTCGTAAGTGGCTAGCGACAGATTGAGCACTTTGGTCATGAAATCTACTCCTGGGGTATCCAAGTGCTTTAACATCAGCATTGAGATTCCGTCCGGACCCAGCGCCTTTGATGACTTTGCGCTGCGGATGACATGGTAAATTGTGCCAACGGTAAATTGTGGTGGTGCCTCTTCGACTCGGAGAGCGCGGATACGACGCAATACTCTACTTTTCGCCTTATCACTCTCTGGGTGCTCAATAAAAAGCCGGTTAAAATAACACGCGCACCGCTTCGGATCTATCACTGTTCTATCACCGAACTTGACAGCTGTCCGATCTTCCTTCCTTACAGGGTTAGAGTGCGATTTGACCGTTGTCCACAACTTCCGGACCAACCAATTCCGGAACTCAAGTTGCACTGCTTTAAGTGGTCTAGCCATTTGTTCCGCTTATATTCGTTGACCAACCTACTGATCTCGGAGTAGAGATCCCTAATTCTAGGGTTAGTAGGGTTGGAGCGACGAATGTCATCACTCTCGTCTGCGAGTCCCGCTGCCTCTGCTGGGAAGTTTGGTCAACTTCGGGTATTCGACCAGCAGGGATATGGCGAGCGGCTGCTGCGTTAATGATGGCCCGGAACTTTTTCTCGGCTACCCGAACATCCGACGGAATAGCTAGATTATTAAAGATTATTATTGGTGGCTTCTCTGAAGGCCTCCCAATCAGCCTTTTTTGATTGAGAAACGTACGGCGTTCAGAGGTTATGGAATCGGGTGGTCTATTTATGGAGAGAATTATGGGAAGGTGGTCCGATCCTAGTGAGATGACGGGTTGCCAGGTGACGTCGTTGATCAGGCCAGGCGATGCCATAGTGATGTCTGGCGAGCAATGGCAATCGCCCATAATCCGCGTGGGAGCGTCCTCATTCACTGTGCAGAACGAAGAGCTATCAATTTGCTCTGCCAAAGCTATGCCCCTCTGGTCGTTGTCTAGGAGAGAATGCCACAGTTCGTGGTGAGCATTAAAGTCTCCTAGGACCAAGCGGTTATTGTCTAGTAGCAAATTGCTAATGTCAGACAGATAACGCGGGGCACAGCTACCAACCGGCGGGATGTATACGTTGTACAGCTCTATTTTGGCAGTTCCAGACTTGACTGCTACCCCCATACATTCCATGTATGGGTCTCTAGAGTCAAGCTCAGGCGAAATATGTCTGCACTGTACAGAATGGTGTAACAGGAAAGCAAGTCCCCACCTCCACTTCTGGTGCGATCCTTACCTAGCACGTTGTATCCGTCACAACTGTGCAGACTGCAGGTGGCATTCAGCTTTGTTTCTTGGATCGCAGCGACCATGATGTTTCTCCGATTCAAAAATTCTATTACTGACAATTAAATTGCAAAATTGAGGCACTGTCAGGAGTGGCAACAGCAATCTATGGTGTAAGATGCTGTATATGTTGATGCTGTTGTGAGGGCGACTGTGGGTGAGTCTCTTAGTTGGATGATGATGACGACGACGAAAATGTAGACGGCGATGATAACACCAAATCCAGAGACTGCTAACTTCGTTGATACAGCATGAGGCAACAAAGTCTGCTTCGCTATACTCCCTTATATGGTTCAGACCTGAACAGCTCCTGAAGTGGACCCACTCATGCAACGATTACACCTTACAGACGTAGCACGGTTCTGACAAACCGTGCAGATCCAAGGTCCGGGGTTTAGTTCGATCCCGGCTCGGACCAGTAGTATTCGGAGCAGGCATTCCGGGAAGTGCTGCTCACACGACGAAAAAATGGACGAACAAAAAACATATATTGTTGAGGTGACTGCCCCTGGCCGAAGAGTTTCGGGTCAATCCGGTACATAGAACCGGCAGTCGCGGGATTGCCTACGTCGTACTCACCTTTGCCGATCACACTGGCGCTGTGTAGTTCGCTACAGACCGACTTATAGCTATGTAAGATGTCAACAAGGTTTTTTTGTCGGCTCCTTAAGTACTGCTGGCTAGTGACTTGAGGACCTCGTGCCTACTTTTAAGCTTATCGCAGATAGCTGTAGCATGTTCAAAAGATCGAAAAATACTGTCCAATGTGACCCCAAGTATTTTGGGGTAGTTAGTAGTCAAACTATCAAACAAGTTATCCTGTGTTTAAGTACCGTTAAACACACCTAAAAGAAAAGTGTTCAGCAAAGGGATTTCACCTCGTTAATGCCGGCGGCTTCGCGAGCAAGAGATAATATCAAAGCTAGCATGTAAAAGCTTCTACAGGGTGGACCAAAAGTCACCATGGGGTTAAAACTTCAACAACCTTTTCGATTATTAATGTTTTTTCTCAGATTATACTTAGTAAGGACATAAATACTGTTACACACGTTTTATTCTGTAAAAAAGTACTGAATGTTTTTGGACCAAATATATTTTAATATATTTATTGATGGCTTGCATGCAAAAAGAATCTACTTATTCGAAATGTCCGCCTTTGCACACGCACTAGATAATCGTCAATAGCTGCACGAACCTTGTCCATTGAAAAATTGGCCACAGCTCAAACCAAAGCAGTCTTAAGAGATCCAATGTTGGGATATCTTTTGTGACAAACATTGTCCTCTAAAACCGTCAAATCTGGACTGCCTGAGGGCCATTCTTCAGAGGAAATGATCGCTGGAAAATTGTTTCGAAGCCAGGCCTGGGACGTTTGAGCCTTATAGGCGGCGCAGAATCATGCTGGAAAGTCCATGGCTGGTTTTGGAACAGGGAATTGTTAAGAGGCTTCACAACAGCTTCCAAAACTGTTTCTTGGTAAACTTTGGCCGATGTTTTGACTCCTTGTTCGCAGAAATGCAGGTCAGTGACCCCATCGTTAGAGACACCCCACCAAACCATGACTGAAGCTGGGTGATGACCCTTTTCCACCCTTGGGATCAGTTCAGATGCTTCATTAGATGACCGCGCATACACTCTATCATTTTGCTTTTTTTATTTCACACTTGAAAAGCGCTTTTATAGCGATACGGTTCTCATTATCTGACCACTCCATGATGAAAGTTGAAGCAATTTTAAAATCCCGTTGCAGACAAACGCTATTGAGGTTAGCTTTGAAAACCCATGTGACATTAACGGGGTATGTTCAGTTTTACTATTGAAATGGGTGTGTTCAATGTTGTAACAGTATTTATGTCCCTACTAAGTATAACAAACAAAATGGAAATTTTCTTACACTGAGCATGAAAAATAATGTCACTTAGCTTCGCAATAAAGGGCTTGTTTTAGAGCATTTTTAATAACATCTTTCAAAATTTGTGGCTGTAGCGTTCGAATTTCTGCAACAATGTTGCCATTGAGTTGAAGAATTGTCTCGGGCTTGCTCACATATAATCTCTCCTTCAAATAACCCCAAAGGAAAAAGTCGGTTGCTATCAAATCTGGCGATCGCGCTGGCCAAATGATTTCCGAATATCTGTAAATTATTCGCTCTTTAATAATTTGACTTAAAGTGCAATTGTGTCTCGAGCAGTGGCTCCGTCCTGCTGAAACCACATCTCAGGTCTGTTTTCAAGAGCAGGACGTATAAAAAGTTCTATCATAAACCGATACCGCTCTCCATTTACGGTTACAGCACTTCCATCTTCATTCTCGAAGATGTAAGGCCCAATGATATTTGCAGATGTGATCCCATACCATATGGCTCTTGGATTTTCAAAACCCCTGAACCTACAGTTCTCATTATTATCAAAGCTATTCAAATGAAAATGACCTTCATCACTCATGCTTTTGCGTTAAAATTATTGATCGCCGATTTAAATAATAAAATTCTACTATTCTGGTTCTTTGTTCAGTTGTGAATCTCTCCATTATTTATTCTCCGAATGTTATTTATATAATCTTAAAAAAATATATATATAAACGAAAAAGTTATTTAATTGTTAAATCTCTTTGGTAACTATTGGCCCACCCTGTATATAAAATGGATAAGCCCTTCAAAGCCAACGTTAAAAATTGTGTCCCGGTTAGTTAATGTAAACAGCTCACTGATTTAAAAGAAGTGCCAGTTTATTCCTTGATGAAATGTTAAAGGAATTAAGCAAGTAGTTTTTTTAGGCTAGCGGTATCGTTTTTGGGCTTCAAGCGCCCAAGGGTACAAAACATTTTTCATTTTGAATGGGTTAATGACTTCTGCACTAACAATCCGCTGTTTTTCCATGGTACGTCTTTAAATAATTTAGAACTATTGAACAAATTTTCCAAAAATATTTCTTTTAAGGAAACTTATTTTCCTTCTGGGCCGATTTCGCCTATTTTCAATTTCCACAAACAGCTTTTGACTATAAGTCATTACCAAAAATTTCATGGTCCTAGCTTATCTGTTAAACAGCTACTGTATTTTTAACAAAACCACATAGAATTTTAAGACAATCAATAATTTACGTGTTGCTAGCGATAGGACAAATGTAGTATACACACCTATCTATGGAGTGTTCTTAAGAATAACAAATGGTCGAAATTTTCTAAACCATAGTTTAAAATAAATATAATACTCGTGTTTTATTTGACACGCGGACAATTTGATGTCTCAACGATTTTCCTTTGGAAAGTTTGACATTTTTAGCAGAAGCGTACTCAGAACGTTTTGACGTACGACCATCATTTGTGTTGTTTACAGTGACTTGAAAAAATAATTTGGCAAAAAAATGGAATTAACTCGTGAATATTTTCGTGCGATCATTTTTTACAACTTTCGAAGTGGATTATCACAACAAGAGTTTATCGATGAACTTAAATCTTTGTATGGCGATGAAGCACCATCCTATAGCACTGTGAAAAACTGGTTTAATGAATTCAATCGTGGCCGACGCTCGCTCAAAGACGAAGGTCGTAAAGGTCGCTCAAAAATGGCCGCTGTGCCAGAGAACATTGATGCCGTGCATGAACTGATAATGCAAGATCGTCATGTGAAAAACCGTGAAATAGAGGCGTCCTTGGGCAATTCTTCCACCAGCATACATTCGATATTGCATGAACACCTGGCCGTGAAAAAAGGTTTGTTCTCGTTGTATCCCGCACAAATTGACAATCGCTCAAAAATACGATCGCGGAGCTTCAAAAGATGTTTATGAGATCGTCACAAGTGACGAATCAAGGATCTATGCGAATGAGCCCGAAACAAAACAGCAATCGACCGTGTGGGTCTTCGAAAACGAGCCAAATCCAAAGAAAGTTGTTTGCTGAAGAAGCCCTTCGAAGCAAATGGTCGCCTGATTCTTCCGCAAAATTGGTCATGCGGCGACTGTTCCGCTTGAGCAACGTAGGAGGTCAATTTGTTTGCCTGAAGTCTTCGGAGAATCTCGAAAAACGAACAAGAGAAGACGAATCATTGTGTACCATGACAATGAGAGCTCTCACACATCGGCTTTTTGACCGGCCAAAACGTCGAATTGGTGGGTCATCCACCGTACAGCCCTGACTTGGCACCCAATGACTTCTGTTTATTCCCGCACATCAAGAAAAAAATTCGTGGTCAACGATTTTCGTCGCCAGAAGATGCTGTTGAAGCGTTCAAAAACCATGTTTTGTCGGTGTCTCAATCGGAGTGGAAAAAGTGTTTCGACAATTGGTTTGAGCGCATGCAAAAGTGTATAAATCATGTCGGAGAATACTTTGAAAAACAATAAAACCATTTTTGATGATAAATATTCCCATTTTCATTATTAGACCAGACATATACTTAGTAGGGACATAAATACTGTTACAACATTGAACATACTCATTTCAATATTAGAATAGCAGTTAATGTCATGAAAGCTAAACTCGATAGCGTTAGTCTGTAACTGGATTTTAAAATTGTTTCAACTTTCATCATGGAGTGGTCAGATAATAAGAATCGTATTGCTGTAATAGCGCTTTTCAAGTGTGAAATGAAAAAAAACGATATTTTCAAAACGCTCCGGCCACTAGGGATTAGCCGCATGTTCGTCTACCGATGCATAAAACTGTTTGAGGAGACTGGAGATGTAAAAGACCGCCGGTCGGGCCGCCCACGCTCTGTTCGAACACCGCATGTCATCAAAGCCGTTAAATCAAGAATTCACAGAAATCCGATCCGAAAACAAAAAATCATGGCCCGTGAGATGAATATCACGCAAAGGTCCATGAGTCGAATCATTAAAAAAGACTTGGGACTTGGGGCTTTCAAACGACGTATCGGACATTTATTGACTCCAGCTTTAAAAAAAAGGATTGAGAAATGCAAACGTCTTTTGGTGAGTCACGCTGATAAATTGCACAGAAAAATGTTGTTCACCGACGAAAAAATGTTTACCTTTCAGATAGAGTGTATGCGCGGTCATCTAAGGAAGCAGCTGTTCCGCCTTCAAAACGATATCGTCCAGCTGATAAGCCATGTTACGAAAAGCGACTGGATGGATTAAATCACTGGCCAGATGAATTGGATTGAAATCAGCCCGTATGTGTCGTCGCAAGGGTTGTACATCCCGTACCAGTACACGTTGCACCAAATGTGATGTGTTTTTATGTTTAAGCAAAAAAAATATCTGTTTTACATTGTATTAACTAAGGAGTAACAAAAATATTAACCAACTTAACACAATGGACTTTTAATGAAATGAGACCGAGATGCATCAAATGTGCGATTTCTGAAAATCCTTGAAGTATATGAAAACATCATAGTTTTTACAGTGAATATATTTTAATATCAAAATATCAGTGGTTTAGCGTCAGGTCTGAAAGGGCTATGTCAACGCTACCTCATACATTTTTAGTGATCTTTCAGTGTCAAATCGTTAGTCGAAGTCAAATTTTCATCATGGTAAAGTTCACTTACGAGCAACGTTTGGAAATCAATAAATCAAAAAATAAAATAAAGCGGAATTCTGAGTCGGTGGTCGCAACTTTAAAAACAATTTTCGGCCGTAGTAATCGTTCCACCCGATAGGCATAGTGTGCTATAGTGGATAAATTTGGATCCAAATTTTCACTTTTGGATGTTCCGGCGCCAATGAGACGCCGTACCGCTCGAAGCCACGAAAATATCGCAGCCGTAAGTGTATCTCAGGAATTTGGCATCTCTCCAACCACAGTGGCGTATTTTGAGAAAAGGTCTTGGCCGTCATCCTTATAAGATCAAACTGACTCAAGAACCTAAGCCACTTGATCATTTGAAACGCCGAAACTTCTCCAATTGGGCTGTGGCTAAGTTTCTGAAAATCCAGAATTTCATCGAAAAATCATCTTGTTACCGTCAATGGAAAGCACTATCGTGCAATGCTAGAAAATTATTTTTAGCCAGAATTGGATGAGCTTGACATCGCCGCGCAGCACGCGATTTACTGAAAGGCAAATTCGGTGTTCGTGTTATCTCGAGAAATGGTACCTCGAGTAATGGCCTCCTCGTTCATGCGATTTAATGGCATTGGTATCTTTTTATGGGTCTATGTCACTGGTCATCGGTCTATGCCAACAACTTTAGAAGAGCTCAAAGACAACAACCAACGCGAAACTGCCAACGTTCCCGTCGAAATGTGTGCACGAGTGGTGGAAAATTGGGTCCAAAGAATAGATTGCTGTACACGGGCTCGCGGTGGTCATACGAGTATGACCGAAATCGAATTTTATTCTTAAAATGTAATATTTGCACTACACCTGGAATAAATATAACTTTAATTAATACAAAAAAAATATTATGTTCTTAATCAAAATCCCTGTACATTGTATTCCTTGTAATGTTTAAATTCACCAATTGTCAAATATTTTCCTTTATAATTTTCCAAAACATACACATGGATTTCAGTGTGTGTGTGTATACATTTACCATGGCACAATAATACAGGTAGCGAAAACAGCAACAAGTACAATAATATAAAAACAACAGGTAATTTGTTTTCGTATTATAAAATTACATTGTCAAAGTTGTTGGTTAAAATGTTCAGAACAATTTTGAACTCCACCGTCATTTTAGTTTGTAAAAGGAAACTTGACCGTTTCGTTAAGAAACACCATTAAAAAGTATGAAATCATCTGATTGTTGACACTACCTGTATTATTGTGCCATACATATACGAAGTTTGTTTTGTTATTCAAAAATTTAATGGATTTCCAAATTTTGCGTTTTGTTTTGATTTTTATTTCAAATCATTTCTCATTATTCCAAGTGTTTGCAGTGTGTTCATGAAAAGTATGCGGTAAATGTTCGAAAATACGAAATTTTAATCTCACTACTTTACGCATTTTCTTAAATAATTTTTTTCTATAATTTAACCTTTTTCAAAACAACAGATTTTTGATGGATGTATCTTACATATTTTTAAATGAATATAGGAGTTTTATGTATTTTAACAACGATTTGAAATTAAATTTTTGAGGCATTTTCAGCGTATTTTTTATAATTGTCAAATAAAACACGCCTTATGGCTTTATTTTATGTTTCAAATATCTAGAGTGGTGAAGGGTTTTATATGTCACTTTATTAGTGTTAAAATATGCTACTAGATACTCTTCTGAAGCGCCCCCATATTTTAAATTCTTGACTTTTACACATGAATTTGGTGCAAAACTTATCGGCAATAACAAATATTTCTCTTGTTTTTAGAAACTATTAACAAAGCCATTGAGGATGGTCAACATTTCGTGTACCAGGAATGCGAATCTTTATGTTTTGGAAATATAACAGACTGGTTGGAAGTATTCAAAACAATGAATGTAAAGGAGAATAGTTACTTTGAGCCGGCAATCATCATGAATGCTATTGTGAATAACGAACATCATCCTGAACCCAAACAAATCGGAGGAATAAATTTAAAGTGAGTACCTATGTCCTCTTATACCTAAAAAATATTTAGCTCCTATCTTTTGCAAGACTCATAAGAGAACTGCATTCGAAAAAGATTAACTACACACATGTTTTAATTATTTCTTATTATTCTCCTTAGTCATTTATACCATAATATGTTCAGGATGGCTGATGAATATTGCTTTTTTATTAGAAAACTCAAATAACTTTTTCAGTGTATGGAATTCAGTTTTCTTTTATTCATGTAAAAGCTCATTTAATTTTATTAAATATAGCTAATTAGTTTTACAAAATAATTAAATTTAAATGCTCCCCCCTGCTGGTTGATGCATGTGCGGCATCTTACCAAAAAGTTGTTCATTACTGCTTGGAGAGTTAAGACAGAAATAACAGCTTTTGATCTCGAATGGATTGCTTTAGTTCATTCAAATTTGTTGGTTTTCTTTGTACTTAGTAGGGACATAAATACTATTACAACGTTGAACACACCCATTTCAATAGTAGAACTGAACATACCCCGTTAATGTCATATGGGTTTTGAAAGCTAACCTCAATAGCGTTAGTCTGTAACGGGATTTTAAAATTGTTTCAACTTTCATCATGGAGTGGTCAGATAATGAGAATCGTATCACTGTAATAGCGCTTTTCAAGTGTGAAATGAAAAAAACGATATTTTCAAAACGCTCCGGCCGCTAGGGATTAGCCGCATGTTCGTCTACCGATGCTTAAAACTGTTTGAAGAGACTGGATATGTAAAAGACCGCCAACGGTCGGGCAGCCCACGCTCTGTTCGAACACCGCATGTCATCAAAGCCGTTAAATCAAGAATTCACAGAAATCCGCTCCGAACACAGAAAATCATGGCCCGTGAGATGAATATCACGCAAAATCCATGATTCGAATCATTAAAAAAGACTTGGGGCTTTCAAACGACGGTACCGGACATTTATTTACTGCAGCTTTAAAAAATAGAATTAAAAAATGCAAACGTCTTTTGGTAAAGCACGCTGATAACCTGCACAGAAAAAATTTGTTCACCGATAAAAAAATTTTTACCGTTCAGGAAAAATTTAACAAGCAAAATGATAGAGTGTATGCGCGGTCATCTAAGGAAGCATCTGAACTAATCCCAAGGGTGGAAAAAGGTCATCACCCAGCTTCAGATATGGTTTGGTGGGGTGTCTCTTACGAGGGGCCACTGACCTGCATTTTTACGAACAAGGAGTCAAAACATTGGCCAAAGTTTACCAAGAAACCGTTTTGGAAGCTGTTGTGAAGCCTCTTAACAATTTCCTGTTCAAAAACCAGCCATGGACTTTCTAGCTGGATTCTGCGCCGGCCCATAAGGCTAAAACGTCCAGGCATGGCTACGAAACAATTTGCCAGTGTTCATTTCCTCTGAAGAATGGCCCTCAGGCAGTCCAGATTTGAACCCATTGGATTAAAAATTGTGGACGGTTTTAGAGAACAAGGTTTCGTCACAAAAGATACCCCAACATTGGACCTGTTAAGACTGCTTTGGTTTGAGCAATGGCCAATTTTCCAATGGACGAGGTTCGTGCAGCTATTGAAGGTTGGCCTGTGCGACTTAAGGCGTGTGTAAAGGCAAAAGGCGGACATTTCGAATAGGTAGATTCTTTTTGGATACAATCCATCAATAAATATATTAAAAAATATTTGGTCCAAAAACATTCAGTACTTTTTATTTTACAGCATAAAACGTGTGTAGCAGTATTTATGTCCCTACTAAGTAGACTTCCTGTTTGCAATAACACCACAAGAATAAGCCAGGTGCAGTAACGTCAGGCGACCTGTGGGGCCAACGGAATGTGGGTTTCTGGATAGCAGCTTATTGGGAAATTTCGTCGCAATTCTGTCATAACAGTGGCATCATCTTGCAGAAACAACACAGAGTTGAACGAAATTCTCATTCGGCGTAATTCTGGAAAGAAAACTTCTCTCAACATGCTCATGTAACGATCTCCAGTAACCGTAACGGTGTGACCGTTTTCTTTGAAGAAGTAGAGCCCGGCAATGCAGCGTGATGAAACTGCACACCACACTGTAGCACGAAGTGGATGCAATTCCGTCTCATGGAGTATCTGTGGGTTGGAAGCACTCCATATTCGATAATGTTGTTTGTTTGTGTTGCTGTTGAATAGAAATGTACCTCGTCAGACATAATTCCACCATTTGAAGCACCTTCTGGCAAAATTCCAACCTGGTAGTCTGCTGTTTTCAGTTTATTGGCCATTTGAATTTTTTATGAGAATAAGTCTACATTATTCTGCATAATTGACTGCAATGTCTGTCTGCTTATTCCCATTTGAACAGATAAGCTTCTTGTCGAAACTCATGGATTGTTTCCTCCGTCCGAACTGAAGGGTTTCGATGGTAAGGTCTTCTGTCGACTGTCCCGTGGTCCGCAAAATTGTTAACATGTCTCATTATGGTCCATCTGTTCGGAGGATTACCGCCAAAGGTGCGCCGAACTTTGAACCGAAATTACGGACAGACAATCCAAATTTTTATTTTTAAAAGAGGAATTACTCCACAATCTAATAAGATCAGGTTTGATGTTGTCAGCGAAGTAAAGCAAACTCATCACTGTCTGGCCTCTACTCGTTTACGATCCACATTTTGGAAGCATGTATTGATTTTGCATATGCGAAGTATTATTGCCGAAGAGAGAGAGAGATACACAAGCGACTCACTGAAACAATTCCTACCATACTGACTGTCCGACTGCGTTCTTTTTTTCTTCTTGTTTCAGTGTCCCAGATATCCATTTTTGTTAAATCTAAAAATCAATCTTCAAAATAAACCAAAAAAATTCAGATTCATTAAATAGAAAAAAAGTTATTCAATTTTTTTTGTAGCGGCTTTCATCAGCCACCCTGTAGCAAGTTTTTTAAATAAACAATTAATTATACACATATCACAGTTTGTTGTTAGGTTATAAATATTTTCTACGAGAAAGTGTAATGATTTTTTTTTTAATTTCAGACAGGTTTATTCTTTTCTTTGCAATGGCTTAATGGGTATACCACAACAGCCAATGGATCCAGTAACCGCAAAATTTTTAGCAACTGAATTTGAGGTAAATATTTACGATAAATACTGTTGCAGCTCAAATCTCTTTGTAATTTGTAGGCCTATTTGAAAAATTAGGTAATTTTCAAAGCGGTGCCTTCGGGCGTAAGTTTTTGCCACAAAGATTTTTTACCGATGGATTATATATTCTTTGATCAATATTTGACCGTCCGTTCTTCCATTTATCGTTACAATTATTTTCAAAATTTTTAGCAAATTCCTTTTTTGTGATTCTTTATTTGTAATCTATCTTAAAGGACAATAAACAAATCTGATAACATAAGTGGCAAATAGCAGGAATTATGTAGTTTCAGTAAACTACATACATAATTACGAGGGTTGCTATATATATTTCTGGCCTAGGCAACATTAAGTGTTGCCTGGCGCCATCTGACATTTCCATTGGAAAGTTGGACATTTTTTAGCATAAACGTACTCAGAACGTTTTGACGTACGACCATCATTTGTGTTGTTTACAGTGACTTGAAAAAAACAATTTGGCAAAAAATGGAATTAACTCGTGAACATTTTCGTGCGATCATTTTTCACAACTTTTGACGTGTCGTTTTATCACGACAAGAGTGCATCGATGAACTTGAATCCTTGTATGGTGATGAAGCACTGTGAAAAGCTGTTTTAATGAATTCAATCGTGGCCGACTCTCGCTCAAAGACGAAGGTCGTGAAGGTCGTCCAAAAACGGCCGTTGTGCCAGAGAACATTGATGCCGTGCGTGAACTGATAATACAAGATCGTCATGTGACACACCTTGAGATAGAGGCGTCCTTGGGTATTTCTTCCACCAGCATACATTCGATATTGCATGAACACCTGGCCGTAAAAAACGTTTGTTCTCGTTGGATCCCGTACAATTTGACAATCGCTCAAAAAAAGGCTCGTGTCGATTGGTGCAAAGAAATTTAAAAAAAATAAAATCGCGGTTCTTCAAATGATGTTTATAAGATCGTCACAGTTGACGAATCGTTGATCTATGCGTATGAGCCCGAAACAAAACAGCAATCGAACGTGTGGCAAATGGTCGAATGATTCTTAGACAAAACTGGTTATGTGGCGACTGTTCCGCCTGGGCAACGTAGGACGGTCACACTACAATTTGTTTGCCTGAAGTCTTCGGAGAAATTCGAAAGACGAACAAGAGAAGACGAATCATAGTGCACCATGACATGAATTGATCCGCCATACAGCCCTGACTTGTCACCCAATGACTTCTTTTTATTCCCGCACATGAAGAAAAAAATGCGTGGTCAACGATTTTCGTCGCCAGAAGATGCTGTTGAAGCGTTTAAAAACCATGTTTTGGAGTTGTCTCAATCAGAGTGGAAAAGTGCTTCGACAATTGGTTTGAGCGCATGAAAAAGTGCAATTTTTGATGATAAATATTCGCATTTTCATTATAACGCCAGAAATATATATTGCAGCCCTCGCAGATCTTATTGGGAGATCCAACTGACAAGCAGCGGAAACAAAGTCTAAAATTTCTTTTTCATTCTGGGATCCCTGATTAAATTAATGAGGTTAGAGAACGTTTTCGGGGTATTTGGAAAATGTCGATACTTTATCTTCATCTGATTGAAGCCAGTTATTGTCTTCATCTCTTAGTGGAGGAGCACTTCAATAAATGGAGAACTGTTATAAAAGGTGATTTTTTTCAGACGTGTGGTTTTCACTGAATATTCTCTTCCAAGGCGTCAATCGTGTCGGGCTTATCTGCGTAGAAAAGCGACTTCACATTACTCCACAAAAGTCCAGCGGTGTTGTACCGCAAGATATTGAAGGCCACGCCAGAGGCCCAAGACAACTTTTGGCGATCACCAAAAGTTGCCTTCAATATATTGATTGTTCCGTTTCGTTGGCTGTGTGGCATGTAGCGCCGTCTTTTTGGAACCAAAGGTCGTCCACATCAACATTCGGGCACGAAAGTCATTACTTTCGGGCACGAAAGTCATTATTCATGATTCTAAAGCGTTCCACATTGACTGTAACATTATGGCCGGCTTCATTTTTGAAAAAGTATGGACTAATGATTCCCTCTGCCCATAGAGCACACCCAACAGTGACTTTTTGAGGATGTAACGGCGTCCCGACAATGGCTGGTGAATTTTCACTACTCCAAACGTGACAATGTTGGTTATTAACCTACCGATTCAACCAAAATTGAGCTTCATCGCTGAACAAAATTTTGTTGTAAATCAGTATCGGTGGCCATGTCGTTTTGGGCCCATTCACCACGATTTGCAAACTTTGTTCTGGAGTTAGTCAATTAATTACATTGTGGAACATTTTTGGGGTTATTGTCTGGGGGGTGAGAAATTTCAAGTCAGGGTGATGGTACTAGGTCAGTATATTAAAACCCTCAACGTATGTGCCAGTTTTTTTTATGACCTTTTACATTTTTCCTTATCTTGATGTTTTTTCGCTTAGTTGTAAAATGTTGGCAAAAACGTAGTTTGACATAACTCGAGAACGACTAGTTCGATTTTGCTGAAATAAATTGAGAAAAATTAATAATTACATTTTCTTTAATCCATTAATATACTGTTTCTCTACCAAATCAACATTTTTGCAATTAGAAATAAATTTATGAAGAAAATTTTGCCAAAAAAAAAATTTTTTTTTAAACATATAAATCCCAAACGAAAAACGTGTAGAGTCATATAACTTTCACGTAAAGTCACATAACCTATAAACAAAATGCGACATAGATCATAGAAATCGATTAACGCGTTCTGCTTTTATTTACAATTAAGTGAAGTTACTTAATTAAAAACTGGCACGTACGAACGCAAAACCCTTTGAGGGTTTTAATATACTAACCTAGTACCATCACCCTGACTTGGAATTTCTCACCCCCCAGATTGGCTGTTGTACTGTGTTATGAAAAGGCAAACCAAACTGAGCATAAATCATGTGACAGCTGTCAAAAAGACAAACTCCGAAAAATGTGTCGCCAGATTGAAAAACACAAGTCTAAAAAACTCCCTTTAAATCCGGATAAAACCGAGACTATATATTTTACGAAGAAACGAAAAACTTGTAATACTCCGCAAAATAATCTTCACCTATTGTGCCGTTGTAACTTAAATCCAAATCGCGGGGTGAGCTTCGGCTCGGTGTGGAGTTGCATTGGGTGCTGTGACCCATAGAACAGCAGAGATTTTAGATAGGTATCGACCCCACACCAAGTGGAAAGATTTGGCCCATAGATGCCATACTTTAAATTGGAACCAGCGGGATCGAACCATTGGGGCACTGACCGTCGCAAAGTAACGTGCCACAGTGAGATGGCGCACCGTGGTTCTGGCTAGAATGGCGATAATCACGTTAAAATTCGACTTTCGTTGCCGGGGTGACGGCCCTTGGCCGAAGAAGTGCTGCTTCGGGTCAATCCGGTGCATATAACCGACTGTCGTGAGATCGTCGTTGGCTGTGTGACTTGTGGCCCGTCTTGTTGAAACCAAATGTCGCCCTTGTCATTTTCTTGACTTTTTGAAAACAACAATTCCTTGAGCTTGGCGCGGTATAGGTTACACTTGACAGTAACGGCGACTCCTTGCACATTTTCAAAGAAAGATGGCTCAATGATACAAAATCCACATCATACAGTGACTCGTTGTGGATGCTCAATAGTCACGTGTGGGTTCTCTAAACCCCATATGCGGCAATACGGCTCATTGACATAGCCACCGAGATGAAGAAGAGCTTCATCTGAAAATTCCTCATCTCATTCCAATCAATCTACAGCCCATTGGGCGAAGCGAAAACGCATCGGATAGTCAGATTGAACTTTGTACGCCTTTATGCCGAAGTCTTTTTGCAAAATTTTTCTCAAAGTAGTGCGAGAATGTTCACTTCCTGAGAACGATGACGAGGTGATGTTGATGGATGCTCTTGGACATTTTTAGCCTCAGCGACAATGCTTTCGATTGAACGCACTGGACAAAAACGAACTTTGTCAAATAACGATCCATTTGTATGAACTCGCTTAACAAATTGAGGCACAAACTAAACAGAAGGCCGATCTCTCCTTGAGATTTCGTAAATTTCTTACAGTTTGCTTCAGATAGTAGTGAGTCCGACAATGCGAGTTTGTGAAGTAAGTTTTTAATATTTCCCAACTTTGTTCGAGCGTATAGCGTCCCATTTTGGAAATGTCAAATATTAACCTGAAAATAAAAAAATAATGATATTCTACCTTTCAAAGTCATAGTAAACCACCCATGGTACAATAAAGAAGGTAGAGTTTTGCTAACAGCTGATTTAATTTTTTTTTGTAGTAATTGTCAATTTTGAAATTTGACAATGACGTTTGTAAAGGAATAGTTTTTATCCAACATTCACATTTATCATCAAACATTTACAAAAATGTAATGGGTGATCCATCTAGAAATATATTTTCAAAATAAAACAAAATACAAAAATTAAAATCAAGCGCAGAATCTTTAATGTTTATTCGAAAGGACATTTGATGCCATTTATTTTTTGAATATAATTTTCTTCAAAGTATGGCCACAACAACGCCCCAGGGTGTCCATTCTGAGGGTCCAATTTTGAATAAATCATTCGAGCATTTCGACCGGTATGGCGTTAATGACACGCGTAATGTTGGCTTCCAAAACCTGAATCGTAGCTGGTTTGTCAGCATAGTCTTTGGACTTTACATATCCCCAAAGAAAAAAGTCAAAAGGTGTGATATCACACGATCTAAGCGGCCAACTCACCGGTCCAAAACGAGAAATTAGGTAGTCTTCGAAATTACCCCTTAATAGATTCATAGTTTGAGAAGCTGTATGGCAAGTGGCACTGTCATGTTGAAATCAAATTTCGTCAAGATTACGGGCTTCAATTTGAGGTAGCAAAAAGTCCGATATAATAACGCGAGAGCGGGCACCATTCACGGTTACGTTACGGCCATCATATTTTTGGAAAAATATGGACCGATGATTCTACTAGGCCATAAACTGTATCAAACCGTGATTTTCTCTGGGTAAAATGACACCTCTTGGACCTCTTCTGGTTGCTCTTCAGCCCAAATGAGGCAATTTTGTTCATTGACGTTGCTGTTGAGCCAGAAATGGGCCTCATCACTGAACAAAATTTTGGCCGAAGCCAGTTTATTATCGATCGCTCATTTTCATTATACAGCTGCACAATTAGGAGACGTTGTTGCGGTGTAAGTCTTTCCATGATGAAATGTCAAACAGTACTGAAAACAAATAAAAAATAAAGTTTAATACAATTCACGTGTAATCTGTGAAAAAAACCCTATTGAAAAATACCTCTAGATGGATCACCCTATATTTTTTGCATTCTCCTTCAAGTGACTTTCACAATCTAGCGAACTATTTTTGTTGTTGGGTTGGGCCCACCCTTTATAATGCGACATAGAGTTGCCAAGAATAGTTAGTAATGACCAAGAATTGTAAATACAGAAAAAAGTGAACATGTGACAAAAAATTGTGCCCAAAAGGGGCATTTGGTAAAAAAAAAGTTTCAAAATAGTGAACAGTCAAGAATTAGTGAACAAGAGGCTAAATTTGTGTTATGGTTACTATAACAGTGAACGGTTGGTCATCGCAATGACACGGTGATTCGGTCCGCAATCATACTAACACCGCAAACATTTTTTTGTATAATTTCTAGTCTCTGATAAACGATGCCAACTCCGACATTGCCGATTCGCACACACTTTTAATGAAACAAAAACTAGAGCGTTGCTTGGTCGAGAAAAAAGGACAGGTGCCGCCGAGTTTGGATCCGCTTTGGCTGACAGAAGGTACCATCGTACACAACGATATTCTAAAAGACGCCCATAAGGTAACAATCGTACAACAGGACATCTTAGTGCCGAAAAACGAGACTACAGCAATCACATACAATGGTGGCATGTTCAATCAAAACAACACTCAGGATATTAAGTTCGCATACGATGTCAATTTAAATCAAAACACCGAGGATACTAAGGTCGCTTATAATGGTAACTTAGATCAAACTAACGAGGATACTACGATCGCCTGCAATGGCATGCTTAATCCGAAAACCGAATTAACTCAATAAAGAAAACACACACTCGTAAGTTATTCTTGAGGGTATACTCGTATGTATGCATCAACATACATTTGAAAATTTAGATTTATTTAAAATTATTTCCAATAAAAAAATGTATATATATATATATAAATATATATTTATCACTTTATACATAGTCTATATAATGTCATACATAGTACAATAATAATTATAATGTCTATGATTCATAATGGATTCTTTGAACTATATTTGTATATAAAAACAAATGCACTTGTGCGTAAAGGTAAAAAAAGAGAAATTAAACATTAACCTAGCATACATTGCAATACTGTTAACACTAAGGATTCAACTAAACTAGTCTAACCAAAATCCGGGATTGAAATATAAGGCGTTATTGAAACCCTTATTCACGAAATTGGCCGTCTGTAGGAGTCCATCGTATGTTCGTAATTTCGCTGTATCGGCCTGTATTTTTTTAATTATATCCTCGAATGATGTATCGTGAGCATTGTCGGCCATATTCTTGACGAAACTTTGTATGTACCATGAGCCGTCCTTGGGATCCCGATGTGACTTGAATCCCTCCGAGGTGGCATAGCACACTATGAGGTCGGAAAGTAAGGCGATATTATTTACTTTATAATTATTGTACGCTATACAATCAGTCTGTATTTTTGCATTGAGAACGCCGCGTTCTGATATGTCGCCACGACAAAATGGAAACAGGAATATTTTGGGCTTATTTACCAAATTTTTGCAGACATTATGATAAAAGTATTCCTCGATTGTTTTGACTTTAACAACAGAGCCATCGCTGAAGGCTACACGTTGAACGTACTCATCCATGTTGCCATGTGTCATCAGCGCCATGACAAAACATTCAGCATTTTTTGTGTGATCGGAATTTATAAGTTCCTCCAGTATCCGAAAGAATTCGTTATGTGAAAGATTCGTGTATGAGAACAACTTGAAGCCCAATTCCTTGAATAGATGAAGCAGCGAATGGGCATCCTCCTCCGCACCATCACGTCGCTTTTCGTTGAGAAAATCAATCATGTTGACCATAAAGAAAACACCACGATTTTCTTTGGTTTGCATTGGGTAAGTGTCCAAACTGGGATGTTTTTGAATTTTTTTCGATTTTCGTACTTCGATCTTGTCCTTGGGACAAATTTCCCCATCATATTCTTCCAGCGATGATTTTGTGCTGAGTCTACGCTCGTTCTGAAATAGAAATTGAAAAAAACACACACAATTAGTAATCGTCACGCATTATTGTTATCAAAGAGGTAGACAAGAAATTCCACTCTAATTCTAGTTCGTCATATCAAGGTTAGTCATTATGTAAGTTGGTGCGATGGCCGATATATGTGGACAACACTACCATCTATAAAAAATATAAATATGTATGAAAAAAATTGTGCTACTTTTAAACCGTCGTGTAATATTTTGATGTTTGATGATAAAGTATGTATGCAGACGATCAGCCTAATTCTAAATATAGGGTGATCCATAGAGAAGTATTTTTTCATAGGGGTTTTTTCAGAGTTTACGCGTGAGTTGAGTTAAATTTTCTTTTTTTTTCTTTTCAGCATTGTTTGCCATTTTATCATAGAAAGACTAACACCGCAACAACGTCTTCAAAGTGTGCAACTGAATAATGGAAATGAGAAGATCCGCTGTTTTCGAACAACGGTTTATTCAGTGATGAGGCCCCTTACTGGCTCAACGGCAACGCCAATAAATAAAATATCCGCATTTGGGCTGAAGAGCAACCAGAAGAGGTTCAAGAGCTGTCATTATACCTAGAGAAAAACATGGTTTGGTGCAGTTAATGAGCTGGTGGAATCATCGGTCCATTTATTTTCAAAAATGATGGTGGCCGGAACGTTACCGTGAATGGTGCTCGCTATCGCGCCTTGATATCGGATTGTTTGCTACCTGAAATTGAAGCCCGTAATCTTGACGGTATTTGGTTTCAACAGAACGGTGCCACATGACATACAGCTGCTCAAACAATGGAGAGGCCATTTCAAAGAGCAGCTAATTTCACGTATTTGACCGGAGAGGAGAGTTGGCTGCCTAGATGTGATATCACGAGTTTAGACTTTTTCTTTGGGACCATGTAAATTCCAAAGTCTACTGACAAACCAGCTAAAATTCAGGTTGCGAAGCCAAAATTACGCGTGTCATGAACGCCATACCGGTCGAAATGTTCGAACGAGTCATCATAAATTGGACCTTCCGAATGGACACGCTGAGACTTAGTTGCGGTTAACATATGAAGGTAATTTTATTAAAAAAATAATTTGCATAAAATGTCCTTTTGAATGAACAAAGATTCCACACTTGATTTGAATTTTTGTTTCTTTTTTGTTTTGAAAAAAATACCTCTTAACTGATAACCCGATACTAACAATTTGCAAATTATTTGTATGAAGTTGCAAACGTACAAAGTGAATAGTTGCAAACGTAGTCTATTGAGTGGCGGGTCAAGATTGTTGAAGCCTTTTAGGAAAATTGGCGTTCAAATTGAAATGCACTTCGTTATTTTTTTGGTCGTCATAATCGACCAAATGGATCCACAGTGAATTTGTTAACAAGCAGAATGGCAGCATTTAGGCAAATGAGAATCCAACAGTGATTGTTGATATGCCGATGCATCCACAAAGATTGACTGAGTCATTGGGCCGGCCAAGCAGTTACCGTGAATGGTGTTCGCTAACGCGAGATGATAACGGACTTCTTGTGACCAGAAATTGAGGATATGGACCTGGACGATATGTGGTTAAAACAGGATGGTGCCACACAACCAACGAAACAACGCCGATGTCAATTTTCCGCTGGACTTCTTGTTTTGCATATATTTAAAAGAAAAAGTTTGCGTTATTGACGCCAAGAACAATTCAAGAGCTAAAAGAGGATAGATTTATGCCTCCGAAGCTGTGGCGATTTGGCCGATATTTTGTTTCACACAGGTTGCTATATATATATTTCTGGCATAGGCAATACTAAGTGTTTCCTGGCGCCATCTGACATTTCCATTAGAAAGTTTGCATTTTTTTTGCATAAACGTACTCAGAACGTTTTGACTTGAAAAAAACAATTTGGCAAAAAAAATGGAATTAACTCGTGAACATTTTCGTGCGATCATTTTTCACAACTTTCGTCGTGGATTATCACAAGAGTGCTTCGATGAACTTAAATCTTTGTATGGCGATGAAGCACCATCCTGTAACACCGTGAAAAACTGGTTTACTGAATTCAATCGTGACCGATGCTCGCTTACAGACGAAGGACGTCCAAAAACTGCCGTTGTGCCAGAGAACATTGATGCTGCGCGTGAACTGATAATGCAAAATCGTCATGTGACATACCGTGAGATAAAGGCATCTTTGGGTATTTCTTCCACCACCATACATTTGATATTGCATGAACACCTGGCCGTAAAAAAAGGTCTCGTTGTATCACGCACAATTTGACAATCGCTCAAAAAAGGCTCGCGTCGATTGGTGCAAAGAAATTTTGAAAAAATACGATCGCGGTGCTTCAAAAGACGTTTATAAGATCATCACAGGTGACGAAACATGGATCTATGCGTATGAGCCCGAAACAAAACAGCAATCGACCGTTCGTGTCTTCAAAGACGAGCCAAATCCAACAAAAGTTGTTCGTGGAAGCAACTTCGAAGCAAATCGTCGCCTGTTTCATGTGGCGACTGTTCCGCTTGAGCAACGTAGGACGGGCAATTCTGAGTGGTACACCACTATTTGTTTGCCTGAAGTCTTTGGAGATATTCGAAAAACGAACAAGAGAAGACGAATCATTGTGCACCATGACAATGCGAGCTGTAACACATCGGCTTAAGCCAGAGCCTTTTTGACCGGCCAAAACTTCGAATTGATGGGTCATCCGCCGTACAGTCCTGTCTTGGCACCCAGTATCTTCTTCTTATTCCCGCACATCAAGAAAAAAATGCGTGGTTAACGATTTTCGTCGCCAGAAGATGCTGTTGAAGCGGTTAAAAATCCTTGTTTTGAAGGTGTCTCAAGCGGAGTGGAAAAAGTGCTTCGACAATTGGTTTGAGCGCATGCAAAAGTGTATAAATCATGCAGGAGAATACGTTGAAAAACAATAAAACCATTTTTGATGATAAATATTCGCATTTTAATTATTAGGTCAATTGTCACAAATCCTTCTATAACAATAAGAACCTTTGTCTTATTTGCTGATAACATCGTCCGTTTAAGAAGGTAATCGAAAAATATTAAATTCTTACATAAAAAGTTACGAAGGAGTTGTAACTTTTTGGCGAAATTCAGAATACCTACTTTTTCCCGGTATACTTTCGTCAATCAGACTTCTGCCAGATTATTGCTACTAGTACTGGCTACTATCGCTAGAAGGCCGTTTGTCTGAAATAATTTTCAGAATATTGAATTCTTGACCTCGAATATGAAATTTGGGGAAAAATGCTCTAGAGCGGATCTAAGTGCGTCCATGGAGGACAACTGGAAATACTTTCGTCAATCAGACTACTGCCAGATTATTGCTACAAGTAGTGGCTACTATCGCCAGAAGGCCGTTTGTCTGAAATAATTTTCAAAATATTGAATTGTTCACTTGGAATATGAAATTTGTGGAAAATTGCTCTAGAGCGGATCTAAGTGCTTCCATGGAGGACAACTGGAAATACTTTCGTCAATTAGACTACTGCCAGATTATTGCTACTAGTACTGGCTACTATCGCTAGAAGGCCGTTTGTCTGAAATAATTTTCAGAATATTGATTCTTCACCCGGAATATGAAATTTAGGGAAATTGCACTACAGCGGATCTAAGTGCGTCCATGGAGGACATCTGGAAATACTTTCATCAATCAGACTACTGCCAGATTATTGCTATAAGTACTGGCTACTATCGCTAGAAGGCCGTTTGTCTGAAATAATTTTCAGAATATTGAATTCTTCACCTGGAATATGAAATTTGGGGAAAATTCCTCTAGAGCGGATCTAAGTGCGTCCATGGAGGACAACTGGAAATACTTTCGTCAATCAGACTACTGGCAGATTATTGCTACTAGCACTGGCTACTATCGCTAGAAAGCCGTTTGCCTGAAATAATTTTCAGAATATTGAATTCTTCACCTGGAATATGAAATTTGGGGAAAATTGCTCTAGAGCGGATCTAAGTGCTTCCATGGAGGACAACTGGAAATACTTTCGTCAATCAGACTACTGCCAAATTATTGCTACTAGTATACTCTAATAACGCTTTAGGGTCGTTTGTCTGAAATAATTTTCAGAATATGAAATTTGGAGATAATTGCTCTAGAGCGGATCTAAGTGCGTCCATGGAGGACAACTGGAAATACTTTCGTCAATCAGACTACTGCCAAATTATTGCTACTAGTATACTCTAATAACGCTATAGGACCGTTTGTCTGAAATAATTTTCAGAATATTGATTTCTTCACCTACAATATGAAATTTGGGGAAAATTACTCTAGAGCGGATCTAAGTGCGTCCATGGAGGACAACTGGAAATACTTTCGTCAATCAGACTACTGCCAAATTATTGCTACTAGTATACTCTAATAACGCTTTAGGGTCGTTTGTCTGAAATAATTTTCAGAATATTGAATTCTTCACCTGGAATATGAAATTTGGAGATAATTGCTCTAGAGCGGATCTAAGTGCGTCAATGGAGGATAACTGGAAATACTTTCGTCAATCAGACTACTGCCAAATTATTGCTACTAGTATACTCTAATAACGCTATAGGGCCGTTTGTCTGAAATAATTTTCAGAATATTGAATTCTTCACCTGGAATATGAAATTTGGAGATAATTGCTCTAGAGCGGATCTAAGTGCGTCAATGGAGGACAACTGGAAATACTTTCGTCAATCAGACTACTGCCAGATTATTGCTACTGGTACTGGCTACTATCGCTTGAAGGCCGTTTATCTGCAATAATTTTCAGAATATTGAATTCTTCACCTGGAATATGAAATTTGGGGAAAATTACTCTAGAGCGGATCTAAGTGCGTCCATGGAGGACAACTGGAAATACCTTCGTCAATCAGACTAATGCCAGATTATTGCTACTGGTACTGGCTACTATCGCTAGAAAGCCGTTTGTTTGAAATAATTTTCAGAATATTGAATTCTTCACCTGGAATATGAAATTTGGGGGAAATTGCTCTAGAGCGGATCTAAGTGCGTCCATGGAGGACAGCTGGAAATACTTTCGTCAATCAGACTACTGCCAGATTATTGCTACTGGTACCGGCTACTATCGCTAGAAGTCCGATTGTCTGAAATAATTTTCAGAATATAGAATTCTTCACCTGGAATATGAAATTTGGGGAAAATTGCTCTAGAGCGGATCTAAGTGCGTCAATGGAGGATAACTGGAAATACTTTCGTCAATCAGACTACTGCCAGATCATTGCTACTGGTACTGGCTACTATCGCTAGAAGGCCGTTTGTCTGAAATAATTTTTAGAATATTGAATTCTTCACCTGGAATATGAAATTTGGGGAAAATTGCTCTAGAGCGGATCTAAGTGCGTCCATGAAGGACAACTGAAAATACTTTCGTCAATCAGACTACTGCCAGATTATTGCTTCTGGTACTGGCTACTATCGCTAGAAGTCCGATTGTCTGAAATAATTTTCAGAATATAGAATTCTTCACCTGGAATATGAAATTTGGAGATAATTGCTCTAGAGCGGATCTAAGTGCGTCAATGGAGGATAACTGGAAATACTTTCGTCAATCAGACTACTGCCAAATTATTGCTACTAGTATACTCTAATAACGCTATAGGGCCGTTTGTCTGAAATAATTTTCAGAATATTGAATTCTTCACCTGGAATATGAAATTTGTGGAAAATTGCTCTAGAGCGGATCTAAGTGCTTCCATGGAGGACAACTGGAAATACTTTCGTCAATTAGACTACTGCCAGATTATTGCTACTAGTACTGGCTACTATCGCTAGAAGGCCGTTTGTCTGAAATAATTTTCAGAATATTGATTCTTCACCCGGAATATGAAATTTAGGGAAATTGCACTACAGCGGATCTAAGTGCGTCCATGGAGGACATCTGGAAATACTTTCATCAATCAGACTACTGCCAGATTATTGCTATAAGTACTGGCTACTATCGCTAGAAGGCCGTTTGTCTGAAATAATTTTCAGAATATTGAATTCTTCACCTGGAATATGAAATTTGGGGAAAATTCCTCTAGAGCGGATCTAAGTGCGTCCATGGAGGACAACTGGAAATACTTTCGTCAATCAGACTACTGGCAGATTATTGCTACTAGCACTGGCTACTATCGCTAGAAAGCCGTTTGCCTGAAATAATTTTCAGAATATTGAATTCTTCACCTGGAATATGAAATTTGGGGAAAATTGCTCTAGAGCGGATCTAAGTGCTTCCATGGAGGACAACTGGAAATACTTTCGTCAATCAGACTACTGCCAAATTATTGCTACTAGTATACTCTAATAACGCTTTAGGGTCGTTTGTCTGAAATAATTTTCAGAATATGAAATTTGGAGATAATTGCTCTAGAGCGGATCTAAGTGCGTCCATGGAGGACAACTGGAAATACTTTCGTCAATCAGACTACTGCCAAATTATTGCTACTAGTATACTCTAATAACGCTATAGGACCGTTTGTCTGAAATAATTTTCAGAATATTGATTTCTTCACCTACAATATGAAATTTGGGGAAAATTACTCTAGAGCGGATCTAAGTGCGTCCATGGAGGACAACTGGAAATACTTTCGTCAATCAGACTACTGCCAAATTATTGCTACTAGTATACTCTAATAACGCTTTAGGGTCGTTTGTCTGAAATAATTTTCAGAATATTGAATTCTTCACCTGGAATATGAAATTTGGAGATAATTGCTCTAGAGCGGATCTAAGTGCGTCAATGGAGGATAACTGGAAATACTTTCGTCAATCAGACTACTGCCAAATTATTGCTACTAGTATACTCTAATAACGCTATAGGGCCGTTTGTCTGAAATAATTTTCAGAATATTGAATTCTTCACCTGGAATATGAAATTTGGAGATAATTGCTCTAGAGCGGATCTAAGTGCGTCAATGGAGGACAACTGGAAATACTTTCGTCAATCAGACTACTGCCAGATTATTGCTACTGGTACTGGCTACTATCGCTTGAAGGCCGTTTATCTGCAATAATTTTCAGAATATTGAATTCTTCACCTGGAATATGAAATTTGGGGAAAATTACTCTAGAGCGGATCTAAGTGCGTCCATGGAGGACAACTGGAAATACCTTCGTCAATCAGACTAATGCCAGATTATTGCTACTGGTACTGGCTACTATCGCTAGAAAGCCGTTTGTTTGAAATAATTTTCAGAATATTGAATTCTTCACCTGGAATATGAAATTTGGGGGAAATTGCTCTAGAGCGGATCTAAGTGCGTCCATGGAGGACAGCTGGAAATACTTTCGTCAATCAGACTACTGCCAGATTATTGCTACTGGTACCGGCTACTATCGCTAGAAGTCCGATTGTCTGAAATAATTTTCAGAATATAGAATTCTTCACCTGGAATATGAAATTTGGGGAAAATTGCTCTAGAGCGGATCTAAGTGCGTCAATGGAGGATAACTGGAAATACTTTCGTCAATCAGACTACTGCCAGATCATTGCTACTGGTACTGGCTACTATCGCTAGAAGGCCGTTTGTCTGAAATAATTTTTAGAATATTGAATTCTTCACCTGGAATATGAAATTTGGGGAAAATTGCTCTAGAGCGGATCTAAGTGCGTCCATGAAGGACAACTGAAAATACTTTCGTCAATCAGACTACTGCCAGATTATTGCTTCTGGTACTGGCTACTATCGCTAGAAGGCCGTTTGTTTGAAATAATTTTCAGAATATTGAATTCTTCACCTGGAATATGAAATTTGGGTAAAATTGCTCTAGAGCGGATCTAAGTGCGTCCATGGAGGACAGCTGGAAATACTTTCGTCAATCAGACTACTGCCAGATTATTGCTACTGGTACCGGCTACTATCGCTAGAAGTCCGATTGTCTGAAATAATTTTCAGAATATTGAATTCTTCACCTGGAATATGAAATTTGGGGAAAATTGCTCTAGAGCGGATCTAAGTGCGTCCATGGAGGACAACTGGAAATACTTTCGTCAATCAGACTACTGCAAGATTATTGCTACTGGTACTGACTACTATCGCTAGAAGGCCGTTTGCCTGAAATAATTTTCAAAATATTGAATTCTTCACCTGGAATATGAAATTTGGGGAAAATGGCTCTAGAGCGGATCTAAGTGCGTCCATGGAGGAGAACTGGAAATACTTTCGTCAATCAGACTACTGCCAGATTATTGCTACTGGACCTGGCTACTATCGCTAGAAAGACGTTTGTCTGAAATAATTTGCATTGAATTCTTCACCTGGAATACGAAATTTGGGGAAAATTGCTCTAGAGCGGATCTAAGTGCGTCCATGGAGGACAACTGGAAATACTTTAGTCAATCAGGCTACTGCCAGATTATTGCTACTGGACCTGGCTACTATAGCTAGAAGGCCGTTTGTCTAAAATAATAATTTTCAGAATATTGAATCCTTCACCTGGAATATAAAATTTGGGGGAAATTGTTCAAGAGCGGATCTAAGTGCGTCCATGGAGGACAACTGGAAATACTTTCGTCAATCAGACTACTGCCAAATTATTGCTACTAGTATACTCTAATAACGCTATAGGGCCGTTTATCTGAAATAATTTTCAGAATATTGAATTCTTCACCTGGAATAAGAAATTTGGGAAAAATTGCTCTAGAGCGGATCTAAGTGCGTCCATGGAGGACAACTGGAAATACTTTCGTCAATCAGACTACTGCCAGATTATTGCTACTGGACCTGGCTACTATAGCTAGAAGGCCGTTTGTCTGAAATACTTTTCAGAATATTGAATTCTTCACCTGGAATATGAATATGGCTCTAGAGCAGTTTTCCCCAAATTTTATATTCCAGGTGAAGAATTCGATATTCTGAAAATTATTTCAAACAAACGGCCTTCTAGCGATAGTAGCCAGTACCAGTAGCAATAATCTGGCAGTAGTCTGATTGACGAAAGTATTTCCAGTTATCCTCCATTGACGCACTTAGATCCGCTCTAGAGCAATTTTCCCCAAATTTCATATTCCAGGTGAAGAATTCTATATTCTGAAAATTATTTCAGACAATCGGACTTCTAGCGATATTTCAGACAATCGGACTTCTAGCGATAGTAGCCAGTACCAGTAGCAATGATCTGGCAGTAGTCTGATTGACGAAAGTATTTCCAGCTGTCCTCCATGGACGCACTTAGATCCGCTCTAGAGCAATTTCCCCCAAATTTCATATTCCAGGTGAAGAATTCAATATTCTGAAAATTATTTCAAACAAACGGCTTTCTAGCGATAGTAGCCAGTACCAGTAGCAATAATCTGGCAGTAGTCTGATTGACGAAAGTATTTCCAGCTGTCCTCCATGGACGCACTTAGATCCGCTCTAGAGCAATTTTCCCCAAATTTCATATTCCAGGTGAAGAATTCTATATTCTGAAAATTATTTCAGACAATCGGACTTCTAGCGATAGTAGCCGGTACCAGTAGCAATAATCTGGCAGTAGTCTGATTGACGAAAGTATTTCCAGCTGTCCTCCATGGACGCACTTAGATCCGCTCTAGAGCAATTTTCCCCAAATTTCATATTCCAGGTGAAGAATTCTATATTCTGAAAATTATTTCAGACAATCGGACTTCTAGCGATAGTAGCCGGTACCAGTAGCAATAATCTGGCAGTAGTCTGATTGACGAAAGTATTTCCAGCTGTCCTCCATGGACGCACTTAGATCCGCTCTAGAGCAATTTTCCCCAAATTTCATATTCCAGGTGAAGAATTCAATATTCTGAAAATTATTTCAGGCAAACGGCTTTCTAGCGATAGTAGCCAGTGCTAGTAGCAATAATCTGCCAGTAGTCTGATTGACGAAAGTATTTCCAGTTGTCCTCCATGGACGCACTTAGATCCGCTCTAGAGGAATTTTCCCCAAATTTCATATTCCAGGTGAAGAATTCTATATTCTGAAAATTATTTCAGACAATCGGACTTCTAGCGATAGTAGCCGGTACCAGTAGCAATAATCTGGCAGTAGTCTGATTGACGAAAGTATTTCCAGTTGTCCTCCATGGAAGCACTTAGATCCGCTCTAGAGCAATTTTCCCCAAATTTCATATTCCAGGTGAAGAATTCAATATTCTGAAAATTATTTCAGGCAAACGGCTTTCTAGCGATAGTAGCCAGTGCTAGTAGCAATAATCTGCCAGTAGTCTGATTGACGAAAGTATTTCCAGTTGTCCTCCATGGACGCACTTAGATCCGCTCTAGAGGAATTTTCCCCAAATTTCATATTCCAGGTGAAGAATTCTATATTCTGAAAATTATTTCACACAATCGGACTTCTAGCGATAGTAGCCGGTACCAGTAGCAATAATCTGGCAGTAGTCTGATTGACGAAAGTATTTCCAGCTGTCCTCCATGGACGCACTTAGATCCGCTCTAGAGCAATTTCCCCCAAATTTCATATTCCAGGTGAAGAATTCAATATTCTGAAAATTATTTCAAACAAACGGCTTTCTAGCGATAGTAGCCAGTACCAGTAGCAATATTCTGGCATTAGTCTGATTGACGAAGGTATTTCCAGTTGTCCTCCATGGACGCACTTAGATCCGCTCTAGAGTAATTTTCCCCAAATTTCATATTCCAGGTGAAGAATTCAATATTCTGAAAATTATTTCAGACAAACGGCCTTCTAGCGATAGTAGCCAGGTCCAGTAGCAATAATCTGGCAGTAGTCTGATTGACGAAAGTATTTCCAGATGTCCTCCATGGACGCACTTAGATCCTATCTAGAGCAATTTTCCCCAAATTTCATATTCCAGGTGAAGAATTCAATATTCTGAAAATTATTTTAGACAAACGGCCTTCTGGCGATAGTAGCCAGTGCTAGTAGCAATAATCTGGCAGTAGTCTGATTGACGAAAGTATTTCCAGTTGTCCTCCATGGACGCACTTAGATCCGCTCTAGAGCAATTTTCCCCAAATTTCATATTCCAGGTGAAGAATTCAATATTCTGAAAATTATTTCAGACAAACGGCCTTCTGGCGATAGTAGCCAGTGCTAGTAGCAATAATCTGGCAGTAGTCTGATTGACGAAAGTATTTCCAGTTGTCCTCCATGGACGCACTTAGATCCGCTCTAGAGCATTTTTCCCCAAATTTCGTATTCCAGGTGAAGAATTCAATGCAAATTATTTCAGACAAACGTCTTTCTAGCGATAGTAGCCAGGTCCAGTAGCAATAATCTGGCAGTAGTCTGATTGACTACTGTATTTCCAGTTCTCCTCCATGGACGCACTTAGATCCGCTCTAGAGCAATTTTCCCCAAATTTTATATTCCAGGTGAAGAATTCAATATTCTAAAAATTATTTCAGACCAACGGCTTTCTAGCGATAGTAGACAGGTCCAGTAGCAATAATCTGGCAGTAGTCTGATTGACGTAAGTATTTCCAGTTGTCCTCCATGGACGCACTTAGATCCGCTCTAGAGCAATTTTCCCCAAATTTTATATTCCAGGTGAAGAATTCAATATTCTGAAAATTATTTCAGGCAAACAGCCTTCTGGCGATAGTAGCCAGTGCTAGTAGCAATAATCTGGCAGTAGTCTGATTGACGAAAGTATTTCCAGTTGACCTCCATGGACGCACTTAGATCCGCTCTAGAGCAATTTTCCCCAAATTTCGTATTCCAGGTGAAGAATTCAATGCAAATTATTTCAGACAAACGTCTTTCTAGCGATAGTAGCCAGGTCCAGTAGCAATAATCTGGCAGTAGTCTGATTGACGAAAGTATTTCCAGTTCTCCTCCATGGACGCACTTAGATCCGCTCTAGAGCAATTTTCCTCAAATTTTATATTCCATGTGAAGAATTCAATATTCTGAAAATTATTTCAGGCAACGGCCTTCTGGCGATAGTAGCAAGTGCTAGTAGCAATAATCTGGCAGTAGTCTGATTGACGAAAGTATTTCCAGTTGTCCTCCACGGACGCACTTAGATCCGCTCTAGAGCAATTTTTCCCAAATTTTATATTCCAGGTGAAGAATTCAATATTCTGAAAATTATTTCAGACAAACGGCCTTCTGGCAATAGTAGCCAGTGCTAGTAGCAATAATCTGGCAGTAGTCTGATTGACGAAAGTATTTCCAGTTGTCCTCCATGGACGCACTTAGATCCGCTCTAGAGCAATTTTCCCCAAATTTCGTATTCCAGGTGAAGAATTCAATGCAAATTATTTCAGACAAACGTCTTTCTAGCGATAGTAGCCAGGTCCAATAGCAATAATCTGGCAGTAGCCTGATTGACGAAAGTATTTCCAGTTCTCCTCCATGGACGCACTTAGATCCGCTCTAAAGCAATTTTCCCCAAATTTTATATTCCAGGTGAAGAATTCAATATTCTGAAAATTATTTCAGGCAACGGCCTTCTGGCGATAGTAGCCAGTGCTAGTAGCAATAATCTGGCAGTAGTCTGATTGACGAAATTATTTCCAGTTGTCCTCCACGGACGCACTTAGATCCGCTCTAGAGCAATTTTTCCCAAATTTTATATTCCAGGTGAAGAATTCAATATTCTGAAAATTATTTCAGGCAAACGGCCTTCTGGCGATAGTAGCCAGTGCTAGTAGCAATAATCTGGCAGTAGTCTGATTGAAGAAAGTATTTCCAGTTGTCCTCCACGGACGCACTTAGATCCGCTCTAGAGCAATTTTCCCCAAATTTTATATTCCAGGTGAAGAATTCAGTATTCTGAAAATTATTTCAGGAAAAAGGCCTTCTGGCGATAGTAGCCAGTGCTAGTAGCAATAATCTGGCAGTAGTCTGATTGACGAAAGTATTTCCAGTTGTCCTCCATGGACGCACTTAGATCCGCTCTAGAGCAATTTTTCCCAAATTTTATATTCCAGGTGAAGAATTCAATATTCTGAAATTTATTTCAGACAAACGGCTTTCTAGCGATAGTAGCCAGGTCCAGTAGCAATAATCTGGCAGTAGTCTGATTGACGAAAGTATTTCCAGTTGTCCTCCATGGACGCACTTAGATCCGCTCTAGAGCAATTTTCCCCAAATTTCATATTCCAGGTGAAGAATTCAATATTCTGAAAATTATTTTAGACAAACGGCCTTCTAGCGATAGTAGCCAGTACTAGTAGCAATAATCTGGCAGTAGTCTGATTGACGAAAGTATTTCCAGTTGTCCTCCATGGACGCACTTAGATCCGCTCTAGAGCAATTTTTCCCAAATTTTATATTCCAGGTGAAGAATTCAATATTCTGAAAATTATTTCAGGCCAACGGCCTTCTGGCGATAGTAGCCAGGTTCAGTAGCAATAATCTGGCAGTAGTCTGATTGACGAAAGTATTTTCAGTTGTCCTCCATGGACGCACTTAGATCCGCTCTAGAGCAATTTTCTCCAAATTTTATATTCCAGGTTTGGAATTCAATATTCTGAAAATTATTTCAGACAAACGGCCTCTAGCGATAGTAGCTAGTACTAGTAGCAATAATCTGGCAGTAGTCTGATTGACGAAAGTATTTCCAGTTGTCCTCCATGGACGCATCTAGATCCGCTCTAGAGCAATTTTCCCCAAATTTTATATTCCAGGTGAAGAATTCAATATTCTGAAAATTATTTCAGACAAACGGCCTTCTAGCAATAATAGCCAGTGCTAGTAGCAATAATCTGGCCGTAGTCTGATTGACGAAAGTATTTCCAGTTGTCCTCCATGGACACACTTAGATCCGCTCTAGAGCAATTTTCCCCAAATTTTATATTCCAGGTGAAGAATTCAATATTCTGAAAATTATTTTAGACAAACGGCCTTCTAGCGATAGTAGCCAGTACTAGTAGAAATAATCTGGCAGTAGTCTGATTGACGAAAGTATTTCCAGTTGTCCTCCATGGACGCACTTAGATCCGCTCTAGAGCAATTTTTCCCAAATTTTATATTCCAGGTGAAGAATTCAATATTCTGAAAATTATTTCAGACAAACGGCTTCCTAGCGATAGTAGCCAGGTCCAGTAGCAATAATCTGACAGTAGTCTGATTGACGAAAGTATTTCCAGTTGTCCTCCATGGAAGCACTTAGATCCGCTCTAGAGCCATTTTCCCCAAAATTCATATTCCAGGTGAAGAATTCAATATTCTGAAAATTATTTCAGGCAAACGGCCTTCTAGCGATAGTAGCCAGTGCTAGTAGCAATAATATGGCAGTAGTCTGATTGACGTAAGTATTTCCAGTTGTCCTCCATGGACGCACTTAGATCCGCTCTAGAGCAATTTTCCCCAAATTTCATATTCCAGGTGAAGAATTCAATATTCTGAAAATTATTTCAGACAAACGGACTTTTGACGATAGTAGCCAGTGCTAGTAGCAATAATCTGGCAGTAGTCTGATTGACGAAAGTATTTCCAGTTGTCCTCCATGGACGAACTTAGATCCGCTCTAGAGCAATTTTCCCCAAATTTTATATTCCAGGTTAAGAATTCAATATTCTGAAAATTATTTCAGACAAACAGCCTTCTAGCGATAGTAGCCAAGTCCAGTAGCAATAATCTGGCAGTAATCTGATTGACGAAAGTATTTCCAGTTGTCCTCCATGGACGCACTTAGATCCGCTCTAGAGCAATTTTCCCCAAATTTCATATACCAGGTGAAGAATTCAATATTCTGAAAATTATTTCAGGCAAACGGCCTTCCGGCGATAGTAGCTAGGTCCAGTAGCAATATTCTGGCAGTAGTCTGATTGACGAAAGTATTTCCAGTTGCCCTCCATGGACGCACTTAGATCCGCTCTAGAGCAATTTTCCCCAAATTTCATATTCCAGGTGAAGAATTCAATATTCTGAAAATTATTTCAGACAAACGGCCTTTTGGCGATAGTAGCCAGTAACAGTAGCAATAATCTGGCAGTAGTCTGATTGACGAAAGTATTTCCAGTTGTCCTCCATGGACGCACTTAGATCCCAAATTTTATATTCCAGGTGAAGAATTCAATATTCTGAAAATTATTTCAGACAAACGGCCTTCTAGCGATAGTAGTCAGTACTAGTAGCAATAATCTGGCAGTAGTCTGATTGACGAAAGTATTTCCAGTTGTCCTCCATGGACGCACTTAGATCCGCTCTAGAGCAATTTTTCCCAAATTTTATATTCCAGGTGAAGAATTCAATATTCTGAAAATTATTTCAGACAAACGGCTTTCGAGCGATAGTAGCCAGGTCCAGTAGCAATAATCTGGCAGTAGTCTGATTGACGAAAGTATTTCCAGTTGTCCTCCATGGACGCACTTAGGTCCGCTCTAGAGCAATTTTCCCCAAATTTTATATTCCAGGTGAAGAATTCAATATTCTGAAAATTATTTCAGACAAACGGCCTTCTAGCGATAGTAGCCAGTACTAGTAGCAATAATCTGGCAGTAGTCTGATTGACGAAAGTATTCCAGTTGTCCTCCATGGACGCACTTAGATCCGCTCTAGAGCAATTTTTCCCAAATTTTATATTCCAGGTGAAGAATTCAATATTCTGAAAATTATTTCAGACAAACGGCTTTCGAGCGATAGTAGCCAGGTCCAATAGCAACAATATGGCAGTAGCCTGATTGCCGAAAGTATTTCCAGTTGTCCTCCATGGGCGCACTTAGATCCGCTGTAGATCAATTTTCCCCAAATTTCATATTCCAGGTGAAGAATTCAATATTCTGAAAATTATTTCAGGCAAACGGCCTTCTGGCGATAGTAGCCAGTGCTAGTAGCAATAATCTGGCAGTAGTCTGATTGACGAAAGTATTTCCAGTTGTCCTCCATGGACGCACTTAGATCCGCTCTAGATCAATTTTCCCCAAATTTCATATTCCAGGTGAAGAATTCAATATTCTGAAAATTATTTCAGACAAACGGCCTTCTAGCGATAGTAGCCAGTGATAGTAGCAATAATCTGGCAGTAGTCTGATTGACGTAAGTATTTCCAGTTGTCCTCCATGGACGCACTTAGATCCGCTCTAGAGCAATTTTTCCCAAATTTTATATTCCAGGTGAAGAATTCAATATTCTGAAAATTATTTCAGACAAACGGTTTTCGAGCGATAGTAGCCAGGTCCAGTAGCAATAATCTGGTAGTATGATTGACGAAAGTATTTCCAGTTGTCCTCCATGGACGCACTAAGATTCGCTCTAGAACAATTTTCCCCAAATTTCATATTCCAGGTGAAGAATTCAATATTCTAAAAATTATTTCAGACAAACGGCCTTCTAGCGATAGTAGCCAGTGATAGTAGCAATAATCTGGCAGTAGTCTGATTGACGTAAGTATTTCCAGTTGTCCTCCATGGACGCACTTAGATCCGCTCTAGATCAATTTTCCCCAAATTTCATATTCCAGGTGAAGAATTCAATATTCTGAAAATTATTTCAGACAAACGGCCTTCTAGCGTTAGTAGCCAGTGATAGTAGCAATAATCTGGCAGTAGTCTGATTGACGTAAGTATTTCCAGTTGTCCTCCATGGACGCACTTAGATCCGCTCTAGAGCAATTTTTCCCAAATTTTATATTCCAGGTGAAGAATTCAATATTCTGAAAATTATTTCAGACAAACGGTTTTCGAGCGATAGTAGCCAGGTCCAGTAGCAATAATCTGGTAGTAGTCTGATTGACGAAAGTATTTCCAGTTGTCCTCCATGGACGCACTAAGATTCGCTCTAGAACAATTTTCCCCAAATTTCATATTCCAGGTGAAGAATTCAATATTCTAAAAATTATTTCACTTAGATCCGCTCTAGATCAATTTTCCCCAAATTTCATATTCCAGGTGAAGAATTCAATATTCTGAAAATTATTTCAGACAAACGGCCTTCTAGCGATAGTAGCCAGTGATAGTAGCAATAATCTGGCAGTAGTCTGATTGACGTAAGTATTTCCAGTTGTCCTCCATAGACGCACTTAGATCCGCTCTAGAGCAATTTTTCCCAAATTTTATATTCCAGGTGAAGAATTCAATATTCTGAAAATTATTTCAGACAAACGGTTTTCGAGCGATAGTAGCCAGGTCCAGTAGCAATAATCTGGTAGTAGTCTGATTGACGAAAGTATTTCCAGTTGTCCTCCATGGACGCACTAAGATTAGCTCTAGAACAATTTTCCCCAAATTTCATATTCCAGGTGAAGAATTCAATATTCTGAAAATTATTTCAGACAAACGGCCTTCTGGCGATAGTAGCCAGTGCTAGTAGCAATAATCTGGCAGTAGTCTGATTGACGAAAGTATTTCCAGTTGTCCTCCATGGACGCACTTAGATCCGCTCTAGATCAATTTTCCCAAATTTCATATTCCAGGTGAAGAATTCAATATTCTGAAAATTATTTCAGACAAACGGCCTTCTAGCGATAGTAGCCAGTACTAGTAGCAATAATCTGGCAGTAGTCTGATTGACGAAAGTAGTTCCAGTTGTCCTCCATGGACGCACTTAGATCCGCTCTAGAGCAATTTTTCCCAAATTTTATATTCCAGGTGCAGAATTCAATATTCTGAAAATTATTTCAGACAAACGGTTTTCGAGCGATAGTAGCCAGGTCCAGTAGCAATAATCTGGCAGTAGTCTGATTGACGAAAGTATGTCCAGTTGTCCTCCATTAGATCCGCTCTAGAACAATTTTCCCCAAATTTCATATTCCAGGTGAAGAATTCAATATTCTGAAAATTATTTCAGGCAAACGGCCTTCTGGCGATAGTAGCCAGTGCTAGTAGCAATAATCTGGCAGTAGTCTGATTGACGAAAGTATTTCCAGTTGTCCTCCATGGACGCACTTAGATCCGCTCTAGATCAATTTTCCCCAAATTTCATATTCCAGGTGAAGAATTCAATATTCTGAAAATTATTTCAGGCAAACGGCCTTCTGGCGATAGTAGCCAGTGCTAGTAGCAATAATCTGGCAGTAGTCTGATTGACGAAAGTATTTCCAGTTGTCCTCCATGGACGCACTTAGATCCGCTCTAGAGCAATTTTTCCCAAATTTTATATTCCAGGTGAAGAATTCAATATTCTGAAAATTATTTCAGACAAACGGCTTTCGAGCGATAGTAGCCAGGTCCAGTAGCAATAATCTGGCAGTAGTCTGATTGACGTAAGTATTTCCAGTTGTCCTCCATGGACGCACTTAGATCCGCTCTAGAACAATTTTCCCCAAATTTCATATTCCAGGTGAAGAATTCAATATTCTGCAAATTATTTCAGACAAACGGCTTTCCGGCGATAGTAGCCAGTGCTAGTAGCAATAATCTGGCAGTAGTCTGATTGACGAAAGTATTTCCAGTTGTCCTCCACGGACGCACTTAGATCCGCTCTAGAGCAATTTTTCCCAAATGTTATATTCCAGGTGAAGAATTCAATATTCTGAAAATTATTTCTGACAAACAGCCTTCTAGCGATAGTAGCCAAGTCCAGTAGCAATAATCTGGCAGTTGTCTGATTGACGAAAGTATGTCCAGTTGTCCTCCATGGACGCACTTAGATCCGCTCTAGAACAATTTTCCCCAAATTTCATATTCCAGGTGAAGAATTCAATATTCTATAAATTATTTCAGACAAACGGCCTTCTGGCGATAGTAGCCAGTGCTAGTAGCAATAATCTGGCAATAGTCTGATTGCCGAACGTATTTCCAGTTGTCCTCCATGGACGCATCTAGATCCGCTCTAGAGCAATTTTCCACAAATTTTATATTCCAGGTGAAGAATTCAATATTCTGAAAATTATTTCAGACAAACGGCCATCTAGCAATAGTAGCTAGTGCTAGTAGCAATAATCTGGCAGTAGTCTGATTGACAAAAGTATTTCCAGTTGTCCTCCATGGACGCACTTAGATCCTATCTAGAGCAATTTTCCCCAAATTTCATATTTCAGGTGCGGAATTCAATATTCTGAAAATTGTTTCAGACAAACGGCCTTCTAGCGATAGTAGCCAGTACTAGTAGCAATAATCTAACAATAGTCTGATTGACGAAAGTATTTCCAGTTGTCCTCCATGGACGCATCTAGATCCGCTCTAGAGCAATTTTCCCCAAATTCCATATTCCAGGTGAAGAATGCAATATTCTGAAAATTATTTCAGACAAACGGTCTTTTAGCGATAGTAGCCAGTGATAGTAGCAATAATCTGGCAGTAGTCTGATTGACGAAAGTATTTCCAGTTGTCCTCCATGGACGCACTTAGATCCGCTCTAGAGCAATTTTCCCCAAATTTCATATTCCAGGTGAAGAATTCAATATTCTGAAAATTATTTCAGACAAACGGTTTTCGAGCGATAGTAGCCAGGTCCAGTAGCAATAATCTGGCAGTAGTTCGATTGACGAAAGTATTTCCAGTTGTCCTCCATGGACGCACTAAGATCCGCTCTAGAACAATTTTCCCCAAATTTCATATTCCAGGTGAAGAATTCAATATTCTGAAAATTATTTCAGGCAAACGGCCTTCTGGCGATAGTAGCCAGTGCTAGTAGCAATAATCTGGCAGTAGTCTGATTGACGAAAGTATTTCCAGTTGTCCTCCATGGACGCACTTAGATCCGCTCTAGATCAATTTTCCCCAAATTTCATATTCCAGGTGAAGAATTCAATATTCTGAAAATTATTTCAGGCAAACGGCCTTCTGGCGATAGTAGCCAGTGCTAGTAGCAATAATCTGGCAGTAGTCTGATTGACGAAAGTATTTCCAGTTGTCCTCCATGGACGCACTTAGATCCGCTCTAGAGCAATTTTTCCCAAACTTTATATTCCAGGTGAAGAATTCAATATTCTGAAAATTATTTCAGACAAACGGCTTTCGAGCGATAGTAGCCAGGTCCAGTAGCAATAATCTGGCAGTAGTCTGATTGACGAAAGTATTTCCAGTTGTCCTCCATGGACGCACTTAGATCAGCTCTAGAGCAATTTTCCCCAAATTTCATATTCCAGGTGAAGAATTCAATATTCTGCAAATTATTTCAGACAAACGGCTTTCTGGCGATAGTAGCCAGTGCTAGTAGCAATAATCTGGCAGTAGTCTGATTGACAAAAGTATTTCCAGTTGTCCTCCATGGACGCACTTAGATCCGCTCTAGAACAATTTTCCCCAAATTTCATATTCCAGGTGAAGAATTCAATATTCTGCAAATTATTTCAGACAAACGGCTTTCCGGCGATAGTAGCCAGTGCTAGTAGCAATAATCTGGCAGTAGTCTGATTGACGAAAGTATTTCCAGTTGTCCTCCACGGACGCACTTAGATCCGCTCTAGAGCAATTTTTCCCAAATGTTATATTCCAGGTGAAGAATTCAATATTCTGAAAATTATTTCAGACAAGCAGCCTTCTAGCGATAGTAGCCAAGTCCAATAGCAATAATCTGGCAGTTGTCTGATTGACGAAAGTATGTCCAGTTGTCCTCCATGGACGCACTTAGATCCGCTCTAGAACAATTTTCCCCAAATTTCATATTCCAGGTGAAGAATTCAATATTCTAAAAATTATTTCAGACAAACGGTCTTCTAGCGATAGTAGCCAGGTCCAGTAGCAATAATCTGGCAGTAGTCTGATTGACGAAAGTATTTCCAGTTGTCCTTCATGGACGCACTTAGATCCGCTCTAGAGCAATTTTCCCCAAATTTCATATTCCAGGTGAAGAATTCAATATTCTATAAATTATTTCAGACAAACGGCCTTCTGGCGATAGTAGCCAGTGCTAGTAGCAATAATCTGGCAATAGTCTGATTGCCGAACGTTTTTCCAGTTGTCCTCCGTAGACGCACTTAGATCCGCTCTAGAGCAATTTTTCCCAAATTTCATATTCCAGGTTTGGAATTCAATATTCTGAAAATTATTTCAGACAAACGGCCTTCTAGCGATAGTAGCCAGTACTAGTAGCAATAATCTGGCAGTAGTCTGATTGACGAAAGTATTTCCAGTTGTCCTCCATGGACGCATCTAGATCCGCTCTAGAGCAATTTTCCCCAAATTGTATATTCCAGGTGAAGAATTCAATATTCTGAAAATTATTTCAGACAAACGGCCTTCTAGCAATAGTAGCTAGTGCTAGTAGCAATAATCTGGCAGTAGTCTGATTGACGAAAGTATTTCCAGTTGTCCTCCATGGACGCACTTAGATCCTATCTATAGCAATTTTCCCCAAATTTCATATTTCAGGTGCGGAATTCAATATTCTGAAAATTGTTTCAGACAAACGGCCTTCTAGCGATAGTAGCCAGTACTAGTAGCAATAATCTAACAATAGTCTGATTGACGAAAGTATTTCCAGTTGTCCTCCATGGACGCATCTAGATCCGCTCTAGAGCAATTTTTCCCAAATTCCATATTCCAGGTGAAGAATTCAATATTCTGAAAATTATTTCAGACAAACGGTCTTTTAGCGATAGTAGCCAGTGATAGTAGCAATAATCTGGCAGTAGTCTGATTGACGAAAGTATTTCCAGTTGTCCTCCATGGACGCACTTAGATCCGCTCTAGAGCAACTTTCCCCAAATTTCATATTCCAGGTGAAGAATTCAATATTCTGAAAATTATTTCAGACAAACGGACTTTTGGCTATAGTAGCCAGTGCTAGTAGCAATAATCTGGCAGTAGTCTGATTGACGAAAGTATTTCCAGTTGTCCTCCATGGACGCACTTAGATCCGCTCTAGAGCAATTTTCCCCAAATTTCATATTCCAGGTGAAGAATTCAATATTCTGAAAATTATTTCAGACAAACGGCCTTCTAGCGATAGTAGCCAGTACTAGTAGCAATAATCTGGCAGTAGTCTGATTGACGAAAGTATTTCCAGTTGTCCTCCATGGACGCACTTAGATCCGCTCTAGAGCAATTTTCCCCAAATTTTATATTCCAGGTGAAGAATTCAATATTCTGAAAATTATTTCAGACAAACGGCTTTCTAGCGATAGTGCCCAGGTCCAGTAGCAATAATCTGGCAGTAAACTGATTGGCGAAAGAATTTCCAGTTGTCCTCCATGGACGCACTTAGATCCGCTCTAGAGGAATTTTCCACAAATTTCATATTCCAGGTGAAGAATTCAATATTCTGAAAATTATTTCAGGCAAACGGCCTTCTGGCGATAGTAGCCAGTGCTAGTAGCAATAATCTGGCAGTAGTCTGATTGACGAAAGTATTTCCAGTTGTCCTCCATGGACGCACTTAGATCCGCTCTAGAGCAATTTTTCCCAAACTTTATATTCCAGGTGAAGAATTCAATATTCTGAAAATTATTTCAGACAAACGGCTTTCGAGCGATAGTAGCCAGGTCCAGTAGCAATAATCTGGCAGTAGTCTGATTGACGAAAGTATTTCCAGTTGTCCTCCATGGACGCACTTAGATCAGCTCTAGAGCAATTTTCCCCAAATTTCATATTCCAGGTGAAGAATTCAATATTCTGCAAATTATTTCAGACAAACGGCTTTCTGGCGATAGTAGCCAGTGCTAGTAGCAATAATCTGGCAGTAGTCTGATTGACAAAAGTATTTCCAGTTGTCCTCCATGGACGCACTTAGATCCGCTCTAGAACAATTTTCCCCAAATTTCATATTCCAGGTGAAGAATTCAATATTCTGCAAATTATTTCAGACAAACGGCTTTCCGGCGATAGTAGCCAGTGCTAGTAGCAATAATCTGGCAGTAGTCTGATTGACGAAAGTATTTCCAGTTGTCCTCCACGGACGCACTTAGATCCGCTCTAGAGCAATTTTTCCCAAATGTTATATTCCAGGTGAAGAATTCAATATTCTGAAAATTATTTCAGACAAGCAGCCTTCTAGCGATAGTAGCCAAGTCCAGTAGCAATAATCTGGCAGTTGTCTGATTGACGAAAGTATGTCCAGTTGTCCTCCATGGACGCACTTAGATCCGCTCTAGAACAATTTTCCCCAAATTTCATATTCCAGGTGAAGAATTCAATATTCTAAAAATTATTTCAGACAAACGGTCTTCTAGCGATAGTAGCCAGGTCCAGTAGCAATAATCTGGCAGTAGTCTGATTGACGAAAGTATTTCCAGTTGTCCTTCATGGACGCACTTAGATCCGCTCTAGAGCAATTTTCCCCAAATTTCATATTCCAGGTGAAGAATTCAATATTCTATAAATTATTTCAGACAAACGGCCTTCTGGCGATAGTAGCCAGTGCTAGTAGCAATAATCTGGCAATAGTCTGATTGCCGAACGTTTTTCCAGTTGTCCTCCGTAGACGCACTTAGATCCGCTCTAGAGCAATTTTTCCCAAATTTCATATTCCAGGTTTGGAATTCAATATTCTGAAAATTATTTCAGACAAACGGCCTTCTAGCGATAGTAGCCAGTACTAGTAGCAATAATCTGGCAGTAGTCTGATTGACGAAAGTATTTCCAGTTGTCCTCCATGGACGCATCTAGATCCGCTCTAGAGCAATTTTCCCCAAATTGTATATTCCAGGTGAAGAATTCAATATTCTGAAAATTATTTCAGACAAACGGCCTTCTAGCAATAGTAGCTAGTGCTAGTAGCAATAATCTGGCAGTAGTCTGATTGACGAAAGTATTTCCAGTTGTCCTCCATGGACGCACTTAGATCCTATCTAGAGCAATTTTCCCCAAATTTCATATTTCAGGTGCGGAATTCAATATTCTGAAAATTGTTTCAGACAAACGGCCTTCTAGCGATAGTAGCCAGTACTAGTAGCAATAATCTAACAATAGTCTGATTGACGAAAGTATTTCCAGTTGTCCTCCATGGACGCATCTAGATCCGCTCTAGAGCAATTTTTCCCAAATTCCATATTCCAGGTGAAGAATTCAATATTCTGAAAATTATTTCAGACAAACGGTCTTTTAGCGATAGTAGCCAGTGATAGTAGCAATAATCTGGCAGTAGTCTGATTGACGAAAGTATTTCCAGTTGTCCTCCATGGACGCACTTAGATCCGCTCTAGAGCAACTTTCCCCAAATTTCATATTCCAGGTGAAGAATTCAATATTCTGAAAATTATTTCAGACAAACGGACTTTTGGCTATAGTAGCCAGTGCTAGTAGCAATAATCTGGCAGTAGTCTGATTGACGAAAGTATTTCCAGTTGTCCTCCATGGACGCACTTAGATCCGCTCTAGAGCAATTTTCCCCAAATTTCATATTCCAGGTGAAGAATTCAATATTCTGAAAATTATTTCAGACAAACGGCCTTCTAGCGATAGTAGCCAGTACTAGTAGCAATAATCTGGCAGTAGTCTGATTGACGAAAGTATTTCCAGTTGTCCTCCATGGACGCACTTAGATCCGCTCTAGAGCAATTTTCCCCAAATTTTATATTCCAGGTGAAGAATTCAATATTCTGAAAATTATTTCAGACAAACGGCTTTCTAGCGATAGTGCCCAGGTCCAGTAGCAATAATCTGGCAGTAAACTGATTGGCGAAAGAATTTCCAGTTGTCCTCCATGGACGCACTTAGATCCGCTCTAGAGCAATTTTTCCCAAATTTTATATTCCAGGGGAAGAATTCAATATTCTGAAAATTATTTCAGAATATTGAATTTAATTCGGACAAACGGCCTTCTGGCGATAGTAGCCAGTGCTAGTAGCAATAATCTGGCAGTAGTCTGATTGACGAAAGTATTTCCAGTTGTCCTCCACGGGCGCACTTAGATCCGCTCTAGAGCAATTTTCCCCAAATTTTATACTCCAGGTGAAGAATTCAATATTCTGAAAATTATTTCAGACAAACGACCTTCTAGCGATAGTAGTCTGATTGACGAAAGTAATTCCAGTTGTCCTCCATGGAGCAATTTTCCCCAAATTTCATATTTCAGGTGCGGAATTCAATATTCTGAAAATTGTTTCAGACAAACGGCCTTCTAGCGATAGTAGCCAGTACTAGTAGCAATAATCTGACAATAGTCTGATTGACGAAAGTATTTCCAGTTGTCTTCCATGGACGCACTTAGATCCGCTCTAGAGCAATTTTCCCCAAATTTCATATTCCAGGTGAAGAATTCAATATTCTGAAAATTATTTCAGACAAACGGCCTTCTAGCGATAGTAGCCAGTACTAGTAGCAATAATCTGGCAGTAGTCTGATTGACGAAAGTATTTCCAGTTGTCCTCCATGGACGCACTTAGATCCGCTCTAGATCATTTTTTCCCAAATTTTATATTCCAGGTGAAGAATTCAATATTCTGAAAATTATTTCAGACAAACGGCTTTCTAGCGATAGTAGCCAGGTCTAGTAGCAATAATCTGGCAGTAGTCTGATTGACGAAAGTAATTCCAGTTGTCCTCCATGGACGCACTTAGATCCGCTCTAGAGCAATTTTCCCCAAATTTCATATTCCAGGTGAAGAATTCAATATTCTGAAAATTATTTCAGGCAAACGGCCTTCTGGCGATAGCAGCCAGTGCTAGAAGCAATAATCTGGCAGTAGTCTGATTGACGAAAGTATTTCCAGTTGTCCTCCATGGACGCACTTAGATCCGCTCTAGAGCAATTTTCCCCAAATTTCATATTCCAGGTGAAGAATTCAATATTCTGAAAATTATTTCAGACAAACGGCCTTCTAGCGATAGTAGCCAGTGCTAGTAGCAATAATCTGGCAGTAGTCTGATTGACGAAAGTATTTCCAGTTGTTCTCCATGGACGCACTTAGATCCGCTCTAGAGCAATTTTTCCCAAATATTATATTCCAGGTGAAGAATTCAATATTCTGAAAATTATTTCAGACAAACGGCCTTCTAGCGATAGTAGCCAGGTCCAGTAGCAATAATCTGGCAGTAGTCTGATTGACGTAAGTATTTCCAGTTGTCCTCCATGGACGCACTTAGATCCGCTCTAGAGCAATTTTCCCCAAATTTTATATTCCAGGTGAAGAATTCAATATTCTGAAAATTATTTCAGGCAAACGGCCTTCTGGCGATAGTAGCCAGTGCTAGTAGCAATAATCTGGCAGTAGTCTGATTGACGAAAGTATTTCCAGTTGTCCTCCATGGACGCACTTAGATCCGCTCTAGAGCAATTTTCCCCAAATTTCGTATTCCAGGTGAAGAATTCAATGCAAATTATTTCAGACAAACGTCTTTCTAGCGATAGTAGCCAGGTCCAGTAGCAATAATCTGGCAGTAGTCTGATTGACGAAAGTATTTCCAGTTCTCCTCCATGGACGCACTTAGATCCGCTCTAGAGCAATTTTCCCCAAATTTTATATTCCAGGTGAAGAATTCAATATTCTGAAAATTATTTCAGACAAACGGCCTTCTAGCGATAGTAGCCAGGTCCAGTAGCAATAATCTGGCAGTAGTCTGATTGACGTAAGTATTTCCAGTTGTCCTCCATGAACGGCCTTAGATCCGCTCTAGAGCAATTTTCTCCAAATTTCATATTCCAGGTGAAGAATTCAATTTTCTGAAAATTATTTCAGACAAACGGCCTTTTGGCGATAGTAGCCAGTGCTAGTAGCAATAATCTGGCAGTAGTCTGATTGAAAATTATTTCAGAATATTGAATTTAATTCGGACAAACGGCCTTCTGGCGATAGTAGCCAGTGCTAGTAGCAATAATCTGGCAGTAGTCTGATTGACGAAAGTATTTCCAGTTGTCCTCCACGGGCGCACTTAGATCCGCTCTAGAGCAATTTTCCCTAAATTTTATATTCCAGGTGAAGAATTCAATATTCTGAAAATTATTTCAGACAAACGACCTTCTAGCGATAGTAGCTAGTACTAGTAGCAATAATCTGGCAGTAGTCTGATTGACGAAAGTAATTCCAGTTGTCCTCCATAGACGCACTTAGATCCGCTCTAAAACAATTTTTCCCAAATTTTATATTCCAGGCGAAGAATTCAATATTCTAAAAATTATTTCAGACAAACGGTCTTCTAGCGATAGTAGCCAGGTCCAGTAGCAATAATCTGGAAGTAGTCTGATTGACGAAAGTATTTCCAGTTGTCCTCCATGGACGCACTTAGATCCGCTCTAGAGCAATTTTCCCCAAATTTCATATTCCAGGTGAAGAATTCAATATTCTGAAAATTATTTCAGACAAACGGCCTTCTAGCAATAGTAGCCAGTGCTAGTAGCAATAATCTGGCAGTAGTCTGATTGACAAAAGTATTTCCAGTTGTCCTCCATGGACGCACTTAGATCCTATATAGAGCAATTTTCCCCAAATTTCATATTTCAGGTGCGGAATTCAATATTCTGAAAATTGTTTCAGACAAACGGCCTTCTAGCGATAGTAGCCAGTACTAGTAGCAATAATCTGACAATAGTCTGATTGACGAAAGTATTTCCAGTTGTCTTCCATGGACGCACTTAGATCCGCTCTAGAGCAATTTTCCCCAAATTTCATATTCCAGGTGAAGAATTCAATATTCTGAAAATTATTTCAGACAAACGGTCTTTTGGCGATAGTAGCCAGTGATAGTAGCAATAATCTGGCAGTAGTCTGATTGACGAAAGTATTTCCAGTTGTCCTCCATGGACGCACTTAGATCCGCTCTAGAGCAATTTTCCCCAAATTTCATATTCCAGGTGAAGAATTCAATATTCTGAAAATTATTTCAGGCAAACGGCCTTCTAGCGATAGTAGCCAGTGCTAGTAGCAATAATCTGGCAGTAGTCTGATTGACGAAAGTATTTCCAGTTGTTCTCCATGGACGCACTTAGATCCGCTCTAGAGCAATTTTTCCCAAATATTATATTCCAGGTGAAGAATTCAATATTCTGAAAATTATTTCAGACAAACGGTCTTTTGGCGATAGTAGCCAGGTCTAGTAGCAATAATCTGGCAGTAGTCTGATTGCCGAAAGTATTTCCAGTTGTCCTCCATGGACGCACTTAGATCCGCTCTAGAGCAATTTTCCCCAAATTTCATATTCCAGGTGAAGAATTCAATATTCTGAAAATTATTTCAGGCAAACGGCCTTCTGGCGATAGCAGCCAGTGCTAGAAGCAATAATCTGGCAGTAGTCTGATTGACGAAAGTATTTCCAGTTGTCCTCCATGGACGCACTTAGATCCGCTCTAGAGCAATTTTCCCCAAATTTCATATTTCAGGTGAAGAATTCAATATTCTGAAAATTATTTCAGACAAACGGCCTTCTAGCGATAGTAGCCAGTGCTAGTAGCATTAATCTGGCAGTAGTCTGATTGACGAAAGTATTTCCAGTTGTTCTCCATGGACGCACTTAGATCCGCTCTAGAGCATTTTTTCCCAAATATTATATTCCAGGTGAAGAATTCAATATTTTGAAAATTATTTCAGACAAACGGCCTTCTAGCGATAGTAGCCAGGTCCAGTAGCAATAATCTGGCAGTAGTCTGATTGACGAAAGTATTTCCAGTTGTCCTCCATGGACGCACTTAGATCCGCTCTAGAGCAATTTTCCCCAAATTTCATATTTCAGGTGAAGAATTCAATATTCTGAAAATTATTTCAGACAAACGGCCTTCTAGCGATAGTAGCCAGTGCTAGTAGCAATAATCTGGCAGTAGTCTGATTGACGAAAGTATTTCCAGTTGTTCTCCATGGACGCACTTAGATCCGCTCTAGAGCAATTTTTCCCAAATATTATATTCCAGGTGAAGAATTCAATATTCTGAAAATTATTTCAGACAAACGGTCTTTTGGCGATAGTAGCCAGGTCTAGTAGCAATAATCTGGCAGTAGTCTGATTGACGAAAGTATTTCCAGTTGTTCTCCATGGACGCACTTAGATCCGCTCTAGACCAATTTTTCCCAAATATTATATTCCAGGTGAAGAATTCAATATTCTGAAAATTATTTCAGACAAACGGCCTTCTAGCGATAGTAGCCAGGTCCAGTAGCAATAATCTGGCAGTAGTCTGATTGACGTAAGTATTTCCAGTTGTCCTCCATGGACGCACTTAGATCCGCTCTAGAGCAATTTTCCCCAAATTTCATATTCCAGGTGAAGAATTCAATATTCTGAAAATTATTTCAGACAAACGGCCTTTTGGCGATAGTAGCCAGTGCTAGTAGCAATAATCTGGCAGTAGTCTGATTGACGAAAGTATTTCCAGTTGTCCTCCTGGACGCACTTAGATCCGCTCTAGAGCAATTTTTCCAAAATTTTATATTCCAGGTGAAGAATTCAATATTCTGAAAATTATTTCAGACAAACGGCCTTCTAGCGATAGTAACCAGGTCCTGTAGCAATAATCTGGCAGTAGTCTGGTTGACGAAAGTATTTCCAGTTGTCCTCCATGGACGCACTTAGATCCGCTCTAGAGCAATTTTCCCCAAATTTCATATTCCAGGTGAAGAATTCAATATTCTGAAAATTATTTCAGACAAACGGCCTTCTAGCGATAGTAGCCAGTGCTAGTATCAATAATCTGGCAGTAGTCTGATTGACGAAAGTATTTCCAGTTGTCCTCCATGGACGCACTTACATCCGCTCTAGAGCAATTTTCCCCAAATTTCACATTTCAGGTGAGGAATTCAATATTCTGAAAATTATTTCAGACAAACGACCTTCTAGCGATAGTAGTCAGTACTAGTAGCAATAATCTGGTAGTAGTCTGATTGACGAAAATATTTCCAGTTGTCCTCCATGGACGAACTTTTTTCCGCTCTAAAACAAATCACGCAAATCTGACTTTCTATGTGAAGTTAAATTCGAATTTAACTTCAGTATGCCCACACTGCTGTCTCGTCAAATAGTGAAGATAAGTTCGAATTTAAGTTTTCTATTTCACTGAGGACCGCGGATTTTTTGCGTTTTTGAAAGTAAAATTCGAATTTATCTTCACTGGTGTTATTTGAAGGAGCGGGTATATGTGAACAAGACTGAGGCCAACATTGTTGCAGAAATTCAAACGCTACAGCCACAAATTTTGAAAGATGTTATGGAAAAAGCCGGGACCATCATTGCGAAGCTGAAATCGGGGGTCATTTAAGTGACATTATTTTTCGTACTTCATGAAAAAAATTCCATTTTGTATACTTAGTAGGGACATAAATACTGTTACAACATTCAAGTCACCCATTTTAATTGTAGAACTGAACATACCGCGTTAATGTCATATGGGTTTTGAAAGCTAACCTCAATAGCGTTAGTCTGTAACGGGATTTTAAAATTGTTTCAACTTTCATCATGGAGTGGTATCGCTGTAATAGCGCTTTTCATGTGTGAAATGAAAAAAGCGATATTTTCAAAACGCTCCGGCCACTAGGGATTAGCCGACGTTCGTCTTCCGCCACCGTTCGTGCCGCCCACGCTCTGTTCGAACACCACATGTTATCAAAGCCGTTAAATCAAGAATTCAGAGAAATCCGCTCCGAAAACAGAAAATCATGGCCCGTGAGATGAATAAAAAATATGATTGAAAAATGCAAACGTCTTTTGGTGAAGCACGCTGAAAACTTGCACAGAAAAATTTTGTTCACCGATGAAAAAATTTTTAATGTTCAGGAAAAATTGAACAAGCAAAATGTTAGTGTATGCGCGGTCATCTAAGGAAGCATCTGAACTGATCCCAAGGGTGGAAAAGGGTCATCACCCAGCTTCAGTCATGGTTGGTGGGGTGTCTCTTACGATGGGGCCACTGACCTGCATTTTTGCGAACAAGGAGTCAAAACATCGGCCAAAGTTTACCAATAAACCGTTTTGGAAGCTCTTGTGAAGCCTGTTAACAATTCCCTGTTCCAAAACCGGCCATGGAATTTCCAGAAGGATTCTGCGCCGGCCCATAAGGCTAAAACGTCCCAGGCCTGGCTTCGAAACAATTTGCCAGCGTTCATTCCCTCTGAAGAATGGCCCTCAGGCAGTCCAGATTTGAACCCATTGGATTACAAATTGTGGACGGTTTTAGAGGACAAGGTTTGTCACAAAAGATACCCCAACATTGGATCTCTTAAGACTGCTTTGGTTCGAGCTGTGGCCAATTTTCCAATGGACGAGGTTCGTGCAGCTATTGACGATTGGCCAGTGGGACATATGGCGTGTGCGATTCTTTTTGGATACAATATACATCAATAAATATATTAAAAATATATTTGGTCCAAAAACATTCGGTACTTTTTATTTTACAGCATAAAACGTGTGTAACAGTATTTATGTCGCTACTAAGTATACATAATCTGAGAAAAATTAATAAACGAAAAAGTTATTAAAGTTTTTAACCCTTTTGGTAAATTTTGGCCCACTCTGTAGTATACTACAAGGTGGCTGATAAAAGCCGCAACAAAAAATATGTAATAACTTGTTTTCTTTTTAATGAATCTAGTTGATTTTTGTTATTTTGCAAATTGATTGTTAGATTTAACAATAATAGATAACTGGGAAACTGAAACAAGAATTTTGATTGTCCGCCGCTATCACGCACTGGAGTCCGTAGATTCGGTTTAAAGCGAGTATTGGCGCACGTTTGACGGCAATCCTCCGAGCAGATGGACCATAATAAGACTTGTAAACAATTTTGCCGACCATGAGACAGTCAACAGAAGACCTTACTATCGAAACTCTTCAGTTTGGCCGGAGGAACCAATCGCTGCTGTCATACAAAACTATTCAAGAGTTTCGACAAGAAGCTTATCTGCTCAAATGGGTATAAGCAAACAGTCATTGCAGTCAATTATGCACAAACATCTTGTACAATGAACGTCGTTCGTTTTAGTTCGACCACCCTTTATATTTAGTAATTGTAAAGTTTTGGCTGAAATTTAAGACGGTCACATAGGACGAAAAGGTTAAAAACGCACAATTTGTTTAACTCAGCTTTTGATCATTCGGTTCGTTTAAACTTATTCGGCCCGATTACGGTTGTCGCTTCAATAATCGATGTCGATAGTATGTGCTTGTCGCCGTTGTTCTCGCCTCGCTTCGACATCGACGAATTAAGAAATAAGTTGGCAGCACTAACAAACAAAAGTCTTTTTTGAGAAAACGTAATTTTTTTTTAAATGTATGATGAACAACGCGATAAGTGCTCTCTTGAGGCAATGCAATAAAAGGATACATGGTTTCAACAGGATTGTGCCTTTGCACACACAGCGATGGTTACCATGAATTTTTTTGGGGCAAATGTTTTCTGGACGGCTTATCTCTTTGAGGGCTGATGTGAACTGGCCGGCACGCTCACGAGATTTTTCCCTTTGGGTTTACCTTTGTGGTTACCGTCACTTAAGGCAATGCAATTAGAGGATACATTGTTCCAACAGGATTGTGCCACTGCACACACAGCGAGGGTTACCATGAATTGCTTGGGGCAAATGTTTCCTTGACGGCTTATCTCTTTGAGGTGTTATGTGTACTGGTGAGCTGCCGCACCAGACTTAGCCCCATGCGATTTTTTTCCTTTGGGGTTACTTGAAGTCGAAGGTGTAAATCAACCATCCCAACACCTTAGAAGACCTAATTAACAATATTGAGTCTGAAATTGGCAGAATACCAGTCGCTATGCTTGTTAAAGTTCATAAAAACCTTAGAAAACGTATGCAGCAGTGTGTGGATAGCGAAGGTCGAAATTTGCCAGATACACTATTTAAAATTATGTAATTTAAAAGTTCCTTTACTGTTCTATATAAGTAATGTATAACATACATTTTTCTTTGGTTCATAATTTTTTTATTTCATTCCCAAATAAGCAAATTCCGCGCTCCACCCTGTATAACAATGCCCCTAATTTTCAATTTGTTTTATTTTTTCAGAATCAAAACGCATTTCGCGCACTAAGTGATATTTTGGCCAGAATAATCGACCAAATGTGCTCACAATCGGGAGAATTGTGAGCAAATTTCAGCAAACCGGGTCGAAACACCTGTAAAATTTGGAAAAACACCTGTGCATGCTCGCGCGCTCGCGGTTACTGTGAATCGTATTCGCTATCGTGAGATGATAACGGGATTTTTGTGGCCAGAAATTGAGCATATGGACCTGGACGATATGTGTTTTCAACAGGATGGTGCCACTTGCGGCAATGTTAATTAGCCGCCACGATCCTGTAATTTTGCATCGTTGGACTATCTTTGGAATATATAAAAGAAAAAGTAGACGTGAAAAAGCCAAGAACAATTCAAGAGCTAAAGGATGAGATAATTCGGCACATTAACGACTTTGAACCTCCATTATGCCTCAGTCATTCAAAATTTGGACCATCGGATTAGCGAGCATTTGACTGATATTTTGTTTCACACATAATTGTCGTAGATCCTTCTATCATAATAAAAAATATTAATATAATATTCTCAAAACTTTTAGTTTATTTACAATTAACATTTTTGGATCACCCTTTATTATGAAATTGAATCTAAGACTGCGGCCAGTCTTACAATAGTAGAATGCATAGTCACATAAATATGATTATTAAATATGATAAATATGTATTCACGGCTGTCACACAATTAACCATGGTTCAAGCAGGCAAATTCAAATCTAACATATTTGACCTGTGGTTTATACTCTTCATTGTAGGATATATTCACTCTGCCATTCCGTTTGCAACAACTCAAATATCGTACTGAATGGAGACTCCATAAGGTATACAAATTCTGAATCGTCGTTGAATGCTTAGATAAAGTGAAAAGAAAACTTCAGGTCGGGCTGAAACGGTTGGTATTAAAAATAGACCGGATCAGTGAAGAGATACCAATTTTGTTGGCATTAGATTGTCCAGAAAAACGTGTTTTTTCAAAAGCGTGTTTTAAAAAACCCGACTGTTGGGTTAAATTTTTTTCTTTTGCCAAGAATAGAAAATATTTTCCCATTTAGATCTGAAGGGCTATACTAAATTTTGGACCGATAAAAGAGTTATCAAATAGGAAATATTTCGTATCGTTATGTCAATGCACCCTCAAATATTTTTAAGAGAGACAATATCCAATGCGAAATTGCCTACGTTCCGGTCGAAATGTGTGCAAGAGTAGTAGGAAATTGGGTCCAAAGAATAGATCGCTGTACACGGGCTCGTAGTGGTCATATGATCGAAATCGAATTTCATTCTTAAAATGTAATATTTGCACTACACTTGGAATAAATTTGAACTCTATATATAAAATATTCTGTGTTTTATTAATATATAAAATTGTTATGTCCTTGATGCGGGTTTGGCATTATAACCTATTTTTAATGAACAGTGCGAAATACAAACACAAAATCGACTTAACGTATCGGTGGGAGGTACATCTAAATCTGAGCAGATATTACTTAGTTTCAATAGTGTTTATCTTTCACAACTAGATTCTTTCATTAAGATTGGATGTTATATATGAAGTCTAGAGCAAAGCATTTAAAATCGTCTGAAAATACGTGAGGGAGGTAAATCTAAACCATTTTTTCATATTTCAATAGTTTCTATTCTTCGTTCAAAAATCTACTACTGACAAATTTTATCAAGATGGGAATTTATATGTGGCTTTTAGACCTAAAAATATATAATCGTTTCAACATGGGTGGCAGCCAAATCTAAATCTGAACCAAATTGCTCTCGTTTCAATAGCATCAGTTTTTGGTTCATAAAACCTACATCTGTAGTTTGATTACATGCTCTAGATTAACATTAGACGGACAGACAGGCATCGTTATATCACGATCGGAATTGAAGTCAATCGGTACAATAGAAGGTGAGTCTAGCACAAATACGAGGGTAAATCAATAATTTCGCGACTTTTCCAACTCCCCTTGTAGTTTTTTTTTGACCAACACTCAGGGGGTTTCCCCTTTACATGCGATGCATTGCGTTGGTGAGTGGAAAGTAAGGGAGTAAAAGGGGGAAAGAGGGAGTAATGTTTTTTGACATTTGACTTGAATTTCTGGATGTCGTATTTGGTGGGAAATACATTCGCCGGAAGTCGATTCCACATACGGACAGTACGGGCGAAAAACGAATTTAAACTGTAGTTTATAGTGCGGTCAACCGGCCAATCGATAACAAATGGGTGTGAATTCCTGCAAAGTGCTGTATCCCTGCCGAACATCCTCAGGTCAGGAATACGACGACGAATGTCTGAAGAACACACACCAATAAAGTAACGATAGAATAGCGACAAACAACCCACACTCCGACGATGCTCCAGGGAGACAATAGAGTTGGATACCCTACTGTCACCTATCAACACCATAGCCCTCCTTTGGACACGATCAAGTAGCTCCAAGGGTGATTTTGAGGCACCTGCCCGTAAATGGGAGTTGTATTCCATCTTTGGCCGGATGTAGGTTGTATAGATATTGAAGAGATCAGAAGGAGTGAAATATTTCTAGCACCGATTTAGGAAGCCTATACACTTGAGTGCTTCTTTCGACACTTCGAACACATGCCTCGCCCAACGAGCGTTTTTCATGCACATTGTATTTTCATGCCCAGACCATCAAGAGCATCTGATTGTTCGATATCCATACCATCGCTTTATAATGACGATACTTATGGGCCAGGAATGACGATACTGATGGGTCAATGAATCGCTTGTGGGACAACCCCATTCGAAAATGGCCTTTAAATCCCGGCCAAGTGTCTTATCCATAATTCGCCTTTTGTCCTTAATATCTTGAAGACTCGGTCTACGGTCGAATGAATACGAAAGACAAAGGTTGCTGTCATCCGCGAAAGAGTAGATTGGATTCACGGTCTGGCCCAAATGATCGTCAATGAAAATATGAAATAAAGAGGGAGAAAGGACAGAGCCCTGTGGTACACCTGCGGCCAATCTATGTTTATTGGATGAGAACCCATCTACAACAACTCTTATAGTGCGATCTCTAAGAAAGCTCGATATTAATCGAGCAAAACTATTACCGACACCAAATGCAATCAGCATTGATATGAGAGCCAGACTCTGTCAAAGGCCTTGGAGATATACAGAGCCACGGCAAAAACTCTCACCAAAAGTAGTGCCATGGACCGACTCCAACTCTCCGATAAGAAAGTCATCAGGTCTACCGTAGAGCGATTTCTACAGAAACCATACTGCCGATCATTAAGTAGGTCGTTGGACTTCAGATACCCCACAAGATGGTGGTTGACCATGCTCTCCATTACCATGGAGAGCGCAGAGCAAAGTGCGATGGGCCTATAATTCGCAGGATTATTGGCTTCACCCTTTTTAGGGATCGGCTGGACATTCGCAACCTTCCAACAAGCTGGGAAGACTCCTGCATGACATGCAAGGTTGAAAAGGTTGCGTAATGTATGAATATGACTTGCAACAGTGTCACATCAAGTACCATCTGTTAATAGACTACTGTCAAAGAGAGTTCTGTCATTTAGTTTGTGTTTAACAGCTGTTCAAAACATACAACCTCGTGGATTTCATTAAAAATGAAAAAAGAGTTAATTTTGAGTTCTCATTAAATTTTATTTTTTGCGGAAAAATACTGTCAATCAAACCAAGGAAAATCTTGATACATACTATGGGGACTCTGCACCATAGATTTCAATGGTAAAAAGGTAGTTCACTGACTTTCGTTGTGGTCGCACAAGTACAAACGACGCTGAACGTTCTGGACGGCCAATTGTGGTCAATATACCCGAAAAATCCACGATATGGTGTTAACCGGTCGAAGAGAAAAAGAGCGTGAGATTGTTGATGCCATACGCATTTCAAGTGTAGTTGCTTAATCGCAATTCAAATAAGTTTTTGCGGCGTTTTGTAACTTGTATGAAACATGGAGACATTAAAACACTCCGGGGACTAAGCAGCAGTCTAAAAAATGGGTTCCTCCGGGTGAACAGGCCAAGGTGACTTTGTCGACCAATAAGATGATGGCAACAGTTTTTTTGGGATGCACGCGGGATAATCCTCATCGATTACCTTCAAAATGGAAAAACAATAAACCGAGAATATTATGCCAACTTATTGGAACGATTTAAAAAAGGCAACCCCATATGGCCAAGAAAAAAGTTATTTTTCATCAAGATAATGCACACGCGTGCATTATTGCATGGGTACTTGCAAAATTGCATGAATTGGGTTACTTTTTGGTGCCTCATCCGCCACATTCTCCGGATTTTGCCCCCAGTGACTATTTCCAATTTCCAAACCTAAAGAAATGGCTCGGTAGAAAGAGATTCAGCTCCAAAAATGAAATTATTGATCAAACAAATGCCTACTTAATGGACCTCGAAAAATCAAATTTTTTGAAAGGGATACAAAAATTGGAGTAATGTTGAACTGTGTATTGAGCTAAAAGGAGATTATGTTGAAAAATAATGTTTTTTTTGCAAAAAAGAAACTGTGTTTTAAATCGAAAAGATACGGTCATACATTTGCCAAGAAACTAAATAATACCCTGTTACTTAGCATGGTTTAGGGTCAATGAAAGTTATTTCGTCCTTGCACATTATGAATTATCTTTGCATTTATGGAGAGCCACAAAAAACCCCAAAAACCGACAGCAATAAACCGGGTAAAGCGACATGTCGGGATTCAGATTTTTTGAGAAACCGACTGTCAGGTTTGAACTTAAAAACCGGAAAGAGGGTTTTCGGACTCGGTTGGCATGGATCTATAAAAAAATCGCAATTGTGGCCAAAGTAACGAAACGATCTTTATGAATTAATTTACGGAATGAAATCAATGACTATAGGAAATTATTATAAATTATGAACGGGTAAAATTGGACAAGGGGCATTAACAGCCCACACAAACCAAAACATATAAAGAAAATACTCGTATCACATGAACATATCACGAATATAACGGGTGATCCATCTTGAGGTATTTTTTTCAGTAGCCTTTTTTCGCAGATTTCGCTTGAGTTGTGTTCAACTTTATATTTTTTCTTTTCAGTATTGTTTGCCATTTCATCATGGACAGACTTACACCGAAACAACGTCTCAAAATTGTGCAACTGTATAATGGAAATGAGCGTTTGATGAGAAACTGTTTTCGGCCACAATTTTGTTCAGTGATGAGGCACATTTCTGGCTCAACGATAACGTCAATACACATAATTGCCGCATTTTGGCTGAGGAGCAACCATAAGCGGTTCAAGAGAAAACCACGGTCAGTTGCGGTTTATGGGCTGGTGAAATAATAGGTCCATATTTTTCCAAAACTGATGATGGTCGGAACGTAACCGTGAATGGAAATCGCTGTCGCGCCTTGATATCGTACTTTTTGCTTCCTGAAATGCCATACAGCTGCTCAAGCAATGTCATTGGTCATTGCGAAGAGCAGCCAATTTAACGTTTTGGACCGGTGAGTTGGCCGCGAATATCGTCCAAATTCTATGCTGACAAACCAGCCACGATTCAGGTTTTGGAAGTCAACATTACGCGTGTAATTAAAGCCGTACCGGTCAAAATGCTCGAACAATTCGTCCAAAATTGGACACCCAGAATGGACACCCTGAAGCGTAGTTGCGGCCAACAATTAAAGGAAATTATATTCAAAAAATAAATGGCATAAAATGTCCTTTCGGAAGAATCACAAATATTCCACATTTTATTTAATTTTATGATTTTTTTTTTGTAAAAAATACCTTTAGATTGATCACCCGATATGACGATAATAATTGGAAAATATGATGGTGTTATGGATCGAAACACATTCTGGAGTAAAGTTGGGCGGTGCCACGCCCCAATTAAAAAATTGCAGTGATGGCTACAGCAGTGGACCGATAGTTTTACAATTTTAACAGAATGAAATCGGTGATAAGCATTTTATTCTAGACCATATTGTGGTAAAATTGGACAAAAATGCATGAACCCGCTCAAACAATCAATCCTGAACGTTGTAAGGCAATATTCCGTGAACCAATACCTTTGTCGGTATATATGATGAGAAAGAAATACTCACTGATAGAAAAGACCGGCGACAATACGAGAAAGAAAAAAATCCACAGACCATGTCATAGCAACTCCATATAATACTTATACAATTGCTTATCGGAGTATGCGATAAACCGTACGTCTTGACCTGTAAGTGTTAAAATTATATCGTGAAGAAATAAAATTTCTGTTTGTTCCTCATTGGGTTGTTGTCAAACCACATATGAGAACATTTTTTCAGTAGTCATTTTATTTCGGAAATGTCGATGTATTCGGAATAGGAGACCTAATAAGGCATTATCCATACAAAACCGATTTTGAAGTGTAAGACCCTTGTGGCCACCTTTTAAAATGTTAAGGGATATGTACGTACTTACGTCTATGGTAGTGGAAAGCGGTTTTAAATGCTATTCCAATAGGTTTTGCATTCTATATTACATTTCCAAATTGTATTACCTGTAGATAGGGCCCATCTCCGTTGTCCTCGCCATTAATAACACTACTACGCCGTCTTTCGTTATTATTCAAGCTGTTCTCGTCCGGGGGAATTTCATTTTCTTCATCTGTCGTTGGCGTTGGCACTATCTCTGTCGTCGTAGCCGGCGTTTTATTTTTGTGTAACGATACGTATGAGTCATCATCAACCAATATTTGCAGGGCACTGTCCCACTTCAAGTCGGAAAATATTCGACGCAACATTTCGAATGCGTCAGGACCACGTTTAGTGATCTTGAGAAAAAGCCGCCTATGACGTTCAATTTGCATTTGTTCGTCGGTCAAAGGCGCTCCGGTGTCTGAAAACTCAATTCGATTAACATTCTGTAGCATCATCGGGGTCAGTAGCCCAACGGTTAAGCAGGAGTGCGATAATTTGTCAAAGTTAGAGCGAACTATTAAACGGTCGATATTATCAATAATGCGCTTTCGATGCCTATCATCCATGGTGTTTCGGGTGTGTGTTGTTGTTTAGTGACGATGACAGTGACGTAGTTGTTCGACGTATTTGGCAAGTGCAGTGCTTTTTATTGTTGCTGTGAGGTGCAGTGGTAATGAAAATAGCTGTTGTTGTTGTATGTCAGTGATGTGACGGGAAATTATTAGGAAGTAATTAATTCTCCTACGTACGTATATGGCATGCGAAATCTCTCACGAAAATGAATTGACGTTTTTCTCGTTTTGTTGGCTTTGTTTTGTTAGAAAAAAGTTCTTTGTCTTTTTATTGCGAGGATAGAGGATTTGCTTTAAATCCTTATTTTTTCAAAAGCAAATTATTAAAATAACACAAAATTCTTGTTTACAATTTTATCTTATGTACAATTAATTAAATCAATCAATTCAATTGTGTAAATTATAAAATTAAAAACTTTTCACTTAATTAAATTTTCTTTTTGTATAAAATTTCTCTTGAAACAAAAGGCAAACGATCGATACGAGTTCGTCGCACTGACGGACTGAAACAATAATTTAATTGTTGTGAAATAAATAGTCACAACGTTGTAATATTTGGTACTATTTTGCTGAATAAGTACTTTTTTAAGAGCACAACTAAATAAGGAACTGGCATGGCGTGTCATATACATACTTTGACGGCTGGCGACAAGACGCCAACCTTATTCACCTAAAATGAATTTTTCGCTCCCATAAGATATACATGTAGCAAAGCAAACGAAAATTTACATTGGTATATTCCGTTTTGCTACTTTCGTTTCGCGGTACTCAGGTAAAACGAAAAGGTGACGGAATTTGCAACAGTTACAGGGATGATTATAAGAGCATTGTAGACTTTTTCACCATCTGCAAGCGAAAATTACTGTTCTGATAATTGTTTGGGCAAGGAATTTTTGATTTTTGCAACAAAAATATATTAATGCAACTTGAGGGTATTTAAATGAATATGATTAAAATAATTTATTTGAAAGTGAATAACGGCTTCTTCTTCTACACTGCTCTAAACTATATTCCTTCCATGTAGAAATAAATGCAAAACTCCTCCGCGAATATTTCATTTTAGAAGAATACTAGGCTTTACGTGTTGCGAGTAAATGAAATTGTAGCCAGCACAAAAATTTTGAACTTATTAAAAATTTATCTAGATGCGCGCTATATTTTTTTTCGAAATGAAAATAATGAATTAAAAATGAAAAATGTGTAGAAACGGAATGCATAGATTGTTATCATTCGACATCGTGGCTAAGGATGTAATTGTTTTTGCAACTAATTAACATTTCTGGTAAATATAATTGAAAAAATTTAAATCCATTTTTGAACAAATTTGATAGGAAAAAAAATTTTCAAACAAATTTTTTTTTGTACAAAAAACGACAAGTTAAGACGACAGACGTTTGTATTTATTTATTTTCTGAGTGTCCGATTAAAGTACCATTCTATTTACCTGACTTTCAGTTTTTCGAAGCGAAATACTAATGTTTAAACATTTTCGGGTTTTTAATGCGCCGGTTAAATTGAGTTACTGTTATATTTTTAAGAAAGGCAACACTACTACGAGACACGACAAAACGCTCCTGCCTCCTACTTGTACAATCACACTAAAACTTTTTGTCGCTATTAATTTCCTATAAAGATAATGCAAATAAAAAATAATATCTTAACATTTTCGTTTGGTTTTGGTCTGTCTGTATTTAAAAAAAAACAATAAACAATTTGAAATTTTTATTTGACAACACACAAAAACGGTGCGACAAAAGGCACAAACGCTTCTAGCTCCGTTTTTTATTTTTCGCTGCTCAGCTGATGTTGATATTTTGCCGAGTCGCTTCAGTATGAAATCTTTCATATGTTCGTGCGTAAATAGATTTTGATATTTGCTGCGTTTTGTCGTGTCGGGTTTGAACAGTACACAATTAGGTAGATATTAAAAACAAATTGTACAAGATGGGCGATGTGCATGTCCTTTGCATTAATATAGAAAAACACACTTCCGTACCGCACTAATTGTAGGGGTTTATTTTTTCACATATGTTTGTACACAAACAAAAAGAACGCTAGAATGTCATAATTTAACACAAAAAACACTAAATTCGACACTGTAAACATAATAAACAGTATTTCCAAAATGATTTTTACTCAAGTGCTTTGAGCTTTTTCGATTTCTCGATAAAGCTCAAATCGCCCAACTATTACAGTTTATCAGTTTTCATTAAAAAATAACAAATTGAACTTACCGTTGGTTAATTTATCGATAGGTTGATATATAATCGGTCGTATAAATACTTTTCTGCGGCACGCAATTTGTTAGGTAGAACCCACCAACAGCCAACAGCTGACTGTTATCATACCACAGTGAATACTTCATTTAGTTTGTTTACAATACAAAATTATTTTTTTACTTAAAGCAAAACTGCGTAAAAATATGCACGACTTTGAAGCTAAACGTAATGCTCTATTTGCCTGCCTCGACGATGCAAGCAGCGAACTCAAAGGAACTAAGTTGGACCAAACAAATGCGAAAAATCCTTTGAAACGCACCGGCGATGACACTGAAAAAATGGTATATAGATATGGATCGCAACAGGAAAGCAATGCCTCCGAACGTGCTCTTACGCATTTAAGAGGAAAGGAGAGTATGTTCAAAAAGCCTGAATTGCCCATAGCAAGGTGCTTGAAGCCCAGAAAACTGCCCGATTACCAGGTAAAACTTTTATTTGTAATGATTGCTAAAATTGATAATAATCTCAATCTATGTGGTTTGATAACAGGTCAATCCTCATAAATGGAAAAAATATTCACTAGAAGATGTCGATATATCGGACCAAACAAATACTTCGGCTGCCTTTGAATTTCTGCGAGAAATTGATGCACAAAAAGAAACCCAAGAATCTGAAGGCAGTGATGTTGGCGGTAGCTCACACCAGAAAATTGAATTTAAGAAATCGAGTAAAATTCGTCGAAATTTGAAGTCGTTGGAGTCTTTCGAACAGCAGGATGTTGAAGTCGATTCGCCGAAGCTAAAGGGTTCAAAACTGGTTATGCCAGAATATGTAGTAGGAACGAAGAAGTCAAAAGGCACAAAATGTAAAGATGAAAAACAAGAAAGAGCTGCTGGAAAACTATTGCTGTCACATCTTCAGGAAGAAGATGAAGAGGATTAAGCACAATCTTTTTTAATTTAATGATATGTTAGTTTTAAGGACTTGTTGTCAATGAGAAATACTACCACCAAACAAACAAACAAGACTTCTCCAGCACTTATTTAACCACGGTAAGTTAATTTGCACATTTAAAGGGGGTAATGGTTAGGCAGCGATTACTATATTGCCGTATGAAAGGGTGTTAGTTTTAGGGTTGTAGCTGATTCGGTTATTCTATGACGGTCCATTGGTCTTTTCGCACGATACCTTTTCTATTGTTCTCCTGGATCAGTATGTATGAATTAGTTGTTTTTAAAAGTCGAATACTGCCGCTTGATTAGGCATTAGATCAAGACCCTTATGTGTAAACGCTTGTCCCTAAGTTCTGCAAGACTTAAACTCTAAGTTCTGAAAGACTTAAACGAGTTGTCTTCCTAATGAAATAGCTGACGTTTGCGAACGGTTCTCCCTAAAACCAGATTTCCACAGAATTTATAACGCTATCCATCACCATAGGAGCCTATTTGCTTAGGAGGATTGCTGTGAGTACAAGTCCACGAATTTAAATATGGATTTATTTTGGTTGGAGCGAAGGGGTCCAGAAATGTTCTTTATGGTCAAATGAACGCACCGCCGGTCAATACCCTTAGGTACTCAAATTAAAGCTGGTTGTACTACAATTTCAAAAACTGATTTATACGAAACATTAAGCTGAGATTAGCGACGGAATCATGGACACAAGGGGCCCACGAAACGGCTCAGATTATACACACGAGAGTTGCTAGATATATTTCTGGCCTAGACAACTGTAAGTGTTGCCGGGCGACATCTGACATTTCTATTGGAAAGTTTGACATTTTCTAGCATAAACGTACTCAGAACGTTTTGACGTACGACCATCATTTCTGTTGTTTACAGTGACTTGAAAAAATCAATTTGGCAAATAATGAAATTAACTCGTGAACATTTTCGTACAATCATTTTTCACAACTTTCGAAGTGGATTATCACTACAAGAGTGCATCGATGAACTTAGATCTTTGTATGGCGATGAAACACCATCCTATAGAAGTGTGAAAAACTGGTTAAATGAATTCAATCGTGGCCGACGCTAGCTCAAAGACGTAGGTCGTGATACTGTGCGTGAACTGATAATGCAAGATCGTCATGTGATAATGCAAGATCGTCATACCGTGAGATAGAGGCATCCTTTGGCATTTCTTTCACCAGCATACATTCGATATTGCATGAACACCTGGCCGTTAAAAAGGGTTGTTCTCGTTGGATCCGCTCAATTTGACAATCGCTCAAAAAAAGGATCGTGTCGATTTGTGCAAAGAAATTTTGAAAAAACACGATCGCTGTGCTTCAAAAGACGTTTATAAGATCGTCACAGGTGACGAATCATGGATATATGCGTATGAGCCCGAAACAAAACAGTAATCGACCGTGTGGGTCTTGGACGAGCCAAATCCAACGAAATTTGTTCGCGGAAGAAGCACTTTGAAGTAAATGGTCGCCTGTTTCTTCGGCAAATCTGGTCATGTGGCGACTCTATCGCTTGAGCAACGTATGACGGTCAATTCTGACGAATCATTGTGCACCATGACAATGCGAGATCTCACACATCGGCTCAAACCAGCGCCTTTTTGACCGGCCAAAACGTAGAATTGATCCGCCGTACAGCCCTGACTTCTTTTTTATTCCCGCACATCAAAAAAACGCGTGGTAGAATATTTTCGTCGCCAGAAGATGCTGCTGAAGCGTTCAAAAACCATGTTTTAGATGTTTCTCAATCGAAGTGGAAAAAGTTCTTCGACAATTGGTTTGACTCAGAAAAACAATAAAACCATTTTTGATGATAAATATTGGCATTTTCATTATTAGACCAGAAATATATATAGAATCCCTCAGAAAGTTACGATATATAGGATATCCTTCTTTCCCTAAAAATGAATATAAAACGAATTTTGTGTATATTTGATACATTTAACATTTATACTTTATTTTCAGTTTATTATTTGGTTTGTTTATAATTTCAATATTTGCACATTTAGATTTGACTCTATATCGGATTGTTTTATCATTCATCTATCATAGTTTTCTCTCTGTGTTTTCTAGGCTTTTGGCCTTTGTTTCAACAATTTAAATGCATAAAATTATAGGATTTAATTACTTTTCTCCTTTCGTACACTAAATACATTTGGTTTTTTGTTTGGTATACAAAGTACGTGTTGCAAGTTTCTTCACTCTACACAGTTTTGGATTTAAAATATATAGTTTAGTTATTCATGAACATAGATTTCGGGTTTGCACGAAGGGAAAGTACTTGGCGTACTGGTGGATTCATTAAGTGATTGGTAATTAGGTTAAATGGGATGGGAATGGTCTATGTATAATAGGTACATATTACTGTATTACATACATATGTCTACACGTATGTATGTGGGACAAAACTTCCAGAGATCGTTTACGTATAGTACAATAAATATATATAATCTTTCTTATTTTTGATTGGTTGATTGGGTAGGTTAGTTGTTGTTCTTGATTGATTTTGATTTATCTTCAGTTATTCAATATACGGTGTGACATAAAACATTTAATAAAATTTCCATTACTGATAACACTTATAATGATGATAATAATCATAAATATCTTCAATTATTTTTTTTAAGAAATTCTGAAAATGTTGTTTTATATATGGAGAAGGGCAAGAAGATTTGTTCGAGGAAGTGCATTACAGAAGCCTTTTATTATTTATTCTTTCGGTTTTAGTTTTTTTTTTTTAATTTCGAAGAATAGTTTAGAAAAATACGATTTGGGGGATTTATTTAATAAAAATACGTTCGTAACAATTTCGAGTTTGATAGAAAACTTAAAAATAATTATTAGTACATAGTTAGTTAGTTAATTTGTTGGATTTTTTGTTATTCATGTTTTTTTTTGTGTTACAAAATCTCTCTAAAACTAATTTTAAATACAGTGTGGCATAAAATATTTATGTAATTTGGGATTTTTTTTCTATTTGTTTTAGTAAAATCTAATTATAATGTTAAGCTCAAATTGTTTTAGTGTATTTTTGTTTTGTTTGTTTTTTTTTCTTTGTGAAATTGGTTTAAGGGCTTTTGTTTTTGTATATCTAAAATAAGTAATTCTAAATTAACAACTTATTTAAATAACAAATTTGATTTTTGTTTTTTTCTTTTTCAAAAAATTCAGTCCAAATTGAGCTTTAATTTTTTGTTTATTTCTTTTGTTTTTTGTTGGAATTTTTTCTTAAATCTGGCATAGAACTAATAAAAATAAAGTGTAATCTTTGATTTACAAAAAAACGATATGCATTTGTTGAAATGTTTATTAAAGTAATTTGAAATTTCCCTTTTAGATAATATCATTATTTAGTTTTTGTTTTTTTTTTAAGGATTAGCTAAACAATATTGTAAATGGGGTATTTTAAAAGTGAAACTTAATGTGAGTTACGTTTTGTTTGTGTTTTGAAAGTAAATATAGTATATGTTTGATGATTGTCCGATAGTTGCATTTAGTTGGAAAATGATTTTTAATATAAAATTCAAAATTACACAAATGTTTTTGTATGCCTTGTTTTTTTTTTACAAAAAAAAACATTTTTGAAAATCCAAGAAAAAAAGCCTAATATTTTACTTTTGGCAAAGGTCCACTATATAGAAAACTTGCGCTGCCAACCAAAATCTATAACAAAACGCCGTTTTTTAAAAAAATGGTAAAATAGTCCTGTTTGAAAATATCAATCGGCGTTAAATCGTATTACACAAACTAGGAAATGTTAACATAAAAAATTTACTTTATTTGTGAGTGGCTACTCCCTTATGCTATACGACAGTTCTTAAACAGTTCTTGTTACTTCTCAAATGAAGACTTCAGTCAGCAAAGGATTTATATACACAACACCACTTGTAAGGAATATTTTAAAATTAAAACCTATTTGGTAATTATTACGCCGACCTGCCCCACACTCATTTATTGCATTATTTCGAATATGAATGAAAAGAAAAAATAATATAAAAACTCCGTTTAAGTCTATAAGCTGCGTAATGGTTGTTCCAATAAAAAATCATTGTATAGAAACCAAAGAAATAATTTTTCTATTTTTCCTTTTCTAGATCATTCATTGCCTATATATTTTTGTCTAAATAATTAATAGCAAAAACACGTACATTTCACATTATAAGATTTTTTTTTTCAAAATTGTCATTATCGGCTTATTTACACTGAAATGTCGTTCGGTCAAATTTAAGTTTAAAAATCGTTTAAATGACAAATCGTCAATAATGGCAGCCCAGAATAGACCTACTAGCTAAAGGGCCGAATGAACAAAGCAATCATATTTTGGGTTAAATTTTTTATTTAATAACTGTGAACTTGCTATCGTAATAAGATGGTTTCATTGTCAGAGTTTAAAATTAATAATAGTACCTAATTCTGTTTACCAGAATAGTACAGAATATCATATGGTCAGCCAATATAGACTTTTTTGTACTTGTTTACAATATGTCTTTATGATACGTAATTTTTGGTTTATCAAAATTAGATTTTCCAATATGCCACGTTTAAGATTAAATTTTTTTATTACAGTGATTGAGTAAGTCGAATGAGCTTACATGGATAGGCGCTTAGTTTTTAACTCACGCCTGGAACATTGCTCGGAAAACTCCGACGGAGCTTAGTGAACCATTAGCTTGGGTAGTTCTAAAAGACGCTTCTTAAATGTATAGCCTTTAAGTTAATTTATCAATAACATTTATTTTAAACGTGATTCCCGGAACTTATTTTTTTAAATTCTCGTAAAGGATCGGATCGTTTGGATGTACGAGACTAAGTCGAAAAATTAAATATACATATTACAGAATCCATGCCGAATTATCTCATTCTTTAGATGAGATAATTCGGCACATTAACGGCATAGAACCTCAATTATGCCTCAGCGTCATCGAAAATTTGGAGCATTGGATGGAGGTGTGCCGCCGAGGTCGCAGCGGCCATTTGGCCGATATTTTGTTCCATACATATTTGAACCATACCAATATTATTATAATAAAAAGAAATGACAATAATTTCCTAAATAATTCGTGTTTTATTCAAAATCAACATCGGCCCTTTAAATTTAACTACCCTTTATTTAGCAATATTTTTTTCAAATACTTATTTTTAGCAGTTGCACATGAAACTGTTAAAAATAAAAAAGAAATCATTTTTTCAAATACTTATTTTTAGCAGTTGCACATGAAACTATTAAAAATAAAATGCCGAAGGTGGTCGAAATAGTACATTTGCATGAGAGCTACTAGCATGGGCCAAATCAAACACTTTTATCGTTTACGTGTGCCAAGCCGTTATGATAATATTAAGAAGATAAAGGAAGTCCATGGCTGTTGTTGTCGCGGCAACTGTTTGCCCTTGTCGGAAGAATTGCTCTTCGGGTTTATTCGGTCCGTAGAACTGGTTGTCGTGGGATTGAAATCCGTGGTCCCTTGACGGTGTTCATGAGGCGATTTAAAAAATTTCATAATTAGATTGATACTGATATAGATAAAACGGTCTTTGTAGATCGGTTTATACGAGATCGGTTTATACACAATTTGACAATCTCTCAAAAAAAGGCTCGTGTAGATAGGTGCAAAGAAATTTTGAAAAAATACGATCGCGGTGCTTCAGAAGACGTTTATAAGATCGTCACAGGTGACGAATCATGGATCTATGCGTATGAACCCGAAACAAAACAGCAATCGACCGTGTGGGTCTTCGAAGACAAGCCAAATCCAACGAAAGTTGTTCGTGGTAGATGCACTTCGAAGCAAATGGTCGCCTGTTTCTGCGGCAAAACTGGTCATGTGGCGACTGTTCCGCTTGAGCAACGTAGGACGATCAATTCTGAGTGGTACACCACAATTTGTTTGCCTGAAGTCTTCGGAGAAATTCGAAAAACGAACAAGAGAAGACAAATCATTGTGATAATGCGAGCTCTCACACATCGGCTCAAACCAGCGCCTTTTTGACCGGCCAAAACGTCGAATTTATGGGTCTTCCGCCGTACAGCCCTGACTTGGCACCCAATAACTTCCTTTTATTCCCGCACATCAAGAAAAAAATGCGAGGTCAAGCATTCAAAAACCATCTCTCAATCGGAGTGGAAAAAGTGCTTCGACAGTTGGTTTGAGCGCATGCAAAAGTGTATAAATCAAGCTGGAGAATACTTTGAAAAACAATAAAACTATTTTTGATGATAAATATTCGCATTTTCATAATTGGGCCAGAAATATATATAGCAGCCCTCGTATTTTGGCTCGTCGTAGTCGGTTGAAAGAGAAACTTTCAAAGGGGGGAAAGGTATATTTTTAATGGACTGAGTATTTTCTCAACATATTTGTATTATTTATAAATGAGCCATGAAATAAATAGTTGAGACTTACTTTATACTTCAGAAAGGGACATGGTTGCTAGAAGTTTCTGCTTTTGTGGCTTAAAAATTGGCCCCCAAGGTGCTTACAAACATTTACTTATAAACATGAACGTATAGTGACTCAAAGTGAATAAATTTCCGGTATTATTTAAAATATAAATGTACATATTTTCAAAATTTGTTTTCTTAATAAAAAAGTTGCTCACCCTTTAAAAAGTTTCTCACGTCTTAAGGCATCGGGATTTGATTGAATCTTTCCAGCTCCAGTCTGCTACGCTGTCGACGTTATAATATGACATTAGCGGCCCTCTAGAACGTTCAGCGTCATTTGTACTTGTGCGACCACAACAAGAGTTAGTAAACAACTCTTCTCACACCATCAGGCATCGGGATTAGATGGAATTTTTCCAGCTCCAGTATGTTACGCGGTCGACGTTATAATACGACATTTTTGGCCGTCCAGAACGAGAGTTAGTCAACCACTTTTTTACCATTGAAATAGATGGTGCTGAGTCCCACAGTATTTATCAAGATTTTCCTTGGTTTAATTAAAGGGTTTTCCGCAAAAAAATTGTTTAATGAGCACGTGAACTCTACTTTTTTCCATTTTTACCAAAAAACCACGAGGTTGTATGTTTTGAACAGTTTTGAACAGTATGTTTTAAACACAAACTAAATGACGGAACTCTCTCGAAATTTGAAGTAGTCTATTAACATATGGTACTTCATGCAACTACGAGGGAAGTTGGAAAAGTCACGGAATTATTGATCTGCCGTCGTACTTCTGAGGAAGAAGGTTTCAAATCGGCTTTGTAGAGGGGCTTTGACGGTTTGACATTTTCAGTTGTTACAAGGAAAACAAATATTGGTCATTATGCTGACCCAAGTTTACTTGAAAAGTCAATTTCAATCTACGAAAAGGTCAAGTACTTGGGAGTGATCTTGAGCAGGGAACTAAGAAGTAAGTGCCACACATAAGAACACGCGAACAAGGCTAACAGATGTTGAGCACTAAGTAAACCAAAGATTTCACACTGGATCCAAAATAGCGTAATTAGACCTCTTCGTACCTGTTTATCAGTAGTATGGTTGACACCGATAAAAAAAGAAAAAGACCAGACAGTCTACTAGGCGGAAGTCCAATTAATTACATAGTGCGTGTACTAGCTTACCACTAACAAAAAGCTGACAGTAGTTAATTAGGTATTGCTTCTTAAATTTAAGCAAATTTGATAAGATTCCAACTAAAGTTTCATTTTGAAAGTTTTAACTAAGAAGAGATCGGTCTCAAGGACCCTTGAGGGCCAAAAATGCAATTTAGTTAAAACAAGCAATAACTTTTAAATATGGTTCGGTGGTCTTATGTTTCCATTGGCCCCAAAAAACCCCTTTTTATTTATTGGGGCTAATTATGGTTGTTACACCCTCCATCATAGAATAGAGGGTATATTCACTTTGTCATCCCATTTAAAACACCTCGAAATACTGATGGGGCACCCTTTAAAGTATACTCATTCTGAATCATCGTAAAGTTCTTAGACGATCTAGCCAAGGTGATTTTCAACAGTTCGGTCAAGAGGTTGTTTTTGTTGTGTTTGTAGCGGCATACATAGTGCCGGGGTGACAGCCGTTGGCCGAATAATTGCTGCTTCAGGTCAATCCGGTGCATAAAACAGGCAATCGTGGGATCGCCAAGATCAAGAGGTATAAGTTTTCTCCGAACAAGTCACCTTAGGAAAATTAACTATATTTTTAGGTATTTTTGTCGGTTTTTTTCTTATCTATCACAACTATAAACTCCGATCGTTTCGAAATTTTCACATAACTTTATGTTAAGGGGGCGTGGTACCGCACTCACAACCCAAAATTTTTGAAAATCCATGCCATCCATGGCATGGATCGAAACACATCTTTGAGAAAAAGTTGGCGGTCCCACGCCAAAGTAATGGACTATTTGTGTGAAATTGGAGAAAAGGGCGAGACCCCGCGCATACAACCCTGAACTTTGAAAGGCCATATCTAGTGAACTAATACCAATATGACGATATCAGTTGGTATATATGATGTTGGTATGTCCCTATATACACTAATCAATTTTACTGCCGCAACTCCCAGTTTTAGGAGAGATGTAAGGGGAATGGATAGGAAAACACTCGTCTCGTTTGCAAAAAAATAATGTTTTATGAGCACTCGAAATTCACTTTTTCATTTTTAACAAAATTCACGAGGTTGTATGTTTTGAGCAGCTGTTTACTCTCTCTCTCAAAATTTGACAGTAGTATATTAACAGATGGTGCTTGATGGGGGCAGTGTTGCATTTCATATAACTACGAGGAAAGTTGGAAAAGTCACGGAATTATTGATCTGCTCTCGTATTACAACGCATACGAAGTGTGGAATAAATGACAATTACATATATATCACAGAAATAATTTCTTTTGCTGAAAAACATACTGGCTGATTTGACCTGCCAATTTTTAAAATTAGGTCATCATTCTATAACAAAAACTTGGATTTCGAAGCCTTGCAATATTTCCTTAGAATATAAATGACATGCAACAAATAATCGCATCGGCAATATTGTGTAAATGTAAATGTTTACACAAGCCTTTGTGTAATTAAGAATTCATATTAATTATATAAATTATTTATTGGAAAACCAACAAAAATGCAATAATACGATTAAAGTAGAAATATAATAGATGAGTTAGAATTATTGTTCCATGAACTTGTTGTACAACACAAATGTTTATTTTAATTACATTTTCCTCGTAGTATAAGTAGAATAGTATGTATAGCATTATATGTAAGTAGTATAAGTAAGTTTTAGTACGTAATATGTTAAGGGTTAGTTAGTATGTACTATGTATGTATATTAATACTTTTATTGTTATGTGTTTATCTTTATTGAATTGTACATTTACATATTTTTTGATTGTCTTTTTATCATATCAGGGGGGGCAAGTTAACAACAAAGTCAGTAATTTTTGTATACATGTTGGGGTAAGAGTGGACAGTCAGTGTTTGACTTTTTTTAAGATATATTCAAGCTATTTATTTTTCAAAAATTGCACAAGTTGCCATGAAAATTAAACAAGTCCATTTAAAGGGAAATAAAAAAAAACAGAAATTTTATAAAATTTGATGGTGTTTCATAACCTAAAAAGGAACGTCAGGTTATTTATAATAAACGGATAGGCAGCACTTGAAAACTACAGATTGAATCGCAATTTGAAGAAACACAAATGTCCAAAAACATATATCTGAAATGTCACTACATTAGGTTGTAATGAATCTTTAATGGCCTTCGTCATAGAAAGATAGAAAGGTTCAGGGGTGTTATGGAATCTGATTGTTCTTAAAATCAGTATTGAAATCGAAAAACAAATACTTTCATATAAATAATGCATGGAATACTGCACGGGGTTAAGTGCACTTGAACAATATTGAACAACATAATTTTCAGTACATTTTTGATTGATTTGAGTCGAATCTCTTTAATGGCAACATCGATTTCATGTTTTAACGCTTCAATTATCCCTGGATGCTTTGCGTAAAATTTATCCTTAATTGCTCCCCACAAAAAATAGTCCAAAGGTCTCAAATCCGGAGCTGTGATTTGAGACCATTGGCGGCGAATTGACATCAGAACTTCAGTTGGTTATTCGATTTTTAAAAACAGTGCGTTGAAGATCAATTGTTGCATTGGCTGTGTGACATGTGACCCGTCCTGTTGAAACCAAATGTCGTCCATGCCACTCACTTGATTTTTTGGAAACAAAAATTTATTGAGCATGGCGCGGTATCGATTACCGTTGATGGTAACGGCCCAATAATGCCGCCAGCCCTAATGCCAGCAGCTAAATTGGTCGGCATAATCAACCCAATGTGTTCACAGTCGGGAGAATTGTGCGAAAGTTTCAGTAAACGGAGTATTTAGGAAATGTGGAAAAACCTCTTCATACTCGTCCAGTTCGTTTTGCCATCGGGACTTACTTCTTCGAAAATGAGGTCGGCCAATTGGCCAATCGCGAGACGATAACGGACTTCTTGTGGCCAGAAATTGTGGATATACCTTGGACGATATGTGGTTTCAACAGGATAGTGTCACTGGCCGTACAGCTAACAAAAGAATAGTTCTTTTGCGCGAGAACTTCAATGGCCATGCTTGATTTAACATCGTTAGACTTCATTCTAGGGGGGTATTTAAAAAAAGTGTACGCCAATAAGCCAAGAACAATTCAAGAGCTAAAGAACGAAATAATTCGGCACATTAACGACAATTAACTTCCTCAGAGTCACTGATATGTCTTAGAGTTATTGAAAAAAAACCGGATAGAGGAATGCCACCAAAGTCGTGGCGAGCATTTGGCTGATTTGTTGTTTCACACTTAATTGCTATACTTTATACGTATGAATGCTTCTATCATAATAAAAAATATTAAGATAATTCTCTAAAAACTTTTTGTTTTATTTACATTTAACATAGTGCGTTTTAGATGGACCACCCTTTATATGATTTCCATTTCAAAATCGGATCTAAGTATGGTCGAGGGTTTATAAAATTGTGTTTTTATTTGTTTCTTATTAACACCGAATCGGATTAATTTATTCATTTCAAGATGAGTGAAATTTCACAATTAACCGATCCTATATAGAGGGTGGGCCAAAAGTTTCCCTTGGTTTTTCAGATTGTATGAGGTGATGTATAGAGGTATTTTTTCAGAACAAAAAAAATTATAAAATTTAAATCAAGTGTGGAATCTTTATTAATTTGAAAGGACATTTTATGGCATTCATTTTTGAAAATAATTACGAAGAGGGTTGGGTTTCGGACCCGAAATCATGATAAAAGCAGTGTGTAGCCACGAAAATCAATGTCACTTTGCCATTTTGTTAAAAACTTGTCTTCTATTAAAATATAGATGCAAGAGGTCTTGAGCCGGTTAATCCCCGTTCCAATGTGTAAAAGCAACAGACTGAAATAAAACAAACGAGCTAAACAGAAAATAATTACCTTTAAATGTTGGCAACTGTATTATGGAAATGAGCGTTCGATGAGAAACGGGAAGATCCGCTGTTTTCGACCAAAATTTTGTTCAGTGATGAGGCTTATTTCTGGCTCAACGGCAAAGTCAATCAACAAAATTGCCGCATTTGGGCTGAAGAGCAACAAGAAGAGGTTCAAGAGATGCCATTATAACCAGAGAAAACAACGGTTTGGTGCGGTTTATAAGCTGGTGGTATAACCGGTGCATATTTTTTCAAAAATAATGATGGCCGGAACGTAACCGTGAATGGTGCTCGCTATCTCGCCATGATATCAATCTTTATGCTACCTGAAGTTAAAGCCCGTAATCTTGACGACACTTGGTTTTAACAGGACGGTGCCAGTTGACATACAACTGGTCAAACAATGGATCTATTGAAAGGTCATTTCAAAAAGCAGCTACTTTCACGTATTGGTTAGGTGAGTTGGCCGCCTAGATCATGTGATTTCACACCTTTAGACACTTTTCTTTGGGGTTACGTAAAGTCCAAAGTCTATGCTGACAAACCAGCTACGATTCAGGATTTGGAAGCCAACATTACGAGTGTCATTAAAGCCATACCGATCGAAATGCTCAAACGAGTCGGAGTAGAAACACAAGATTGCGGCTGCGGTAGCGGTTGTCAAATATATATGAAAAATTGAGAGGCAAAACCACACAAAAAACAGCACTGAATTTAATCTAGAGAAAATAGAAATAGCTATTTCTATTTTCTCTGCGGTTTTTCATGCGCTCTCAATTTATGCGACTGCCTCTCTCTATGTGTTGCCATACCCAATAGGACTTTTTCCGAATACTTCGGAAAGTATACAGGGATTGTATATGAGAGCCAAAAATCAACTCCATACATCTTCGCATACTTTGTATAAAGAAACGCCATGAAGTAACGAAACTGAAAAAAATTCATTCGTGGGTGATGCATCATCAAACATCTTCGCATACTTTGTATAGACACGAAGATGGAACACGATGTGGTCTCCATACACTTCCCTATACTTTGTATGCGATTGTGTTTGTATATACTGAAGCGGCCATTCCTTAATAAATGTATATTGGAAAGGTATACTGACGGGCACAGTATCCCTATATCGTTTGTATACTATACGAATGCGTCTACGTATAGTATACTGGTCCTATTGGGTACCCAATAGGACTTTTTCCGAATACTTCGGAAAGTATACAGGGATTGTATATGAGAGCCAAAAATCAACTCCATACATCTTCGCATACTTTGTATAAAGAAACGCCATGAAGTAACGAAACTGAGAAAAATTCATTCGTGGGTGATGCATCATCAAACATCTTCGCATACTTTGTATAGACACGAAGATGGAACACGATGTGGTCTCCATACACTTCCCTATACTTTGTATGCGATTGTGTTTGTATATACTGAAGCGGCCATTCCTTAATAAATGTATATTGGAAAGGTATACTGACGGGCACAGTATCCCTATATCGTTTGTATACTATACGAATGCGTCTACGTATAGTATACTGGTCCTATTGGGTACTTTCATGTTTTTTGTAAACAAAACCCGTATGGGCTAATAGTTTTTGTGCATATTTGCAGTAAGAAGAAGAAAACATAAATTTTAAATAAAAAATGGACCAAAATAAGAAAATAATAATAAAATAAAAATAATTTGATTGTTTGTGCATGCAATTTACAATTGAACATTTCAAAATAATTCTTGTTTAGTTTGCAAATAAATTTATTGCATTTTTTCAAAATCACTAAGGCCATATAATAAATAAAAACATCTAAGACATGACAACAAAAACCGTCGCCGCACCCGTCGTCATTTAATTTACATTTTCTTGCCGCACCGGTTTTCGTCGCCGTAGCCGCAGTGACCTTCAGAATGGAAACCCTGAGGCGTAGTTGCGGCCAATATTTGAAGGAAATTATATTCAAAAAATAAATGCCATAAAATGTCCTTTCAAATTACCAATAAAGATTCCACACTTGATTTGAATTTTTTTATATATTTTTTGTTCTGAAAAAATACAGCTAGATGGATCACCCTATACAAATAACACTTGGAGAATAAATAATGTACAGATTCACAACTGAACAAAGAACCAGAATAATAGAATTTTATTATTTTAATCAGCGACCAGTTATTTTAACGCAAACGCATGAGCAATAAAGCTCATTCTCGTTGGGATGGCTTCGATAATAAGCAGAACTGTAGGTTCTTGGGTTCTGAAATTCCAAGAGTCAATCATCAACGCCTATTGCACCCCATTAGGGGTACAGTATGGTGTGGGATCACATCAGCAAATATTATTGGACCTTACTTCTTCGAGAATGAAGATGGAAGTGCTGTAACCGTAAATGGAGAGCGGTATCTGTTTATGATAAAACATTTTTTACGTCCTGCTCTTGAAAACAGACCTGGGATATGGTTTCAGCAGGACGGAGCCACTGCCCGAAACACAATGGCACTTAAAAGTAAAATTTTTGGAGAGCGAATAATATCCAGAAATTTGGAAATTGTTTGGCCAGCGCGAACGCCAGATTTGTCAGCATGCGACTATTTTCTTTGGGGTTATTTGAAGGAGCGAGTATTTATATGTGAACAAGCCCGAGACAAACCTTCAATGCAAGGCCAACATTGTTGCCGAAATTCGAACGCTACAGCCACAAATTTTAAAAGATGTTATGAAAAATGCTCTAAAACGAGACCATCATTGCGTAGCTGAAAGCGGGGGTCATTTAAGTGACATTATTTTTCATACTTAGGGTAAAAAAAAATCCATTTTGTATATTCTATAATCAGAAAAAAAGTAAAAAACGAAAAATTATTAAAGTTTTTAGCCCCATGATAACTTTTGCTCCACCTTGTAGAAATCAGTTAATCCTAGACGAATTCGGGTGGATAAATACTATACCCACCTACAGAAAGAAAGATAGAAACGACAAACCGTTGGACCAGAGCCATATATACTTATAGGTACAAGTACTGGCAAACATGCTGCTTTCTAAAAAATTCTTAATAATACGGGTACTTTAAACAGGTTACATCCTCCTCGTGTATGCAGAAGACGTAGATGTTGTCGGGAGGGCTTTACAAAATTAAAAAAATTAAAAAAAAATTGAGAAAGAGTAGTCTAAAATGGGTCTAATGCTTAACGAGAACAAGAATAACAGAGCTTAGAGGCTGCGTAGCGATACAGTTTAGGCCGGTAGCTGTAAAGTCGAGGTAAAAGAGACATTTGAAAACTTCGGAACTGCTTAAAACCAAAGGAACGAATTTCTCACTCAATGGGTGAACAGTTTTAGAACGGAGCTCTCTCTCGAAAGAAGAAAATAAGGCCATGGTGTCATGACTAGTGTGTACGATTTTTCAAGTTAAACTTGGTGCAAATTTTTAAGTGGCGTATTTTCCATCTTTTAAATGCCGGCGACTTTACGGTTAAAACTTTTATCTCTTGGCCATATAAAAGTTTCGACTTTAACAGCTCACTGATTTTCGACATTTTTTCGTCTGATCCTTAATACGCGTATGTACAGATTCAACTGTGCAAACTGAAAGTTTAAACGTTGAACGAACCGTAAGCTGTATTCCGACTTGAATGTAGTTAAACGCTTGTGAAAGTTGGTCGTACGGAATCGAACACTACGGCCAGGGCAGGCCGAAACACCGGTAAAGGGAAAACAATTGAAGGAAACTGCGAAAATTCTTCGTATTGCTAACTGCAGGAAGGACGGGTAAAACCGATATGCTTGAAAATCATTAATTAGGCAAGAGTTTGTAGAGCCAGTTAAAGTAAGTAAATCGCAATGAGATTATCGGTGATAATCTTGCTTAATGTTAACATAGCCACAAATAAGCATGTGTTGTAAAACAAAAATTGTCCTTGCTTAATTTTCCAGCTTATGGCAAGTTTTTATGTGGAATAGCTGATATATCGGCTATTTGGATATGTCGTGTATTGGGAAAATGCTTGTTAAGTATATTTTGACAGATATGTAAAGTTGCATTACTTAGTGTTTATACATATGTACATATGTAAGTAAATATGTATGTAAGTATTTTGTAAACATAAATATGTATACATATATGCACGTATGTATATGTATGTTTGTTGTATAGGTATTTAACATTTAAAAATTGACAAGTATTTTGTTGGTTAGTTTCAATTATTGTTATAGGGAAACATGTCAAATGTGGGGCCCGGGGGGTTTTAGTGTTACAAGGTCTTTAGTTTAAGTTAATTTAAGTTTAACAAAATGTATCTTCTCGATGTGTAAATAGTTAAGAAGAAGTTAATAATATGGTACATGTATATATATAAGGTATATTTCAATACATACTCATTTTGTATATTTAAATATGTTTCTTGTTTTGGTTTTGTTAGCTTGTTTCATAATTATTGCTATAACACGATTTTGGTTGTTGTTTAATTTTAATGTTGGGTTTTCAAGTATTTTATAACGAAAATCTTTATAATTAATACAACTGAAAAAGAAAACAACAAAATATGAATAATAAAAATGATACAAGACTTTGTGTGGGCTTGAGTGCAATCGGTAATTATGATTTAAAAATATCTAAAAAAAACAAAAACCTATATAATGTTGTTCTTATATATTAAACGGGGCTGTTGATTTTTTAGTTGTTCCCTTTTCTATGTGCAATACATTTCAAATTGGTTCCCATAATTTGTTAAAAGTTTTTTTTTCGTTTATTGTTTTTTGTTTTTGTCTTTTTTCCTGTTGGTTTATCTTAGTAGTAGTAGTTGATGTTATTGCTGTTGCTAGAACTTACTTGCCAAGAATTAAAAAATGTTCTCTAAATTGTTGGTTAAATTATGGTGTCCAATAAAATTTAAAAAAATTTCTTTAGTAGATAATAAATACTCTTGTGGCAATGTATTAAAATATCTTATGTCGAAAATGATAAATGTGTTATAGTAATATTGAGTCAATGGCCAGGGACATTAGAACAACAAAAAAGAATGTTATACGTTATATCACTTTACATCGTCCATGGACATTAAGAATCCTTAGACAGCTTGCTAAAAAAGTTTACAGGGTAGCGCGTTATGGCGTCCACAAAAAAAATGTCCATAGAATGTCTATGATAACACAAAATAGTTTAAAATAGGTCCATAAATGATACAACACTTTCAAAAGTGTCATAACATCCAAGGACATTTAGGCCCTTAAAGGATTTTGTTAAATCTTCTCCCTTTCGATCTGATATACTTTACTAAAATACCAGAGACAGATATTATTTCTGATAGGGCTTACAGTAGAACGAGTTTCTAGTTTGGCCTGTCTATAGTTGGCCAGACCAGGCAAGGCGGAAGGAGCTTTTGATTGAATAAACATGGGATCTATTGCCCGGTTCAATCCGCAAAATAGTGCATAAGGTCCATAAATGATACGTCTCCTTGTAAAGTGTCATAACATCCAAGGACATTTAGACCCTTTAAGGAAATTGTTATTTTTTTTTTAATCCAGGGTTGTGGTATTTTCCCCTCTCGATTTGATATATTTTACTAAAATATAGTAGACAGTGATTATTTTAGATGGCCAGGCCAGGCCAGTCGAAAGGAGCTTTTGTTTGAATAAACATGGGATCTACTCGTATGCGCGGGTCTATCCAAAAAGCAATTTTTTGCTGATTTGGAAAAAGGTGACATTTATTTTTTTTGATACTCAAAACCAGCAAAGAACACGATGTCGGTATCGCCAATATTGCCCTCTAAAATATATTTCGGCTCGTGAGGAGGTGTTATTATGTCCATAGACGTTAGGTGAGTTTTATTTAACGAGCGAAAAAATGCGCCATAAATCCCGATAAAAATTGTACAATAATTTCAAATGGATATCAAATAACCACTACGTTTTGATACTCCCCACCGTATGACGAAAACAACACCTCGAAACGTGGATCGGAGAATTTATAAAGTTTTGCAAGGCCATGTCCGTCCGTTCATCCGTGCCTCTATTGGAAGCATGATGGCGGTCAAACGAATAAGCTAAAACCCTTACCTTTTGGAATCTGAGAGCGAAATCGGCCCTGGGAGGAAAATATATTCCCTTTCATGAACTTAAATGGATATCTAACATACACTACGTTTTATAGTACGAGTAAGATGAAAACAACACCTCGAAACGTAGATCGGAGAATTTATAAAGAATTTCAAGGCCATGTCCTTCCGTCCGCCCGTGTCTCTGTTGAAAGCATGATAGCGGTCAAATGATTTTAGCTAAAACCTAATGGTTGCAAGCTGAGGGCGAAATCGGCCCTGGAAAGAAATTGTTTTCCTTTTATAGACTTAAATGGACTGAATATTTGCTCTACACAACATAATTTTCTTTTACAGTTCGATTTATGCATGTATTTCAAAAATCTGCCTAAAACTTGGACTCGGACAATTGGCCGAAGGGGCCTCAAAATGTACGTACTCGTATGGCCAAAAGAATCAATCACTAATAAATATGGACATATAAGTACTCGAATTACAGCAAATATTACTACGAATTTTAATCAATTTAGTTTAATTTAAAACAAACCCACGATAGCCGGTTCTATGTACTGGATTGAGCCGAAGAGCAATTTTCCGACCAAGGGCTGTCACCCCGGCACACAGTTACCGCTACAACAACGAATTTTAATAATTTTTTGTTTGATAATTTCCCTAAGATTGGGGTCGGACTTATAGCCCCAAGAGCACCAATATGACCACTGGTAAATATGGTCTGATAAAAATGAGACTCGAATTAAAATTTCTTTACGAATTCAAATAGGGAATTAATCTAAAGATTTAGCAGAAAGTATGGCTCCCTGGGGACAGATTTCTGCGAAGAACTAGAAAACACCAGCGAAGCCTTCGCTAAGTTCAGTTTAAAGACTCCAGATATTTGTCAAGTAAATCTTAAAGAAATGATCGCACACTCACTTTTCTGGTTATAAAAACTTTTAGATGCCGAAGAACCTCATAAGGGAATCGTTAAGGAAAATATCAGATGACCAGTGAAATATTTTAAGCTGGCATCATCCCAGATCTACTGCAAGAACCCTGGACACTATTCTACTAAGGCTACGGGTTTTCTGCAAGCTTTCTAGGTCACATATACTCAAAAGCATAATAAGGTTTAGGATATCGTTATCCTTAAAGCGGTACTTTTTTTTTAAATAATCCACAGCATAACAATAGTCTGCGGACCAATTAGTCTTGCATCATTTCTGCTGGAAAACATGGAGAGACAGGAAAAATTTGCAGGTAAGGAGAAATTTTACACATACACATAAAGAAAGAATTAGTTGGAAATCGGTTGGAACTTCAATGATTCGGTTGCCCATTTTTATCTGAACTGATTACTGATCGCAATGAACTGAACAAAATTCCATCAAGATATGATTTATATGTGGCTGTTAGTGTTAAAGACGGATCCTAAGTGGAAGCTATATCTAAATTGTTACCAACTTTCCGAAAGTCACAGCCTCCGTCCTTTGTACAAAAATCATACTTCTGCCAAATTTCATGGAGATCGGACAACAATGCGACCTATAGTTTGAAAACAATTATTAGATAGACAGCAGATGGACGGACGGGACATTTAATCGAATCAACTGATGGGTCGATCGGTACACTTAAAGGTTGGTTTTTCTAAAATATTTTTGGTAGTTCCGTATTTCGTAAGTGGAAGTTTAACATTGTCTTTGCTTTTAAATACAATAACCAAAAAAAAGGTGAAAACCAAAAAACCCAATAGTAATAAACCGGGTTAACCGACTTGACGGGTTTTAGCTATTTTTAAAAAACCGACAGCAGGGTTTGGGCATAAAAACCGAAATGTCGGTTTTCAGTTTTGGTTTTTGTTTCGGACCCTCAAAACATGCCATTCTTCCACCTGAATTCTAAGCCTCCATCAACAGCCGGGCAGATATTGAGGCCTTTGTCTCAAGGTCCATAAATATCGCTGTACCGTGAATCGCACCTACTCTTCACCTATATTCAGGTCCACAATATCACCTTCTGCCGAGGACTGAACATGTTACTAAAGTATATACGAAGTGTACCATGTAACCAATTATCAGGCGAGTGTGAATCGCAACCGTAAGCATTTCTTTTGTGGAACCCATATCTATCAGAAACCATCTCTATAAAGAAATCACTGCAGCATGTAAGGATGCATGTTTTCTTTACCCGGTCCTTGGTAAAAGCACACTCAGTATTCTAACTGGTGCTACCAACGTCCACCGCGTGATACGCCCAATGACCGCAAGCATATGACTTCTATTTGAAGACCTCTATAGAAGCTGTTTAGATGAACAAGTAGTGTAATCAGTGCAGCAACTGCCATTTGTCTGCAAAGGACTGCCAGAGCAGCGCGTCGCCTAAGTATGCACCTATGATGCAGGCTCTTAAAAAATCTTAATGGCCTAGCAGAAGCTTCTCTTAGACCCATCGTCAAAAGAATCCCATCATCCTCCTGCTTTAATAGAGCCAATAAGAATAATTAAGAGCGACATTCAAACGAACTCTCCTTTCATTCCCATTCATTATTTCCTTTCATAAACTTTCTTTCTATTCTCTACTCGATTCTTCCTATAAAAATTTACCACAATGGACTGTTAGATGACCCAGAGTGTACTTGCCCGTTGTTATCTTAACAGAGAACGGAGAACAGATTTGTTGTTACAACCGAATTTTTTGCCAACCGAATGTTGGTGGCTCGTACTATCTATGTATTCCATTGCTACAACCGAATGTTGATTAAGTGCACGGCAATTTCAGTAGTAGGAACTGACAATCTTAGTTGAAGAGGCAAAGTAACCCTAACTACTTTAGTTAGGATGATTATTGAATTTGTACATGTATAGGGTGTTGTTATAAGATATTGGCTATAAGAACTCATTGAATTCGGTTGATGTTGCAGCGGCAACTGGGTGCCGGGGTGACAGCCCTTGGGCGAAGATTTGCTGCTTCGGGTCAATCCGGTCCATAGAAACGGCTGTCGTAGGATTGTTAAATTCACTAACATTTGTTAACGAGACAAACTGATGGTTAAATGTTTTTGGTTATATGACCAACATAATACTTATAATTTTTTTTTATGTAAAACGATTTGAAAATATTTATTCTGTTTTTTGACTTTTTTTAAAAATTGGATTTACTTTAGACTCTAATAAAGTTAGTATGCACAATTCAGCTGATTATGATACATTATTTAAGTGGGGTAAACTGGAATTTTAAACTTTAATATTTCCAGCTACTTAAGGGGTGAAGTGACACAAAATACCTTAACTTAATGCTTGAGGTGTTAGCAACAGGTTATTTAAAAAATAGGTGGGAAACATTTTTAATTCAGATCGCCACTCTGTGTCGATTTTGCTTTCTACTTTGAACATAAGTTATTCATTAAATTTTATTTAAAAAAAAACGCAAAGGGTCTGTCTTAAAAACGCAAAGGGTCTTCTGTTTATTTCGAAGATATTCTAGTTTTATTTTAGACGATTTAAACCAAAACTTTTATAGAAGTAATTAAAAAAAACATTTTAACCCAAGTACGACCATTTTTAAATACATTTATACGTTTTCAATTCTTCTTCTTTGACCAAACGGGTATTTCTTTTATTTGTTTATGTCGTTTTTGACGTTATTGTATATGTCCTTTTAAAGCTTTATTAAAAAAAGGACACGCCCCAAATAAAGTTAATTGTACATTTTTGTTAAACATAAAAGTACTCAAACTCACGTAATAGAGAGATGGGATGTAAAAATGTTCTTCGAAAATAAACTTCATACAAAGACATCTCATCACGAAATTTCGGTAAAACACAGGAATATTTACTACTTTTTAACTTACTTCAAATACGAGGGCCTTTTGGGAATGTACTGTAATCACTTCAGTCTTTTATTTATTGAAGAAATCATTGAGAAAGTCCAAACTATTATTGCATAGTGTAATACAGGTTGGGCCAATAGTTACCATGGGGTTTAAAAAATCAATAAATTCATCAACGCCAATTGCACTCTATTAGGTGAACAATATGGTGTGGTATCACATCTGCAAATATCATTGGTCCTTACTTCTTCGAGAATGACGATGGAATTGCTGCAACCGTAAATGGAGAGCGGATTCGGTTTATGATGGAACATTCTTTTACGTCCTGCTCTTGAAAACAGACTTGAGATATGGTTTCAGCAGGACAGATCCACTGCCCACACTGCCCGACTCAAAAGCACCTTTCAGTCAAATTTTTGAAGAGTAAATAATTTCCAGAAATTCGGATATTATTTGGCCAGCGCCAGATTTGTCAGCACCCGACTATTTTCTTTGGGGTTATCGGAAGGAGCGAGTATATGTGAGCAAGCCCGAGACAATGCTTCAACTCAAGGCCAACATTGTTGCAGAAATTCGAACGCTACAGCCACATATTTTGTTAGATGTTATGGAAAATGCTCTAAAACGAGCCCATCATTGCGAAGCTGAAAACGGGGGTCATTTAAGTGACATTATTTTTCATACTTAGAGTAAAAAAATTTTCATTTAGTATATTATATAATCTGAGAAAAAATTAAAAAAAAAATAATAAACGAAAAAGTTATTTTAATTTTTTAACACAATGGTAACTTTTGACTCACCCTGTCTGTTACACACAAAAGCGAAATAAACGGGGTTTGGTTTCTACAAATAATAAATAAACGGGGTTTGGTTACTACAAATGATTTCTTGGTTGTCACCTCCAGTTATTGATACCAAAGCAATATGTCTTCATAACCTCTAGTTGTGCCAACCAAAAGTTTTGCTGAATATGGTTGGTATAACCGAATAATCGGCTGTAATAATCATAATATTATTGTAGCTACCAATCTTATGGTAAGTCGAACGTTATTGGTGATTTCAACAGAAAGTATGTTAATGCAAACCGAATATTGGTACTTCGGACAGATTTCCAACTGACCTTGTCTGTGTGTACAACCTAATCTAACATAGAAATACCGTCAATTAGGTTAAAACAAGTCGCGAAGGGGACTATAAATTGTAATTGTACTATAAATTGTACTATAAATTGGTAATTGTACTATAAATTGGTAATTGTTATTTCTCCCATTTGAAGAGCAAATCCAAGCTGGAGGGCATTAAAGATTCGGCCACGCCGAACTTAACATTGTTCTTAATTGTTTAATTACTTTTTTTAAAAGAAATTTTAAAGTCCGACCATATAAGCGTTTCGTAACTTATAAAAACTATAAAAATGTAAGTCGACTTAAGATGTTTTAATGTATTGCCACGACTTTAGTTAAGTGTTATACGTTGTGTATGTGTGTTTGTCTTTGTGCAAAGTTTCTTTGATAACTACAAATTTTCTAAGATTTGGTGTTTTTTTTAAATGTGGTAAGTGGATGGAATGGGGTTTGTTATTTTGCATTTGCATTTGTCTTAAAGATCAAACTAACACTAGATAATTTCACTATGGATTCCTAAGACTCACACAACAATTACTAGAGGATTAAGTTGAAAATTTGAAAAAAGTTTCTAATAAGATATTTGCTTTTTGGGTTTTTGTTCAAGTTGTTTCTGCGAACTGTTCAACAACTGCACTTTCTAAGTTAGTTACGTTTAGTAGCTATAGCTAGCTTAGAGTACGTGATACTTCTACTATAGTAGGTGAGCAGGTATGTATGTGTGTAAGTACCTAATTAGATTTTAAAGTTGGACTTGCTGTAGTTACATTCACATTCAACTATTTAGGTATGTATGTTGGTATTTATGTGAGTAAGTCTAGTATGTATGTAAATTAAGAGTATTTTTTGTTGTTGTTAAAATTGATGTTATATTTTTTTGGTTTATACATATATGTATGCATGTATATATGATAGTATAAATATCATGTCTCTTTACTCATCTTTTTGTTGTTGTTTTTTATGTTATGTAAATATGATTGTTTGCTAATAAAATTGTGTTAAACACATATTTTTTTTGTTTGCATGTTGATTTTGCTTTAGATTCAATTAAAATGTTATATAAATTCTAAAAACATTTGTTAAGAGAGTATAGACTAGTATAGTACGACGACGAATGGAACGTTCAACCGATGGCTGTGGGTGATTTTTTATTGGAAATGTTATATATGATTCGAGTAGACAGGCTATACCCGTATCATATTACATACTTTGAGGGAATTATGTAAGTAAAATAATACGTACAGTCTAACTGTCCAGAGAAAAAAGTATTTTGTGTTCATAAGCTAAAATTTGGTTAAGGGCTACCTATATGCCTCCCTGTAATCTGTTTGGTTTAATAAGAGCGTTACTCATGGAAAATATATCCAGAAAGATTTTTGATTTATCTTAAAAAATGTTTAAAGAAATTACCTTTGAATTACAGATTAAGTACACTAAAAAATGACTTTCACGAAATTAATCTTTGTCTGTTCTGCAAGATTATTTATTTGCTCAGGTATTTGATCGATACTCCAGAAAAAAATATATGCCGAAAGAATTTTGATTTATCTTTAAAAATGTTACAAACAAATATTATTGAAATAAGGATTTAAGTACAGTAAAAAGTACTTTCTCCAAATTAATCTTTGTATTGCTGCAAGATTATTTGTAAATTGGGTTTCTCAGGTATTTGACTGATACTCCTGGAAAATATATACCGAAAAAGTTTTGATTTACCTTAAACAAAAGTTAAAAACTACTATTGAATTAAGGATTTAAGAACACTAAAGAAGTACTTTCCTGAAATTAATTGCTGCAGTATTATTTTCAAATTTGTTTGCTCAGTTATTTGACGTTGGTGGTTCATTTTCGGGACACGAAGAGTTTTTTTTTTTAATCTTTGTTCAAAATTTCAACATCTCGCACTTGTTTAACAAAGGGTGTTCAACATGATAATCATTTCTCTCCACTGTACAAATCTTCCATCGATTTCTCTTCTTATCTTCAAAATAGAAATAGTCTCTTCTAAGTTTAAGAGTACTTTAAATATGAAGACAAATTGTTACTATCTCTAGAAATTTGTTATTTGGCTGCAGTACATAGACTTCCGCGAGAGATATATAAATGAAGTAATAATTAAGATTACTTGGGTCCGTCAAGGATTTTCTCGATTTCTCTACTTTCATCCAAAAAAGAAATGATCTCTTCTTAGTTTAAGAGTACTTCAAGTATGAAAGCAAATATTTTCTGTCTCTAGAAATTTGTAATTTGTGTACATTGCGGAGACAGACCGGCTTCCGCGAGAAGTATTAATTTAGGTTACTTTGATCCATTAGAGATTTCTTCGATTTCTCAACATTCCTTCAACATAGAAATGATCTCTTTTAAATTTTAAAGTATAGGGTGATCCATCTAGAAGTATTTTTTCAGAACAAAAAAAAAATCAAATCAATATTACGCCATGCCGGTCGAAGTGCTCGAACGAGTCATCCAAAATTGGACCCTCAGAATGGAAACCCTGGGGCGTAGCTGCGGCCAACATTTGAAGGAAATTATATTCAAAAAATAAATGCCCAAAAATGTGCTTTCAAATTACCAATACAGATTCCACACTTGATTTGAATTTTTATATTTTTTTTGTTCTGAAAAAATACCTCTAGATGGATCACCCTTTACTTAAAGAAAGAAACTACGAAATTTGTAATTTGGCTTTTGGATGAAGTGCAGTGGAAGACCGTCGTCCGCAAGAGATATTTTCATGATTTAATAAAAATTAAGGTTACTTAGGTCCGCCAGGGTCACACAAACTAAATTTACCCAATATTTAAGGTTTCTAATAGAAGGCATTACTGACTCGACCACCAAGCAAAGATAAAACTAGCAAAAAAAACTAAAGTCGGTCGTGAAGAAAACTCCAATTTTTTATCCATTTCACAAAGCAAAAAAAAAAATAACAGAAAATGTTGCATTTTCAACGACATTAAAATCATTTCCTTTGAGAACAAAAAAATCCGTTGAAATGCAACATTGCTAAATAAAAATGGCCTAATTTATGTCTCTATACCCTACGAAAAAATAGCCTCATCATTGAAATTTTGGGATATTGACGTAATTTTTGAAACTCTTAGTATTTCCCTTTTTCCTTTTCGGCGTAGATATAAAACTATAGTTTTCTGCCATAGAGTAAAGAATGAACATAAATAAGTTGGTTAAAGCCAGAGTCTGCTATTCACATGCTAGCTTAAATGACCCAAAGTGGTTTTTTTGTAATCTTTTAACCTGCCAAATCAGTTAGTATTTGATTAAGTTCTTAAAATAATTAAGTGGCGAATAAATACATTCCCAGTAAGGAAAAAGTTGGTTAAAATACGAAAGCCTTAATGTGGCGTAGCCCACTCTAGCATTAATATTCCTTCAATTGTCGGTATTACTTAAATTATAAGGATTATAATCGGCTATACAAATCGAGGGGTCTGTGTAACTTTGTTACAAATTATATCAATTAAGCCTTCGAACAATCTGAAGCTATTTTCTCTTTTATTGCGCTAAATTTGACATATATTGGTCCCATCCCGTCGAATTAACTCTCCGATTTTGATTGGTAAGCGATTTTTCAAATATATTTTATTGGTTTCAAGACGATCATAATTTCAACATAATTTCACAGCGTACAAAATAATGCAACAGTGTGCTTGGAGCTTAATTAAACATATGTAAACTCGCAAAGAGCCCCCATAGGCGTACATCTCACGCAGCCGGCCTAGAGTCACACTCTAGGCTTCTGCCTTTTTCACATTAAGAAACCTTCAATGGCTAGACAAAAAGAATGTAAACTAAAAGTGCTCTCTCTAGGTAGCATTCAATGTATTAATGGGACGGTGGCGTATGATTAATATTTCAACCCACCACATCACGTATACGCCACACCTTACAATCACATTTAGTACTGAGCCAAGGGCCAATTCCGATTGAAGAAAACTAGCAGTTTTCCAGTTCGTTTTTTGAACAAATGGTTGTCAACTCGATTATATAAAACTAAAAAGGGTTAAACCAAAATTCCAAATGATTGGCAACTTAAACTTAAAATGAGCACGAAAACTACTAGATGTATCTGTCTGCAAAAGCCATAAACCCAATTTTAAGCAAGTTTTTACCTTTTTTGCATAACATACTAAAACTATATTAAAATTAAATCACACAATTTACAATGTTGTACAATCAACCGGCTTAATTGTAACAACATTATCAACGTCAATAGTCTCATCAGCCATCAGTTATACGCTCCACTGCGTACGCATAATTATCATTGGATAGAGCATAAAATCTGTAGGATTAGGGTTTTATTCAACTACGCTTGTAATTAGTAAAAGTATTTATGATATATTTATACATATATCTATATATTGACGAAAAGTGGTTGTTTGCTTTGTGTTGTACATAAACCGATTATCTATTAACATTCAGATTCATTTGATGGAGGGTTTCAAGGGGGTAGGGGTCCGTCGGTCGATTGTTCGATTGGTCCGTCGATTTGATTGTTTCATTAAAACAACAACAGCTAAATTAGTTAATTGGATTTCGGGCAAAGTTCATGCTTTCATTGCTTGAGCGGCTTGCCGAAGAACTTTGCTAATTGTTACGACCCGAAAATAGTTGATACTGCAAGAAAATGTTCATGTTATATGAAATGGCCAAAACAAAGCAAATAATCAAAAAAGAAAAATAAATACAATTACAACAATAACAAAATAAATTAGTGAACAGCGATAGCGATTTCAAATGACTTGCTAACGTCATAACACTTATCAATAATTAACAAAGCGTCCGTCCGAATGTTTGCTGGGTGAGCATTCCGATATGCTAATGGCCGCTTAAGATAAGCGACCGCCAAATTTAAAGATGGCTCAAACCAATTGTATCGCAGGAAAGTAGATGCTACGAGACTTGTCTATAAATGGCATCTAATTGTGATTTGAAAACATTATATAAAAAAAAATTGGGCTCTTCCTTGTAATACGGCATCATTAAAAAAGACAACATGGAATAAAGATGACTTTTTCTTGAACTTTAACACTGTTCGACAGTACATATTACACTTGGACTGGTCGGTATACGTCTGAAGCAGAAGTCCAAGTGTAGTAAAACTGAATTTACAGCTTTCATTAAAACATCAAGTTTCCTTTCTAAAGGACTTTTAAGTTTCAAAGGATTACATTAAAAAATATATTTGAAAATGCTTTTGTATATCATAGGATGTTTAAATTGGTGTCATATGAAAGAGGAGACTATTTTTTAATATTTTTGTTTTATCAGTAGAAAAGGATGCAGGATATGAAATTTTGGTGTGTGTGTGTGTTACATATTATGATGGTCGGTCGTCAACATATTTTTTTTACAAAAAACTTGGATGGAAATTCTGAAGGATATTGAAAGATATATTTTCAAAAGGATATTAATTGCATTATTTATTCTTTGCAGTGATAAAACAAAAATAACATAAAATGAGTCTCTATTTTCAGATGACACCAATTTGAATATCGTAGGAAAAAAAGAAAAATTTAATTTTTTTTTTAAAATGTAAGCTTTTGAAACTTACAACAATCCCTGTAAAAAGAAAACTTGATGATTTAATGAAAAACTGTAAATGAAGTTTTACTCCTCCAGGCTTTTGATGTATAACTTCCGGTTCAAGTGTAATAAACTTTTGTAAATTATGTCGTACGGTGTAATTTTTTGGTCTTGTGACTTTGTTTAAAAAAATAATTTCTTATTCGTGTTATTTTTTTAAACTTATATACTTTTTCTTGAGATCATGTTACAAAATCCCTTCGTCTTAGGCAGATGGCAGAGTGCGCGCTCAAAGCCGAGCCGAACCGTACTTATTTCATGAATAAAGGAAATTTGGGGATGGCAGAGTGAATGCGGAAATCGGAGCTGAATCTACGCTGTTTTTACTATTTTTGCTGTGTGTTTTGTATTTATGAATGTTTATTATGCAGTCAATATTTGTTAGTCAAAGTGATTAATTTATTAATCTAATAATGGCAATTTCTGATTAATCAGAACTATGATCAAACAGTTATATAAATATGATTGATCAAATTTGAAAAACTTTGTTCAATATTGAACAATTTGTCAAACAAAACAGAGATCATTATTTCAACAGTATCAAAGCGTCGAGAGCCGTTAAAAATTGCAAACAACTTAAATCTTTACACATAAATCCAATTTCAGTCACAATCAGCTCGAAAAAACTGTTTTCATTCATTCAATCAGCTTTTAGATCGGCTCGGCTTTCACTCTGCCAGTCTGACGCCGATTTGTACTAATTTGTATAGCCAAAGTTTTAAGAATTTTAATCAGCATTCAGCTCTGCTCGGCTTTGAGCGCGTACTCTGCCATCACCCCTTACTTTTTTCAATCTGAAGCCTATTACTTTACGAGTATTTAACATTCGATTGGTGAAGAACCGATTCTAATAGTTGTTCTTCTTGCGGAGCCTCGACAATGGCGCTGACAGTGATCGTCACAGAAAAAGCTTACAGCCCAAGTCCCTCGATTTGGGTTTAACGTAACTAAAGCTTTTAAGTCTGGCCAAACCCGGCCATTTAGTTTGGAGTTTTTATAAATATAAACAGGACATTTAACCAAGAGTTACTCTCAAAATTGTTGGTTATTCAGAGGGAGAAAGCATTTATTTTCTTTGGGCTTTACACTCGACAGAGCAAATAGCAGGATTTTTTAAAAACTTTTTCCCCTGTACGATTAAAACAAGCCCTAGACCGACAAGTTTTTATTACTGTTATGGCGAAGTTTTTATAAATGTGTTTAATATATTCCGTACCGGACGAAAGGAATCACCGAAAAGGATTGTTTTTTGGCCAACGTATTCGCTTTGGAACCGAGCAAATTGAAAATATAGTCTGTTTTTTAAAATATTAAAATAAGTCATTTGCATTTGCGAAATTCGTCCTACCAACTCTGGAACCGAGCAAATTTGAAACTCAGTCTGTGATTTTTTTTAATACTCTTGTCACGGATAGTGAAAACACTCCGAGTTTAATCCAAGAATATTTAAAGAGAGATTCGAGATAATCTACATAAGTTTTAGGTTTGTGTACATAAGGACATTTATCTAACTACGGGTGTGACACTTGAAATAAATTCTAATAAAATGCGATAAAAAATCGTTACAATTACTACATACTTAGGTAAGAGTGTGTGTGTGTGAGTGTGTAAATGTGGATGTTAATTTTGATAACCCAACGACGAAATTTACAACAACAAAAAACACTTAGATGTCGCCTAGTTCTTGAGTAAACATATTTTTAAAAGAACGATTTTAAAATTTTCATTTGTTATTCGAAAAAGAAAAACCTATCAAGGAATATATGCAGTGGCTGCCTAAATGAAACTTCTTGTCAATTTAACCATTTAATGTTTTGCCATATCGATAAAAAAATGCTTTATAAAAAAACGATGGAAATAGCATGCAATTATAATATTTAACTTAAAAAATGAATAAAAAACAAGCCTGTTTCCAACTACAGTATTCTTTGGCGTTTGTTTTAAGTTTGCCACAATCATATTAAACAAATTAAGCCGTTTGAAATGATTCGCTACACGCGCAACCTTGTCTGTGGTCCAAGTGTTTTAGAGGTTTAGGCAACACTAAGTAGCCTATTCGATTCGTAGTTCTTTTTTGTTTCTCCTTTTCTATATTCGATCGTCGTTGATGAACTATTTAACCATTACAGCCATTTCTTTGAACCAATAAAAAAAAACAAAGTAACGATACAAATATTTCTAAAAGCCTGTCAGAAATTTGGGCTTAAACGCATTGACTTTTGGCACACTGAGAAGAGAATAACAGTTTGCAATATTGGGCTGCAATTGATTAAAAACTTGACTAACATTTGTACTCGGGGTTTAAAATGGGTCGTTTATAATTAAAGACCTTTAAATGAGTACTTATTTTAAAATTTTGTTACTACGAGGATAGATTCGAGGATAATTCCGTGACTTTTCAAAAAAAACCCTTTTTTTCGATATTAAGTTTTACAGCTATAAAGGATACATTTTACATTTGATCTAGCTTAAATGAAGCACAGCGCGTTAAATACACAATTATACTATCTTTGGTGAAATTGGACCATATCGGTCTATGTTTTCATTTGGCTAAAGCTCCAGGAGCAGTGTTGGCAATTATTTTTCAAAGAGAACCAATAAATAGATTTTTTCATTTAACTGGAAAATAAAAAAACCGCTAAGTTTTAAAAACTTCTTGAAAGTATTAAACTTGGAACTTGAACTTCTTCAAGGTATTTAAAAGAGCCACACTTAAATATTTTTTTAATTTTTTTTTGATTGCTTAAGCTCTGGAAATCTGAGTTTTAAATTGTCCTCTAAAAAATGTAGTGCTTGAAATTTGAAAATGGTAGTTCTAAATTATTCTTAGCATTGTGTTCGGATTTATAAATAACATTTCTTTTCCATTTTGTACATTTATGTTTCTTCTTCATTTAATCTTCCCTCTGATAATTTGCAAAATTCATGGGAAAAAATTTAGTTCTTATAAACTCTAGGTCTTCAAGTAAAATGAAGGTCAACTACTTTTCGTCGCTGGGTAGATATCGAAAATCTTTGACAGAAGAAATTTGCAAATGCATGTGTAGATGTTGGTTAGTATACTAATGAGCGTTTAACATTTATCAACATTTTCCAATTATAATTAATAAAATATGGAAATACCTTCTTTAGTTTTTTTTTTAAATAAAAATTTTGGGAAAACACACAAGTTAATTAACAATTCAAATGTACAGCCTTTACATATATTTTAACTATGATGTGGTCTTCCTTGATGCAGAGGAAGATATTCTCCAAGGAAGTTACACTGTGGCGGCGCACAGTGGTCCGAAATCAATTTTCATCGACCAAATGTCGATAATTTTAATCTAGTAAACATTTTTGAGTTCTGTAAAAAGGACGATTATAGCCAAGGACTCAAAGATTAGTTGATTTATTTTCTAATTATGCGATTTATAAAAAAAAATATTTTTTTTCTTTTTGAAAACAAAATAACTTTAGACCAACACAACTTTTTTCCCTGAAGCACTACCAATTTGGAAAGGAGATAGGGTTCCCCATTTTTAGCATTTGCCCTCTCGACTACAGATAAAATTGAAGAATATCGTTAAAATTAAATTGTAATATATCGTTAAAATTAAATTGAAGAATAACGTTACGTATTGCTTAAATTGAAGAATAACGTTACGTATTGCTTCCACGTCCACTATACTTTCCACATATACAGGGTGCAGCGCGGTAATTTGCTTTTATTTACTGCAGACTATTGCAGCGCTGTTGGTCGAAGAGAGTGGAGAGTGTGCGCGGCTTAAAGTGACTGACGGGAGATTTGTATTCAGTTGCCATCATGCATTGGACACGAGAAGAGAGTTCATTTTGTGTTGAACCTTTTTTTTCAAATGCGCACTCGATCATTGCAGTGCAGCGTGCTTTTCGTTAAAAACTTCGGAAAACGTATGCATCAGTGTACACTATTAAAAACCATGTAATTTAAAAAAAACCCCTTATTGTTCAATATAATTAAAACTTATATATAAATAAATTTTTCTAAGGTTCATATTTTTTTATTTCATTCCCAAATAAGCAAATTTCCGCGCTCTACCCTGTACATAGTCCAAATGGGAAAGTTCCAATTAACAAACCGGAAATCAGTAGGAAATGACTAAAGGCGAGTGAGATCATTTGTATGATACACTACACAAAAAGTTTTACTAAAATCTGAAGAATTGCAGCTGCTTGGTCGGTTAGACCCCTATTCGAGAGGTACGATTGTATGTGGGCTACATTCAACCATGAACAGATCTGTTAGATTTTTCAAAAGTGCTACATTTGTATGGAACTATTCCTTCTAATTTTAAGAGCGACAGCTGTGAGGTTAAAAGCAAAGAGTGTCTACACATTGATTACAAAAATAGCTGGACGGACGGACATGTCGATATGTATGTGTTCAAAAGGAAATTGCAAAGGTTTGTGTCCATTAAACAAACAAAAAACAACATTAGTAACAGAAACTAGAAAATGTAATGACTAGCTCTAAGTTCCCAAACAAAAAATTATTAATCTACATTAAATTTGAACTTAAATACGAATTTTGTATGATTTGATAAAAGTCTATATTTCCTGTGTCATTTCATTCGCAATTCCCCGGAATATAAATTATTCAATAAAGTATTTATATCTGTGCCAATACATTAGAACATCTTATGTCTTAAATCTTTTTCTGTTTGTATGCCTTTAAAAATGATTTTAAATGATAAGACTAAAATTTCTCATATTTGTACGACTGAAAATTACATATATCGGTTCAAAGAAGAAACTATACCTAAGCTGTCTTCCTTTCACTTTCCTATCACTTTCCTACATTATAATGAATATAAACATTATTTTCCAGTAAAGCGTTTTTATTATGACCTGTTATCTTGATCGAAGTCGACAATGGAGGATAAAAAAACATTACTCGCGAAATTGAATTATATCGGTCAATGGTTTAAAATAGCTCTCACTCGCACACCAACGTCTTTTCCAATTTAAGTTCTAATATCTTAAGCCCAGTTGTACTAAAATTTTGCGTAGTAGAACCTATCTTTTGTAAAACTGGGTAAAAGCTATCCTGTTTTCATATCGTCATTAGGCAATGGTCTATACCGAGAAGCATTATGTTTAATCCGATTTGCCTACATTAGGAATAGTTATTTATGACACCCCAGCAAACAGCATCAGTGAAACCTATTCCTGCGACTGTCTACGCTGTGAAAAGAATCTTCTCACACACAGAGAAAATCTCAGCTGGAAATCGTTCCGAATCTCAAAAAATCCATTGATATAACCGATTAATTACTATGAATTCTGTCATTAGCCGTATTATTTTAGGGTAACTGCTGAGTTACCCAGTTAGTTTGCAATGGCAATCTGACAATAGGGGTGTCTACTGGTCTCGCTTATTAAACGAGTGAGAGGTCACTAAGGCGATAACTTCAAAACTTTACGAGACATTTTTGAAATCTCTTTGTATACAAAAAGTGTCTTTGTCTTTATGCATCATAAACCGTTTGATAAGAAAATTTTTAATTTGCAGATAAAAATGTATTCAATAAAAAAACTATAAGCGAGTAATAACCGAGCTCGACTAAACTCGTTAAAGGTTATTCTTGAAAAGCTTTCTTTCCAAAAATTTGAAAAACAAACGGGGTTTACCTTAATTGTCTGTAGTTTTCTGTAAACAAAATCATTTTTATTTTATTGTTTAATGGTGTGAAGTTATCACGTTAGCGACCTCCTAAGCAAGTTGCCAATTATTAACGAAATTGCACCAAAAATAATTGAAAAACACTAGGGTTAATCGGCAAATTCATCAAAAGCAGGCTATAAAAAACTATAAATTGTTATAAAATACATAATGAAATATAAGAAATCAATTAATTGCCATACTTTTGTTTTGTAAATTTGTACTTAATAATTTCACTTAAATCATCTCGCGCAGATAAACCTTATACGAATTAGCCGATGACACCTCTTCTAGTTTGGTAATTTTTTTAGAAAACAAAAAAAAACATGTTTTTATATAGCAGAGTGTGACATGTTGTTGGAAAATAAGTAAAAGATAAAGAAAAGTAAGTAATAAGAACAACTAAAAAGAAAAATAAGTAAAAGACATGTTTTTATATAGCAGGGTGTAACTTGTTTGACTTGTTGCCGAAAAAATAAGTGTGTTAACTCTTATTCGTTCATTTGGCAACCTTCATACAAATGTTAGTTTAGTAACGCAGAATGAACACAACAATTGTACAGCTTGTCGAAGCATAATGTAACCATTGAGACTACGAATTTGCGTTCTTGTCTCTTTATAATTCGGACCTATTTCCAATCGAGTTTTGCTCTGAGCATCACGACTATCCTGTAAACTCATTGCGGTTCATTGGCTATCACGAGCTATTCCAATTTTCGAACTGATTAAATTGACGTAACAATAGGCGAGTATGAAGTATTTTGTTAATAGTACTACAGTATAATAAAACTACAGTCGAGCCTGAATAAGTGGGACCTGCTTAATGGGAATCCTCTATAAGTGGAACAGGGTTGGCGTTCCCTGCATACTTTAAAAAAAAAAATCTAAGCAGGATTTTGAACCTCTTTAAGTGGGACTTCAATTTTTAGAATTTACCTCTATAAGTGGGAATTTTTATTCGTTTACCTCTATGAGTGAGATTTCCTTTTCATGCTGTACCTCCAAAAGTACAATTTAGTTTTTTTTTCTCTTTTCTCCCTTGCTTTTGCTTTTAACTAAGGTACCTTTAGCGTGCTCGATTATTACTTGCTTATAAAGTAGTAGTTCTCGAAAAACTTTTTTCTATAAACGCCATGTTTTGTTCACAGAAATTTCTACAATTAAGTTATTGCCTAGGCTTAATAACCGAACACAAAAAAAACACGCCCAAAGTCTTAAATATAATAGGTTTGTTTTATTTGAGTAGTGTAGCTTTAAATCCAGCTAAGGAAATTAGAGTTACCTTGCGAAACTTAAATAAATCCAAAACAATATTGAAACTTTGGCCTTTGGCATTTCTTAAGCTGTTTCGTTTGAAAATTATAGCACATCTGGCTTCCTTCCTTGATAATGTTTTTTTTGTATATGCTGGTCATTTGAATTGTTAATTAAGTGAATAATTAAAAAAAATAATATTTAGTTCTATAATTAAGTAATCTATGCAAGTTTTTGTTAATAAAACAACTACGCACACAACTACTACTAAGATAAATTTGCAGGCTTTATTTGTTTTTAAAATTATATTTGCATCGCAAGCCAATGCCGTTTGGTTTGAGATTTGGGGGGGGTTAGGTGGGAAAAGGGAAATCCAAAATAATTTACTTTTGATTTGTTAAATTTTACAGCCGTGGGTGTTTAGTATACTTAAAAAAATCAATGAAATCAAACAGAACAAAGTGTACAAATGTAGAAAACCAAGTGGATATAAAAACGGGTCAAAGATTTGAAATAAAAACTTAGGGCGGAATAAACTTTTAAAAATTTGGAATGCTTTTAAGGCACTTTGTTGCGAAGCTAGTGAGACACAAAAATATTACAAGATAAACGAACAAAATGGATATTTCTTTATTTTCTTTCATCTATAAACATGTTAAGAATAAAAATTGTTTAAAAATAATTTACAATAATTCGATTACTTACAAAATTTGTTTTTTTCTTCCCAAATCTTCGCTTAACTACATATTTCACACAAACTACCGTAGCACAACAACATTTACTAAAACTACAATTAATTGTATGTATGTGTGTATATGAGTGTGGGAGTATGTGTAACCATACACTGTGGTGCAAATGTAATAAAGGAACTTTGAAACACGAGTGAAATTTTTACCATAAGGTGTGCTTCTCATTAGTTTTGTTAAAAAGATTAAGAGCAAAGCTGAAAATCGAAACAAATTTTATTTTTAAAACTATAATAAGCGATGAAGACGTTCGAAATTTAACTGAAAACGTTCATTTTTACCTTTTTATTAATGATTTATTTGGTATTATTGGATCTGCTTCATGGAGCCTAACAATAAATATACGAATCTTTAAGTAAAATTCAATAGAGAATCCTGACATGGACTTCTCTGTTATGCGGTTCTTTGCGTCTTTTTGGCAGGATTTACATTAATTTGTTCACAGTGGTATGTCAACTGTATTATTTTATACCCTTCACCTTACTCTAGTAATCGGGGCATTTTGATTTAGTTCCACCTTTAATCAAAGAAAATATACCTCATATTAATTATACCGATCGATTCAGAATCCCTTTCTGATTTTATTGCATTTTCTTAATAAAAACACATGTCCTTCTCCGATTTCAAAGCTTACGACCCTAGAGGCCGCATCTTAGGTTCTATTATTTTCAAATTTTGCTTACTTTGTTGTGTTTTCCATGGTATGTTATGGACATTTTATAACCAAACACCTTATAACCTCTACCACGTCGGTTCATATTTTGTGCTGCATTAATGGCATTTACTCAAAAGTGGTAAAATGGGAAGATATCGGTCTATGTTGTCGCATAACCTTTAAGGAAGAGCTCCTTTCGATTTGAGGTCGTGGCGCTTAAGAAGACACAAATAAAATCTGATCTTGCCTGAGAAACTCTACCACATAGTTACTGAGTTATATACTCAAATATTGCGTTATATAATTATTATACTCAAAAGTGGTAAAATGGATCCATTTCGGTCTATGTTTTCGTATAACCCCCATAAAAAGGCCCCTTTCGATTTAAGGTCCTGGCGATTTAGAAGGCACAAATTGAATCTGATCTTGCTCAAATTTCGCAGGCTGTGTTACGAGGTAGTTTTTACCAACATTACCAAAGTTTGACCACATGTTTACTATAACAGCCATACAAAGTACCTTCCCGAGTGATCCCCTATAGCTCCAAAATTGAAAACAAGTTTTTGTTCTTACTCAAATTTAGAGAAGTGCCTTATAAGTGACTTAAAAACAACGCAGCATGAGCTGGAATATATTAGCCACTTTTTTTATATTGCCCCGAATAAGGCTCCTTTTTGATTTAAGGTCGTGCCGATTAAATCAAATCCTAATCGGACCATGCTTATACTCTGCACAGAGTCGCAAAGTCTTCTGAATACCACAGTGGTGGAGAATATTACCTAGTCCGCCCAACAAAAGCATTTTGACTTGTTTTTATTAGTATTGATTTAATGAACATTTTGGGAAAAAAAGGACTGGGACACCATTATTTAAATCATTGGCAAACCGTTACAAAGCCAGTTCGTTGATAGCGTTACTAACAGAGCATCTTCTGACTGGGGTACCCACATGCGATTTTTATCGCAAACACTTTGTTTTGTATACCCTACACTATAGGATACCCTACACTATAGTCATTCCTATCGTTCTCATTTATTCATCATCAACGCTTATCGTCAGGAAATATCGGGTGATCAATCTAGAGGTATTTTTTTCAAAATAAAATAGAATATACAAAAATTCAAATCAAGTGTGTAATCTTTATTGTTTATTCGAAAGGAAATTTTATGCCATTTATTTTTGAATATAAGTTCCGACAATTGTTGGTCGCAACTACACCTCAGTGTGTCCATTCTGAGGGTTTAATTTTGAATGACTCGTTAGAGCATTTGGACCGGTATGGCGTTAATGACACGCGTAATGTTGGCTTTCGAAATCTGAATCGTAGTTGGTTTGTAAACATAGACTTTGGACTTTACGTAGCCCCAAAAAAGCTAGAGATGTGATATCACACGATTTAGGCGGTCAACTCAACGGTCTAAAACGAGAAACTAGCTGTTTTTAAAAATGTCCTATCAATAGATCCATCAAGATAACGGGCTTCAATTTCAGGTAGCAAAAAGTCCGATATTATAGCGCAATAGCGAGCACCATTAACGGTTACGTTGCAGCCATCATGATTTTTAAAAAAATAGGGACCGATGATTCCACCCACCAGCCAATAAACCGTGATTTTCTCTGGGTATAATGACACCTCTTGACACCTTCTGGTTGTTCTTCAGCAAAATGCGGCTATTTTGTTTATTGACGTTGCTGTTGAGCAGGAAATGGGCCTCATCACTGAACACAATTTTGGTCGACCTTCTAAAGAGCCCAAACACTCATGGTTACGGCCAACATTTGTAGGAAATTAAATTCAAAAAATAAATGGCATCAAATGTCCTTTCGAATGAACAATAAAGATTCCAAACTTGATTTGAATTTTTGCATTTGATTTAATGTAGAAAAAATACCTCTAGATTGATCACCCGATATAATAATTTTTTAAAAGCGTAGCATTTTAATATCATGTCTCCTTGCCAGTGGGTGTGCTGACTGTACTGCAAGGGAACGCCATTTATGATGGGCAATATATAAAAGTCGGCTCATTCAAAAGTACCGCCGTTTTAAAGGAAAAATTTTGTACCAAAAAAATATTATAATAATGTCTGTAAAATTTTGCACCACACTGTATGGACAGAGATAAAACATCAAGGAGTTACTACTACTCTCCATAGAATTCAACGATAATACACAAATTTACACGCTAAATGCAACTGATATTTTAAGAATTACAAATAAATACGAGTACTAAAATACGACTACATACATACAAACCAATGTTACAAGAGAAACGTACACATACATATGTAATAGATACACACACTAACAATACATGTAGTAGTATACGAGTATATGTAGGTTTACATTACAATCCCATCAAGTGTGTTGTATTGCAACTTTCGGTGAAAAATTTGCATGTAATTCAAAAAAAAAGAAAACGAACAATGAAACAATATGGGTACTCACGATGTGATGCCTGAATAGTATTAAAATATTTTGATATAATATTAACATCAGCAATTACTTAAATAGTTTCCTACTATGCTTATGTTTTTGTCACATTTTTTTAAAAATCGGAGTACCAACTGGTTGGCATTGTGAATACCCTAAACTAATTCAAGTTGTTCGCGGCAAGGCAGGCATTTTTACATAAAAGTTTACAATTAATTGTAGTTGTTGGAACATATATAAATCCATATTTGCGTAGTATGCATATACGATTACACTAGTTTACAGGCATATTTCGTGCTCTGAATGTATTTCTTTTTAAAAACAATGTGAATATTTCAGCAGCTAAGTTCGAAATTTTTATTAAAAAATGCAAGTACAGGGTGGGCCAAAGGTTACTATGGGGTTTAAAAATTTAATAACTTTGTCGTTTATATATTTCTTTTTCAGATTATATTGGGTGATCCATCTAGAGGTATTTTTTCAGAACAAAAAAAATATAAAAATTCAAATCAAGTGTGAAATCTTTATTGGTAATTAAAAGGACATTTTATGGCATTAATTTTTTGAAAATAATTACCTTCAAATGTTAGCCACTGTATTATGTTAATGAGCGTTCGGTGAGACACGGGAAGATCCGCTGTTTTCGACCAAAATTTTGTCCAGTGATGAGGACCATTTCCGGTTCAACGGCAAAGTCAATAAACAAAATTGCCGTGTTTGGCCTGAAGAGCAACAAGAAGAGGGTTAAGAGGTGCCATTATACCCAGAGAAAACCACGGTTTTGTGCGGTTCATGGGCTGGTGAAGTTATCGGTCCATATTTTTTCAAAAATTATGATGGTCGAATAGTAACTTTCAATGGTGCTCGCTATTGCTCTCTCATATCGGACTTTTTACTGAAATTGAAGCCCGTATCTTGACGACACTTGGTTTCACCAGGACGGTGCTACTTGCCATACAGCTGCTCAAACCATGGATCTATTGAGAGGTCTTTTTGAAAAGCAGCTAAATTCACGTTTTGGACAGGTAAGTTGGCCGCCTAGATCGAGTGATATCACACATTTAGACATTTTTCTTTGGGGTTACGTAAAGTCCAAAGTCTATGCTAACAAACCGGCTACGATTCAGGTTTTGGAAGCCAACATTACGCTTGTCATTAAAGCCATACCGGTCGAAATGCTCGAACGAGTCACCCCCAGAATGGAAACCCTGAGGCGTAGTTGCGGCTAACATTTGAAGGAAATTATATTCAAAAAATAAATGCCATAAAATATCCTTTCAAATTACCAATAAAAATTCCACACTTGATTTGAATTTTTATATTTTTTTTTGTTCTGAAAAAATACCTCTAGACGGATCACCCTATATAAATAACAATTGGAGTTTAAATAACGGAGAGATTCACAACTGAACAAAGAACCAGAATAATAGAATTTTATTGTTTAAATCAGCGATCAATTATTTTAACGCAAACGCATGAGGGATGAATCTCATTTTCATTTGAATTGCTTTGTTAATAAGCAGAACTGTAGGTTCTGGGGTTCTGAAAATCCAAGAGCCATTCATCATCGCCAATTGCACCCCATTAGGTGTACAATAAGGTGTGGGATCACATCTACAAATATCATTGGGCCTTACTTCTTCGAGAATGAAGATGGAAGTGCTGTAACCGTAAATGGAGAGCGGTTTATGATAGAAAATTTTTTACGACCTGCTCTTGAAAACATACCTGAGATGTGGACGGAGCTACTGCCCACACTGCCCGAGACACAATGGAACTTTTAAGTCAAATTTTTAGAGAGCGAATAATTTCCAGAAATCCGAAAATTATTTGGCCAACGCGATCACCAGATTTGTCAGCACCCGACTACTTTTTTTGGGTTTATTTGAAAGAGCGAGTATATGTGAACAAGCCCGAGACAATCCTTCAACGCAAGGCCAACATTATTGCAGAAATTCGAACGCTACAGCCACAAAATTTTGAAAGATGTTATGGAAAATGCTTTAAAGCGAGCCCATCACTGCGAAGCTAAAAACGGGGGTCGTTTAACTGACATTATTTTTTATACTTAGTGTAAAGAAATTTCTATTTTGTAATCTGAAAAAAAACGAGAAAGTTATTAATGTGTTATTTTCATGCTTACTTTTGGTACACCCTGTACTTTAATGCATTGACCGAAATGCTAACATTTCGTTGAGGTTTATTTAAAAAATCTGTTGGTACATCCATCTTTTTAAGGGAGTGTAATTATAGAGTCTCTATAAATATTCCACAGTATTACAAACGCAATGACAAACTTCATTATGTAATTTTCGAACAAAGCAGGTTCACAGTATTGATTCACGCTGTTTTTTTTTGTGTAAGCTAGTGTTCTACACACATACATACGGTAAATATTTAAAGTGTATATATCTAAGTGTATTCAGAGTGTAAAATAAACATTTAAAAAATATTTTCTGTTCAAATCTACACACACAAATGTACATATACGAGTAACTATGTATAGGTATTTACGTGTATATATGCTCGTATGCGTATATGTAGGTCCATATATACATTTGTACACATTTCAATCCATAACAATTGACATTCAAAATTGAGTGAGAAAAAAAACAATTGTGTAACAAAAACTTAACAATTTCGATATCTCTGATCGTTTTTTTTGTTCTTTAAAATTTATTGTGTGTGTTTTTTTTGAGGGAGGAGATTGATTTTATTAGTTTATAAAAGGTAGCTCGTTTTTGTTTTTTGCAAGTGTCAGTCAATCAATTTTTTGTTTCTTTTATTGTTTGTTCTATTTTGATCTGCAATTTATTAAATAAATTTTAATTATGTTTTTATTTATATTGTTGTTGTTGTTGTTGTTGCTGCTGGTATAGTAGTATCCAGCTAGATGCTATGTATTGGTAATTTATTGTTTATATTAAAAATAACTTTTTTATATCTACTACGATACTTATGCAAACAAAATGCCAGTGGTACGGTTCGTCGCTACGTACGGTGTGAGTGGAGTGAAAGTCTATATGAAGCTGTGTCTCTTGCGGTTGCTGTTGTCTTTTTAATTCATACAATAAATTCATATATTGGTTTTGTTGCTGTTGTTGTTGGTATTTTCCTTTTTTTCGTTTTATTTATAAATGCATGTAAAAACAAATGAAACCATAAAATGTAGTCAACAATAGAATGCATATCATCAGATGGGCAGAAAGTAAAATGAAATATTTACATAAATTTACGATACATACGAGTGCTTATAAAGTGTACACAGAGCATAATAAAAAAATCATACACACACACACGCACGCACAAGACAAACAAAAATATAACACCGTGCAACAATATTTGGGGAAAACAATTTAGTTGGGGCTGATTGATCCTAAAACATTTCGACGAATGGTCCGGAAGACTCTTACAAAAATTCGGAAACCGTATCTGTTACACGACTTTAGCCGTACGGTAAGGGGTCTAAAAGAAGTTTTTAATCCTCCACCCGTGGCCGCACCAAGGCGCCTAGGCAAAATAAAACATCATTTCTTAAAAATTTGCAAAAATATACCGATTGTTCCTAATACCCTTACCCGGACACATATAATTTTGTACAGCATAACTTTACGACAAAAGGCTCTGTTTAAACCGTAGTCATTGCATGACTTTTGCCGTACGGTAAACAGTTGATCTAGAAGTATGTATGTCCCGCGCCCATGGGCGGCTCAAGGCAAAAAATATCTCTACTTAAAATATGCAAAAAATCCTAAAGTGCCTAATTGAAAATTGGGCGTAATTGTTGGATTATTTTCTAAAATCAAAGATTTTTAGATCGAATCAAGCATTTGAATAAATGATGGAATTTTATTGTATACGCCTTAGATGAACTTAGAGCTACCCTGCTAGATTAAGATACATCTCGAATTATTCCTAACCATTGTTTTTTTTGTGGATAACATGGAGCGAATTCTTGGTGAAGACATTGAATCTACCAGACAGGTGTGCGAGACCCAACTAGAGGTAGACGTGTGCTACGAGGTCGGACCAGAGACTCAATTCTGGTGCCGTGGGGGTCAGAAGCCCCTAGAACTGTTGTTCCAGCCTGCCTGATGGGAACGGCTCTTCGGAAAGTTTCGCTGTGTCTGTGGTTTACCACCTAAAGCAGGTAAAGCGAATGCTTGGCGTGAAGTTGCGTTATACAGCCGGGTGCTATGACCCAAGGAGTAGCAGAGGTTTTTGATAGACCTCACCCCTCACCATGAGGTAGGTGAAGCCCGCACAGCGGATCCTAAAATTGGTTCCTCCAGTCTAACTAGCTTACTTCAGTGCTATGGAGCACCGTGGTTCATGTCAAAATAGCGATAATAACGTTAAACCCGACATTAATCTGTTTAGGGTGATCAATCTAGAAGTATTATTTTTAAATGTCCGACCCTTTCGGCCCATGCGTTTGAATCTTTTGGCCCTTATCTCAACCAGAACTTAAACATTAAATTATATTCGGTCCAAGCGCCAAACCCTTAACTCAACTAAAACTTCGAAATTAATTTATATTTGGATTCGTAGCTTATTTGCTATAACTCGTTTTTGGACTACCTACGCCGAAACTATGCCTTTTTGAAGGTAATAAGTGAGTCCCACCCAACAGTTCCCATTAAAACCATTCTTGGTTCACAAAAAATTATGATTTGTAAAGAAGCTACTTAAAAAAATTATACTTTTTTCCGAAGTACCTTTAGTCTCTTAAAAGGAAAAATGTTTCCCTGTGGGCTGCTTTCGCCCATTTATAATCCCAAACAGCTCCTGACCATGAGCCATTATCGTGAAAAATTAGATTAGATGATTGATAATATAAATACGTTTGTTTCAGGGTCTTCGATAAATATTTCCTGGTGTTGCTAACGGAATGACAAACTTAGTATACCGAGTATACTCAAATTATATGGTCCAATTTTTCCAGGGTTTCTTATAGGCCACTCAATATGAAGTATACTATATTTGAGCAATATCGGCATTAATATATGGCTTGTAGGATGGCAGTACCTTAATGAGAAAGAGCGTTTGCATAGAAGCTATAGAAGACGATGTTGCCAGGAAATGACAAAGTTATTATACCGAGTATACGAGTACTTAAATGATATGGTCCAATTTTACCAGGGTTTCTTATAGGCAACTCAATATGACGAATACCATATTTGAGCAATATTGGCAGTAATAAATGGCTTTTAGAATGGCAGGACCTCAATGAGAAGGAGCGTTTGCATAGGGGCTATTATATACGATGCTCCATTTTTAACTGGCTTAGTTCAAGGTCGCTGATAATGTTCTGTGACTAATCTGAGAAGGATCGGATTTAATTTGTCTTTCCAAGAACGGCAGGACTTCTATGCGAAGAGCCGAAACAAAATGCATGAATTATTAAAGAATGTTGGTTTTTAGTTTGCCCACTGTGTGTGTTATTTTCATATTTCTTCTCTTAAGGTTTTGCTTAGGCTTCAAAATGTCTGTTGTCAGGTGTTATTTCAAACGAACGCAGAAACATGCAAACAAATATATTCAGTATGTTTTTGTTTTTGGTGGAAATTCTCATACCTCGGGAAAATTAATAAAATGCCATAAATTATTGATACATTTTATTAATGAACGCTACGAAGTCATGATGCGAAATTTTTGCTTTTCTCATGTTATGTTCGAATAATTAATTGTCCTATCACACTAATAGATCTCCAAGGGAATTCATATGCTGGCTCGTGTGCAATCTCACTTCATTATGAGAATATTGTGGTGAAAAATGCCAACTGGGCCCAAGTGTGCCGGTTGATATGAATGCCAACTAGTTTACTTGGTTGATTTTATATTGTTTGACCTGAACTTTGGTGTTTGGGTCTTTGAGGCAAAGTGTATATGTTTCGACGATTGACAATGACCTAATTTAAAAGAAATTGATGTGACCTAATTTAAAGGACAATTAAGAAAAGTTTATGGGTTTAACTTTACAAGGTTTTGTATGTACTTTGTCCAGCTTGAGATATGTTTGAAGTTTGAATGATTTCAAGTTAAGGGACTTGTGCAGTAGTTTTCTGAAAGATTGAATGATGTATAGCCGAATAAGTATTTGCAGATAGTCGGTCTAATTATGGTGGTTAGAAGTACACTTTCTTCGCTACTTGAGCAAAATATATCTATCAATATCAAGCACGCACTAACAACCTTCAAATAAAAGTTATGGTGTTTTGGAACTATGGGGTATTGTGGCTCAAAAAATTTTCTATCGTCCAAATACATAACCCCTGTCATTGCTTAAATTCATCAATACAAATTCTGACTGATTTATGCGCCAGAGTCATGGAAATGTGAACATTGCGGATAAGCTCCAACTATGCCCAGCGGACAAGCAAAGATATAGCAAATTCAATTGTATCGGAATGTTCCCGATGAATTAGAAAAAAAACAAAGAAGAAACCCTCTCTAGTAAAGTTGTTTTTAGGCGCTTACGTCTTTTTCGCGTTTAGGGCTCGTTATGTTCCATATATACTGGAATCGATAGGACTTTCAAACGAAAGAAATTAAGTTAGATTATTTTTTACACACGTTCGCTATTTATTTTAAATGATAATAAAAGACCTTATAATATGTGCGCAGAGGGTCTATAAAAATAAAGGAATACAGGGGATTGTATCATAGACGCATGGATCTTGATTTAAAGCTTACGAAAAGAAGCTTTATCGATTTTAACTGAACATCGAAAAGGTATGTAAAGCTGCCGAAGTAAACAACAATTTTGGTACAAAATGCTTTTATCCACATTATTTTTTGGACAATATGTATATTGTTATCCACAACCAGATGAAACATTTTATTTGCAAAAATACAGCTCTTGCGATACAAAATGTATTTATCCAAATTTTTTTTGCAACAAAATTTTGTTATACACAAAAATTTCGATTCAAAACGTTTTTTTATCCACAGCACTTACAGGACAACATATTGTTATCCACAACGGTGGAAAACATTTTATGTGCAAAAATACAACGTTTGCGGTACAAAATGTGTTTATCCAGAAAACGATTTTTTTTATCCACAACAATTCCGGTACAAAACGTTTTTATCCACAACAATTTCGGTACAAAACGTTTTTATCCACAACACTTACAGGACAACGTATTGTTATTCAAAACGGAGGAAAACATTTTATTAGCAAAATACAGAGTTTACGAAACAAAATGTGTCTATCCACTGTTATACTATTTCATTTTAGTTGCTGAGTTCCTTTTTGAAACCAAAAATTTTTTTTTTGTCCATAATTATGTAACCCACAGGATTTACTGTGCAAAACGTGGTTATCCAGAGCTTTTGCTGTACAAAAAGTCATTATGCTCAATATTTACTGTATATGTATAACATATTGTTATCCTTTTTTGGTACAAAATGTTGTTATCCACAGCAATTTCTGTAAAAATTATCATTATCCAGAACATACACTGCTAACACTTTTTATACATAATGCTGTTATCCACAATATTAACTGCATACATTTTCATACATTATCTGCAGCATTTGTTGAACAAAATGTTGTTATCCACAACATTTGCAGAATAATTTTTTGATACCAAAACAATTTTTTGTTAAAAATATTCTTATCCATAGTATAACAAAAATTGGATAACCACAGCATTTGCTGTGCAAAAAATCGATATCCACAGCATTTTCTGTGCAAAATATGGTTATCCACAGCTTTTCATGTGAAAAATGTCCTTATTCAACACATTTGTTGTATACATTACTAAATATTGTTATCCACAGCATTTTTTTATAAAAAATATCGCTATCAACAACATTTACTGTGGAGCTTGATTGCTACCAAAACATTTTTTGTACAAAGTGCTGTTATCCACAACATTATCTGAATACATTTTTATTATCCATAACATTTTTTGCACAAAATGTTGTTATCCACAATATTTGTTATATAACTTTTTGATACCACAATAAATTTTTGCCAAAAAGGTTCATATCCATAGCATTTTCTGTACAAAATATGGATATCCATAGCATTTTCAGTGCAAAATATGGTTAAACAGAGCATTTCCGTAGGAAAATGTTGTTACCTATAACATATCTGTACAAAATGTTGCTATCCACAACATTTTCCATATAACTTTTTGATACCAAAACAATTTTTTGTTTAAAGATTCTTATCCACAGCATTTTCTCTACAAAATATGGATATCCACAATATTAACTGTAAATGAACAGTTGCTGTGAAATACTTCGTTATCCACAGGATTTATCGCACAATCAATTTTTATCCACAGTATTTTCTGCACCGAACGTTGTTATGCTCAACACTTTCTGTTTCACAATATTTTCGGCAACGTTTTTTTTCCTATCCAACGCATTTTCCGCACAACATATTTTTATTTTCTGGACAAAATGTTTTTATCCACATAATATACTACAAAAAATGTTAAAACTTGTTTCCGAATAATTAACATTTTGCTATTACAACCTTCACCGAAGGATGAAGTAATTTCGTTTGAAACACCTCTTAAATCCCTATAAAGCATATTTAAGACGATCTTGCCATGTTCGCCAGCCCGTTTAAATCACGTTAGCAAGCGAAAAAAAATAATCAAGGATTTTTATATTTTGACTGATGGTGAATAAAAGTCATAAACTGTATGGAATTGTAGTTGGTCGCTATCGGTCCAGGGGCAAAAAACTTCCCTGTTGAAGACTAAAGGTACCTCATAAATTTTTGTATAGGAACCTTGATTTAAATGGGGACTAGTAGTTGGGATGAAATTAATTCTCTAATGAAGGGCATAGTTGCCGGACGTTTAGCTTTATGTGGACCAAAAAAACGGTACGTAGGTTTTAAAATGACGATCAATAGTCACGTGGACAAATATGGATTTATTTTGTTTTAAGTTTTTTTTAAGTCAAAATCATGGAACGAATTTGCTAAAAAAAAAGTTAAGCCGTATTCATAAAAAAGAACCACCGGTAAATATAGGTATATGGTACTCAAATTAAAAACGGTTACACTGAACACAATCCCAATTTGTACTATGAATACAAATGGGTATTTATTTTAAAGATTTGACAGGGATGGGAGACGGACTTATAGACATAAGCAAGTTCACGGTGAAGGTTGTATAGGATTCGGACCCTGCATTTAGCAAATAAAATGTTTCCTCTTGTTCTGGATAATGGTATGTTGTCCTGAAAATGGTTTGGATAAAAATATTTTCAAAAAATGTGTTTTTTTTGCAAATAAAATGTTTCCTCTGGTTATAACAATAACAATGAAAACATATCTTAGCCTTACACTGGCCTTGAAAAATTCCAAAATTCGGTTGATTTTTTATGGCCTCTACTCAAAAGGGTAAAGATCAAATAAGACTAGATTCGTAGTAAATAAAATCTGGGAATTATTATTTTTTTTTCGTTTTGAACTTGGGTTTACTTGTGTGATAGTCGTACACACTGAACACCGCAGGACGCATCGACTTTAAATATTGTTTTTCTTTTTTCTGAGAAAATTCAATCAAAAACATCTACATTAATTTCTTTGTAGCTGTTGCAGTTTTTACCAAACCAGGTACTATGTATGAGAGAAACTAAAAAGCCAGCTTAATTTTTTACGGATAAAACTTTCTTCAGATTCTAAAGAACACAAGCGAACCATTGGCGGTTATTATTTTATTTTTCTCCGCCATTAAAGAGATTATACGTAAATCTTTTTAATGAATTATAGTTGATTCTGTGCAGTATTCAGGGACTGCATACTAGGAAACGGAAATGATTCCAAAGGATAACATTGTATGTATGTGTGTTTGTGTATGTGTAAAGACCAACATGCAGGTGTTTTTCCTTGAATTCTGGAAAAAAGCGGATATACGAGTAAATGTACATACGAGTGTTTACAAAGTGCTGATGATCAAATGGGATTTGATATAATATTTGAGAAAAAAAAATAAAATTACATACGAGTATAACACGACTAAAAGCTGAAAAAGCCATAAAGTTAATGCGTATGAATATTAATTTAACTGATATCAATTATAAAATTACTACAGAAAAAAAGCTAATAACACAAATCGATTTCCACTTTGTTTTCATGATGGTGATGATGGGGATATTGTTCGAAGGTTCATTGGTCGGGGATCTGTTATGTGTGGGTATCATAGATAATTATCAAACAAAAGGAACGGAAATGCCCGGAACTCTTAAAACGTTGCTCTTTAATTTCAAGAATAGATAGACTGGCATCACACTTCCTTTTTGGGTGTTACAAACATGATTTCTAGTTGAGGGAATAATTTTGTGAACTCGTTATTGTAACCTTGACGGAAGACTAGAAAGTTTTCCTAATAATTCGTTCTGTTTGCAACATATCGAAACATTTATCGAGGTCCCTAAAAAGAATATATTATTGATTGTCGTAAAATTCTAAAACTATCCATGTCCGTCTGTTGAAAGCTGGGATCCTGAAATTTTGCACGATTATGGCTTATTGCCATTAGCTGTTCGGTATTGTAAATGGGCGGAATCAGTCCAGATTTTCCAGCTTAAAGGTACCTCGGAAAATAGGGCACTTAGATTTTCCAGCTTAAAGGTACCTCGGAAAATAGTGCACTTTGAGAACAGATTTGTTGCTACAACCAAGTTTTTTGGCAACCGACTGTTGGTGGTTGCACGTACTATTCATATGTTCTATCGATAATGCTTATATTAATTGGGTACACAGCATTTTTTAGTTGTGGGAACCGACTGTATCGGTTAAAAAGACAAAGTATCGGTAACCGTAACTACTCGTATTGATTGTTTTTATAGATTATATTTTTGTTACAAATCCTCTTTGAATTCTGTTGTCGTTACCACGAGCATTGGTTAACCAGACCAACTGATGGTTTAATTTTATGTATTCAGTTATATTTCCGAAATAAACCGGTTTTTTATTTCATTTTTAGATTTAACGATTTAAAAATATTGATTGATATTTTGTTCAATGGTGAGACCCATTTTTGACTCAACGGCAACGTCAATAACAAAAATTTCTGCATTTGGGCTGAAGAGCAACCAGAAAGTTCAAGAGGTGCCATTATACCCAAAAAACACGGTTTGGTGCTATTAATGGGCTGGTGGAATCATCGGTCCATATGTTTTCAAAAATGATGATGGCCGATTCGTAACCTCGAATGGCGCTCGCTATCGCGCCATGATATCGGACTTGCTGCTACCTGAAATCGAAGCTTGCAATCTTGACGACATTTCGTTTCAACAGGACGGTGTCACTTGCCATACGTTGCTCAAACAAAGGATCTGTTGAGAGGTCATTTCAAAGAGCAGCTAATTTACGTTTTGCACCGTTTAGTTGGCCGCCTAGATCGAGTAATATCACACCTTTAGGCTTTTTTCTTTGGGGCTACGTAAAGTCTATGCTGACAAACCAGCTACGATTCAGATTTTGAAAGCTAACATTACGCGTGTCATTAACGACATACCGGTCGAAATGCTCGAACGAGTTATCAACAATTCCGGCCAACATTTGAATGAAATTATATTCAAAAAAATAAATGCAATAAAATGTCCTTTCGCGTGAACAATAATGATTCCACACTTGATTTAAATTTTTGTATTTTTTTATATTGAAAAAATACCTCTAGGATGATCACCCTATTATGAAAAAAATGTTGAAAATTAAATCAACAATAATATCGCTGTACTCGATCATACTCTTGTTACTAAAGTTATTCGGTAGCATCATAGCCTGGAAGTTGTTGCTTTATTTGACATAACTTAAATTTGCCCATGGTTATGAAAAACTATCATTTTTGGATAAAGAAAAAATATGCCGATGTTTAAGCCGTCACCGGTTGCCCACATTTTTGAAGAGCTCTGGCAGCCGCCGTCAATCAAAAACAACTGCTCCACCGATCCGATCCCCGACAGCCAGTTCTATGCACTAGATCGACCAGGAGGATGAATGCTTCGGCCAAGGGCTGTTACCCCGGTCCAAAATTAAAAAAAAATCTTATCAAAGAAAATTGTTGTCCAGCAAAGAGCAAAAACAATAAAATATGCCTAGCGATGTAACCAACTGGCGGTGCGAGGGATATTAATTGTATTTACTTTGTTTAGTGAAAAACTTTACTGCCGACAGGTTCTTGTTTTTTAAAAAACCGCCTGCACTGAAGTGTAGAGCCATTGATTATGGTTTAATCACATTCGTTGCTGGGAGTCTGAAGATGGTAAAGTAGCGTTCACCAAAACTCTTGTTGTTGTTTTAGCGGCACATAGTGCCGAGGTGACATCGCTTGGGCGGAAATTCCTCCTTCGGGTCGATCCGGTGCACCGCCAAAACTGTAATCACCCCTGCTTTCGTTTGAATAATTCAAATCTAACTATGAACTAAGCATTTAAGAAATTTTTAAATCCAATTAAAAAAAATAATCTAAATTCAAAAAATAAAAAACTTATTTAAAAAATCGATTCAATACCTACTTCAATTTTAATGGATTACTATTTTTAAAGGATTACAAAATTTGTTTTTGTCTTAAACAAAGATTTTGTAGTGACCGGAACCGATAAATTATTATAGGGATTATAACCTGATTTTGGTATGACCAATAATATGTTACAGCTGTGCTCCAACGAACTTATTTGTTGTAACCACCAATAATTGTTACCAAAGTAAAATGTACTTCGTAATTTTTTGGTTGCCACAGCCGTCGGTTGTGGCAGCCAATAATTTTATTGAATACGGTTGGTATTTACGGTTTATTGGTTGTAAGTAACGTAATATTATCCTAGCTACCATCTTATGCTATGTCGGACCATAAATAGCATCAATACCATGTAAATTTGGTTATTGCACCAGAAAGTGTGTTAAGCCAACAGTATTTTGTAGGTCGGACCAACTTCCAACTGATTTTTTTCAGTGTGTGCTCCTAATAAACCTCCAGACAGAACATTTCCACTGTTCCTACCATGAACATCACTTGAAACATTTCCGTGAAAAAATGTTGATCCGAATAAAGCGGATATACCAAAAATGGGCTATCAAAAAAATCTAAGTTTCCAAAATAATATAATACAAATATAACCCTTATTTCGGACATATAGATCGGGTTTCCTTCTCTTTGATTTGAGAATAACGTTAGCCACTATTGTAAATCCTACAACGAATGAACAGCTGCTGTTGTTGCAGAGGCACACAGTACCGATATGTCAGGACTTGGCCGAAGAATTGCTGCTTCATTCAGGTCGATCCATTGGCTGTCGTGGTGTCGACAAATGAATAGCGACAGTATGTGTCAAATGCCGGACAAACTAAATTAGAACGATTGCTGTTGGCTGGTACATGTGAACGGAGGCCAACGTTGCAGCAATGATAACTTTTAACGACGAATTCGCGTCAAATGCATACAGAGAACAGATTTGGTGGCACAACCGAATTTTTTGCCAACCGAAAGTTTTAAGTTAAATGCACCTCGAGTGGTCCATCAGTACAACCGAATGCTAGTTGGTGCTCTGTAATTTTCAGTTATTGGAACTGTATTAACGGTGCAATATACCAAGTATCACACATACGTTATTCACCTGTTCAACAAAAAAAATTCAAGACAGGGCAAACACAATCCAAGCACTTTATGTACTCAAAGGGACATGACTAGGAAAAAGTGGAAAAGATGGTTGATTTTTACTAGAAAAACATTTGGTTAATGTATTGGCTTTAGGATAGTAATAATCGAATTATTATATTTGTTTTAAAATGCCATTAAACAACCTGTTTTTGGTTATGGTTAAGTTTAAGTTATAATCACTAATAATTGGTTACAACAACAAAATGTTTGCAAAACTATGGGTTGCCACAACCACTAGCTGTGGCAACTCAATACATTTTACGCGTTTCATTGGTATGACCGATCAAAAAGTTGTGAGTACAGTACGATCATCTTATTTACAGGGTGGCTGATGAAAGCCGCTACCAAAAAAAATTTAATAACTTTTTTTCTTTTTAATGAATCTAGTATTTTTTTTTTTATTTTGCAGTTTGATTTTTGGATTTAACAAAAATGGATAACTGGGACACTGAAACAAAAATTTGGATTGTCCGCCGCTATCACGCACTGGAGTCCGTAGATTCGGTTCAAAGAGAGTGTAGGCGCAGGTTTGGCGACAATCCTTCGAGCAGCTGGACCATAATGAAAATGGTTAACAATTTAGCCGACCTTGGGACAGTCAACAGAAGACTTTACCATCCACACTCTTCAGTTCGGATGGAGAAAACAATCGCTGCTGTCATACAAAACAAACCGAGAGTTTCGACAAGCAGCTTATCTGCTCAAACAGGTATAAGCAGACAGATAATTATTGCAGTCAATTATGCACAAAGATTCTGACTTATTACGTACCATATAAAATTCAAATGGTCAACAAACTAAACGCAGCAGACTTCCCGATTCGCTTTGAATTTTGCAAGAAGATGCTTCAAGTAATGGAAGATGACGGAAACATGTTGAACTTTCTTTTCAAGTCTGACGAGGCCCATTTCGATTAAAAAGGCAACATAAACAAACAAAATTGTCGAATATGGAGTGCTTCTAACCCACAGATACTCCATGAGAGGGAATTGCATCCACTTCTGCTTTTATTTACAATTAAGTGAAGTTACTTAATTGTAAATAAAAGCAGAACGCGTTAATCGATTTCTATGATCTATGTCGCATTTTGTTTATAGGTTATGTGACTTTACGTGAAAGTTATAAGACTCTACACGTTTTTCCGTTTGGGATTTATATGTTTTTAAAAAAAAATTTTTTTGGCAAAATTTTCTTCATAAATTTATTACTAATTGCAAAAATGTTGATTTGGTAGAGAAACAGTATATTAATGGATTAAAGAAAATGTAATTATTAATTTTTCTCAATTTATTTCAGCAAAATCGAATTAGTCGTTCTCGAGTTATGTCAAACTACGTTTTTGCCAACATTTTACAACTAAGCGAAAAAACATCAAGATAAGGAAAAAATGTAAAAGGTCATAAAAAAAACTGGCACATACGAACGCAAAACCCTTTGAGGGTTTTAATATACTGACCTAGTACCATCACCCTGACTTGGAATTTCTCACCCCCCAGATTGGCTGTTGTACTGTGTATCCAGAAGCTGACTCCACATTCCGTTGGCCCCCAAAGTCGCCTGACCTTACGGCACCTAAATTTTTCTTGTGGGGTTATTGCAAACAGGAAGTCTACAAAGCAAAATCAATAAAACTTGAATGAATTGCAGCAATCCATTCGAGAAACAATTGCGCCTATTCCTGTATTAACTCTCCACGCAGTAATGAACAACTTTTTGGTAAGATGCCGCACATGCATCAGCTAGCAGGGTTATTTAAATTCCATCATTTTTAAAACTAATTAAGCTATATTTAATAAAATTAAATGAGCTTTTACATGAAAAAAAGAAAATAAATACACTTAAAAAAAATGTATTTGAGTTTCTTAATGTAGCAATATTCATCAGCCACCCTGTATTACTTTATCTTGAGGTATTTCGAACCGAATATCCACTACGATTTTAAACATTCGGTGATTGCAAATGAAGTCCCACTTTTGCAATCGAATCATTGTAGTTTTAACCGATTTTCAACTAATTTTTCTCTGTGTGTGGGACGGCTCAGGCGAACAGACCTTGCTTGCGGTGCCCTTAGAATTATTGGATCTATCAACTGGAGGACATGCAAGCTATTCTACACTAATCGTACCAGGGTTTTTTGTAATTAAAAAATGGTTAAGCATGCAAAATTATCGTTTAGGATTTATGGATTTAAGGGTCAATTACAAGTTGTCTGCAGAACAGACGATTGATTGAAACTGTCACTGTGTATGAGTTCAATAACAGGCTTTTGGCCAATGCATTAATTTTTCGTTAGTTTTACAATTAAGTTAAAATCACTTTTGAATAAATCTATTCTATATAAGTATTTACATATATACAAATACAAATAAATACATGTTATGTATAAGTAAATAATTATGAACTATCAGATGTTTTATATTTAAAAAATCTACTTAAAAATACTAAGGAAAAAGGGAATAAAATTAAAACACAGCTTAAGTTTTTTAACTCTTTTTTTTGGTAGATCACATTACCCTCTGCCCCTCTTACGAATGTTGTTGTTGTTATGCATTATATTATAATTTTAATATTTTAATTTTAATATTAATTTTTTTTCATAAAAAAACGTTTTTAGTTTAAAGGAATATTTTAAATTCAATATTAATATCATTAAAAAAAAACGTTTGTTAGTTTAAAACCATTGATTGATGGATCCTGGCATAAATGGATCACTAGTTTGGCTAATATTTCTTTTTTAAATACCTTTTATTATAGTTACATAGTAAAGTTACGTTTTTGTTAAATTTTTCTTAATTTAAGATTTAAGGAATTTTAGTTATTTTTTTATTTTGTGAATTTATTGTGATGTCTTAAAATACCTTTTTGTTGATTTGCAGCTTACCTACACACATGTACGTATGCATGTAAATATGTATTTAGAATATGTAAAAAATAAACAATTTAGACTTGTTTGTATGCTTAGTAAAGTTAGTTTTTGGTTTTGTTTTTGGCTTGTTTCAGTTGGTTTCGGTTTTGTCTGTTTGCTTCTAGTTAATATTGAAATCCTTTTTTAAAGTACATTTACAACCATAATTAGTTTCTTAGCTTCTTTCTAAGAATTGAATGCAATTCACAAATTTTGATTTGATTTGCCTTTAGTTTGTTGTTTTGTTTGTTTGTCTCAATTCTGGGCTTTGAACGCCAGGCGATTTCGAATCGAATTTCAAGCAAGTTTAAAATTCTTTTTTTTTTGTTTGTTTGCTCTCTCTTGAACTATCTATATCTCTCTTTCGATCTATCTAAATATCTCTCTCTTAGTAAAACCGATTAGTGTGATTTTCTAATCGATTTTTAATTTTGACGTTACTGACTAAATGTGATATTGAGTGACGGACACTTTCGGACATTTTGCCGTTGATTGTTAATATTGATAACCGGTATCATTTGATTCGGTGTACCAGATACTGAAGTAAATTGTCTTACCATGCCACTGCCCAACTGTTGCAGCAGTCCCGACCCGGAGCCCAATGGACCGGATGACAAAGCGGTCGATGTCCGTCTGGAGCGTATCGATTGCATGCTGGACGACAGCAGGAATGGCACACTGCTCGAGGTATTCGGCATGGATCCACCCTGTTTGTGGGATGATAGTAAAGGAGATTTCTTGGAAAGATTAATATCAGAACATCAATATTTTATGGCATTATATATATATAGTGCTGTATGTATATGTTTTATTGTATACATGTATGTTGGTAAATATTTAGAGGTAAAAAACAACTGACGAGAAAATATTATCTTGTGCGAAAATGTGCTGTAAAAAGGGGGGAGTAGGAAATAGTTGTTGTAGTTTTTAACAGAAAATTTAGATAAACGTGTATACATTTATTTATATATAAAAAAATAAACAGAGAAATATGTTCCAGAATTTCATGTCATTAATATCACGTACTTCTAAATATGTAGCCCTTTTTTAATATGACATCCGGTTAAGAACATCTAACAAATTTTCAACGGCTGGTTTTCCTCCTCGTAAATGCCGTTGACTTTACGAGTTAGAAATTTTTTCTCTAAGTCAAGTAAACACTTCTATATAAAATGCATTATCCGGCATAAAACAGTAGGTCTCGATCCGTGAGCATGAGCACAACATCTCATTGATTTCAGATAAGTTGCCCTTTCTTACTGAATGGGATGTTGTGGGAGTTAAAAAACGTAAGTTAGAACGAGGGTGCTATCATTAGAAATGCTTTTTTTTTTTTTTCAAAATATTCTCCTTTAAGATCATTACACTTTTGCATGCACACCAACCAATTTTCGAAGCACGTTTTCCACTCCGATTGAGACACCCCTACAACATGAATTTTTAAACGAACGCTTTAACTGCTGCTTCGGCCGATGAAAAACATTGACCACGCATTTTTTGCTTGATGCTAGGGAATAAGAAGAAGTCATTGTGTGCCAATTAGGGCTGTACGGTGGATGGCCCATCAATTCGACATCTTGAGTGGTCAAATACCTCATCGTTTCAAATGATATGTAAGAGCTCGCATTTTTGTGATGCAAAATAATCCGTCTTCTCTTATTATCGTTCCTTATTTCTTCGAACACTGTTGGCAAACAGATGGTTGTATACCACTCAGAATTGACCGTCCTACGTTCCACTAAAGGCACTGTGGCAACATGGCCGGTTATACCGAAAAAAACGCAATCATTTGCTTCGATGTAATTCTTCCACGAACAACTTTTGTTGGATTTGGTTCGTCTTCAATGACCAATACGGTCGATTGCTGTTTTGTTTTGGGTTCATATGCATAGATCCATGATCACCAGTGGCAATGTTATACACTGCCTTTGAGCTACCTCAGTTATACTTTTTTTTTACCTTTTTTTGAGCATTCGTCAAATTATGTGGGATCCAACGAGAACACATTTTTTTCACGGCCATATGAACATGGAATATCTTATTGATGCTTGTCATACTAAATCCCCAAGAATGAATCAATCTCACGCTATGTCACATGTCGGTCTTGCTTAATCAGTTCACGCACAGCATCGATGGTTTCTGGCAATGTGACCAAAGATGGACATCCTTCACGAAATTCATCCTGGAGCGAACAGCGACCGAGACTAGCGATTCACAGTGGTTTTTGATGGTGCTTCATCGCCAAAAAGCGAAACAAGTTGATTTAAACCCTCTTGTCTCGATAAACCAAGCACGTAAAAATCATCGCATCCATCATCCATTTTTTGACTGAGATGAATTTTTCAACACACTATAAACAAAACGATTCGCCCTCAAATGACAAAACGTTCTGAATGAAGTTATGGTAAAAAATGTCAAAGTTTTTAATGGAAGTTCTAGTTTGCATCTGAGAACACTAGTATTGTCAGGACCCGAAATATAAATGGCAACCCTCTTATGTAATTTAATATGAGAATTATAGAGTATTACGTAAACAAAAGCATTAACGAAGTCTATACTTATTCTAGAGTCCCTGGACAAAGTCTAATGTATGAATAGTATAGAGTCCCGGCGCAGAGATATTTCATTATATGTGACCCGGCCTATGAAAAGGTGGCTTATGACTCAAAAAAAGTTTTCCACTTTTTTGGTTTCGATATTTTTTGTGATGCTCTTCCACGTGGTGAAAACTACTTTTTTGAGTCATAGGACGGGTCACATATCAAGTGAACAATATAGAGGTATTTTTTAAAAATAAAAAAATACAAAAAATTAAATTAAGTGTGGAATCTCTAACGTTCATTTGAAAGTACATTTTATGCCGTTGATTTTTTTTTATAAAATATCCTGCAAATGTTGGCAACAGTATAATGGCAATAAGCGTTTGTTGAGAAACGGAAAGATTCGCTATTTTCGACCAAAATTTTGTTTCGTGATGAGGCCTATTTCTGGCGCAACGGCAAAGTCAATAAACAAAATTAACGCATTTAGGCTAAAGAGCAACCAAAGGAGGTTCAAGAGGTGCCATTATATACCCAGAGAAAAGCACGGTTTGGTGCTGTTTATGGGCTGGTGGAACCATCGGTACACCTTTTTATAAAAATAATGAGGGCCGGAACGTTACCGTGAATGGTGCTCGCTATCGGACCCTGATATCAAACATTTTGCAACCTGAAATTGAAGCCCGTAATCTTGACGACAAGTCGTGCGATTTAACACCGCCTGACTACTTTTTGAGAGGTTATGGGAAGTAGCTTGTCTACGCAGATAAGTCCGATAAGAGTGACGCCTTGGAAAACTATTCGGCGCGTTATTGCTGACATACGGCCCCGAATGCAGCTAAAATTGGTCGAAAATGGGCCTCACGCCTGGAATTTAATTGAGCAGCCGCGGCGGCCACTTGCCCTAAATTATTTTTAAAACATAATGGTAAACTCTTATCTTTATAATAAATAAAATAAATAAATAATAAAGCCATAACATTAAATTATATGCGTTTTTCTTCTTCTTGAAAACCAGAACTCCAGAAAACACCCTATATAATGAAATTCTATTAAAAAGCTTTTTAATAAAAGGCGGTACATAAAGGCATAAGCTCAGCCATTGAAGGTCTTTGAAAAACCACATTACAAAAAGGCAAAAGTTCATCCTCCATTGGACGCTACCTGGGAGGTACACGCTATTTAACATTGCTTCGTAGTATGTGATTTCCCAATCAAGAGTTAAAATTCACAGCTGAAATCGAAAGTTAGCAAAGGCCCTTAGGATCTTACATTTATACGCTATAAGATCTAAGATATTCAATAGACCTTCTTTGTACCTACCTTACCTAATGGGATATAAAGTGTATTTTTTTAGCTGCATGAGGACTATCGATATCGTTAACTGGTTGGTTTGACAGCTACTAATGCCAGACTTTATTGACATTTTTGTTCGGTAGGGTTTGGCAAGTCATCATGAATCGTTGCATGCCCAAGAAAATAAGAAGCCTTAGCATTTTTCTCTTCCTGGCTGAACCGTTTATAACCTCCAACTTTCCTTCGCTACTACAGCGCAAAAAAAGGTACGTTTTATTGGGCCTTTCGGCCAATGCGTCCATCCCATGTCTTAACCAAAGTTCAAAGTTACTCTATATTTCAATTAGTAATAAAATTTGCTTTAATCTGAGTACCCATTTGTCCACATTGACGACTTCAGGGTGGGCTATTAACATTTTTTTTTGTAAAAAGTCCTGCTTATTTTTTCAAATTTCTGGTTTTATTGGGAAGGTTGAACTTCGTCATTTAATAATTAAACAGAATATCATTCAAATGACTACCACAACTGGCTCGGCAGTACCTCATCCGATCAACCCAATTTTTCAGTACATTTTCGATTGTTTCGGGTCGAATCTCTTCAATGTCAACTTCGATTTCATATTTCAGCGCTTCAATTGTCTCTGGAAGCTTTTCGTAACATTTATCCAAACATTTAACATTTGGCCAAATAGCCCAATGACACCGCCAGCCCAAAATCCACATCAAACTGTGACTTGTTGTGAATGCATTGACTTCTCAAAAGTCACGCGTGGGTTCTCTGAACCCGATCTGCGGCAATTTTGCGTAACCACGATTTTTCGGTACAATTTTTCATCTCCTGCCAATTATTCTTCAGCCCATTGGGCGAAGCAAGACGCATTGGATGGTGATCCATTACTTATATTAGATGACAAAGTTTAACCTTTTCAATGCAGAAATTTAAAAAAAATGATCAGCACCCTATAGTTTGTTTATTTCAACCGCTGGATCGTTTAGAAGCATTTACCGTATGGCCCAAGCTTAAGCTTAGACTGTCTGACCCCAGAAAAATTTTAAACACTTTTTTTATTTCTACATATTCGTTAATTGGGTATTAGCAATAATTTTGTAGAGATTAGAACCGACAAATTATAAAAGTATTAGGGAACCAACGGGGTTTGGTTACTACAAAGAACGTATCTGTTGTCACAACCAATAATTGGTGCCAAAGTAATAAGAACATTATAATTAGTTAGTTGTCATTACCAACAATGGCGGCAATTAATGATTTTTCTGAATTCGGTATCGTGGGAACCATTTTATTATATGTAAAACCATGAAACTATCAATGCCATGGAATGTTGGAGATTGCAACAGAAAGTCGGTTTAACAACTGATTTTTTGTAGTTCGGACCAATTTTCAGCAGATTTGTTCTCTGTGTGCATCTTTTTCGATGAAAAAAATTTGTCTTATTATGGCCGGAATCAGTTTGATATCTCACACCATTTATGTTCAATTTTAATTTCATTTCCTATGGTTCTTATCTGGTCAGTCAATAGATTGTATGTATTAAATGCATTGCATAGTTAAAGCTTTACACTGAGGCGTCATACAGAATTAGCTAGAAGTTTTGGCCAAAAATTTTCAAAACAATTTTGCGAGTTTTCTCACTTGATGTTCCGAACTCCCCTACTTGATTTGGATTATCCCTGGGTTAAAGTACGTTCTTATTTTAAAAGAAAACAATGTTTAAACAATTAAAAAAAACTTTTATCATTATTTTCATTCTGTGCGATCCTTTAATGGCGAATTTAACGATTTCAACGGATTAAAAAAAATAACCTATTGGCCATAATGTTCACACTCTATCGTTTTATTCCATTCACAGGATACTTTACAACCACTCAGACGATTACACAACATCAACAGTCGTACATACAATTCTTGGAACATATATCTCTGTCTTTTTTTAAATTCGTTGGGTGTGAACATAAATAAAAAGGAAATGTTGTAACTTCTGCCATCTGTTCTCCGTGTGACCGAAAACTATAGCAAATATGTTCAGTTTTGTTTGGAAAGAAAAAAAAAACAAACACCGGCTGTAGAGTACATAAAAAATTGCATAAAGATTTACAGATACGAGTACCTACATATGTGTGAGTCTCTGTGTAGGCACACAGTAGTATAATTTGTATGTATTCTGAAATATTTATATAAAGTATAGTGTAGTATATAAAACGATTCAATAATTTATGTGGAGGTGTACGTCCAATCCAACGAATGTCACAAAAAGTACAAAAACCAAGTAGAACAAACAGAATGAATGTAAAACGCAATACAAACGATACCCAAAAACTGCATTAATTGCTGTCACAGAACTAAAAGCCAAAAACAAAAACAACAACCACAAACAAAGAGAGGTTAATAATGAATATTAAAAAAATTTTTAAAAAAAAAATATATTTAAAAAAAAACTGAAACCAAAAAAGGGATCCATGAAAAATATTTTTCAGCTTTGTCAGGGATAGTAATAATTGAGCAATAGCGCAGCGCAGTTAAACCAAAAAAAAACGAAAGAGAACAGACTAAATGTAAAACAACGAAGGGAGTTTGTGAAGGTTCTTTTTAAGGGGGAACAAGTGAAATGAAAGAAGCGAGTGGTTAAGCACATGAGCGAAAAAAATATAAAATATGCACACACACACAGTGAGAGATATTTAAAGGATTATGCCAACATCGAGGATATCACAAAAAAGAATGTATATTGAATTGCATTTTAAAAATTTACAGAAACCAACAGAAAGGCTGAACAGCAAAAACAAGATATAAATAAAGTTCGACCGTTCGTGCCGAGAATTGCATACCCTACTTCGTGAGTGGCGTTCCGTAGTATTATACTGCCCACCTAAGAAAGAAAGTCACATCTCCATTTTAGTAGTTTTGAAATATTTAGATTTTTTGACTACAAAACACGCTAGAAATGGTTGATGTGACCATTTCGCTCAACGTTTCTCAGTCATGTACAGGTGAAAATGGTTCATTTATGTTAAACAGAAAAATCAGAAACTCATTTACGGTTCCGAATCTGCCCTTATGTTATTTTTGGAATTTTGGCGTTTGTTACATTCGTTCTTAGGACGGCAGTATAGTAGGCACACCTATTAAACGCTTGGACAGCAGACATTTAACATTAGGCCTTTTGCTGGATTTTTTAAAGGAGCTTGGAACCGTCCTTATTTCTCCTAGAAAGTGCGAGGGATTTATATAATGTTTGCTTTCTTCGGTAAAATACTCTACTGATTTAAGTATATAGCCTTTGATTATTGTAAAAACACATTTGTTGCTGGGGGTCTGATGATGGTGAAGAAGCGTTTACCGAAACTCCAGTCACCCTTGTGTGACTTAAATGACTTTTTGGTTTGTCTTCAAACAAAATGGTCTCAAATCTGACTACAAAGCTACAAAGCAAAACAGTAATTTACGTCAGATTCGTTTGACCACTATCGTGTTTTCATCAGACGAACGGACTGACGGACAAGGCTGGATCGTCCTTGAATTATCCGATCAATATTTTGTGTTGTTGCAAACGGAACGACAAATTTTGAACATAAACTAAGCTTTGGTTTAGGTGAGTTCTATTATTTTTATGTTCCCCAACTTTTTTGAACCTCTAATTTAAAGATCGATCCCAGATTTCACCAATTTACAATCCCAAATAGCATATGACAATAATTTATCATCAGGCAAACTTCCAGGGTCGTAGGTTGATTCGTTTGACCTATATCGTGCTTTTAACATACGCACGGATGGACGCACATGGCTGAATCGTCTTAGATTTTTACGACGATCAATAATATATATGTATACTTTATCGGGTGTCCGATCAATATTAAGTGTTGTTGCAAACGGAACGACAAATTTTGTACACACATTTAAATTTGGTGCAGGGTATAAAAATAACTTTTATTAGCCCAAAACGAGCCCAGACTCAGTGAACACGTAAAAAATCCATACTTAGTTGGATTCGTAGCGCGTGGAGCGCGATAACTTGCTTATTTAGGAATGAAATAAAAAAATTATGAACCTTAGGAAAATCTATTTTATATTTTAATTTAATTTCAGCGAATCGTAAACGAAAAGAACGCTGCACTGCAATGTTCAATGCGCATTTGAAAAATACTCTTCAGCACAAAATGACCTTTCCTCACGTGTCCATTGCATGATGGCAACTGAAAGGCAGACGAATAGAAATCTCCCGTCAGCCACTATAAGCCACGCACACTCTCTACTCTCTTCGACAAACAGTGCCGCCACAGTTTGTAGTGCAATTACCGCGTTTCACCCTGTCCTTTATTTGAGTTATTAAATCTGCTTCTTAGGCCTACTGCCTACTGAAATTTGATTTTAAACATTGGTCGCTTGTTTCGACTTTAATGGACGTTTTATCGGACCCGTGGTTCTATTCGACTGACTTTATAATTTTCCAAAATGGCCACCTGCTAATCAAATTCAAAACACTTTTACCAAAAGTGATTTTTCTGCCAGATTTAGATTTATGTTTCACTTGATTTTTGGCAAAAAAAAACTGTACATTCAGCATTTCCACTGTTTCACCAGCACTATGAAGTACAATTGATTGTTGATGCTATAAGTTTGGATGTTTTGTCAGTAGTCGGATTTCAGAAAACGGTCCATTTGCCAGTACTTGCGACGTTGGTGACTCTAAGGAGTCCAAATGACTTTTTCTTCGCGCCTTGACTTCTTTTACGTTTTCTCTAATTTGACTTTTTTTGAAACTTATGACATATAAATTTTTCGAAAGGACACCACGATATTTTCCAGTTTTAATTGACAAGAGCGGAATTAAGATGATTTTCCTATTAAGCAGTTTTTGTATATGTAGCAGTCGAAGGAAATTCGAAATATTTTGAGCAAATAACGCCCTTCTTTTACAGGCAACCATCAGAAATATATATGTAAATGAAGTTAACGTCGGGCATGGCCGATTATGAGATGCCCTACACTATTCTGCTAGCTTGAGCAAGGAACCTTTATTTAGGACCTATTTAAAAACTTGAATGAACAAGGTCCTCTTTTATAAGAGATATGCGTTGGTCACTCGTAATGCTCTTTATAAAATTTGGTCAAAATGATTTAATATGTGGCTTTTAGGGCAGTAAATAAAAATAAAAATAAAATATTAATAAAAATATAAACCGATGTGGATCAATTTCCTTGGTTCAAACTTGAAGAATGTACCAAGTTTAATCGAAATCGATTCACAATTGCAACCTGTACTTTGATTACGAAGTAATTCCGAGTCCAAGTGTTTATAAGTACTTAACATTGGGTCTCCATCCCTTTAAGGTGTTGCAAGCACAAGCACAAAGTCTTAATACCCTGTACCCTGTAGTGTACAAAAAAGTCCAATTCGATAAACTTAAATTTGTATTCTCCATGTATCGCCTTAGCATTATATTCAAAAGTTCTCTAATTGGAGTAAAAATATAAATCCAGTCATTATTAAATTGGAAAAAAATAATTTTACCAATTACTGAAAAAAGCTAGACCTAATATTTTGCTTCTTAAAAAAAAACTTGTAAAGAGACATGTACGAAATTTATACGCTATGGAAAGAGGACTTTACCTAGACGAATACGAAAAAAAATTTCTGGGATTACTGCAATAATTCGATCGTCCGGTGTTCTGGAAAATGGTAAATTTTCATTCGAAAATTAGATATTAGAAAACAATATTTCTTTTAACTTTTGATTGGATTAACATTTTAACTTAAAATTTGAACGTATTTATACTAAACATCGAAAGTGACTTTTTGGAATTCAGATAAATGCACGAGGGCATATCAATAATTAAGTGACTTTTCGAAAAAAACACATTTTTTTAGCAAAACATTTTTTTCAACGTAATCTCTTTTTAGCTCAAAACACTTAGTTCAACGTTAGGATGTTACAAATTCCATAAAATATACATTTGTTAGATCAATTAATTTCATCGCTTACCACCGAGCCATTTCTTTAGGTTTGGAAATATACAATAGTCACCGGGCGCTAAATCCGGAGAATATGGCGGATGAAGTACCAATTCGTAACCCAATTCATGCAAGTCAGTAAACCACTCGAAATATATATGGTGATCCAGAGGTGATCTAGAGGTATTTTACCAGAACAAAAAAAATATAAAAATTCAAATCAAGTGTGGAGTCTTTAATGGTAGTTTGAAAAGACATTTTATGTCATTTATTTTTTGAATAAAATTTCCTTCAAATGTTGGCCGCAACTACGCCTCAGGGTTTCCATTCTGAGCGTCCAATTTTGGATGACACGTTCGGGCATTTCGACCGGTATGGCTTTAATGATACGCGTAATGCTGGCTTCCAAAACGTGAATCGTAGCTGGTTTGTCAGCATAGACTTTGGACTTTACGTAATCCCAAAGAAAAATGTCTAAAGGTGTGATATCACTCGATCTAGGCGGCCAACTCACCTGTCCAAAACGTGAAATTAGCTGCTTTTCGAAATGGCCTCTCAATATAGCTATTGTTTAAGAAGCTGTATGGCAAGTGGCTCTGTCCTGTTGAAGCTAAGTGTTGTCCAGATTACGGGCTTTAATTTAGCAGCTGGCATAAAGATCGATATCATGGCGCGATAGCGAGCACCATTCACGGTTACGTTCCGGCCATCATCATTTTTGAAAAAATGTGCACTGATGATTCCATTAGCTTATAAACCGCACTAAACCGTGGTTTTCTCTCGTTATAAAGGCACCTCTTGATCCTCTTCTGGTTGCTCTTCAGTCCAAATGCGGCAATTTTGTTTATTGACTTTGGCGTTGAGCCAGAAATGGGTCTCATCACTGAACAAAATTTTGGTCGAAAACAGCGGATATTCCCGTATCTCACCAAACGCTCATTTCTATAGTACAGCTTCCAACATTTAAAGGTAAATATTTCAAAAAAAATGCCAGAAAATGTCCTTTCAAATTACCAATAAATTTTCTAAACTTGAATAGGATTTTTATATTTTGTTTTTGACTTGAACAGTTTTTATTCTGGTTCGAGACATTTTTGTTTTTTCTTCTTCAGAATCAACTAAAAAAATTGGTGAAATGTATTGGCTACGGTTGATAGGCAGACTGTACAGCTGCTTCTAAACCCGCCAAGGTTTTTCTTCAGCAATCTTTGGCAACGTTTACTTTGGCTACAAATCAAATGACTTATACAGGAGCCTCACTATGATTAATGAGAATTACCCTTTACGTATAGTCTTCGAACTGCAATCTTCATAGCTCAATATCATTTCCACCATTTTTTTTTTGTTCTGAGAAAATAACTCTAGATGGAACACCCTGCTTTTTTTTATTTTCAACAAAACCCACGCGGTTGTATGTTTTGAACAGCTGTTAAACACAAACTAAATGACGGAACTCGCTCAAAATTTGACAGATATTTTTGAACAGATGGTTCTTGATGAGTGTTGAATTTCATATAAGTACGAAGGAAGTTGGAAAATACATTGAGTTATTGATATGCCCTCGTGCTTCTTAAATAATGTATGAAAAATACTTATTACAGATCGGGGAAAAATTGATACGTTGATTCTGAAAAAGAAACAACAAAAAGGTCTCGAGCCAGAATAAAAACTGTTCAAGTCATAATAATGATAAAAGACCAAATAAATATAAACAAAAAGAAAAAACAAAACGGTTTTTTTACTTTTGAAAGAAGAATTACTCCACAAGCTAGTGCGATCAGTTTTGTTATTGTTTGTCATAGCTGTTTTGATTGTGTATAACTCTTTAACTGTAGGAGATACTATAAAATATGTTGCAACGATTTCAATGGGTAGTAAGGAGCGATTTCCAATAAGTTAAATATCATACAAATCAAACAAAAACGGTGGTTATGGCTAGCATTATTCGCTTTTTCGTACCGAGTTGCCAAATTCGGAGTCGTGCTACAAGACAGCTAGTGTAATTAGAGGTCAAAAGCTGTTCCTTTTACCTCGAATGCACTTTACCTACAGGCGTGTACAACTTAATAAAATTACGATCAACACAAAAAACTTAGAGACTTATTTCCAAAATATTTTTTTCAACTACGGTGAGTCTACCGTTTTCCAAATTCTGCAGTCAGGCATTTGGATTATATCGCAATGCCGCAGGATTAACAGTGAATAGTCTATGATATATAGCACAACATTGCTATTCTTATGCGATGTGCAAAACATTAATAATTTTCGATTGAAAACAATTTCATTTCTTTTAGGTATAAGTTTTAATATTAAATAAAAATACATGTCGGATTACTAATGATGGTGGCATAATCCCAATTTAAATAGTTAGAAAAAAACAAACAGAAATCGAAAATGAGTTTGATAAAAAAATGAGATTGAATAAAAATGAAAACGTGTACTCACGATCATGCTCCGTGCAAGCTGCGTCGATTTATTTTTATATTCCATTTATTTTTAATCAATAGTACACGTACGAAAAACGAAACACCATAAATCAAACGTAATCAACAGGTAGAGAAGAGATGATGATACAATACATACATATGTAGTAAGTAAGTAAGTATGTAGGTAGGTAGTTAGGTAATAGATAAATAGTAAATAGCACAAAGTACATAAGTAGTTCTGGGCTGATTAGTTCATTAGCTGATTAGTTAGTTGGCAGTAAATTGAAAAGATATAGGCACATATCACTTCATGTATATTCATTTTTTTTTTGTTAATTTTGTGGCAATTCTGAATGTTTGGCGCTCAAACAACAAATCATATCAAATCAAATCTCATTAAATATTATTTTATACAGAAAATACAACAGAAAGTCGGCATAAATCAATGAATCAACAGGACAACAGGACGAAACGAAACGTAAGGCAACAACATAACGTAACGAAAACAACAAAAATCAATAAGAGAAGACATGAGTCGAACCAGGGACACTTGATGGCGCTTGTTCTTAGTGGAGGATTGGAAGTAACGAAAAACAAATCAGGCATGAGTCACATCAAACACAATGGATTTCAATAAACAACCAAAAGAAAGAAAAAAACAAAACGAAAAACAGAGAAGGAAAACACTGAAATCGAATTTAGGATTTAGTTGAGTTCTTTTTTTTAATATTATTATTCCTCTTCATCATCATCGTCCTCGTCATCATCATTCGGTTCTTAACAAATCATATTTTAAGATGGGACATGATTTTCGGATTTTATCTTGGCTCCAGACAGAGGGATGGTTTAGTGAACATGTGAGTAAGTTGCTGCCTCAGCAGCAGCAACGGTATAAGTATTGGTAGTAGTAGCAGTAGTATTAGTAGTAGTGGTGGTGGTTTTAGGGGTACATGGTATTATTAGAAGAGATCTGAAACAACTGCAACCTCTCCTCCCCCCCCCCCCCAAAAAAAAAACAAAGCAACTGAAAATAAATATAAAATTATACGAACAAAGACAACAGGAACAAAAAAAAAAGTACAAACAAATTATGTTTTAAATTTTTTTTTTGAAGATTTCCGAATGAAAATCTTAGGCATTATCAGCAGGGCAGCGGTAGCAAGAAATAGTACAAGAAGTTAAAAGTCCTGAATACACATAACAAATGCCGACAACAACAACAACAAAAGGAATCAAACAAGGACAACAAAAACAGCAGAAGAGCAATAACAACAACAAAAATAAGAACAATAACAACGGAATAGGAAATTTACGACACAAAACCCATTTACACTCAACGCAGACATTCAAGCCAATCCCAATGAACCCACCAGTGGTGCACAGTGAGTGGAAATCGAAAATGTTATACCCACCACCATGGGGTGGAGTGAATACTAAATTCGTCATTACATTTGCAAGACTTTGAAATATTTATCGGTATTGCATGGAAAAATAAAAACTTTCTCGGCCCATAAAAAATAACTGAGACCTACCAGGAAATGCTATTGGATATTCATTATACTACGAGGACTGCTATATATATTTCTGGCCTGATAATGAAAATGCAAATATTCATCATCAGAAATGGTTATATTGTTTTTCAAAGTATTCTCCAGCATGATTTATACACTTTTGCATGCGCTCAAACTAATTGTCGAAGCACTTTTCCACTCCGATCGAGACATTTCCAAAACATGGTTTTTGAACGCTTTAACAGCATCTTCTGGCGACGATAATCGTTGACCACGCATTTTTTCTTGATGTGTGGGAATAAAAAGAAGTCATTGGGTGCCAAGGCAGGGTTGTACGGCGAATGACCCATCAATTCGACGTTTCGGCCGGTCAAAAAAGCGCTGGTTTGAGACGATGTGTAAAAGCTCGTATTGTTATGGTGCAATGATTCGTCTTCTCCTGTTCGTTTTTCGAATTTCTCCGAAGACCTCCTACGTCTTTCAAGCGATCTTGCATTATCAGTTCACGCACGGCATCAATGTTCTCTGGCACAACGGCCGTTTTTGGACGACCTTCACGACCTTCGTCTCTGAGCGAGCGTCGGCCACTATTGAATTCATTAAACCAGTTTTTCACAGTGCTATAGGATGGTGCTTCATCGCCATACAAAGATTTTAGTTCATCGATGCACTCTTGTCGTGATAATCCACGTCGAAAGTTGTAAAAAATGATCGCACGAAAATGTTCTCGGGTTAATTCCATTTTTTTTGCCAAATTATTTTTTTCAAGTCACTCTAAACAACACAAATGATGGTTGTACGTCAAAACGTTTCGAGTACGTTTATGCTAAATAATGTGAAACTTTACAATGGAAATGTCAGAAATATATACAGCAACCCTTTAAACTAAGTCTTTCATTTCCTGAAGGAATCATACACCCCCAGAGAAAGTGCGAAATTTTGTTGTACAATCTAACCTACCCTAGCACATTCGGACCATATTGGCAGATATTTTTGAATAGCCCCTTATAATATCCGTTCTAGCACAAACTATAATTGAACATTATTAGCGATCTTTAATAAACTATGGTGACTAGACTATATTGGCCTATGTTTACTTACAGCGTGCAATGTCCGCTTCCAATTTGATATCCGCCTTCGGAAGTCACGTTTGATACTAAATCCCTCGTAATTCAAGCGTTGTGGGTTAGGAATAATCTTTACCCGCCCTGGTAAAATTGGACCATATCCGTCTATATTTTCAAATATCCCTCATATAAATTTTCATTAAGATTTGAGGCCATGTTGCTGTAGATTGAACGTATCAAATCATATCTTGCTTACATTCGCTGCCTTGGGTAAGGCTTAATTGCCAGCCGCCCAAAGCATAGCTTCTTGCGAATATTTTGTCTTATAAGCCCTGACCACGGCCTTATTTATGTTTCAGCCAGCCTATCAAAATTACCATAGTAGGGACATGTTTTCCCCGTTGGCATCTCTAGACCGCTTGATTTGTCAAAATGTAGTGAAAGTCAGTTTGGGGAAGTGAACAGTGCCTTAGACGAAGTCGTTCTAAGCGCACCCGTTATCATTATCGCTACGGTTCTTATAATACGTTCAAACCTACTCTGGTGATTATTTCTTTCCAGCTCCACCTTTCAGACATCAGCCCTTGACATCAAAATCGTTTATCCAGTACACGAGCATCTTCTTTTTCCTGTAAAGGCCAATTATTTTTTTGCAGCGGAACTGGCACTTTATCATATAACAAAAGTGCCAGTTTCGCTTTAGTTGTATTTACACCAAACACACATTCCCGTCACTATTTTTATGCCCTACACACTAGGATGAGTCGATTTAATAATTGCCCAAGAGACGAGGAAAATCGTATTCTAGGGATCGAAATAAGAAATTTTGCCCAAGGAACAACACCTCTAAAACGAATTCTATCATCCTGACTTTTGACCCGCAGGGTCAAATTTTGTACAATCCCACTTTGACCCATTTAGAGTGCGCCAGTCGAGTCCAAGTGTATAACCCACCCATGCCAGTGACACACCCCCTCATACAAAAAAATCACCATTTTTGGCACTTTACATAAAAAAATCAGCGAAATGGCTATGTTTTTCCTTTTTGGAGTTTATTTTCCTTATTTGAAATTATTGTTTGAAGTCTTTTTTGCTTTCAACTACGGGTCAAAAGTTGGGACATCAGAATTCGTTTTAGAGGTATGGCTCCTCAGACAAAGTTTTTAAGTTTGATCCCTAGAATACGATTTTCTTCAACACTTGGTATTGAGGTGGGAATCCAAAACAGTGGGAAGAATACAAATTCATATGAAGTATGACTAGGAAAGATGAGAGAAGTCTTTAGTGGGCTTAATGTGTCTATATTTAAGAAGTTTTGCCCACGAAAAAAGTGACGCCACGATTTCTTTATAACTGTCCCATTGTGTCCATGACCGATTATGGTCCCCTTTTTATCCAAGAAAGCCATCTATTATACAGGGATATTTCTATATGCCCAAACAATGAGTTCGTATATGCATGCTGGGCCCCCAACAGAGTATCTGCTCAGAGGTGTGCTCTAAAGTAGACAGAGATGCTTTTTTCAAAGTTTTAAATAGTCCATGCAATGTTAAGAATGACCTATAATTGACCCCGGCAAAAATTAACCATATCGGTCCACGTTGACCGTAAGCAGCTCCAAATAAAAGCAATCTTGGGAAGCTGTGCATTTTCTATAATAAGTTTTGCTTAAATTGAAAAAGTAAAAAGTCTACGGTCTAACTGGTATGCAGGAGACTCCTGATAAATGTGTCTGTAAAAATAAGCACGATCGGATTTAGTATCGTGTATTTTGCTGTAGCAGGGGTACACATTGGTAGAGGACCAGAGGTCCTTGTCGCTGGTGATGTATATCGTATAGACCTTTTACTTTTTCAATTTAAGCAAAACTTATTTTAGAAATGCACAGCATCCCAAGATTGCTTTTATTTGGAGCTGCTCATTTAACATGTGCTCAAATGCACATAGCATCTTATGTCGAGAATATCGTTTATGTTTGTAAAAGTTTCGATGTGCAATATACCTTGATTTGTAAACATTTGATGACATGTTGCACACACGGTACTTAAACAAGGTTTTCTCTAAACAAAAATGATTTTCATAGCATCAAATTGTCTTCACCAATTTTTGGAATTAAACTACTGTGCCAAAAATTAAAACATGGCCAAGCACATACGTTTACGAACTTACACATGCACACATATAGTGACACATACAGACGCACGCACTCTCACTCGGGACCTTTCAATCTCACAAGCGATACAAACAAAGGATACTTCAGTTCTGAGTTATGCCTAAATACACAGTGAAAGCATTTGTAATCCTTTTTTTTTGGCACCACTCCAGCTACCGTTAAGGTCTCTGGCCCGGGCATCTTCTCTAGTGTAAACACTTTCAGTCAAATGTTAATTTTTTTTCATCTCCGCCTTTGCTTTGCGCTCGCAATGCGGCTGCCGCGTCCTTTTCAGCAACAATTTGATCCCAAAAACATGGTTTTAACCTTTTCGATGCCCCAGGAGTTATACAGGGATACAATATAATGCCGACGAAATGCTAATGTAGCTGCGAGTATGTCAGTGTGTATGCCGGTGTATGTTAGCATTTGTACTCCATCGAATACAACAGGGAACTACATACATTTACATGCATGCAGGGGAATGGGGTTGGACGGATGGCTTAAAGATGTCTGCAGACTGTCGAAATGGCTTTAATTGAATTTCTGAAGTCATTGCCGGCGTACATGTAGGATTCTTTAAAGAAGAAATAGGTGAGGATTGCGAAAAATTCAAACATTCTAGTATAGTCTAAAATGATGTAGTTCTTTTAGTACTGATAACGGCAGGATGTCCGGTATTCATATGGAAAATGAAGTTACTCAGTAGGTAACAAAGACAATTTCCTGGGACATTTGGTTACGGTGTTTCTGTATGGTTCGTGTTCCGGACAAGAGCTGTCTTTGGCTCACAAATCTCCTGAAACGAGAATGCTAAGATTATCAATTTTATGGCGATTTCTTGTTGGCCCATGGAAGTTGTATTTTTGCCCATAGTCCGCCGTGACGACTTTATTTTTAACTGTAAATCATTCAAGCACTTGTGGGTTCTTGAGAAAATGTACAGTTTACAGGACGTGGCATTCCATATTAAAAATATCTTAAGCGTTTTGTCCCTTGACCCATTACTCTCCATGTTTTTCTACTAATAAGTATTAAATAAGAGACATTAGAGTATTCTACAGTAAACATGTTATCTTGAACGAAGCTCGACATTAATATAAAAATTTTGCACGAATTTCATACTCAATTATGGCATGATGCTTCTGTCTTATGTCAACATTCGATTGAGTTCAAACAAAAAAAATACGCTAACGAGGCTCAGTCAAATTATCATCTAAGCAGGTGGCGTATAAGTGATTTAGAATTCAAGATAACGCATACGCACAGGCGTACAGTTATAACATAAGTTTATATCACATCGTTAGGTTTGGTAATTCTTCGTGATTTTAATTCCCCGGCATAAGGCAAATAATGTTCTCAAGTTCAGGGATCCTGCGACAGAACGAGAGATTTTTAGATTGTTATGATATTCAGATCTTATCGAAAAGAAGTACATTTATCTACTTTTTGAAATTATTTGCTTTGGAAAACAGTACCGAGTGAGCGAAACTATTTGCATTCACGAGTTGTGGGCTTAACATTTAGTAGAGAATATACACGTTTATAAAATCTGTTTATATGGCTGATTGCACTGTTTTGCAAAAATAACTTTTGAGCCCTTCTTAAGACAAAACCAACTGATCCTTATGTATATTGATATCCTGAATCCGAATTGAATGTCCGTTTTGCCTACCACATATAGTTTTCAGGATTTCGTGAACATGAACATGCCTTTTTTGATTATTCTGCCCAAAACTTGAGCAATTCTTATCCGATTCACTTAAAAATGAGTTTATAATTCTAATTGGTCAGAAATGCATCTGTGGAAGTACAGCCAAAACAAAACAAAATTTTGTTTTTTATGTTGAAAAAATTTGTTGTACCCCACTGGAGCTCTCCCACTAGTTTTTGCACAAAATTATAAAGAACGCACCGACAAAAATTGCCAGAGATATACTTAGTAGGGTCATAAATACTGTTACAACATTGAACACAATCATTTCAATAGTAGAACTGAACATACCCCGTTAATGACATCTAATCTTAATAGCGTTAGTCTGTAACCGGATTTTAAAATTGTTTCAACTTTCATCATGGAGCGGTCAGATAATGAGAAGCGTATCGCTGTAATAGCGCTTTTCAAGTGTGAAATAAAAAAGCGATATTTTCAAAACGCTCCGGCAACTAGCGATTAGCCGCATGTTCGTCTACCTATGCATAAAACTGTTTGAGGAGACTGGAGATGTAAAAGACCGCCACCGGTCGGGCCTCCCACGCTCTGTTCGAACATTGCATGTCATCAAAGCCGTTAAATCAAGAATTCACAGAAATCCGCTCCGAAAACAGAAAATCATGGCCCGTGAGATGAATATCACGCAAAAGTCCATGAGTCGACTCATTAAAGAAGACTTGGGACTTGGGGCTTTCAAACTACGCATCGGGCATTTATTGACTGCAGCTTTAAAAAAATAGGATTGAAAAATGCAAACGTCTTTTGGTGAAGCACGCTGATAACTTGCACAGAAAAATTTTGTTCACCGATGAAAAAATTTTTACCGTTCAGGAAAAATTTAACAAGCAAAATGATAGAGTGTTTGCGCGGTCATTAATGGAAGCATCTGAACTGATCCCAAGGGTGGAAAACGGTCATCACCCAGCTTCAGTTATGATTTGGTGGGTCGTCTCTTACGATGGGGCCACTGACCTGCATTTCTGCAAACAAGGAATCAAAACATCGGCCAAAGTTTACCAAGAAACCGTTTTGGAAGCTGTTGTGAAGCCTCTTAACAATTCCCTGTTCCAAAACCTGCCATGGACTTTCCAGCAGGATTCTTCGCCGGTCCATAAGGCTAAAACGTCCCAGGCCTGGCTCATTTCTTCTGAAAAATGGCCCTCAGGCAGTCCAGATTTGAACCCATTGGATTACAAAATGTGGACGGGTTTAGAGTTTGTCACAAAAGATACCCCAACATTGGATCGGATTGGTGTAAAGGCAAAAGGCGGACATTTCGAATAAGTAGATTCTTTTTGGATTCAATATGCATCAATAAATATATTAAAAATAGTTGGTCCAAAAACATTCAGTAGTTTTTATTTTACAGCATAAAACGTGTGTAACGTGTACTTATGTCCCTACTAAGTAGAAGTTTTAGTAAAAAATCATAGGATTTTTTCATACAGACGTTGAAAAGAAAGTACATGTCTAACTTTCTCGGTCTTACAGTGAAAGTCCTATAATTTTTAACAAAAACTGCTGTAACTCAGTCAATTGTCGTCGGATCATCAACAAATATACAACATTGGAATCGTTACAGCGCGTTTTGAATTATTTTTATGATATCTCGAAACTATACGTTATGGAACAAAACGGACATTCAATTCGGATTTAGGAGATCATTTTACATAAGGATCAGTAGGTTTCGTCCAAAGGAGGATTTTGATGCAGAACAGTGTTATTGTCGTATTTAATTGGATTAAGTAACCGAGTCTTACCTAATCTTCAAGGGGATTTATAATATCTTGTCGGCAAAGACGCAATGGAAGACACTGAGTATTTAGGGAAGCTTCTAACATTAGCAGAGTCATGAATGAATATAAAAACCTTTGTATTTATGATATTTTACCGAAGAGTTAATTTTCCAATCGCCGATATTACTGTCTTCTGCTGCGTTCTAAAGTCAAGATCTAGCGACATTTCTAATAATTATAACGTTGATAGGAGTATAAGTTCTCATTAGCTTTATCCAAATTCGAATCAATGACCAAAAAAGAAAAAGCTGTATACGTACTTCACTACTAGTATATCTTTATCAAACATATGACGAAACATAAAAAGAATTTGCGTCACAAAATTGCCCAAGCACCTTAAAAAAAAGACCCCCATGCTACAAGGCGTCGTCTAGTAATTGTGGATCTAAAATTTAGGCTGAACAAAATTCCGTGTGTTTTTTGATTCATCGTGGATTATGTTTTAGCTGTTAAAAGCAAAATTTCCTGCATGTGTTATTTTATTTCCGCCGGGTAATCTGAACAAGCCAAAGACTAGTCTCGAATCTTGTCTTTGAACACGAAGAGGTCACTTAGAAGTTATTGGTATCTCTATCAAATAAGCGTAATTTTTTAATAAGACAATAATTGGAATACATTATGAATTATGCCTTAAATCGTAGCTGTTCCAAAACTCAATTTGCTTTTCTGTTAGTTTGTGTAAAATCAAAGTCTCCACAGGAATGTTAATTTACGAGTAGGTCAGCTTTAACGACGTTCGCCTGTCAGACTCATACTGTTGTTTCCCAGAGTCTGCCTAATTTCATAATGTGGAATTATGAATAAATATTACGCATACGCACTGGTGTCTCAATGTTTTAAGAGTAAACTGTTACACACATGGTACCTGTTCTATAAAAGAATATTAACTCAAAATTTCTTGATGTTCAGTAAAGACAAAAGACTTTGCTGACACACCTCAAAGGTCATGCCTTGTTTTACAAAAGTGTAGCTAGTTTTATAATGTAGGCATTGTTTTACAAATTTGAAAATACAGGGTGTCCGTCGGGAAGGAATACTACTTTGTTTGTTTAAAATTTTTGATTAAATGAAAGAGAATGGATCTTATATTGATAAATGTTTTATTTAATGTCGGCCGTTATGTATGAAATAGAATATCATATAAAAGTCGGCCTCTGTTAGCCTCACAAATGCGAGCCCTTTTGAGCACTTTTTGTATTACCTTCTCACACATTTCACGCGGTATTTCATTAATTTCATCACGAAAATTTTGTTTGAGTTGCTCAAGCGTTTCTGGTTTGTTTGCATTAACCTTGCTTTTCAGATATCCCTACAAAAAGAAGACCGCAGCAGTCAAATCAGGCAACCGTGGATGCCAATCAACATCACCGTTTCTTCAAATAACTTGTTGTGGAAAGAGGTCTCGTAGTATTTCCATTGTAATCCCGACTGTATAAGATGTGGCACCGTCTTGTTGATACCACAAGTTAATCAAGCCCAAAGCCTGCAGTTCTGGCGTTAAAAAGTTTTTAATCGTATCACGATATCGCTCCCCATTGACAGTTACCGTTACGACGTTTTCATTTTCATAGAAGTAAGGTCCAATGATTCCTCCTGACCAAATTGCACACCAGAATGTCACTTTTTATGAATGCAAAGGTGACTGATAAATTGAGGGTTTTCCTTTGCCCTGATTCGACTATTCTGTCTATTGACATATCCATTCAAATGAAAATGTGCCTCGTCACTCATTATGATTTTTTCATGAAATCGGGGTTGTCATGGGCGAGCTTTAACATCCCATTGGTATATGTACGGCTACGTAAATGGTCTTGTGGAAGAACCTCTTGCGTCAAGTGAATCTTAAATAAAAAACAAATGCAAGTTCTCGTGCAAAATTGTGCCCAAAGTTGCTCAAGCTCCTGAGCACGGCCTCGAATTGAGGTTGATGAATTGTTTTGAACACTCTCTTGAGCAGCAGTAATGTTTTCAGACGATCTTGCAGTACGTTGTGGTCCATGCTTGGGCCTATCAGCTACAGATTCTATTTCTACGAAATCATTCACTACACGAAAATTATTGCGTTTTGTTGGCACGTTGTTTCTCCCAAAAATTTCACGTAACTTTCTCATCGTCACAGTACTTGATTGATTTTGATAAAATGTTTTAATGATTAAAACACGTTGGTTTACCGAATATTTTACCACAATAAATTTTCCACGTCTCTACTTCACGACTGCCAAATATGAACTGTCCAGACTAATTTTTACCAAAATGGCGGCAAAACAAAGTAGTACTCGTATGTCTTTTTATATAATTCGAACTCAGGCGAAGGTTAAAAAAAATTGATCCGTTCGATGACAGCTCTATTATATAAGTACTCTTAAAGTAAATTTTATGCAATGTAAAATCATATTATGCTTTATGAGCTTAAACATGCATTTTGAAATGGGGCTTGATGATTGTCGCTACAGTATCGAATTCCATTGCCGCTAATGCATAGTGGTTTTATTACACAAACTTCCCAGTCCCATTTTTTGCTCCATTTTTTACTGGTCTACAAGGACTAAAATCGGAGCATCTTAAGGGAAACGCGTAGCCAGTAGGGTAACCTCTTAATATTTTTAAGTACTTCGTAGTTTCGTAGCACATATTTGTTTGTACAGGGTGGAGCGCGTTAAATTGTTTATTTCGAAATGAAATAAAAAAATATGAACCTTAGAAAAATGTATTTTATATTTCAAATATATTGAGCAGTAAGGGAATTTTTAAATTACATGGTTTTAAATAGTGTATCTGGCAAATGTCGACCTCCGCTATCCACACAATGCTGCATATGTTTTCTGAAGTTTTCATGAACTCTAACAAGCATGTCGACTGGTATTCTGTTAATTTTTGCCTCAATACTGTTAATTAGGTCTTCCAAGGTGTTGGGACGGTTAATATATAAGTTCGACTTCAGGTAACCCCAAAAGAAAAAATAGCATGGGGCTAATTCTGGAGAGCGCGCCGGCCAGTTCATATCACCCCTCAAAGGGATAAGCCGTCCAGAAAACATTTGCCTCAAAGAATTGATGGTAACCCTTAGCTGTGTGTGCAGTGGCACGCCAAGTCCTCTAATTGCATTGCCTCAAGAGCCGTCTGAAAAATTTCTGGAAATCCCAAGAGCAAGTAATTTCTTCTCGATGTTTTGTGGTGTTGTAATCCTTTTCTCGGGTCCCCTTCGTACACATAACACATTCCCTGCTTAATGAAGTTACCTAATTTACAATTGATTGCCGTCCATAAACAAGTCCGCGTGGGGGAACAGCGAATCGCAAACGAAAAGCACGCTGCACTGCAATGATCGAGCGTGCATTTGAAAAATACGCTTTAACACAAAATTACCTCTCCTTTCGTGCCCAAAGCATGATGGCAACTGAAAGGCAGACGAATACAAATCTCCCGTCAGCCACCATAAGCCACCAGCCACCATAATCCCAACACTCCCCATTCTCTTCGACCAACAGTGCCACCACAGCCTGCAGTGCAAAAAAGCAAAGTCCCGCGCTCCACCCTGTATTTACTAACTTTTTTTTTAAAAATTTTGATTTAATGTCTTTTGGCTTATCCAATGTTTTTCTCAATAATAATTAAGTTGCAATTCAAACCAGGAACACGTCCGCGTGGGGTAACAGCGAATCGCAAACGAAAAGCACGATGCACTGCAATGATCGAGTGTGCATTTGAAAAATACGCTTTAACACAAAACTACCTCTCCTCACGTGTCCAAAGCATGATGGCAACTGAAAGGCAGACGAATACAAATCTCCCGTCAGCCACCATAAGCCACCAGCCACCATAATCCCAACACTCCCCATTCTCTTCGACCAACAGTGCCACCACAGCCTGCAGTGCAAAAAAGCAAAGTCCCGCGCTCCACCCTGTATTTACTAACTTTTTTTTTAAAAATTTTGATTTAATGTCTTTTGGCTTATCCAATGTTTTTCTCAATAATAATTAAGTTGCAATTCAAACCAGAAAAAAACAGAACACACGTTTACTTTGGAAAATCTGCGCTGCAGTCGAAAATGCAATCAATGAGACCTCGCCCGCATGTCCAGAATAACCTTGATTTTGCTTCAAATTAAATGTGAATGTACAAAATCCCATATGTGACGCGCAAAATAGAAAGGGATCTAAAGTTAAAACCCAGTTTTGTTCAGGAGAGCCATTTTAAAGATTAGGTCCCTTTCTATTTGCGCTTAGAATCGTCGACTTCACTTTCATAAAACGCGCATATCTCTGGGAGGGAACACTTTTGGGGCATGGGATCGGTCTCATTCGATGCTCAGATGTTGTCCACATCAAAAAAAGAAAAAAAAAATGAAAATTGATTTTTTACCCTTAGGTCCCTTTCTCTATGCGCTGTCACATATGTTAAATTCGTATTTTACTTAGTAAAGCCAATCCTTTTCCCCCATCCAGTCAATGGTAAATCTTGCCACTGCTTAGCTGATAACAGCCTTTGGGTAATAACAAAAAAAAATAAATTTAATTACAAAAAAATTAAGAAACACCAACAAATACTGGTAGACTTAAAAAAATAACAGAATTTAAATTAAATTAAGACATAAACGACGTTCAACGCAAAAATTAGAGCAACAACTATCATACATCATTCTTTCCATTCCCATTCATCATAAAAATAAAAGCAACAGAGTCCAGACAATTGACATTTCCTATTTAGAAACGCTTTCAATTCACAAAATCTTGCGCTGAAATAGACATTATTCATAGAGAAAAAAAACAACAATAGTTAGTACGGCAAATTGTTCAATCATTCAGTCATTCATCGGTAATGTTCAGTTGAAGGAATGCTTTTGTACAGAGAGTTTACGTCGAACGACAATCAAAAAAATACGGTGTCACACTCAAAAAAACAAACAAAGAAACACAGCACAGAGTATGGAACGGAACATTTTGCGGGAAATCAGCGAGCATTTTGCATATTTTTACGGAAACAAGTCACGTGTTTCGTGTTTTCGTTCGACATGGAAGTGCGGTTGCTTAGAGTATGAGGCAGGCGATGAAAATGTGCGTTGTTTTCATAGACGATAGAAGTTGTTGCTGCAGTACTTTACAAAAAAATTACCTAAATTGAAATGTCAGGATTCATGAGTAACATTTATACGCAATGCTTCCATTTAAGGCATCAAATCATCGTGTACTCGTTTGGTAGGGAGAAAGTCTACGTTAGGACGTTAAATTGTAGTCAGAGATTTTTATCCTTCTTACTACAAATTAACGTATCTTTCTTGGGTTTCTGCCTAACAAATCGGGTACGGGAAATTTGTATTGCCTGGTTCTCAAATTCTAAAATATAATTGCGAAATAAAGAGCCAGTTCATAAATGCATCAACTTCATGCAGTTGATGCGCGCCAACATTGCACTATTCAATGTTCGCACAACTCTGTATAATTATTTCTACACAATTTTACTTAATTTTATTGCACTGATTTTAATAGGAAAATAAGCCTTGAGAAGAAGAGTAATGATGCATTTATGAACAGGCTCAAATTTACCGAATTCTTCTTGCACAATTTTTTTTCATTAGGCTTGTCATTAAAATCACATAAACATTTAAACACAAATACTATATTTAAGCTTTTTTTTTATTAAGAATAAAATGATAATTAAGCAAGCGCCTGCATCGGCTGATAGGTATAAATGATGCAATTCAATAACAGAACTACAGATTTTACAGAAACTTCTACTCCTTCTAAAGGATGGTCCAACTAAAATGCACGATGTTAATTGTAAATTTAACAAAAAGTTTCCAGAGAATTATCTTTATAATTTTATTATATTATATTTTTATTATGATAAAAGGAAATATGGCAATAATGTGTAAAATAAAATGTTGGCCAAATGCTCACCGCGGCTTCGGTGGCATGCCACTATCCTGTGGTCCATATTTTCAATGACTCTGAGACATAAAGGAGGTTCAATGTAGTTATGTGCCGAATTACCTCTTCATTTAGCTATTGAAAAGTTCTTGGTTTTTTGACGTACACTTTTTCTTTTAAATATACCCAAAGAAAAAAGTCCAACGGCATCAAATAACTATTCACATCGCCACGACGCGAGATAACACGGCCATTGCATTTCTCGCACAAAAGAGCCATTGTTTTGTGTGGCAGTGGCACCATCCTTACATATGGGCTAGGTCCATATCCTCCATTTCTGGCCACAAAAAGTCCGTTATCATCTCGCAATAGAGAACACAATTGACGGTAACTACTTGGCCGACTTCATTTTTGAAGAAAAACGGCCCGATGACGCCACCAGCCCATTACCCACACCAAACAGTCACTCTTTGTGAATGCATCGGCTTTTCAACAATCACTAGTGGATTCTCATTTGCTCAGACGCGGCAATTTTGCTTGTTTACAATGCATCCACAAAGAGTGACAGTTTGATGCGTTTTATGGGCTGGCGGCGTCATCAGGCCGTACTTCTTCGAAAATGAGTTGGGCCAAGCAGTTACCGTGAATAATATTCGCTATCGCAAGATTTTAACGGACTTCTTGTGGCCGAAATTTAGGAAATGAACATGGACTATATGTGACTCCAACAGGATGGTGTCATATTCGTAAAGAAATGTCCTTTATTTTGATTACCTATAAATAACGGGTGGCCCAAATAAGACTGAAGTGTTCACCAAAAAGGTGACAAAATGTTACATTGTGGCTTTTGCTGTTTGCGCATTGGCTTCATCTTGCTGAAACCATATGCTTGGACTAGTATCAACATGTGAACACAAACAATTTTCAATCAAAGTCCTTTACAGAGTCGCGTCAATGGTTCCTGGTAGATCCTCCTCATTTTCAAAAAAACATGGACCAATACCTTTATCAACCATAACATCGCTCCAAACAAGCTGATTTAATACTCTAGGACTCTGACACTGATCTCTGGTTCTCAAAACGGGACACTAAGTTCCTAATCATGTTATTACCAGGCGCTTTTCTGACATTAAAATTACGATGATAATTTCGTTTAGTTGAGATAATATGCCAGAAGAATAATAATATTCAACAACTTTTGACGCGTTGATGTAGATCATATGTAGTCTCCATAAAAACTATACTCGTATAACCAGCCAAAGAAAAAAAACTTAAAAACATAAAAGTTATGAATATTTTTAACCCATCAGTCTTATTTGGGCCACCCGTTATATGTCTAATTTACTAGAGGACGTTTCTTTTTGCCATAAAGACATTTTTTGTGTCCAATTGCCTCCATGACCCAGCACTCAATCTCACCCAGTACCAAGAGTCCAATCTCGAAATAGATCCATAGTTGGCTTCTCAGAAAAATTTTAGTAAGTATTTCATTTAAGTACCCATTTGCCAATATTTACATATGCCCAAGTCCAAATTGCGAGCATATTTTAGAAACAAATGCGTTAATCGAATTCTAAAGAATTTTAATCAAACTAAATAGTGCCAATGTGGACATAGTGTATTTTATTCCGGGCCACAAGAGTTGAGTATTTTTTATATACTCGTCGTGGTATAGTGGATGGTATATTAAATTTGTTATTTCGTTTGCAACACCATGAAATAAAAATCTGGGGCCCTTTAAAGTATATATGTATATATTCTAGCGGTCGAATCAACGAATCAACCTAGGATGCTGAAATTTTACAAGTTTAAGGCTTATGGCCATAAGCTGTTTGGGGTTGGAAATGGGCAAAATCAACCTAGGAGAAATAAGTTTCTCTTTAAACGACTAAGATTACCTCGGAAAAAGTACACTTTTTTGAGTATTTGCTTAGCAAACAATTTTTTTTTTTGTGGACGGACAATGGTTGAACTAGTTTCTGTTGGGTCACAGTAAAAAAAAAATAAATAGTTGCTGGACTTTTTTATCTCATGTGTTTCAAAAAAACATGCCGCATGGTAAAAACGGACGATTTTAATAGTCAAAATGGATATATGGGTACTAGCGTTAAAGCAAATTTTGCTATCAATGCAAATATAACTTTGACGTTATCGTTGAGTTTAGGAACGGAGGCGTGGGAAGGCTTATAAAACTGAACTTTTTTTTTGCGCAGTAGTTGTGTAGGGAGGGCATATAAGTTTCGGCTGCTTGTACTTAATTTAATCTGAAGTAGTAAAAACTAATTCTTGTTTTCTTTTATTTGTGTGTGTTGGCGGACCATTCCGGGATATGGGGAAATTTTTCCCGGTTTCCTGGGAATTAAAAAAGTCCGGGAAAAGAGAAACTCTTTGAAAGGCACTCCGCCCACTTTACTATTTGTGCTATATCTTTTTTTAATTCCACAATAACTCTACAGCGACATATCTAAAACATAGCCACGCCTTTTTTAGTAACTACCATGCAATGCCTCTGAAAAGGCTAGTAAAATAAACCTTAAGGGTTTATGTTGTTCACACAAATTTAGTCAAACACCTTCATTTTTTTTTCCTTTTCTTTATTTTCTTCAAATTAGAAGGAATCCGAACGATAAAGAAAAGCCCTTACCTGTTAAAGCAAATGGGCTTGGGGTTTAGTTGGAAAGCAGTTAAAAATTAATACATGACTTCTAGATAATTGGCTTTTAAGATGGAACTGGAATAATTCCTGCTCGAAACTTCTTGCATATACATATGTGACGCGCAAAATGGAAAGGGGCCTAAGGGTAAAAACCAGTTTTGTTCAGGAGAGCCATTTTAAAGATTTAAATACGTGTATCTTTGGTGTACCATCACTTTCATAAAACGCGCATATCTCTGGGAGGGAACACTTTTGGGGCATGGGATCGGTCTCATTCGATGCTCAGATGTTGTCCACATCAAAACAAAAAAAGTGAAAATTGATTTTTTTACCCTTAGGTCCCTTTCTCTATGCGCTGTCACATAAAGGGTGTTTTTTTTATTGGGGTATAGAACTTTAAGTTGGCATCACTTTTTTAACTGGCGGCCATTTTGTCAGCTGTCAAGTGATTAATATTTAGTTTGGTTTGCCATTTCATCATGAACAGGTTGACAAAAGAACAACGCTTGCAAAATGGGCCGAAAATGAGATTCATCTCGATGCAAATTTTCATCACAAAATTTTGTTCAGTGATGAGGCTCATTTTTGGTTGAATGGCTACGTCAACAAGCAAAATTGCCGCATTTGGAGTGAAGAGAATCCACATGAGACCCTTAAGACGCCATTACATCCACAAAAACTGACTGTTTGGTGTGCTCTATGGGCTGGTGGAGTCATTGGGCCATACTTCTTCCGAAATAATGCTGGAGAGTCAGTTACCGTTAATGGAGACCGGTATAGAGCCATGATAACCGGCGCTACATGCCACACAGCGCACGTCACAATCGAATTATTGAAGGAAACATTCGATGAGCGCATAATTTCGCGGAATGGACCTGTCAATTGGCCACCAAGATCGTGTGATTTGACACCATTGGATTATTTTCTTTGGGGATATGTGAAGTCGCTCGTCTACGCCAACAAATCAGAAACGTTAGGGGACTTGGAAGCCAACATTCGTGGCGTTATTGCCAACATACGGCCCCATATGCTCGAAAAAGTGGTTGAAAATTGGACCTGTAGAATTGGCTTTATACGAGCCAGCCGCGGCGGCCACATGCCCGAAATCATATTTAAACATTACTGGCATAAAATTATCCTTCCAATAAAGCCAAATTGATGGACATTAAAACGATTTTCTTGTGTTTTATTTCAATTCGAAGTTCTATACCTCAATAAAAAACACCCTATATATAGTTTTTTCTTTGAAATAGAAAAATGAAATCGTTACAAGGTTTACGTAACAAAACTAAAAAAAAAGAACTGTTGACAACGATTTCATAAATCATGAGTAGTTTCGGCAGTTTATCGGTCGTCTACCAATGTAGCGGCAATCCCATTGATCGACATTGCTTTCGAAGCAAACCCATAATCCATGAAAAAGGATACATTTTGTCAGTTTCGCCAAGTATACAAGCCTGTAGTCGTTGCACAGTGGTCTAAGAGTTATTACAAATATGGACCATGGGGTAGAGGTATGCCACCAAAGCAGTGGTGAGCATTTGGCCGATATTTTGTTTCACACATAGTTGTCATAGATCCTTTTATCATAATAACAAATATTGAGATAATTGTCTGAAAACCTTTTGTTTTATTTACAATTAAAAACTATTGCGTTTGTGTTGGACCACACAATAGTTTTTCGTTATTAATTTAAGCCCGCTGCCACTAAGCTGGTCCAAATTTTATCCTTAAACCTATCTACATTAAAGATATTTTTTTTCATAAATGGGAAAAATGTTAGATTTTAGACATCAGCGCCACCTATCGGTACTTAACTTAAGAGAAAACATCTGACAGGTGAAGCTTTTATATTATATTGGCGCCAATTGATTAAGCGGTTCTGTATACCTACATTACATTTACTTATACATATGGAAATATGTATCCAGATGCAAGAGGTCTTGAGCCAATAATAATCCCTTTTTAAATTGTTAATTCAAAAAAAAAAACCAAATATACAATCAAGCTAAAGTTTTTCTTTAAATTCTTCAACTCTGCCTTTTTATGCTTCATTTTAAATTAACGTTACTTTATAAACATTTCAAAACTCAAACCAACCAAGAACAGTAATTTACTCGGCGGCTGTTCATTCTGGTGAAAGCGCGTATATTTCATTTCGTTTCAGACCCCGCCTCAGTGTTTTTCTTCAGTGGTCGGAAAACAACCGCACATTTTCAGCGCTCTCACCCGAGCAGAATAATCTTTGCTGTAGCAGTAACGTCGCGACGTTAGAAGTACAAAGCAATTTATCAGCTGGCGGTTTTTATTTTGCTCTCGATTTTTTTTTTATTTTGGTGTTTTTCCATGCATTCTTAGCTTTTTCTTTTACAAACATGGATGGTGTTAAGCAACAGATACAACAACGAAAAAAGTAACGAAGAAACGGAGAGAACAAACAAACACGTATGCACGTATGTAGCATCAGCAACCAAGCATACTCGCACAAGAAAACTTATTTTCATCCTTGTTTTTTGTTTTGTTTTTGTTAAAAATATTATGTTCCTTGATGATTGTCGTTAGTTTTTTTTCTTCTTATTTTCTTATTTTTGCAGTTGCTTTTGTTTTAAAAGTGGTTTTAAGTTTTTTAGACTTACTACATAGACAGACGATGAGGGAACCGAAAGACTTGATCCTGAGCCACCTCGTGCACCAAAACCATATGCCTAGTTTGGAATGTAGTAAGTGGAATGTTGGAAGATTCGTTTAAATGCACATGTTGTTGTAGTTGTATTAGTATACGTGTGTATAGATATAGAGGGTATGTGTGTGTTTTAATGTCATTAAAGTGTTTAGTGTAAGTGTGTGAGTGTGATTATCAAGTTGGGTTATGGTGTGACCATGTCAGTGAGTTCAAGTGTTAATAGGTTTTATTTTAAATGAAATGTTTAAGTTTAAGTTTATGTTGTAAGTGTATGTGTGGGTGTCGTTGTAAGTGTGGATGTTGTTGTATGTGTTGGCGTGTGAGTTTTTAAATTTATGTATGTGTTTTTTTATTTAGAGGATTTTTTTTGTTTGGTTTTATTTTTATTATATTTTGTTTTTAAAGGGGAGGAAAAAGGAAATGAAATAATTTCAAAAAATTGGATATTAGGATTTTTTTTTCTGCTAAAGGGTTAAGAACATCCAAAGAAAAACGTACTAAGAAAATTATGAAAATAAAATAACTTTATGGGGTTTGAATGTTTATTTCTGCATAAAAGTTTTAAGGATTTTCATTTTGAGTAAAAGAAAACAAAAAAAGTAATAATATATATTAAGTCGTGATTATTTTTCCATAAAATTCAAAACAACCTTTATGGTACCAGTTGCTTTTGTTGTAGCAAATCCCTTTAAGGTATATTAGGGAACAATTTCTCAAAATTGAAATTATGCAAATATTGGTTGTGTTCAATTCGCTAACGCGACAACTTCGTTGTACACGAATAGAGAAATGAAAAATTGTTTAAAAAAAAACTATACAACTGTATGATATACTATACAACTCGTACTATCTATACTAACTATACAATTTGCGTTTGTTTTAAATAATTAACATTTTTGGGAAAAAAGTTATTCAAGAAAAATCCTAGGCGAGTTTAAAAGAGCTCGGTTATTTCTCGCTTTTACAGGATGGCGCAAGAATCGTGCTACGAAAACAACTAAAATAACTTTTTTTGTGAGCAATTGGCTTATTCTTTATTTGATTTGGATGATTAGTATTTAGGTTTATTAAAATGAATGCTTGGGATACCGAAAAGAGGATTTGGATAGTGCAGCGGTAAAATGCTTTGCAGTCCTGCATTTCCGTCCATAAGGAATTTAGGCGGGAGTTTGGCAGAACTCCCCCGAGTTGATAAACCATTATGAGGTAGGTAAACATGTTTGTGGATCTACAAGCATTGCACCAAGACCGTACCATCGTAATCCCTATGTTCGGGTCTAAGACGCCATCGCGGCTGTAGCAACGTCTATTCAGGCAAATCCAAGCGTTTCGACTCGAAACGTATTGGCGCAAATTGCAGTTAGCAGACGGTCTTTAAAACGGCTAATTCATGATGACCTAAACTTGTTTCCGTACAAATTCCAAATTACAAGCAAGTTACAACTCCTGGAGTTGCCTTTTCGAATGGAATTCTGCCAAAAAAAATTATTGAAATGACCGAAGAAGACAACAGCATGAAAAATTTATGCCTGATGAGGCCCATTTGATCTAATCGGCAATGTAAACAAGCAAAATTGCCGCATATGGAGTGAATCTTATCCACAAATACTCCAGGAGACAGAAATGCGCCCAGAACGAGTTACTGTGTGGTGCGCAGTTTCATCAAGCTGCATTGTGGGGCCATACTTCGTTGAAGGGAATGGTGTAACAGTGCCTGTCAACGGGGATCGTTATTTAAGATGTTATTACGGCAAGATAGAGCAACTGCACAAATAGCCACACCGGCTATGGCAGAGCTCCAATATATTCAGAAATTTCACTTTCCGTTAGTTCTCAAGGTCACCTTAAGGACCTGACCGCACCAAATTTTTTTATAGGGCTATGGCAAGCAAGTGATGTACGAAACGAAACTAAGGAATTTCATTAAAGTGAAGCAGTCTTATACGAGGGTTGCTATATATATATCTGGCCTAGGCCACACTAATTGTTGCCTGGTGCCATCTGACATTTCCATTGGAAAGTTTGACATTTTTTTTAGCATAAACGTACTCAGAACGTTTTGACGTACGACCATTATTTGTGTTGTTTACAGTGATTTGAATTTGGCAAAAAAAATGGAATTAACTCGTGAACATTTTCGTGCGATCATTTTTTACAACTTTCGACGTGGATTATCACAAGAGAGCATCGATGATCTTAAATCTTTGTATGGCGATGATGCACTGTAAAAAACTGGTTTAATGAATTCAATCGTGGCCTACGCTCGCTCAAAGACGAATGTCGTGAAGGTCAGCCAAAAATGGCCGTTGTGCCAGAGAACATTGATGCCGTGCGTGAACTGAGAATGCAAGATCGTCGTGTGACATACCATGAGATAGAGGAATCCTTGGGCACTTCTTCCACCAGCATTCATTCGATATTGCATGAACACCTGGCCGTAAAAAAGTTTGTTCTCGTTGGGTCCCGCACAATTTGACAATCGCTAAAAACAAGGCTCGTGTCGATTGGTGCAAAGAAATTTTTAAAAAATACGATCGCGGTGCTTCAAAAGACGTTTATAAGATCGTCACAGGTGACGAATCATGGATCTATGCGTATAAGCCCGAAACAAAACAGCAATCGACCGTGTGGGTCTTCGAACACGAGCCAAATCCAACGAAAGTTGTTGGTGGAAGAAGCACTTCGAAGCAAATGGTCGCCTGTTTCTTCGGCAAAACTGTTCATGTAGCGACTGTTCTGGCTGAGCAACGTAGGAGGTCAATTCTGAGTGGTAGACCACAATTCGTTTGCCTGAAGTCTTCGGAGAAATTTGAAAAGCAAACAAGAGAAGACAAATCATTGTGCACAATGACAATGCGAGCTCTCACACATCGGCTCAAACTAACGGCTTGTTGACCGGCCAAAACGTCAAATTCATGGGTCATCCGCTGTACAACCCTCTTGGAACTTCTTTTTATTCCCGCACATCAAGAAAAAAATGCGGCTCGTGTCGATTGGTGCAAAGAAATTTTGAAAAAATACGATCGCGGTGCTTCTGAAAACGTTTAAAAGATCGTCACAGGTGACGAATGATGGATCTATGTGTATAAGCCCGAAACAAAACGGCAATCGACCGTGTGGGTCTTCGAACACGAGCCAAATCCAACGAAAGTTGTTCGTGGAAGAAGCACTTTGAAGTAAATGGTCGCTTGTTTCTTCGGCAAAACTGTTCACGTGGCGACTGTTCCGCTTGGGCAACGTAGGACGGTCAATTCTGAGTGGAACACCATAATTTGTTTGCCTGAAGTCTTCGGAGAAATTCGAACAAGAGAAGACGAATCATTGTGTACCATGACAATGCGAGCTCTTACACATCGGCTCAAACCCGAGCCTTTTTGACGGGCCAAAACTTCGAATTGATGGGTCATCCGACGTACAGCCCTGACTTGGCGCCCAATGACTTTTTTCTATTCCTACACATCTAGAAAAAAATGCGTGGTCAACGATTTTCGTCACCAGAAGATGCTGTTGAAGCGTTCAAAAACCATGTTTTGGAGGTGTCTCAATCGGAGTGGAGAAAGTGCTTCGACAATTGAAGAATACTGTGAAAAACATTAAAACCATTTTTTATGATAAATATTCGAGTTTTCATTATTAGGCCAGAAACATATATAGCTGTCCTCGTAAAACAATAATTGGAGCGATCCCAACTTGAACCCTTTAGGCCGCAATGAATAATTTTCTGATCAGATGACACACATGCGTGGATACGCATGGAGGTCCTTTACTATCGTCTTTAAACACAATTAGTCAAATAAAACTAAATTGAATTTTTTATACAAAAAAAAATAAATAAAATGAGTTGATTAAAAAAAAGTTATTTGAATTTCTTATTGTAGCACAATTGGTGCGCCACCCTGCAGTTTTTCTTAAATAACGTTTGCCCTTCCTACAAATTTTCAAATCAATCAGTTTATGGTGCATTAAGCCAATTCGTTCTTGTGTACAAAGAAATTTAAAAAATTTCTCGTAATGTTTTGAAGTTATTGTCTTAGACGTATCAGAACACCATATACGGCAATTTTGCTTATTGACATAGCCAACGAGATGAAAATGAGCTTCATTTGTAAACGCGATTTTTCGCTAAAATTCTTCCTCTCCTGCAAAACAATCTTCAGCCTATTGGGCGAAGCGAAAATGCATCGTGTTCAAACTTTCAAATAAAACCAGAATTTTGAAAAAATTATCAGTCATTTTTTTACAGGCTATTAAAATTTAAAATGTTAAATCGCCCACCCTGTATCTGTCCGCATGTGTATCTGTTGAAAGCGCAATATCTCTAAGCTAGAGTCCTGAAATTAGGCATGATGATGGTTTATAGACCAAAGCTGTTTGAGATTGCACCTGTAAACGAGCTTCGAAAAAATTCCTTTAGAAAGGGGAGTAATGGTACTTTGGAAAAAAGAAATATTTTTTGAGCATTTGCTAAAGAAATCATAATTTTGTTGTTGTTTTTTTGATGTTCTTAATGCGTCAACGCCACAATTCTGATCACGTGTCCCAAAAAAAGAACCGTACGTTCAAAACGAAAGGAAAATTTTGCTACAAATCCAAAAATGGGTTTCTTTTAAAGCTCTAGCTGAGATTAGTGCCGGAATCATACTCCGAAGAAGGTCAAAGGAAGGGACCACTGGTGAATACAGGTGTCCAATTAAATCCGGTTTTACTAATGTGGATTTATTTTAAAGATTTAACTGAGATTGGGGTCGGACTCATAAGCACGAGGGGCAAAATAGCAGGCCACTTTAATAGCGAATTGACGAAGGATGGTATATTAGATTCAGCCTGTCGACGATTTTACTTAAGGGATTAAAAAGTTGTATTACAATTACTGTGAAATAGAAACTTTAAGGAATTTCATGTTCTTCTTTTGAATTATAAACGTCCTTCCCTGCAACCGGTCGAGAAACTTAAAATGAGACCTAAAAGCTCCTGCCAGTATGTAACAGTTGAAGTCGGTTTATAGAAGAAGTATTTGTAGAAAAAAGGTTTTTATGTCATATTTGGCAAAAGTAGCAAACCTTAATCCATGTCAAAATTATTTTTCTTTAGATTCTTGAGATAAAGCCTAGCTATAGGGTAATCCATCTAGAGGTATTTTTTCAGACAAAAAAAATATAACAATTCAAATCAAGTGTGGAATCTTTATTGGTAATTTAAAAGGACATTTTATGGCATTTTTTTAGAAAATAATTCCCTTCAAATGTTGGCCACTGTATTATGGAAATGCGCGTTCGGTGAGAAACGGGAAGATCCGCTGTTTTCGACCAAAATATTGTTCAGTGATGAGGCCCATTTCTGGCTCAACGGCAAAGTCAATAAACCAAACTGCCGCATTTGGGCTGAAGAGCAACAAGAAGAGGTTCAAGAGGTGCCATTATACCCAGAGAAAACCACGGTTTGGTGCGGTTTATAAGCTGGTGGAATCATCGGTGCATATTTTTTCAAAAATGATGACGGCCGGAATGTAACCGTGAATGGTGCTCTCTATCGCGCCATGATATCGATCTTTAGGCTACCTGAAATTAAAGCCCGTAATCTTGACGACACTTGGTTTCAACAGGACGGCGTCACTTGCCATACAGCTGCTTAAAAAATGGATCTATTGAGAGGTCATTTCGAAAAGCAGCTAATTTCACGTTTTGGACAGGTGAGTTGGCCGCCTAGATAGAGTGATATCACACCTTTTGAGATTATTCTTTGGGGTCACGTAAAGCCCATAGTCTCTGCTGACAAACCAGCTACGATTCAAGTTTTGGAAATCAACATTACGCGTGTCATTAAAGCCATACCGGTCGAAATGCTCGAACGAGTCATCCAAAATTGGACCCTCAGAATGGAAACCCTCAGGCGTAGTTGTGGCCAACATTTGAAAGAAGTTATATTCAAAAAATAAATGCCATAAAATGTCCTTTCAAATTACCAATAAAGATTCCACACTTGATTTGAATTTTTATATTTTTTTTGTTCTGAAAAAATGCCTCTAGATGGGTCACCCTATATATATAGCAGAACTTGTATGTGTAAACCCATAAAGTGACAAAAGGTCAGTTGGAAATCGGTTTGATTTCAAAAATTTCTGTTAGACGAGAAGACTTTCAATTGTTATTGCAAGATCATCATTAGGAAAATTCGTTTAGACGTACCATAAGATGATTGTTATGCCAAAATTATGATACATACAACTTACTATTCGGTCACATTTACCGAATTAAGTTCAAATTATTTATTGTCAAAATCGCCATTTGTGGCAACTAAAAATGAGATTAATTTATTTCGCTATAATTTTATTAACAACCTAATTGTTAAAATAATAAAAATAAAAAAATAATAAGCCTCTAGATGGATCAACCTATATATAATTCAACAATTTTTTTAGGATACAGAAATTTATTAATCTGCTCAAAATAAGTTTTATTCGATTTCGGTATAAAAATAAATATTATTAGTGATAGATCTACAAACTTGTACAACATTGTCGACAAAGGATACTTAATTTGAAAATATATCCCTTATCCAGGATAATCTCAAATGGAGTTTTGCCAAAAAATGCTGTTAGTGCTTTAATCAATTTCAGTGTGAAATGTAAATATTTTCAAAATAGTAATTTTTTGTAATACTCAATAGAATGATTGGGAAAAATTTACTATAAATCCCCGAAAAAAGGGCTAAGAGTGTACTTAAATAATACCGCAGGTGTACTTTTTACCAGGATTCATCCTGTTCTGGAAACTGATCCATTGACACTTCTCCAATAGATAATACTAAGTATCTGCAGAATGTCTAGATTTTAACTCAACTTTAAGTACAGGATCAGTAAATACATCGTGACACTTGATGTGTGTAAAAAGCCCAAAGAAGCACCTCTTGAACCTAACCCATCGATTTCTTATTGCATCTGTCCCCTAGTTATTCAAATCAATAAATCTAAATTGCAATTCAATTCTAAAAATACCGTGATATTTTATTGCAATAATATAATGTTGACTCCGTTTTTGCTGCGAGCGAAAAACAATCACGACTTAATGCTGTTGGAAAATAAATGGAAAATTTAATAAACATAAAACGCTAAACAAACAATAAAACATTTTCCATGATTTATTATGTTGCTTTTCTTTTTTTTTCGTTGTTTCCACCGAACTGGAAACGCAATTCCAGTGCCAGTAGCAACGCAATTGAATTGATAACCCAATTAATTATGAACAGGTTGGGGTCACAATTAAAAAACAAATAACAACTTACCGTGGGCGGCGATAGGTTTATGGTGGAACCACGCCTCTCTTGTGGTCCGATGCTCGAGTGACGTCGTGTTGGCAGTCCACTGCCCGGCGTGCCGCCCGGCGATGACGCACACGATGGAGCGATGCGGATCTTCGGCGTCATTAGCGTATTGTCTGACAAACGGCGATTGGGGAATGCATTGGCAACGCGCAGGAAATTGCTATCCGGTGATGAGGGGGAGCAGCCGAACCACCAGCCACCCAACATGCCTGAGCCTGGAAAGCGACAAAGAAACAAGGATAAAGAAAATGATTAAGGTAGAGTTTATTTTTATTTTGTATTCTTATTATTTTTTATTGTCCATACGGTATGCGGTTTAAGTTGAGAGAAAATAAGTGAATTGCCTTACGGCTTTAGCAGGGAAGGCAACAAAAAATAATCTAAGAAAAAAATTCCACAGATGACTCGGTCGCTTTATAATACCCTACACCACCGTCGTATACTGAATACTCATCGCTTCTGTATGGAATATTACTCCGATTTTATTTGAAATATGATTTCGGCAGGGCCTGACATCTGGACTAGATAAAAAAAGATCCGATATGGCCCCATCTAACTAGAGTTGATTTCAGGTAGCACATAACGCGCTGTGATTTATTTCTGCATTATCGGATTTGTATTGCCCTTGTTGGGAGCTATGCTATATTTGTATAAAAACAATAACCAATATAGTCCAATTTGGGTAGATTTAATAATTAATCTACTACAGCTTCCTGCTTACTTAAGTCCCAGAACATCCCACTAAGGAACGAGAGCAAACTTTAACGTATTCTTTGATACCACTGAGAAGTGCATTCTATAATTCTTATATTTACTGACCGGGAACTAATGTTTAACGCCGGTCCTGAATTGCTTGTACATTTTATAGAGAATTTTTTACATGGCTTAGCGACTAATGTTTCACTCGTAAAGACGCCAATGGAAAATCCGGCGCTGAAAAATCGGCGGCGCCTGGGGTAAAACATACAATACCCGTGCAGACTAACAATCACTCTACGCTGGACTATCTTACAAAGCACTTTGTGAAATGGAATTCAAGAATTTCTATGGCGACAGGAACCGTTATTGAAGTCAACGGAGTGGACCTTAAATCAAGTAGTATCATTGCAGAGAGCTACAGGAAATCATACCCTGCGATATTTTTGTAAAACGTTCTAATAATATTTAAGCATGATTCAAATCAGGCAAAGGTCGAGCATGGCCGACTATATTGCGCTATCCTGAAATTCGAAATGTTCAGAAAAGCCAGCTGAAAATATGTTTCTGAACTTCTTGGGCGAGCTCTAAATTTACCCAGATTTTAAAACGTCCTTTGCACAAGGAAGAAATTTCATTGGGATCGGTTCACATTTGCGAACTGCACACAGACTTAGTCCTTTAACGGAAAATGTTTTCCCATTAGACCAAACTCACCCATTTACAATCCCAAGCAGAGAATAACTCAGATAAATAGCTTTGCAAATTTTCATTTTGTTTCCTCGATATTATGCCTTTAACGTAATAACATATTTAGTAGTTACTTCACCCAATGGTAAGGGGTGCAAATATCTTCAAAAGACTGAAAATTCGGTACTCAGATGAAGGCTTCTCTGCTTGAATGGAGTATAAAAATGCAAGGGAACCCAACCCAAATCTTGTAAGACGTTTGATAAGTGTTCTCAGACGCATTTGTTTCATATACGAGGGTTGCTATATCTATTTCTGGCATAGGCAACACTAGGTGTTGCCTGGCGCCATCTGACATTTCCATTAAAAAGTACTCAGAACATTTTGAGGTACGACCATCATTTGTGTTGTTTAAAATGACTTGAAAAAATTAATTTGGCAAAAAAATGGAATTAACTCGTGAATATTTTCGTGCGTTAGGTTTTCACAACTTTCGACGTGGGTTATCACGGCAAGAGTGATACGATCTTCATGATCTAGAGAGAGAGGTCCAGCGGTATAAGAGAGTACCTTTAGATAATTGAAACTATAAGGCAGGTCTGAACAACATTCACGCTGATGAAGTCGCAGCAGCAGTATCCAGCTACCGTGTGAATGTAGTGCTAGGGGAGCATCCCCCGGAGATTTCACCTGAGGAGAAGGTACTACCTCGGCAGACGCGAGTGGTTCTGGCGCAGCTGAGATCTGGATGGTGCAGCCGCCTCAATTCTTACTGGACATGATCTGATGCAAACGTTCCGGACATCCGGACACCTCTTCAATTGTCCGGCCAAGTACACTCAGCTGACCCCCAGGCCTCTGTGGACGCATTCAATTAAAATGACGAGTTTCCTCCACCTGGATATCGAAGCAGATCCCCCATAGACGAACAAGACTTCAAAATAAATATATTGTTGTTACAACAACAACGACGACAAGAGTGCATCGATGAACTTAAATCATTAAATGGCGATGAAGCACCATCCTATATCATTGTGAAAACTGGTTTAATGAATTCAATCGTGCCCGATGCTCGTTCAAAGACGAAGGTCGTCAAAAATCGGCCGTTGCGCCAGAGAAAATTGATGTCGTGCGTGAACTGATAATGCAAGATCGTCATGTTGGACATTTCCTCCACCAGCATACATTCAATATTGCATCAACACCTGGCCGTAAAATAGATTTGTTCTCGTTGAATCTTGCACTAATTGACAATCGCTCAAAAAAAAGCTCGTGGCGATGGGTGCAAAGAAATTTTGAAAAAAAAACGATCGCGGTGCTTCAAAAGACGTTTATAAGATCGTCACAGGTGACGAATCATGGATCTATGCGTATGAGCCCGAAACAAAACAGCAATCGACTGTGTGGGTCTTCGAAGACGAGCCAAATCCAACGATAGTTGTTCGTGAAAGAAACACTTCGAAGCAAATGGTCGCCTGTTTCTTCGGCAAAACTGGTCATGTGGCGACTGTTCCGCTTGAGCAACGTAGAAGGTCAATTCTGAGTGGTACACCACAGTTTGTTTGCCTAAAGTCTTCGGAGAAATTCAAAAAACGAACAAGAGAAGACGAATCATTGTACACCATGACCATGGCTCTCACACATTGGCTCAAAACAGCGCATTTTTGACCGGCCAAAACGTCGAATTGCTGGGTCACCCGCCGTACATCCCTGAGTTGGCACCCAATGACTTCTTTTATGGTCAACGATTTTCGTCGCCAGAAGATGCTGTTGAAGCGTTCAAAAACTAAGTTTTGGAGGTGTCTCAATCGGAGTGGAAAAGTGTTTCGACAATTGGTTTGAGCGCATGCAAAATTGTATAAATCATACTGGAGAATACTTTGAAAAACAATAAAACCATTTTTGATGATAAATATTCGCATTTTCCATATTAGGCCAGAAATATATACAGCAGTCCTCGTATTAAGGAAAAAAACGTACATTTATCATAAATTGATCTTAAGAATAATAACGAGCCCTTAAACCAAAAAGACGTAAAAGCCATAAAGAAAATTTAACGGAAGATGATTTTTGTTTGTTTTTTTTAACTCATCTTGAGAATTCTGATACAATTAAATTCATAAAATTTTTATATTTTATTTTTAACATCTTGGGATAAAGGTCGTTGTTTTCTATCGAATTTCATTAAAAAGAAGGTTTTCCAAAAAATGACGCTTACGTCCTGTAGCAGCAAATATAACATTGTGAATGCAGACTACTTCGTGTGAAGCACCACTGTCACTTCCAGCACCCGCACATTTAGTTGCAAACGTAAATATTTAATAAAAATGTTGAAGTGTCGCACTCGAGATTCCTGGGTAATGAATGAATGCGGTGACATTTATGATAGGAGCGGCTACGGATGCACATTCTGATGAAGTTGTAATAACACGACCAGTCCTGGCATGACGGCGTCCTTGAGAAAGTTTGCATTACATTTGGAAAGGCAAAAAACATCACATTTCTTTCATTGCTGGGGGGCATCTCGACTATGGCTAGTAAAATACTCACAATTGTGAGAATGTTAAGGAGATTCATGGAAGACATAAAGTCCCCAGTATATCGAGAGTGTCTATTGTAAACTGTGTAGATTCGATTGAAAGAGACTTAGTTTCAAAATGTCCCAATTGCCGGAAGCGTACCGTTCTCGTGAAATATTCATTTAAGAGGGAGGTACTAACACGGAGTGGCTAGAGACAGATTGAGCCCTTTGGTCATGTACTTTAGTCCTGGGGTAACGAAGTGCTTCAGCATCAGCGTGGGGACTCTGTTCGCACTGAGTGCCTTTGATGACTTAGCGCTGTGGGTGACAAGGGCAACTTAGCCAACGGTAAATTGTGGTGGTGCCTCTACGAATCGTAGAGCGCGAATACGACGCAACGCTCTCATTTTCGCCTTATCACTCTCTGGGAACTCAATAAGAAGCCGGCTAAAATAACTCGCGCCCCGCTTCGGATCTGTTACTGAACCCGATAGCTGTCAGTCTGTCTGTTCTTCTAGGGTTAGAGAGCGATTTGACCGTTGGTCACAATTTTCCAATTCCGAACACATCGGAGCTGATTTATTTTGGTGTAGGCACTAATTTCTTCAGATTCATATCAAGCTTTTTCGGAGACGGCCTTATGTTTGTTGTAAACGGGATTCATTGACAGGGTCATGTTTTATAAGTATATCCATATTCGACGGACCCATCTGGCAACGCCATAACTTTTGACAGAGATGTCAGATCGCTTAATGACATACCGCGTTTGAAGCGTCAGTCAAAGCAGATTTTTACCATGCAACAATACACGCCACGCGAGCGCTCTGAAATAGTTGAAATTTACATTCAACAGAACAAGTCAATTGTGAAAACTCAACGTGCTTTTAAAATATTAAAAAATGTGAGAAGTGCGCCTTCTAAGAACACCATTAAGCGTTTATACGAAAAATTTTCGACTGGTGAGGCTCTTTCTAATCCGAAGAGGCCAAATAAAAGTCGACCAAGGCGATCGGCCGAGAATATCGCTGCCGTACGAGCCAGTGTTGAGAGGTCCCCAAGAACATCCCAAAAACGCCGTTCTTAGCAGTTGGGCATGGCTCGGTCCACTTTACAACGGATTATTCGCGTTGATTTGCATTTGTTCCCGTACAAAATTCAATTGACGCAAAGATTGTTGCCTGTGGACAAGCCTCGTCGATTGGAATGGGCCAAAATTATCATGTCCGATGAAGCCCATTTCACATTGAATGGGACCGTAAATAAGCAAAATTGCCGTATTTACGCCACTGAAAATCCTCAGGAGATTCAAGAAGTGCCTCTTCATGACGAAAAAGTCACAGTTTGGTGCGGCGAAAACGGTTATTGGGCCGTTTTTCTTCCAAAATGAAAATGGCCATGCTGTTACCATCAAGCAGGAGCGTTATCGCGACATGATGACCAATTTTGTGATGCCAATTATTCGTCGAAAGCGTATGAGGCAGTTCTGGTTTCAACAAGACGGCGCTCCACCGCACACAAGTCGCATAACAATCGATTTTCTAAAGAATTTGTTTCCGGGCCGTTTGATGTCGAAAAGTGGTGATTTGGACTGGCCACCGCGTTCGCCCGATTTGACGCCGCCCGACTTCTTCTTGTGGGGACATTTGAAGTCAAAGGTTTACGTTAACAAGCCAAGGACCGTAGAAGAGCTCAAGGACAACATTCGTGAAGAAATAGCCGCTATTCCGGCCGAAATGTTAGCGAAAACGATGGAAAATGCTGCAAAAAGGGCACAATACGCCATCAACGCCAGAGGCGGCCATTTGAGAGATATCATATTCAAAAATTGATGTAAACAAATCTACTTGTAACAAATTAAATGATTAAGATTGCCAACCGCCAAATTTTTATTTTTTTCTTTGATTTTTTTTAAAAAAAACATGGGTCCGTCGAATATGGGCAACCCTGTATATTAGGATAAATAGTATAGTCCCATTGTCATTCCGTTTGCAAAACCATGAAATACTCGTCAGAGAATCCATAAAGTATATGAATTCTGCATCGTCGTAAAGTTCTAAGCAGATCTAGCTATGACCGCCCGTCTGACAAACTTTTGGTATTGAAAATGGTCCAGATCGGTTGAGAGGTAAAATTTCCCCCTTACAACCTCTGGGAAAATCAAAAAAAAAATCAATATCTCATAAAAACACAATATATCTTGGAACATATGATATCGGCATGGATAGAAACACTTTCTGGAGAAAAAGTGGGCGGTGCCATGACCCCTTTCAAAAGTCGTCTTTATGGTCGAAGTAATGAACCGATCGTTATAAAATTGTAATTGAGTAACATCAATGATTAACATGACATAGTATAGGCTATTGAGTTTGGACACACATTGGACAAAAGGGCGTGGCTCCGCCCATATATCCGTGAAAGGCAATATGTCGTGAACTTATTCCGATTTGATGGTAGTAGTTGGTACATACGAGGGCATATGTATAATTCCGTGACTTTTCGAAAAAACACAGTTTTATTTGCAAAAAAAAATATTTTTCAACATAATTTCCTTTTAGTCTGGCGTTTCTCCAATTATTTATCCTCTCCAAAAAATACGATTTTTCGAAGTCCAAAAAATAGGCATTTGTTTGATGAATAATTTCATCGTTGGAGCTAAATCTCTTTCTACCGGGCCATTTCGTTGGAATAGGAAATAGTTACTTTGGGCTGGGAATATGGCTGATGAGGTACCAATTCGTAACCCATTTCATGCAATTTTGCCACTGAGACTGCACACGTGTGAATTTTTTTTAATTATTTATTAATCCAAAGAATACATGTCAATCTTACGTAGGATGTGTTACAGTAGTTTGAGTTTGATCACAAGAATATTTCAGCAATTGGAGATACATGGTTGTTTTTTAAGAAATTTATTTTGATATAATAGTTTAAAGGTAAAAAGGATAAGAAAAGCCTTATTCTGAATTTTTCTACTTTAAGGGTCAAACATAAGAAAAAAAAATATTGAAAATAGGGTCATTATTGTGACAAATAATTTTCTATTTAAACAATTATTTTGGTTTGTTAATTTTTTTTGTAAACTACAAAGATTTATAATAATTCGTTACATTTTCTTAATATTTCATAAGGAGAGTCTGCAGTTTTTCGGAAATGATTTTCATTTATGCGTTGGATGAAATTTTTAAGGAGTTCATAGCCGGTCTCTTCTTGGAGGGCCGTTCAAGAGTATCGCCAATGTTTGTTGTTAATCACCTTTAAACATTTAATTTGGATGACTTGCAGACGTTTAAGATGTGAATTTTCCGCTTTATGCCAGATGGGAGAGGCAAAAGTGATTATTGGTCTAATGACACATTTGTATAAGAGGTTCTTATTAGTTTTACTTAATGAGGATCGCCTTTTTAATAAAGGCCAAAGTGCTCGAAAGGTCTTTATTGACTTCGCACATGTCTTGTCAATATGTTTTGCTTAATGAGGATCGCTTATTTAATAAAGGCCAAAGTGCTTGAAAGGTCTTTATTGATTTCGCACATGTCTTGTCAATATATTTCCGAAAAGTAAGCTTTTTGTCCAGAATAACGCCAAGATATTTAACATCACTTTGAATGGGTATATAGTTGTTGTTGAAAAAAATTTGCCTGGATGGAATTCTTTTTTGTGACTTATTCCACGTAAAAATAATGCTTTGAGTTTTCTGTTGATTAATTTGTATTTTCCATTGCTGGAAGTAATTGTTACAAGCCACAAGACTGCGTTCCATTTTTTTCAGTAGTGCACTTGTCAGTTTACTCGACGTTATAAGGGCAGTATCATCTGTATAGTAAGCAATAAAGAATTGATGCTTGTGGTAATCCGGTAAGGTTTTGAAGGATGATGAAATGTTATTTGCACACGTGTGAAGCCCTGCAAAATAACTTCTTTCTTGGACACCTGGGGTCGTTTGTTTTAAATCCTCGTTAAACCTCCAATAAGTTGGCATAATATTCGCCGTTTATTGTTTTCCCTATTGAAGGTAATCGATGTGGATTATCCCGCGTGTATCCCAAAAAACTGTTGTCATCACCTTATTGGCTGACATAGTCACCTTGGCCTTCGTCGGAGCCGGTTCACCCGGAGAAACCCATTGTTTAGACTGCTGCTTGGTGTCCGGAGTGTTGTTATGGATCCATGTTTCATCCAAAATTAAACTCGTTAAATGACGGTTAAACAACTACCAACAATCCTTTGAAGTTGTCACACGATTACGTTTATGGTCAATTGAGAGCAAACGCGACAACCAACTAGCGACAGCTTTCTTAGACCCAACTGATCATGTAAAATCGAAAACACGCTGCCATATGAAATGCGAATAGCATCAACAATCTAACGCACGTTTACTCTTTGATCGGCCACACTATATCGTGGATCTTTTTCAACATTTTCGGGTGTATTGACCTCAATTGGCCGTCCAAAACGTTCAGCGTCATTTGTACTTGTGCGACCACAACGAAAGTCAGTAAACTAGTCTTTTACCATTGAAATCGATGGTGCAGAGTACCCAAAGTATTTATCAAACTTTTCCTTGGTTTGATTAACAATTTTTTTCCGAAAAAATAATGTTTTATTAGCACTTTTAAGCAGAAATTATGCCCGCGTATGATGTTGATAAAGAAAGATACACACCGTGATAGAAAAGCTAAAATTTTGATATCTGACGGTAATCCATGAAGCTTGTTAGTGGCCGAACTTATTTTGCCTACTTGTTTTCTTATTTTTCTATCGACCTCCAGTGTCTGGCGATTAACATAATCTGCTCCATCGCCGACGATAGCAGCTCAAGAAGATAGAGCAGAGAAGGCAAACAATGACTGACCCAAGATTATGTTTGTTTGAAAATGCATGTATTACATTTACTAAATTTAATGTTTGCACGTACTTTTATCAAGTGCATACATTTTAATATACATCCAAGTGCTTACAACTGATATATTAATTGTTTGGGAATGTTGTAAGGAGTTAAACATTACGTTACATCAAAAAGTAATTAATATTTATTCGATTGTTGTTAAACTTTATCAATTATAAACTATTTTCAAGAACACTTGAAAAGATTTATGAAAGGTGGGTCACTTTCAAAAGTTCATTTCTTTTATGAAGGATTGTATGGGACCAAAGTATTCCCTAAAATATGTCGAAGTTGATCGCACATTTTCTTGTTAAATATACTGCAATGTAGCTGTAACCGAGCAACATATCTTCGGATCAAACCCTTTCTAAATATTTACTTGTCAGTGTTCTCCCGGAAAAATGTCCTGGTCGTCATCCCAGCGGATATTCATACCAATTCAATCTTACACTCATCCACTTTTGTCGACGATACTGCACTAATTAGCTTCCGTATAAAACACCACATTTCTCATTGGTAGTACTATTGGCTGTAAGTATCGTAATATTATTGAAGCTACCATCTTATGGTATGTCAAATCATGTAACCATCAATACCATGGAATGTTGGTGATTGCAACAGAAAGTTTATTTATCCTACCAAATATTTGCAGTTCGGATCGATTTTCAACTGATTTTTTATCTGTGCGTAGGCCCACTCAAAAAGGACGTTGCTCTTAAACGTTTCATGGCCAACTCTGTTAATTCTTTTGAATTGGATTATTCATAGGACTCATTTATATTCGTATCCCTGAATATTTATTATAGATAATATTTGGTTGTACATGGATTTATATCATTCATTGAAATTTAATTATTGCACGTACTTGTATGTAGTACATCTTTAGGAATGTTGTAAGGACTAAAGCATTACGTTACATCAAAAAGTAGTTAGTATTTATTCGATTATTACTAGTATATTATTTCAATTATAAACTATTTCCAAGAACACTTGAAAAGATTTATAATATGATAAGAGAGGGTCGTGTTGAATAATTCATTTTGCTTGAACGATTGTATGAGACCAATAGGTCAGAGTGGGTTGCGATGATCGCACATAAAGTATTCTTTTTTAATATACTGCATTTTATGAAGCTGTGAAGAAAATCTCATTCTCATTGTCAGTGTTTCCCCATGAGTAAAGTCCTGGCTATCATTTTTTAGCTTTAATCCCAACGGATATTCATACACACATCAATTTTAGTCGACGATCTTGCTGTAATGAGCTCTCGTATAAATGACGATATTGCTTCTATTAATTTGGGCCCTCACCAAAGATGCGTTGATGCAGGTCTAACAGACAAAAGAATACGGAGACAAAAAACGACATTGAATAAAAATAATTTCGCTATTGCACAGTCAGATAATCTTACCCGGCAACTATCTTAGAAAAGTTCTATTGACATCAAAAAGATTTCTTTTATGCTAAGCACACGCAGAGAAAATATATGGTTACTATATGGTCACGGCAACAATAGTATGTTCTCTGCAGTAAAATTATGGTCGTCGCAAGCATAGTATTGTTTTGAATGTCATTTTGACAATAATATGATTACGGCAATATTAATATTGTTCAAATGTAACAAAAGTATTGTTGCCAAATTTAAAAATGAAAATATGGTTGTAGCAACAATATATATATGGTTGGTGGGACAAACGTATTGTTTCCATGGGTTTTATGTTAACAATAACAAGATTACGACAATCATACTGGCAAAACCTTATATTTTTTTTAATTTGACAATGTTATTTTTACGATTCTTACGCAATAAGTAATAAAAATTAATTTTTTTCAAAAAAAAACTACGGCTTAGTATAACTAAAATATTTTTAATAAATGAATTTTTTTACTGTTAAATAAATCACTCCTATTGTTACATAACTTACTTAATAAAATTCTTTATTGTTGAATAACAACGTATTCCAGTCTTTACAAACAATTTTGGGGATCATAGTATGGTTGTGCGTAAGTCAAACTATGGTTGTGAGGATCATACTATGGTTGTACGTTAAACATACTATGGTTATGAGGATCATAATATGGTTGTGGGGATCATAGCATGGTTGAATGTGAATAATAATATTATTGTGGGGATCATAGTATGGTTGTGTGTGAATGATTCTATTGTTGTGAGGACCATAATATTGTTATGGGGATCATAGTATGGTTGTGTGTGAACCATACTATTGTTGTGATGATCATAATATTGTTGTGCCACAACAATATAACCAACAATAGTATGGTGCCCTTCGAATATTGTTACCCCAACCATACTTTTTTTCTGCGTGCATGCATCAACTTTACTTGCAGTGATCACAAAAAAATGCCTGGGTGTAATATGGGGCTTAAACCGATACTAAAATCGGAATAGATTAAAAAAATTTTTTGCGCTTTTATACCCTCTTACGAAGGTTGAAGTAAATACTAAATTTTTCATTCCGCTTGAAATATTCCGAAATATTGATCGAAGACCCTTTAAAGTAGGTATTTTATTGATCGTCGTAAAAGTCTAAGAAGATACAGCCATGTCCGTTCGTGCGTCTTTTATAACCAGTAACAATTTAATCTGATATCCTGAAATTTTGCATTTAAGACCCTACATATGTTTTCAGCAAATCCTTTTAATGATTTTTTAGGTTGGTTCGCACGATAACACTCGAAAGGAACGTTTCAAAATTTTGCAGGTCATAATATTTTCCAAAATAGCTACCGGATTGAAAACGGTCCCTATTGCCACACTTCTTCTGACACTCGAACTACGCACACAGATGACTCTCATTTTAGTGCAGGTTAGAACCCACACAACTTGTCACCCAGTGAATAAAATCTGCTTAAAGTATGAACATTATATGCGGCCCCTTTTGCCACACACCTCCTCTGGCACCTCCCACACCAATGACTTTGTTTAAGATTAGAACCTACACAACTTTTAAGCCAGTGTATAAAATGTGCTTAATGCTCATGTATCCTCAGGCATGGATTACGGTCCATAGCACCGATCGCTTTTCTATAAGGGTCTGTTTCTTGCTATATCAACATTATATACACCAACTTCTTTCGTCATATCGGTATAAGTTCACCAGATATAGCCTTTCAAATTTCAGGATTGTATGGGCGGGTGGATTTAGCCCTTTTGTCTAATTTTAACACAATATACGAGTAGTAAAAATTAATATGTTATTCATTAATCTAATTCTATTACAAGTTTATTACGATCGATCTATTACTTTGGTCGTAAATGATTTTTTTTTAAGGGGCACCGTCCACTTTTTCTCCAGGATGTGTTTTGATCCATGCCAACATCATATGTTTTAAATATCATCGTCATAAATCTATTAGTGCATGATTGTCTTATAAGTTCCTAGCACTAAAAACATAAAATCGGATCGACATATGTGTCAGGGAGCTATATCTAAGTCCGATTTTTATCAATTTTAGTAGCGTCTGTCAATGGTCCATAAACTAGTGCGAATTTTATAAAGACTGGATGTAATATGTGGCTTTTAGAGCTTGAACATATATTTGTTGGAGGTATACGAGTATCTACTTATAAATAGCCCAAAAAACCGATGGATTTCTTTCTTTGTGGATATTTAAAAGAAAAAGTGTACGCCAAAAAAAAAATACGCCAAGAACAATTCAAGAGCTAAATGATGAGATAATTCGGCACATTGACGACTTTGAACCTCCTTTATGCCTCAAAGTCGATTGAAAATCTGGACCATCGGATAGAGGTATGCCACCGAAGCCGTAGCGAGCATTTGGCCGATATTTTCTTTCACACAAAATTGTCATATATTCTTCTATCAAAATAACAAATATTAAGTTTATTCTCTAAAACCTGTTTGATTTATTTACAATTAACATCGTGCATTTCAGTTGGACCAAACTTTAATAGTGATATTGTGATGTGTATTTTACCGAATACGCAGAAGTTTAAATTTCTCTTGTCCAATGCAATTTTTGTAGTTCGAACCGATTTTCAACTTTTAAAGTCATGCGTACGAGTATTATGTGAATTCCAGTGCGTTAGGAAGGATTGTTTTGGTCGAATTGATTAAATTCATAGATATTTTCGATTACTCCGTTGAAAATGTTCTACTGTGTTGATATCAATGGCCTTCTTCATACGTATACATTTACAGGCATATGTCATGGGTATGACGAATCGCGTCCTATAGAGGTCAGAAACCGAACCCCATGACATTCCCATTTAGTTTTTTGTTTGTTTACGTACGACTATAATGATATGTTCTTCTATTGACATTTAATATTTAAATTAAACGCTTCAGATTATTACAAGAAATTAGGCCATCTATTGTCTAGTCAACGTGAGCATTAGCTGAATAATGGGGCGACTATGTGGCCAATAGAGCTAACTGAGCTTTTTGAAAATATAAATACGTATACCGCATATTTATTTAAAACTTGCTGGAAAAAGCAGAAAATTTGAAGTACACGCAATTATTTACTTATAAGTCTGTTAAGTTCCCATTCCCATTTACCTCGCCTTCTGTAGTTTTATGGACTTAGATCAATTGGCCTATATTCGAATGGCTCAATTGTTACATGTCACATTTCCGCCCACCATGCACTGGCATGTCAAACAAATTGTCGTTAAGATAAAGAGATAAATGTCAATTATGTCATATAAATTTTATGAAGAACTGGCATACTACAATTCAAGGCCAAGTTCGAGTCTAAATTGATTTCATTCTGAAGGTGGTGGAGGTCGCTTTGTTATCCCTGAGTGTGAGCGTGTGTGTGGGTGTATAAATGTGCTTGTTGGTGTGTCCGTGTGCGTGCTTACTTTCATGTACACACAAGGGCGGCATAATTAATTTTCAAGTTTCGCCCTAAGGACCTCTTAATGAAAAACTAATTCGGTCTTTATTATAAAAGTTGCTAAATAACTTTTCAAAATATGCCACAACAAAGCGATGGGCTTGTCTTCTGCCACAGCAGAAAACACTTGTTATCATCATCTAATTTTGAAGTCACCAAGTGGACTGAGAAAGGGTGGGTATGTTTAGGGGGTGGAGTTGGTGCAGGAGAAGGAGTATCATAAGTGGTTTTGGCCGGGCTGTTTACTTACCACCAGAGTTTTTCCTGGCCATGTCTTCGGCACTGGATGTCTTACGCTGATCAATACGTAAATTGGGTATATTAAAGGGTGGTATCGCATTCATATTATCCGTGGAGTACTGATGCCTTAGGGTGCGATGACGCTCAGGTGATGACATCGAAAGGGTCTCCATTTTTAAGCGTGTCCGCTGTTGGCGATCTATGCTTTCCAAAAATGCTTGAATGGCCTGGGTGAAGAAATAAAGAAATAAATTCAATATTTATAATATGGAAAATATATATTGCCAAAGAAAGAACTGGAGTTTTTTAAAAATAACTTTAAGAAGCCTTTCTTAACAAATGGACAAACTAATTTGATTTAAACTGAATTAAAAAACAATTCTCATAAACCCTCCAACATGGATTCTGATATTGAAGTGGGGAAAAACTAGAATCACTTCAGGCAAATCCAAGCGTATTGACTTGAAACTTATCGGCGCAATCGCAGTTAGCCGGCGGTCACTACAACGGATAATTCATGATGACTTAAACTTGTTTCCGTACAAAGTCCAAATTACAAGCAAGTGAAACTCCTGGAGTTGCCTTTTCGAATGGAATTTTGCCAAAATGTAATTTAAATAGCCAAAGAAGACAACAGCTTGATAAATTGCTTGCTTATGTCTGATGAGGCCCATTTTGATCTAACCGGCAATGTCACCGAGCAAAATTGTCGTATGGAGCAATCTAATCCACAAATGAGACGGAACTGCACCCAGAACGAGTACTAGTTACTGTGTGATGAGCAGTTTCATAAGGTTGCATTGTGGGGCCATAAAACGGTATAACATTGACTGTCAATAGGGATCGTTAATTAAAGATGTTAAAGGAGTTTTTTTTCACCCAGAACTGCGCCAAAGACTTATCCGATTCAACAGCATTTGGTTCCAGCAAAATGGGAGCAACTGCACATATAGCCAGACCGGTTACGATAGAGTCCAAAAAAAAAAAATCAATTAATACCCAGGAGCTTCCTATTTTTTAATTAACCAACATACAGGTGTTTCCCCTATACTACAATGCATTGCGTTGGTGGGTGCAAAGTAAGGGAGCGGAGGGGTGAAAGGGTAAGTAATGTTTAAAGACATTTAGCTTGAATTTTCGGAAGTCGTAGTTGGTGGAACGTTCATTTGCCGGAAGTCGATTTCAGATACAGACAGTACGGGCGAAAAACGAATTCGATCTGTAGTGTATAGTGAGGTAAACCGGCCAATCGATAACAAATGGGTGTAAATTCCTGGAAAGTCGTGCATCCCCGTCGAACATCCTCACTTCAGAGTTAAGACCACGAGCGCCTGAAGTACACACACCAGGAGTAACGATAGAAAAGCGACACACAACCCACATTGCGACGATGGCCTACAGTCACCTATCAGCCCCATCGATCTCCTTTGAACAGGATCTAGAAGCTCCAAGGATGATTTTGAAGCACTCGCCCATATATGGGAGTTGTATTTAATCATTGGCCTGGTGTAGGTTGTATAGATATTGAAAAGATCAGAAGGAGTCAAATATTTTTTCGCACTGCTTAAAAAAGCGTATGCACTTGAGTGCTTCTTTCGATACTTCGAATACATGTCTCGTCGACGAGCGTCACATTGTATTTTTAAGCCCAGAACATCAAGAGCATCTGATTGTTCAACATCCGCAGCATTGATAGAAATTAACGACATTATTAGGCCATTGAATCGCTTGTGAGACAACAAGAAGCTCTGCGTCTTGCGCGCATTAAAACCTGCTCTATTTACTCGACCCTATTCGGAAATGGCCAGTAAATACCGGCCAAGAGTCTCATCCATGATTCGCCTTTTGTCTTCAATATCTTGAAGACTCGGCCTACGGTCGAATGAATAAGAATGACAGAGGTTACTATCATCTGCGAAAGAGTAGATTGGATTCACGGTCTGACCCAAAAGATCGTCAATGAAAATAAGAAAAAGTGAAGGAGAAAGGACAGAGCCTTGCGGCACACCTCCCCACTGCCTATGTTAATTGGATAAGAACCCATCTACAACAACTCGTGTAGCGCGATCTCCGAGAGAGATCGATATAAATCGAGCAAAAGATAACCGACACCAAATGACACAAACAGCTTTGATATGAGTGCACCGTGCCAGATTCTATCAAAAGTCTTGGAGATACTCGTACCCACTCGTACTTTCACCAAACAGGAGGATAGACAGACTCCAACGCTCTGTTAAGAAAGCCATCAGGTCTCTCGTAGAGGGATTTTTAAGAAAGCCATACTGTCGATCACTAAGCACGTCGTTGGACTCCAGATACCCAACAAGATGGTGGATAGCCAAGCTCTCTATTACCTACGAGAGCGCAGAGCAAATCGAACTGGGCCGATAATTCGCAGGATTATTGTCGTCACCTTTTTTTAGGGATCGGCTGGACGTTCGCAACCTTCCAAGACTCCCGCACGATAAGCCAGGTTAAAAAGATTGCGTAATGGACGGGCTAGTGTCGAAGAGCGAAGAGAGAGAGAGAGAGAGAGAGAGAGAGATACCAGCAAGGACCGGAGACTTACTAACAATTGAGATTCAAACTGGAACTTCCAGTGGAAACTTTGACATTTTTTACCATAACTTCATTCAGAACGTTTTGTCATTTGAGGGCGAATTGTTGTGTTTACAGTGTGTTGAAAAATTTATCTCAGTTAAAAAATGGTATTATACCGTGAACATTTTCGTGCGATGATTTTTTACGATTTTCGGCGCGGGTTATCGAGACAAGAGTGTTTAAATCAACTTGTTTCGACTTTTGGCGATGAAGAACCATGAAAAACCACTGTTAATCGCTGGTACCAAGAGGTCAGTCTCGGAAGCCGTTCGCTCCAGGATGAGCTTTGTGAAGGACGTTCAACTTCGGTCACTTTGCAAGAAACCATCGATGGTGTGCGTGAACTGATTAAGCAAGACCGACATGTGACATACCGTGAGATTGATTCATTCTTGGGGATTTAGTATGACAAGCATCAATAAGATATTGCATGTTCATTTGACCGTAAAAAAAATTGTTCTCGTTGGATCCCATGTAATTTAACGAATGCTCAAAAAAAGGCTTGTATGGATTGGTGCAAAGAGATGTTGAAAAATTATTACTGCGGTAGCTCAAAGGCAGTGTATATCACAGGTGACGAATCATGGATCTATGCATATGAACCCGAAACAAAACAGCAATCTACCGTATGGGACTTTCAAGACGAGCCAAGTCCAACAAAAGTTGTTCGTGGAAGAAGTACATCGAAGCACATGATTGCGTTGTTTTTCGGTATAAACGGACATTTTGCCACAGTGGCTTTAGTGGAACGTAGGACGGCCAATTCTGAGTGGTATACAACCATCTGTTTGCCCACAGTAATCGAAGAAATGAGGAAAGATAATAAGAGAAGACGGATCATTTTGCATCACGACAATGCGAGCTCTCACACATCAGCTGAAACGATGAGCTATTTGACCACTCAAAACGTCGAATTGATGGATCATCCGCCGTACAGCCCTGATTTGGTACTTAATGACTTCTTCTTATTCCCTAGCATCAAGAAAAAATGCATGGTCAACGTTTGTCATCGCCCAAAGCAGCTGTTGAAGAGTTCAAAAATCATGTTTTGGAGGTGTCTCAATCGAAGTGGAAAAAGTGTTTCGAAAATTGGTTTGTGCGCATGCAAAAGTGCGTTGATTTAAAGGAGAATATTTTGAAACACAATAAAACCATTTCCAATGATTAATTATTGTGTTTTTATTAACGGATCCGAAATGTGAATAGTAACAATCGTATGTCCCCAAGCAAGAGGCGAATTGAATCAATCTTCCATTTTAATAAAGAAACCGTAGGGTATAAAGGGTTTTTATTTTCGACATGTGCTTTTCAATCTGACCACAACTTTTTCGGAGTTGGTCTTTTTGACAGCTGTCGCTTGTTTTATGCTCAGTTTGGTTTACCATTTCATAACGAATAGACTTACAACGGAACAAAGTTTGCAAGTCGTGGTGAATGGCTCCAAAGATGGTCACCGATCTAGATTTTTACAAGAAAATTATGTTCAGCGATGACTTCTGGTTGAATGGGTACGTTAATAATCAAAATTGTCGCATTTGGAGTAATGAAACTCTACAAGCCCATTGTTGAAATGCCCCTATCTCTTTAAAAAGTCACTGTTTGGTGTGCTCTATGGACAGAGAGAATCATTGATCCATATTTTTTCAAATATGAAGCCGGCCATAATGTTACTGTCAATTGGAAACACTGTGGAGTAGGGTGGAGTGAAAACATGCTTTTTTTATAATTTGAAAAAGTTAACCTCGGAAAGAGATGTAGTCTGGGGTCCTAAACAGGGGAAAAATAAAGAAAAAATTTTAAAAAAAATTTAGGGGTCGCGCCACTCCCTAGAAATTTGGAAATTATCGCTATTTTGGCGTTGATTTTAGAAAAATCCTAAAAATTAACGACTTAACTTATTCGAAATTTAAAAGTTTGAGCTTGTTCAGTGCCCAAACAAAAGTATTTGAGGCAAATATGAGGATAATCGACTAATATTTGTAGCTTTGGTGGCGATTTCATTGTTCAGTCAATTTTCTGAAGAAGGGACGATTTGACTTATTTTACTTTTTGAAATTTTTGAACAATGAGAAAATTTTTTTTAAATTTTTTCATGCCCTTATTTCATTGTTTACGCTATTGCAAACATTTATTGACATAAAACTTTTTAGGATTTTTCTAAAATCAACGCCAAAATAGCGATAATTTGCAAATTTCGAGGGAGTGGCGCGACCCCTAAAAATTTTTTTAAATTTTTTTCTTTATTTTTCCCCTCTTTAGGACCCCAGACTACATCTCTTTCCGAGGTTAACTTTTTTTTTTTGAATTTCACTCCACCCTACTGTGGAGCCATGATTAACGACTTTTTCGTGCCTGAATTGGAGGATGTTGATGTGGCGACCTTTGGTTCTAACAAGACGGCGCTACATGCCATACAACCAACGACCAATCAATTTATTAAAGGCAACTTTTGGTGATCGCATTATCTCGCGTCTTGGGCGTGGCCTCCAAGATTGTGCGATTTAACACCGCTAGACTATTTTTTCGGGGTTATGTAAAATCGCTTGTCTACGCAGAAAAGCCCGACACGATTGACACCTTGGAAGAGAATATTCGGCGCGATATTGCTGACATACGGCTCGAAATGCTGCAAAAAGTTGTCGAAAATTGGGCCACTCTGCTGGAATTTATACGAGCTAGCCGCTGCGGCCACTTGCCCTAAATCTTTTTTAAAACATAATGGCAAACCCTTATTTTTATATAGTAAAGCTTAATTCTTGGTCATTACATTAAATTAACTGCGTTTTACTTCTTCTTGAAAACCACACTTCTGAAAAAAACACCATTTATATAGGGTGATCAATCTACAGGTATTTTTTCAGAACAAAAAAAAAATAAAAATTCAAATCAAGCATGGAATCTTTATTGATAATTTGAAAGGAGATTTTATGCCATTTATTTTTTCAATATAATTTCCTTCAAATGTTGGCCGCAACTACGCCTCAGGGTTTCCATTCTGAGGATCCAATTTTGGATGACTCGTTCGAGCATTTCGACCGGTATGGCTTTAATGACACGCGTAATGTTGGCTTCCAAAGCCTGAATCGTAGCTGGTTTGTCAGCATAGACTTTGGATTTTACGTAACCCCAAAGAAAAATGTCTAAAGGTGTGATATCACTTGATCTAGGCGGCCAACTCACCTGCCCAAAACGTGAAATTAGCTGCTTTTTGAAATGACCTCTCAATAGATCCATTGTTTGAGCAGCTGTATGGCAAGTGGCACTGTCCTGTTGAAAATAAGTGTTGTCAAGATTACGGGCTTCAATTTCAGGTAGCATAAAGATCGATATCATGGCGTGATAGCGAGCACTATTCATGGTTACGTTCCGGCCATCATCATTTTTGAAAAAATATACACCGACGATTTCACCAGCTTATAAACCGCACCAAACTGTGGTTTTCTCTTGGTATTATGGCTCCTCTTGAACCTCTTCTTGTTGCACTTCAGCCCAAATTCGGCAAGTTTGTTTATTGACTTTGCCTTTGAGCCAGAAATGGGCCTCATCACTAAACAAAATTTTGGTCGAAAACAGCGGATCTTGCCGTTTCTCACCGAACGCTCGTTTTCATTATAGAGTTGCCAACATTTCAAGGTAATTATTTTCAAAAAATAAATGCCATAAAATGTCCTTTCAAATTACGAATGAAGACTCCACACTTGATTTGAATTTTATTTTTTTTTTGTTCTGAAAAAATAGCTCTAGATGGATCACCCTATAATAACCCATAGGCAATTACCTTAAGCCCAGTAAAACTTAATGTCATTTTTATCACTTAATGAATTTGTTTACGCCCATGTTGCAGCTCAAATTTGTGTTTTGCATGATTGACTTGATAGCAGAGCAATTTTATATTTATTTAACCAAAGGAATATCAGAGGCTCATTAAAAGACCAAAAGCTGAACAGATGGATTGACCACACTTGAATGACTGAATTGAATATAATTTTAAAGGATATATTCAACTTATCTGTACTTTTTCCTGAATTACAAAGTTAATTTGCATTTCACACAAAATCAAAGTGGCCACATCCATTAATATATGCCGAAGAGGAAGGAATGTAATTTTCTCTTGACTTAAGTACACACGTTAAGAATCCCTTCAGCCAAGCCAATGCATTTATTTGGTGTCATATGAATAAAAATAAGTGACTACTCGTGCGGACGTTTATGAACGACCCACTCATTAGTGCAGGGATTAAGTCCCATTTGAGAACGCTGGCATACATACCTCCAGTAGATAGCAGTACTGTTCGAAGCTCAAATGCGGATTGATGGTGTGCGGTATCATCAGCGGCAATACATTATTGGCGACAGCTTCCGTTGTTAAGCCATACGACGAGTCAAAGAATAACCGTTGATAAATGCCTGTTGATGAAGTAATAAAAATCAAAAAAAATACAGCAAAAACAAAAACAAGAGGGAAGAGAAAGAGAAGGATTCATTAAACTTCCGCATATCGTCATATCCGGCACGCGTGTGTACACAGATGCTGTAATTTGCGATTCAGGTTTATGGCACAGAACCTGGCGGGCAGAAACACGAGACCACGCCAAGGATGCTACGAATATATGAGGAAGAAGCAGCAGTAGCAAGGAATACTTACGCACGGAACGCATAATTAAATCGGGATCCGGTATTTCCACACCAGCGAGTATCGTTAATATCTCTTCGGTGACCTTGTGAAACATGAAATGAAAAAAGCAGAAGAATCAAATGATTAATGAACGAACGTCAGTCAGTATGGCATTTTTGCGAAAATAATTGTCACGCATGTTGGCAACGCGATTGCTACTACAACTGTACTATAATTAGGAGGTAGCGTGTTCGCCAAGGCAACGCAATACGGGTTCTTTTATAGCTAAAGAGTTATTCTTTTGTATAGAAGTAAATTGAAACCAGAGCAGGAGATGGTATAAGTATTTTTAACTTATACCCATACTGAAAATTTCAAATAATTAAATATTTAAATACTCATACTTTAAATATTGAAATACTTGTAAATACCCAGTAAACCAAATTTGCCTACAATGTCTGATATCAGACAATTCTGAACAATATCTGAACTCAATCGAGAATTCTTACCGCAATCGTTACGAATTCTGTTCGATTTGCCTGAGGATTTTTTATTTATTATGTTCCGAAATATCCTAACGAATTCGGCCCGAATTCTGGTAGACTTGTCTGTGGGATTTTTATTAATTTTTTCAGCAGACTTCTTTTAATAAACTCGCAACGAATTCTAAACGATTTATCTAAGGTAGTCTGTTCGTTTAAATATTGTGTTATTTGCTTTATATTTTACAGTTTTTGCTTTTGTGTTCAGACACGTCGGAACTAATTCTGAACGAATTCTTGCTGTAGTTTTATATTTCAAATTCTTCTTTTTCGTTTGTTTTTATTCCGAATTTACGAAGACATTAGCCCAGAATTCGTTCAGAATTCGGTTCGAAATGTCGGTAAAAACATCAGAGTTCCCTCAGAGAAGTAGTTCAGAATTTATGTCAACCCTCCAATATGTTTGTCGTAACGAACTCGGTAAGAATTCTAATCCGAAATCGGAAATATTTTCCGATTGTCATACAGAATTCTGACCGAATTCTGACAGTTTGTTAGCTGGGCTGTGCGAGGAAATTTTATTGTGTTCGGAGTAAAACTCTACTGCCGGCAGTTCTCGTTAAATGCAAAACTGGTTACCCTTAAGTGTATAAGTATAGCAACTAAACATAGTTACAACACAATTATTGCTTGCGGTATTATCATAGTAAAGTGGCGGTCTCCGAAACTGCAGGTACCCCTGCTTGTAACTAAATGTCTTTCCGAACGCTTTTTGAAAATGTTTTACAACTTTTTTTTTGTAGAACAAAAATATTTTCTTCTTTTTGATTGTTTACACTAAGAATTTAGCATGACATAAGCTCAGAAATCATTCAGAATTCGGTCCGAAATGTCCGAAAAAACATCAGAATTCCCTCAGAAAAGTAGTTCAGAATTCGTGTCAACCCTCTCATATGTTTTTCGTTACGAACAATTATAGAAGAAGGTGTTTTGAGATTGATTTTTAAGTTTGCATTCCTCCCCGGTATGCAGAGGCGGAGCTACGAGGGCGGTTCGGAAACTTCTTAGTCTAGCACAAAAAGCGCGGTATAAACAGAAAAAAGTTAAGTGTTTTGGAAATCTCTGCTATGAACACATGTTAAATTTTGTTTCGATCTGGCAACTCCTTCCTATAGAAACAGGTGTTCACAAAAGACGCATCCGCGATTTTTTTACAATGGAAAAATTAGAAATGCGTGGTGTCATTAAATATTTACATAAAAAAGGTTTATCGGGACAAGAAATTCATAATGATATGGTGAATGTGTTAGGTGAAAGTGCTCCTTCATATGCAGCAGTAAAAAATTGGGTTGCTGAATTTAAACGTGGTCGTACAAGCATTGAAGATGAACCTCGTAGTGGACGTCCAAAAACAGCAACAACAACAGAAATTGTAGCCAAAGTGCATGATATGGTATTAAAGGAGACGAATAAAAGTGCGTGAAATAGCTAATATCATGGGCATCTCAAATGATCGAGTCCATTTAATTTTGCATGAAGAACTACAGATGAAAAAGCTATCTGCAAGATGGGTGCCGCAGTTGTTAACAGTCGACCAAAAACGCATAAGAATGAACATTTCTCAGGCTTGTTTGGATTGTTTTCAGCGAAATAAAATGGATTTTAAGCGTCGTTTCATAGCTGTTGATGAGACATGGATCCACCACTATACTCCAGAAACAAAAGAACAATCCAAACAATGGACTGAAGCTGGAGGAAGTGCCCCAAAGAAGGCAAAAACAATTCAATCGGCTGGTAAGGTTATGGCAACGGTTTTTTGGGACTTCAAAGGTATTTTATTGATTGACTATCTGCAAAAGGGTAAAACAATAAATTCAGAGTACTATTGCAACCTTTTAGATTAATTGAATGTACAAATTCGAGAAAAACGTCCTGGCTTACAACACAAAAAAATAATTTTTCATCCAGATAACGCACCAGCGCACAAGAGTGTTTTAACAATGGCTAAAATCAACGAATTAAAGTACGAGTTGCTTGACCACCACCTTTATTCTCCTGATTTAGCTCCCAGTGACTTTTACCTGTTCCCAAATCTAAAAATGCCTTGCTGGCAAGCGTTTTACCTCAAATGAAGATGCAATTACAGTTGAAAACCACTATTTTGAAGACCTTGAGGAAAACTATTTTAGTCAAGGGATAGAATTGCTAGATAAGCGTTGGACTAAGTGTATTGAAGTTTCAGGAGATAATATTGAAAAATAAAAATAATTTTGAGAAACTAACTATTCTCTTTCATTGATAGGCTAAGAACTTTCCGAACCGCCCTCGTACAGGGCCCCAAGTTACGCACCTCGAGTTTATACAATTTTAAAACGCATGTAAACATTGTACCCTGTCTGAAAGCCTGATGAAAGCCGCTAACAACAAGAATTTAATAATTTTAGTTCTATTTAATGAATCTGGTTATTTTTTTTTTAATTTGCAGATTGATTTGAAGATTTGACAAAAATGGATGACTGAAACAAAAATTTAGATTGTCCGCCGTTATCACGCACTGGAGTCCGTAGTTTCGGCTCAAAGAGAGTAGAAGCGCACGTTTGGCGGCAATCCTTTGCGCAGATGTACCATAATGAGACTTCTCCGAGTAAGGCGAAATTGTTATTGACCTTACCATCGAAACCCTTCAGTTTGGAAGGAGGAAACAATCGCTGCTGTAGCTGCTGCCATACAAAACAATCCAAGAGTTTCGACAAGAAGCTTATCTGCTCAATAGGCAGACAGTCATTGCAGTCAATAAAATTCAAATGGCCAATAAACTGAACGCAGCAGACTTCCCGATTCGCTTGGAATTTTGCCAGAAGATGCTTCAAATGGTGAAAGAAAACGGGAACATGTTGAACTCTCTTTTTATGTCTGACCAGGACCATTTCGATTTAAACGGCAACATAAACAAAAAAAACAAAATTGTCGAAACCACAGATACTTGATCATTGTCGGGCCCTACTTCTTCGAATAAAATGATCACACCGTTACGGTTACTGGAGTTACTTGAGCATGTTGAGAGAGATTTTCTCTCCAGAATTACGCTGAATGAGAATTTAGTTCAACTCTGTGTGGTTTCAGCAAGATGGTGCAACTCCTCGCATAGCCCGGTATGTTATGACAGAATTTAAACAGGGAATCGAGTTCGATAATTGTCAAACGAATGTAACCTTTCAACAAATTATGGTAGAAAAATATAACTTTTCTTTAATATCACCTATAGACGAGTCTTATATTTTCACAGCAAAAATTACAACAATATTAATTAAAAAATCGAATTGAATTACGCTTTTTAAGCTATATAAAAATGCAACCAATATTTCCGAATCACTTGAATAAGGAATTTTAAAAGGCCTTGATTTAAATTGCCAATATGAACACGTATTGCAAACTACAAAATATAAACAGTTTTGTTTAATATTTTGATAGACATGGGTCGCGGAAGAGCACCTAACAGCTCCGAAGAGAAAAATTCTTATTTTTAACTCACAACGATTAAATGCCGTTGAAATAGCCACCAAAATAAGACGATAAAAACTATAGTGTACAATTAGATAAACAACATTGAAAAGTATGGAAAAAAACATAAAAGGCCGCACTAAAACAACAACTACGGAAAGAAGAAAAAAATATAAAGAATTGTATCAAACTTCTCGATGTCTGCCTCAAAACACATACGGAGGGAAAGTATACAATAGGACTAACCCTAGTGCAAGTTTCATCCTAATCGGAAGATATCGGTTCTAAAATTCAGTCAATTGACTTGAAACTACCCATATAAATATATGAAACATTTTGAAGTTTTTTTTTTTTTTTTGAAATTTTTCTAATTTTTTATAAAATATTTCATATTTTATTGGCTGAAAATTTAGTAAAATTAGTACATATATATTTTGTATTAAAATTGCCGATATTATACAAAACTTCTATTTAGTATAAAATCAATAACTAATCATGTCAGCTCATGGATTTTAATTTTTTTTTTCACTTACCTCGGGCTTATCCATTCTATCCATAAGGCTTTCAACGCATATGAGAACATTTTGCACAATTTTCGGATCGGTTAAATTCTTTTCGAAAACCGATTTGACCTTTGGCAACACTAGGCGTTTAATTGACATCTCTGTAATACTATCGTAGACATTTGTAATCGCAACAACAGCTGCATTCTGAAAAGAAATTATTTTAGATTTAATTAGATTACTAAGATCAGTATTAAATATTGCAGACAAATTTAAAAGATGCATGGTCTCAGCAAATATTAGAACCGATTCTTTATTTGTAATAGTAAAAATCTAAAAATATCAAGTCTGTAAAGTGCATCAGATTTTTTATAATTTGTACCCAACAGCACTTTGTAGTACAGATGCATGTGTTTGAAAAATCGATCGATTCAGAACATCGTTTTGATTCGATTGAACGATGTCTAGTTTTGGGTTAGGACGAACTCGGTTGAAATTAGTCCATAGCAGTCCCTGACTATCTGTCAAATTTCGAAGGGGATAATCATATAAAGGGTGTCCTAAGAAGAGCGCAATTTTTAAATTTTAAATAAAACACAGATATTTAAGAAAAAATCGTGAAACTTTATTATATCGTAAAGTAGACAGAATGAGGTTATGATTGGAACAATATATCGTGCAGATGGCCGCCGCGGCTTTGCTGGCATGCACGCGATCTTTTAATGAAATTTTCAATGACCGTTTTGCATGAATGCTGCGGTATTTCATTAATGCAGCGTCCAATTTCGTCTTTTAAGGCTTGAGTCGTCGTCGGCTTATTCGCGTAAACCATCGACTTCAAAAAACCCCAAAGAAAAAAATCTAATGGTGTTAAATCGCACGATCTAGACGGCCAATTCTGATCTCCAAAACGCGAAATAACACGACCGGGAAATGACTGATGCAGCAATTGAATTGTTTCTCTGGCTGTATGACATGTGGCGCCGTCTTGTTGGAACCACATGCCCTCCACATTCATTTCTTCAATTCTAGGCAAGAAAAAACTGGTTATCATTTCACGATACCAAACACCATTGACTTTTTGCGCTTGACCTGCCTCATTTTCATAAAAAAAAGGTCCAATGATTCCTCCAGCCCAAAAACCATACCTGGTGAATCACTCGAGGATTTTCCGCACCCCAAATGCGACAATTCTGCCTATTGACGAAGCCATCAAGATGAAAATGGGCCTCGTCACTGAAGATGATTTTATCGGCAAACTCAGCATTTTCATGTTGTCTCTCCAATACCCAATTAACGAACTCCCTTTCGTGTAGCGCTCCATTTTTACTAACCTCGTACCTTCTACTAACAAACAATAACAATTGTTCAAATGTCAAACAATGGCACTTCGAATGTTGCCAGATTTAAAAATTGCGTTCTTCTTGGGACACCCTTTACATATGCTGTAGGAAATTCCCTTGTATATTCTATTTTTCCACTGGGGACAAATTGAAACCATTGACCGACAACTTGTTTCAACACTTAGTTTTAGTTTTATTTTATTTTGAGTAAACGGCTCCCTTGCGATATTGCTTTTACAAACTTCTGGAGAGTGGATTCATGAAAACCAGAGGTCACATCAAAAAGTTCTGGAGAAACTAAGGCAGTCATATTTCTTTCGAACAAGTATAAAACCTTTCCGGAAAAGTCTTTAGAGACAAATTTTAGTTGAGTAATCCCAAGGGCTGTGTAAATATTTTATTGTCATCCAAACACCGGCTTTAAAACTATTGTTTTTGTGATATGTAAAAAGTAAATCTGAGTCGCTTGCTCAGATCTTAGCCACATTTTTAAGAAACCGACGGTTTTTTTCACACCAGAAAACGAATCGCCGGCTTTTAAAGACCGAACTGATCACCCTGCGTATACATATGTTAGGGTCTAAAATGTTCTCTAAAATGTTATCATACTGACGTCAGCGATGTGGACCGTAGGGTTCACAAGAGCTAGCTTAGTAAATCATAATATGTTCGTCAGTGTTCTTCTTTATGTCATAAATTTTGCGGCCACCGTGCACAAAGCAAACAATTTACATTCTACTGAACATCTCACAGACTGCAAGGATTTGTTGCTCCTCGCTGTATTGGCTTTGTCTACTCCGCCTCCCCTTACCCAGTGTTTCTGTAGCATCACTGCTGCTGCTATGGAAACACGCTTTGTTTGCATAAATCCTTCTACCTAAACGCATTAAGCATGGCAAGCTGTTGTCGTTTGCAATCGTCCTCCGTGGTGGGTAAAAAATAACAAGAAAATGTACTTTGCGTGCATTAAAGGGAGGACAAAGGAATTCAACACCGACATGAGTGGGGCACACTAATAATGTCCAATGAAATGCTTGACATCATGGAACCGATCTCAAGGTAGTTTCACTGCAGCAACTACAAGTACTCCCAAGTGTAGTTAACATGTTCAGGATGGACAAAGGGACTATCTCTGTTTTTACAAGTTTAAGAATTATAATTTTTTCTACTCCAAACTAAATTAAAGAAATGGATGTCACTTTTTTTGCTGGGTTATGAAATATATCTCACACACACTTCTACATGTACTTGCATAGTGTGTGCATAACTTATGTATGTATGGATGGTATCGAAGCCTTCTCTTCTTGTGTTGTACTTACCTGAACTTGTATGGTCGAACTTTCGAAGGAGGAGAACAACATCGGCATTATGTCAATGGTAACATCGGCCGCTGGCGTTTTTTCAATAACCAAATGTAAATTCTCGAGCAGAGTGACCGTGGCCTGTATGGATTTCGGTCCACTCAAGATGATTCTAAGGAGAGCACACAAAAGATAAAGAAAAATGTAAAGTTGAATTAAAAGTTACGATAAGAAATTTGAAAAATATTAAAACGTCAATAATTAAAAGCAATAAAACGACTTCATGAAATATTCAAGAAATATTTACACAGAAAAAACAAAAAATATGTTGAAAATCGGTCCGAACTACAAAAGTTCGGTTGGATAAACCATTGTTGCAATAACTAACATTCCTTCAACTTGGTAGTAGCACCGTTCGAGATATCATACGTTGGTTACTGCAACCATGTTACGGTATTTACAGCCAATAACCCAGTTACACCAACCGTATTCAGTTTAACTATTGGTTGCGGCAATCTTAGGGGTTTGACAACCGACCAATTGTGATGTCTATGTGGTTGGTGGTGACAACAGATTAGTTCTTTGTAGTGACAAAACCCTATTAATTTGGCTGTTGTAACATAAAAATTGTTATTTCAAAATAAACATATACTTTATACTACGGCTGATCGATTTAAAAATCGCCCAAGTGACAAAGAAAATCGTATTCTAGGGATTTAAATAAGAAACTATACCGAGGAGCCATACCTTTTAAAGAATTCTGATGTCCCTACTTTTGACCTACTTCTATATAAGCTATAGTATCTGATCGGCTCTAGTCACAACAATATCTTTCATTATCCCCAAAAAAACAAACAAAAAACAAACAAAAAATGGTCAGACAGTTTAAGTTTCTTGGGTTAAAAGGATGCTTCCTAAACAACAACCTATTTTTGTTTTGTTGGCGATCCATATTTCCCCAGTTACAACCACGCAAAGCTTGCCAATAAACTGTTATACTTAGTAGGGACATAAATACTGTTACAACACTGAACACACCCATTTCAATAGTAGAACTGAACATAACCCGTTAATGTCATATGGGTTTTGAAAGCTAACCTGAATAGCGTAAGCCTGTAACAGGATTTTAAAATTGTTTCAACTTTCATCATGGAGTGGTCAGATAATGAGAACCGTATCGCTGTAATAGGGCTTTTCAAGTGTGAAATAAAAAAGGGATATTTTCAAAACGCTCCGGCCACTAGGGATTAGCCGCATGTTCGTCTACCGATGCATAAAACTGTTTGAGGAGACTGGAGATGTAAATGACTGCCACCGGTCGAGCTGCTCACGCTCTGTTCGAACACCGCATGTCATCGAAGCCGTTAAATCAAGAATTCACAGAAATTCGCTCCGAAAACAGAAAATCATGGCCCGTGAGATGAATATCACGCAAAATTCCATGTGTCAAATCATTTAAAAAGACTTGGGACTTGGGGCTTTCAAACGAAGTACCGGACATTTATTGATTGCAGCTTCAAAAAAAATAGGATTGAAAAATGCAAACGTCTTTTGGTGGATTACGCTGATAACATGCACAGAAAAATTTTGTTCACCGATGAAAATTTTTTTACCGTTCAAGAAAAATTTAACAAGCAAAACGATAGAGTGTATGCGCGGTCATCTAAGGAAGCATCTGAACTGATCCCAAGGGTGGAAAAGGGTCATCACCCAGCTTTAGTCATGGTTTGGTGGGGTGCCTCTTACGATGGGGTCACAGACCTGCATTTCTGCGAACAAGGAGTCAAAACATCGGCCAAAGTTTACCAAGAAACCGTTTTGGAAGCTGCTGTGCAGCCTTTTAACAATTCCCTGTTCCAAAACTAGCCATGGACTTTCCAGCAGGACTCTGCGCCGGCCCATAAGGCTAAAACGTCCCAGGCCTGGATTCGAAACAATTTGCCAGCGTTCATTTCCTCTGAAGAATGGCCCTCAGGCAGTCCAGATTTGAACCCATTGGATTACATATTGTGGACGGTTTAAGAGGACAAGGTTTGTCACAAAAGAGACCCCAACATTGGATCTCCTAAGACTGCTTTGGTTCGAGCTGTGGCCAATTTTCCAATGGACGAGGTTCGTGCAGCTATTGACGATTGGCCAGTGCGACTTAAGGCGTGTGTAAAGGCTAAGGGCGGACATTTCGAATAAGTAGATCCTTTTTGGATACAATATACATCAATAAATAAGTTAAAAAATATTTGGTCTAAAAACATTCAGTACTTTTTATTTTACAGCATAAAACGTGTGTAACAGTATTTATGTCCCTACTAAGGATACCTTATTTAATTCTTTTCAGTTTGGGGCATTATTGCGATGATTATCAAAACATCTATGCAAGGGCGTATTTATTTTACTGATCAGTAAACCCATTGCAGTAGACCAAGGTGGTAAAATATTAAATTTTTTCAAAAGTACTTATAACCAACAAGCTTTAACAACAGCGAATACAAGCACAAATTCAGTTGCAAAAATCATCTTAATCTGTTAGTACTACGGATAATTTTTCCCTTCAACCTAAATTATCAGTTCCCAATCAAAATTCAGTTGTAACCATGGAACTGCGTGGGTAGTACGTGCAACCAGCAACATTCGGTTGTGGCAACAAATCTGTTCTCTGTGTGCAGTTTATTAGTATCTTAATAGTTCCCAGTCGCTCGACAAGTTTGAAACCTTGGCTAATGAAATGACAACTTTTATGGAATATTTAGACCCAATTGTAAATACTACCTTCGCTGGTCTTCTTTTAATGCCCTGTACCCCACTACGGCTGCCTTCAGTCATCAGTGGTGGTATTAGTATCTTAAACGTTGCCATTCGCTCGTCAAGTTTGAAACCATGGCTACTGAAGAGGCAAATTTTACGGAATATTTTGACCCAACTGTAAAAACTATCGTCGCTCTCTGGTCTTTCCTTAATACCCTGTACCCCAGTAGGACAGCCCTCTACCATCAGCTGTAGAACCCCCATTACCATGTGTAACGAATGTATTTTGTATCTCTTTATTCCTTTACGATTATGTGCATTTAAGGTTCAAAAGCAAAGTAAAACAAAACGAAAAAAAAACGAAAATTATTCATCAGACCGTATTGTGCGAGTGTGGCATAAAAACAACGTGCTAAATGCCATCACGCCGCCATTAAAGTTTAATCCCTCCCCGAACCATTGGCCACCAGCCCATATCCCGCGAGAGATTTACAGGTGGTTTAATGGGTGTGTATTTTATTGGACGCTTCTTATATTTTATATGTGGGATTGTTTTTTTATACCACTAGTATTTATCGGGTAATTAAATCGTAAACTCACTTCATTGTTGGCGCCATTACGCTTTCATACTCTGGCTTCGATGCATCCTGCAGCAGCGTTAGGACGGGGTGTAAAACGGCAGCCAGCACCTCGCCGTTGCTAATTTCCGACTGTAACATGGGCCACAGGTTCTGCCACCACAATTTCTGCAAATAAACACACAATAACAGCGATATAAAATAAGTTGAAACAATGTTGTTAAGTTCGGTCGGGTCGAATCGTAAGTGCACTGCACAAAAAGGCGGGTAGATTGGAAGGGCAATCGACATTTATACCATCACCCTCCTGGGTTAGAGAATATTCATCTAGTTGCTATTTGATACGATAAAGCAGATCATTTTTAAATTGTGCATATCGTAATAATTTTCTATATCTTCCTATGAAATTTAAAGAGCGTCATGTTGTCTCATCCCTTCTTGGGCCTCAGGCACAAATATATCATAAAGCCCTCTTTTGTAATTCTTGTAATATATTAAATGCTATTTTAATAATCTGACTTTAATCCAGAAATTAAGAATTAACTTTGTAAAATAAACCGTTTCTGCCCACGCCTTTTTGTTTACTTTCCTGTTCCTGTTCAGATTATAACCCATAGAACTTGTCATCTAGTGCAAATAATACAGGGTGGAGCGCGATAATTTGCTTTTTTGCACTGCAGGCTGTGGCGGCACTGTTGGTCGAATAGAGTGAAGAGTGTGGGTGGCTTATAGCGGCTGACGGGAGATTTGTATTCGTCTGCCTTTCAGTTGCCATCATGCATTGGACACGTGAGGAGAGGTCATTTTGTGTTGAAGCGTATTTTTCAAATGCGCACTCGATCATTGCAGTGCAGCGTGCTTTTCATTTACGACACGCTGTTTCCCCGCGCGGGCGTGTTCCTGGACGGCAATCAATTGTAAATGGGGTAACTTCATTGAGCACAGCCGGGAATGTGTCATGTGTAAGAAGGGGACTTGAGAGAAGGATTACAACACCACAAAACATCGAGAGAGTTAGAGCAGCAGTACTGCAATCTGCGAAAAGCTCTGCTCGGAAGCAATCACTTTCTCTTGGCATTTCCAGACATTTTCTTCACCGGATTCTTCACGATGAACTGAATTTTCACCCGTATAAAATGTGCGTGGTCCAACAGTTTTCAGCACGGGACTTTTTGACATGGCGAATCTCTTGTGAAGACACTTTTGCAACTTTTGACGCAATTGTGTTCTTTTCTGATGAGGAACATTTTTACCTCATTAGGTGTGTAAACAAGCAAAATATACGGTAGTACTGGAGTGAAACAAACCCCACAGAACTTGACCTTTGCACTCGGACCACGTCACTGTGTGGTGCGCCATATCACGAGTAGGCATCATTGCCCTTACTTTTTCCAGGATAACCGTCTTGCCGTAACTGTGAACTCCGAACGGCACTTGACTTTGATACAGGATTTTTTTTTCAGCCGGCTCTTGAGGCAGTGCAATTAGAGGATAAATGTTTCCAACAGGATGGTACTACTGCACACACAGCGAGGGTTACCATGAATTGTTTGAGTCAAATGTTTTCTGGACGGCGATGTGGACTGGCCGGCACGCTAACCAGACTTAGACCCATGCGATTTTTTCCTTTGGGGTTACCTGTAGTCGAAGGTTTATATCAACCGTTCCAACTCCTTGGAAGACCTAATTAACAATACTGAGGCTAAAATTGGCAGAATACCAGTCGACATGCTTGTTAGAGTTCATGAAAACGTATGTAGCAGTGTGTGGATAGCGAAGGTCAACATTTGCCCGATACACTTTTTAAAAGCATGTAAGTTAAAAATGCCCTTGTTCAATATAATTAAAATATAAAATAAATTTTTCTAAAGTTCATATTTTTTTACCGCGAAAACCACGGTCAGATGCGGTTTATGGGCTGGTAAAATCATCGTTTTATATATTTTTCAAATTTGTAACTAGTGATCAAGCTAGAGGTATTTTTTTCAATAGTGTTTTTTCAAAGATTACGCGTGAGTTGGGCTAAACTCATTTTTTTCTATTTAGTATTGTTTGCCATTTCAGCATGGAAAGACTAACACCGCGGAAACTACGGTTTTCGAGCATTTCGCCATACCGGTCGAAATGCCTAAACGAGTCATCTAAAAGTAGACCCTCAGATTGGACACCCTGAGGCGTAGTTGCGGCCAACATTTGAAAGAAATGATATTCATAAAATAAATGGCATAATATGTCCTTCCGAATGAACAATGAAGATTCCACCCTTGATTTCAATTCTTGTATTTTTGTTATTTTAAAAAAAATACCTCTAGATTAATCACCCTATACAAGTACAGGGTTGTTATGAGTTTGTGCAGAGCGTTGATGTTTGTAACGTTTAGAAAAGTTAGTTGATAGACCCATCAAATATTTACCGATCGATTTAACTGCTTTCTGAGACGATTTAGACTTTTCAGATCCTTTTGTTTTCTGCTAATGACGGTTGGTATAAAAATGGGAGAAATTGGTCCAAGTACTATGGGAGCTACCTCCCGATTTGGGGTCTAACCGACCTAACAGAGAAAAATTCCAGCAGATTTTAAAAAAAATTGATTTGTGACGTTATTTTCACACAGGAAACATTGCTAAAAATATACCTGATCGGTCTAAATATTTAAATAGCCCCCAAACAAATGTTACAGTCCAAATGTCATTAGCTTTGAACGAGACTCGGTTTGAGTCGTAATTTTACATACCAGATATGGATAGCTAAGGATTTCTAAAAAAAACCAAATCGGTTAAATAAATTAAAATATGTACATCAAATCAATGAAAAGGATTCTTTAATAGTTATACATCAAAGTTTTGGAAAAATATTATGACACGCAAAATTTAAAACCAATTATTTGCCACCAAGTTAACGTAACAACTGTGGTTTTATTTTTTTTTTTTGATTTGGATCGTATGAATAACAATAAAGATATTACAAGAAGTGTGCGGAAGGGTGCAGTTCCATGAATGGTATCAGAATCGGGCGTGTCAAACATTTTTTCTATATGCTTTGTTTAATGCGCAATACTTTGTATGTACCAAGTGTTATATCGTATACCCTCTTAACCAGTAGGGTGAAAGTGTATTTAAAGTAGAGTGGAGGTATTAAAACACGCAAAGACACACACACGCGAGGCATTTTAATTGTGCTCACTTTGTTCAGTGGACAACTCTAATGCCAGTAGTTCTCGTCCGGTGTCTAATCGCAGCGCTGAGACGTCTAACTGTCATCGCCGAGACGGCTGATAACACGATTGCCAAACTAGATATACTCTCCACAAACGGATAAGAGTATATTATATATAAGTTTGTCATCTTGAAATTCTTATCTTGAAATTCTTATCTCCAACCCTATAATGTATAAGTATTTACGAGTATAAAGTATTATAATATTATATGAGGGCGATTAATAATTATTAATCGCCGTCATACACTAAGACGATCCTTCAGTCCATTGGCGTGTTAAAATCACGTTACTGTCCAAACGAAAAGAGGTAAAGGTTTATAACTTAGTAGTTGCAGATTCGGTTGTATTGAAAATGAACCAAACGGGTCAAAAGGGGAAATAGTTCACCTTTGGACTAAACAAGTCCTAACCAAATTTTTTTTGTAAACTTGTCCACTATATAACTTTAATAATTAAACTAAAGAATATCTTTGATTGGAAGTTGTAGACGCATTAACGTCCGAAATATGGGTGTGGTCATTGGGCCCAAATGAAGTTCAGCAATGCTCGGGGACATATGGGTTTCCAGAAACATGGAAATTTTCTCACAAATCCAAATGTGTACTCATATTTAAGATATGGACCAATATGGGATTTGCCTAAGGGGTCCAAAAATCGGCCTTCTCAAACTATGGACATTAAAATTTTGTTATAAATTAGAATATCGCATGAATTTTACGATTCCACAAAAATTAAATCCTTCATACATGGGGGTAAAATTCCTAGGTTGCCGAAAATTAGGTCCTTTCGAACATAGTACTCAGAAACAGTAGAATTTACTGAAGAATCTAAATATGGACATGGTCTTAAAGCTATTCGCGAATTAGAGACATATGCGTATCTAAAAACAGTGACATTTTCTTACCAATACAAAAAGTACCTTTATCTAAAAAGATAAAAACTTAAATCAAGTGTGAAATCTGTATTGTTCATTTAAAAGGACATTTTATGCCAAATAAAAAAATCTAAAGGTGTGTTTTCACAAGATCTAGGCGGCTAGCTCACCAGTCCGAAACGTGAAATTAGCTTCTATTCGAAATGACCTCTAAATAGATTTATTGTTTGAGCAGCAGTTGAAACCAAATGTCGCCAAGATTAAGGGCTTCAATTTCAGGAAGCAAAAAGTTCGATATCATAGCGCGGTAGCGAGCATTCACGGTTACGTTCCGGCCATCATCGTTTTTGAAAAATATGGACCGATGATTCCACCAGCCTGTAAACGCTACCAAGCCGTGTTTTTTTTCTTGGTAAAATGGCACCTCTTGAACCTCTTTTGCGGCAATTTTGTTAATCGACGTTGCTGCTGAGCCAGAAATGGGCCTCATCACTGAACAAAATTTTGGTCGGAAACAGCGGATCTACTGCGAGCTTTTAAAGAGACCAAACACTGAAAAGGCGTCGAGCTAGAACATCGTCGAAAACACCGCATCTTCTCATTCTCATTTCCATAATACAGTTGCACAATTTGGAGACGTTGTTACGGTGTAAGTGTTTCCATGATGAAGTGCAAACAATACTGAGAAGAAAAAAAAAATATTAAAAAATTTGAAAAAAATACCTCTAGATTGATTAGCCGTTACAATTCCAAACAGCTTATGGCTATCAGCTATCAGGGCGCTTTTCGGGTATCCTAGCTTTATTATTTGACTAACTAGCCTGTCGTAGAGTTTGTTGATGATAATTATTATATGTACCGGGTGTTTTTTTTAGGCCTGTGGTTTTCAATCTGGCCACACTATTTTCGGTGTTAGTCTTTTTTATAACTGTCGCTTGATTTATGCTCGGCTTGGTTTGCCATTTTATAATGCACAGACTTACTCTGGAGCAACGTTTGCATATCATACTTGTTACCTAAATAATGATTCGGTTCGAGCGAAGCATTGCGCGCTGCGTCCAATACGAGGGTTGCTATATATATTCCTGGCCTAAGCAATACTAAGTTTTGTTTGGCGCCATCTGACAGTTTGACATTTTTGTAGCATAAACGTACTTAGCACGTTTTGACGTACGACCATCATTTGTGTTGTTTAGAGTAACTTTGTTTAGAGTAACTTGAAAAAAATCAATTTGGCAAAAAAATGGAATTAACTCGTGAACATTTACGTGCGACAATTTTTCACAACTTTCGAAGTGGATTATCACGACAAGTGTGCATCGATGAACCTAAATCTTTGTATGGCGATGAAGCACTGTGAAAAGCTGGTTTAATGAATTTAATCGTGGCCGACGCTCGCTCAAAGACGAAGGTCGTCCAAAAAACGGCCGTTGTGCCAGACAACATTGATGCCGTGCGTGAACTGTTAATGCAAGGTCGTCATGTGACATACAGTGAGATAGAGGCATCCTTGGGCATTTCTTCCACCAGCATACATTCGATATTGCATAAACACCTGGCCGTAAAAAAGGTTAGTTCTCGTTGGATCCCGCACAGTTTGACAATCGCTTAACAAAAGGCTCGTGTCGATTGGTGCAAAGAAATTTTGAAAAAATACGATTGCGGTGCTTTAAAAGACGTTTATAAGATCGTCACAGGTGACGAATCGTGGATCTATGCGTATGAGCCCGAAACAAAACAGCAATCGACCGTGTGGGTCTTCGAAGACGAGCCAAATCCAACAAAATTTGTTCGTGAAAGAAGCACTGCGAAGCAAATGGTCGCCTGTTTCTTCGGCAAAACTGGTCATGTGGCGACTGTTCCGCTTGGACAACGTAGGACGGTCAATTCTGAGTGGTACACCACAATTTGTTTGCCTGAATTCTTAGGAGAAAGCGTCTTTTTGACCGGCCAAAACGTCGAAATGATGGGTCATCCGCCGTAAAGCCCTGACTTGACACCCAATGACTTCTTTTTATTCCCGCACATCAAGAGTTTAAAAGCGTTTAAATACCATGTGTTTGGAGGTGTCTCAATCGGAGTAAAAAAAGTGGTTTGAGCACATGCAAAAGTGTATAAATCATGCTGGAGAATACTTTGAAAAACAATAAAACCATTTTTGATGATAAATATTCGCTTTTTTATTATAAGGCCAGAGAAATATATATAGCAACCCTCGTATTTGCTTGAAATAATCGCCTAACAGAGTCGGTAATTCGAGCAACCATGGATCGGTTTCGCAGCATGCGAGCTCTAACACATCAGCTGAAACGATGAGCAATTTGACCACTCAAGATGTCGAATTGATGGGCCATCCACCGTACAGCCCTTATTGGGCACCCAATGACTTCTTTTTATTCCCTAGCATCAAGAAAAAAATGAGTGGTCAACGTTCATCATCGCGCGAAGCCATGTTTTGGAGGTGTCTAAATCGGAGTGGAAAAAGTGCTTTGAAAATTGGTTTGTGTGCATGCAAAAGTGTATTGATCTTAAAGGAGAATATTTTAAAAAACAATAAAACCATTTCCAGTGATAAATTATTGTAATATTATTGCCGGACTTGAAATATAAATAGCAACCCTCGTTTTCGGCGCGTTATAGCGGACATACGGCCCCTAATGTTGCAAACTTGGGCCTCTTGGCTGGAATTTATTCGAGCCAGCCGTGGCAGCCACTTGCCCGAAATCATTTTTTAAACATAATGGCAAACCCTAATAATAAAGCTTAATTATTGGCCATAACATTAAAATATACGCGTTTTATTTCTTCTTGAAAATCACACGTCTACAGAATCACCCTTTAATTTATAGGGCCTCCGACCCGATCAATATGCCGATTTGATTATTATACACTCCATCTTATGGTAGAGGGTAGCAAAATAAAAAACGCCAAAAACTCGTATGTGTGCATTAGTGTATCTCGAGTAAATGGGAATTTTCATGACGTGTGCCACAAAACGACACCTCCATCTAGATGTGACAAACAACTGCACAAAGCCATAATACCGCATCACCACCGAGTGGTGATGGTATTAAAACGGCTACGACCCAATAAAAAATAGGGTCTCCTTGAATCTCAAAAAGAATGTGGCTCTGTGTGATTTCTTGTAAATCTTTTTCCCCGGTTACAAGCTAAACATTGTGTAGGTTTTGAGACGTGTTTTTCCACAAAATTCCGTTAGGTCCGGGAAAATGTTTTTATTTTCCCTTCTTATCAACAGATTAATACATGTCGTTGGAGTGCCTTTGCTCGGCGTTGTTTTTCTTTTTTTTGGCCGACGTCATACCCCAGTGTTTAGATGTGTGCCAGAGAAACTGTTGCTTCAGGGATATCCAATCCGGCCGCCCATTCCAATCGCCTTTCATTGCCATCCTTAGCAGACATTAAAACAAAAACAAAAATAAAACCCCAAAAAACCTGCGATGTGAATATAAACGATTACAACGAGCAGAAAGAAAAACACAAGAACGACGACGCGTTTTATAACTGAAAACAGAAGCCATGCTGGAATATCCGTAATTTAGGAAGGTTGCAACAAAAAAAAACCCCATGCCATGAATGGGCGCTTGGGCGGGCGTGCTTTCGTTTGCTGGCGTTGTTGTTTTAATATCCTGCTGTTACAGAATTAAAGCCTTTTTTACGATGCCTGCCTGTGTACTTTGTGGCCGGAACGTTATTGCCGGTCCTTTCACAATTTGTGGATGCACCGGTGGCGGTGTGTTCGGAGGAAGGTGTTCTTTGTCTGGTGTTATGGAACAATTTGCTTACCTTCGGTATAAGCGGCATGCTTTCCATTAATGTGACTTTGTAGAACTGGGTTTTCTGTGACGTATCCTTCATGTTAACCACATCGAGAAACTTGAGGGCATTTACCGCAGGATCGCTGAAAGTGAAAGCAAAACAAAAAAAGAATAAGAAGAGGACAATAAACAAAAGAAACCAAATAAATATTTGAAAAGTATAATTTGACAATGCTTTTATGTCTGTAACGGCCGTGGGACCATTAAAACACTCTCGGCCGCCACTCTTAAGCAGTCATACTTTTAAACCCGAATAAAAGACATTATCACGAAATTCCAAAGAAACATTAACTTTGTGAAAAGTTTCATTTTAAAATAACAAAGACGAGTTCGGAAGTGGTGAGGGGGCTATTTTTTAAACCTTTACTTGGACAAATTATGCAATACGTTAAACTTGGGCAAGGAGAGGGATGAGGTTGGAAAGGATTGGAAAGGAAAATACAGTAGCATCATACAGGTGTTGCGGTATTCTAAAATGAGCTTCACTCAGCTCGTCCGTTATGCTGGATAGGCAAAAAGCATAGACGGCAGCCATTCTTTTCAAATCTTCATAATGGGTTTAATTTACATTGTCCATTGAACGATTCAAGAAGCCTACAATAGTTCACACTAGAAGTGAACTACTTAGCATCTAGCGAACAATTAAAAAACACTGATGGATCTAAACTAAACAAAAGGAGCGTGCTTTTCAATCCACACAAGAGAACTAGAATTATATCTAAATACTAGACTACTAGATCATTGCAGCGATTTTCAGGCAAAAATCATGGCGTTCGAAAAAGTGGCGTAATGGACGATACGAAAAGTCAAACTCGCTATGTGGTTATGACAACCAAGCAAGATGTACATGTCCTTTAGAATCAATAACACTGTTTGGCAACAAAATCCTCTTTTGGACAAAACCAACTGATCCTTATGTAAAATGAATACGAATTGAGTATCCGTTTTGGTCCATCATGTTAAGTTTTCGAGATATCATGAAAATTAAATTTTTCTATTTTTTTCATTTATTTGCCTTATCCAATTCACTTGAAAATGAGCAAAATTAATTGGTAAGAAATGTATCTTTCATGTAATTTAGTAATCGAATAAAAATTGGGGAAGTTACAGCCAAAAGAAATGATTTTATTTTGTTGAAAATTTTTGTTGGCAACTGTTACCTGTACCCCAATTCTGGAGTTCCCCAACAGTTTTATAAATAACGCACTGTAACGATTTTAATGCGTATATATATGTTTTTTTTGATAGTTCAATTGCCTGAGTTATAGGAGTTTTTGTAGAAAATCTAAGGTTTTTTTTGGGAGAGTACCAGAATTGGTGTACAATTGGCAAGTCAATAACTGGTAAGAACTGCATCTTTCAATTAAATTTATAAAAATATGAGGGCGACCGCAAAACTAACTGGCCTGGCACATTTTCTGTTTTACTAGCATTTTTTGTTTTTTTAAAAGCAATCTTTTATAAGCCATCTGTCAAAATTTCCGAAATATTTAATGATTATTTTCTTTGTTACAGGTGATTGAAGTAAACAAGTTTTATAATTTTTGAAAAATGGAAAATAAAGAGTTTCGTGCGGTAATTAAACACTTTTATATGAAAGGTTAGGTACAATTAATCAAAGATGAATTGGATTCTGTTCATGGTTATAATGCACCATCATACTCCACCGTGAAATCCTGGGTTCAACAATTTAAAATGGGTCGTTCAAGTACGGAAGATGAAAAACGCTCTGGAAGACCGAAAACTGCTACTACTATTGAAAACATGAGAAAAATATTTAATGAAGTGACTAAAGATAGACGAATAAAGCTCAGAGAACTTGCTGATATTGTTAAAATACACGAAAAACAAGTTTGGAGTATTTTGCATGATGAACTCCACATGAAAAAGCTATCCGCAAGAACGCTGCCGCTTTGTTGACTTTGCCCCAAAAAATCGTCCGTTGGACCAATTCCGAGGAGCTTTTAGCGATTTATCAGCGTAATCCAATAGAGTTCTTGCGCCGATTCATAACTGTTGATGAAACATGGATCCATCACTACATCCCAGAATGCAAAGAACAGTCAAAACAATGGATATGGATGGAAGCTGGTAAAAGTGGTCCCAAGAAGGCGAAAACTGTTAGGTCAGCAGGAAAAGTAATGGCCACAGTATTTTGGGATGCAAGGGGTATAATATTTATTGATTATCTTGAGAAAGGAAAAACTATAAATAGTTAATATTATTGTGCATTATTGGATCGGTTGAGTGAAGCAATCAAGATAAAACCGCATTTAGAAAAAAAAAGTTCGTTTTCATCAAGATAATGCTCCTTCACACACTGCATTTTTAACTCAACAAAAACTGGCCGAATTACGATTTGAAATTGCTCCGCATCCACCATATAGTCCAAATTTAGCTCCTTCTGATTAGTTATTGTTTCCAAAGTTAAAAAAAATTCTCGGTGGCAAAAAATGTTCATCCAATAGCGAGGTTATTGCTGAAACTGAGGCATAGTTTGAAGGTCTTAAAAAATCTTATTTTTCGGATGGAATTAAAAAACTTAAAAAACGTTTGATGAAGTGTATTGAGTTGGAAGGAAATTATGTTGAAAAATAAATAATAATAATTCCAAAAAAAAACGGTTCTTGTTATGTTAGGCCAGTTACTTTTGCGGTCACCCTTAAATCCAGTTCACCAAACCAAGTGAAATGAATTCAAATTTAAATTCAACGTATAGCCAACACTCAGCGGCTGTATGTCCATACTGATTTGAAGCCCTGGTGCTTTAAAAGCCACATATTTAAACCGATCAACTTAAATATTGATTACAATTTTTTACTCTATTTTACAGTTTTTATTTTTTTATTTTGCTTTAAAGCTAACGCCTAACAAATTAGCTGGTGTTATATAAAAGATTGCCGACTTTTACATGAATATTAATAGTTTTGAGTTTGTAACCCTCTCAATAAGGTCGTAGCCATTGATTTTATAAAAGCTAAGTGTTATAGCTAAGTTCCTTAATTAAATTACTTTGCGCTTAAAATTAATTCAAAACTCTTTAGTTATCTATCTCTTTCTATCTTTTTTTTCCTATTCTACCTTCTGACACTTTTTTGTTTTTTGTTCTTTTCTTTTACCAACTATGCTTTCTATGACATCGACGAAGTGAATGGGAAAAGTTGCAGCATCAGCAATATTGTCTTTCCTTCCTGTTAAAAGTTCAATGATATTGATTTTTTGGTGAGAATGTCACGACACAAGACGACATCGTCGTTATTATCGTGAGTAACGTTTATTGTAGTTACCGGAAGCGGATATGGCGCAAGTGTTACTGCTGTTGGCGCTAATGAACGTTCGACTGGGCCGCCATAAAAAGGGAACGAAAAAGGTATGCTACTGAAAATTGTAAAAAAGGAGGTTACTAGTGCGACAGGTGGTATTTTTATAAAGGTACCTACTGTTACGGCTGCTGCTACTGAACAACATACGATATTACAACATGACGGAACGTTATTTTCTATACAACTCTAGCTCTTAATAAGTCATCTAATAGGCCAATGCGGATCGCAAGTAAAACAAGGTTCAAATCCGGGTAAGAACATCCACAACTTTTCATTTTGTAAAAGCCGGCAAGTTTATAGTTACGATATATAAATTTAATCTAAGTAAAAACTTGTCAGCAATATGCATTAGCCATTCAGGGACAGTTGGTCCCGGTCAGAATTGCATCTAGAACATCTTATCGATTCAAGCCAAGTTCTCCGTTTGTTCCTAAGTGAAATGTTTGGGCAAATCAGTGTGTGTTTAATTGGAGCAGAAGTTGTGGAGTGGGAAATAATCTTAAGTAAATCGAACTGTTTTTACGCAGATTTCATTTAGAGAACACTATTAAAAGCCGATATGTAACTAGAGGTTACATATCGGCTTTGTTGTGGACCACATGTTGAGCTAAAACTAGAGTGTCCAAAATTGAAACCGAAAACCTACATTGTGGTTTTAAAGAACAAGCTCGACAATCGGTTTCTCAAAATTGCTAAAACCCGACATGTCGGTTTACCAGGTTATTTGCTGTCGGGTTTTCAGTTTTTTCGTAGTTGAATGTAAAAGCAAAAAAATCCATAATTTTTAAATACGGAATACGTAACTATCAAAAAGATCTAGACCCATCTTTTCCTGCACCGATCGACTCATAATCACCACATGATTCTATTTAAAGATATCTGTTTGCCCGTCCCTCCGTTCGTCTGCTGTCTGTCTAAAGTTTTCAAACTACAGGTTGTAATTGTTGAAATTCATGAAGTTTGGCTGAAGTTAGTTTTTTTTTGACAAAGCCTGTTGACTTTCTTGAAAGGCGGCTAAACTTAAGATATAAAGGGTGTCCCAACTTCAAAGTCAATTTTTTGCCCAGCTCAATTTGACATTTCGTTGTTTCATTGTTTGACAAATTCAACCATGAAGAGGTACACAATTGAGTAGCGCGTTAAGATTTTTGAAGCCCTTTACGAAAATGGGCATTCAAATCAAAATGCGTTTCATGCACTTCGTGATTTTCTTGGTCAGCATAATCAACCAAATGTGTCCACAACCAAAAGTATCGTGCTCCAATTAAAGCACCGGGTCTGTAGGAAATGTGAAAATACCTGTGCATGATCTCCCAGTTCGTTCATTGATGTTGTTCGCGATAGTGTGGCAGAAGAGCCGTCAACCTTGACTCGTCGTCGTGCCCAACAATTGAACATCTCACCCACATCACTGATGCGAATTTGAATTTATACGCTAACAGGGTTTAATTGACTCAAGAGCTGAAGTCTACTGACCATTTCGAGCGTCGTCAATACGCCATATGGTTGGTTGAACAGACTGACGTAAATAGTAACTTTACAAAGAAAATCATCTTCGGCGACGAGGCACACTTGCACCTCAGTGGATTCGCTAACAAGCAGAGTTGCCGCATTTGTAAATCTACGAGTGATTGTTGAAAAGCCGATGCATCCCAAAAAGTGACTGTTTGGTGCGGATAATGGGCTCGCGGCGTCATCGGGCCATACTTCTTCGAAGATGAGGTCGGCCAAGCGGTTACCGTGAATAGTGTTCGCTATCGCAAGATAATAACAGCTTTCTTGTGGCCAGAAATTTAGGATATGGACGGATGGTGCCACTTGCCACAGAGTCAACGAAACAATGTTTTTTTGCGCGAGAAGTTTAACGGCTGTGTTTTCTCACGTCGCACAGAGGGGTCAAATGTACCAAGAGTGAGGATTAATACAAAAGCTGAAGTTTATGTTACACCGTCATATTTGGTATTGGGTAAAAGTGAATAAAATTCTACATCACTAATTGCTAAAATTACTGCTCTGAGTAATTTACTTTATTTGCAGTGAGCGGTCAAAGTTAAACAATTTTTACAAATTTAGCGTGAATTGGCAAAAATAGAAAATTGAGATATTTCGACTTCTTATAATTGTTACTAAGTCTTCTAAAAATAAAAATTTTACAATGGAACCATCAACTTCAGGTATTTGGGTATATAATTAAATAAATTTTGTTTAGATAAATGTTTTGCAAATATTTTTAATGTTTTTTTTAAAAGTGCTCCATATATGTGGTATTTTCGATATATACATTGAGTTTTAACAAGTTTCTGGGCGAGACCAAGCAAATTTTATTAAATGCTCTAATAATATGATATATCAGCTTATATATCCAAAAAAAAATCTTGCGGATTTACTGCGTTTTTTTACTTATTTAAGTTATTGTGAAAGAACTCCAGTTGCTAAAAACATATGCTGAAAACAAACAAAAATTCAACTTGTTTGTTTCTTACTCTCTTTTGTGTTTATTTTCGGTATTAAAGTTGTTGTTGTTAATAAGTTTGGTTTCCATTAGAGATGGGTGCGTGAGTTAGTTTTGACTCACGCTCACTTACGAAAAAAAGTTCTGTTTTAATTACAAGGAATAAAAATTTTCACATATGTCCATGCTATAATGGCGTTATTAGTTTAAAGTTCACGGAATTATCACCGAAACACTTAGGGCCAATATTTTAGGCCCAACAATAGTTAAATGAAATTTAAACTAAATATCTAGTTTTCATTTTCACCAACACAATATTTAAATTTAATTTTAATCGCCTCATTACCTCATTTAAATACGTAATAACGCACAAATTTGTCATGAAGTTACGTTCATATACATATGTATATGAATTTCGCGAATATTATAAATCAATGAAAATAAATCACAAACTAATATTAGTGATGATTGATGGCAAAGTATGTAATGCTATTACCGAAACAACCTCCACACAAAAATGTTACGTTTGTGGTGCTACGAGCAAAGATTTTAACTGTATTGATCAAATGATTACCAGAAGTGTAAACAAGGATACGTATCAGTTCGGATTATCTATTCTCCATGGCTGGATTAGGTTTTTTGAGTGTCTTCTGCATGTGGCATATAAATTACCACTTAACAAGTGGCAAGCTAGATCAGATAATGATAAACAAGTTGTTAAAGACACAAAAACTAGAATTCAAAAAGATTTCAGAGAAAGAACTGGATTGATCATTGACCAATCAAAACCAGGCTTTGGCAACACAAATGATGGCAATACCGCGAGAAGGTTTTTTCAGAATGCAGAAGTTTCCTCAGAAATAACACAACTGGACCTAGAGCTAATTAACAGAATGCACATAATACTTATTGTCGTGTCGTGTGGCCACGAGGTAAATAGTGAAAAGTTTAGAGACTTTGCTCACAAGACTGCCAGGCATTTTGTTGAAAAATATCCATGGTATAAAATGTCTACTACCCTTCATAAATTTTTTATTCATGGACCGGAAATAATATCTAATGCCCTTTTGCCGATTGGTCAGCTTTCAGAGGAAGCACAAGAGGCTAGAAACAAAGATTTTAAAAAGTATAGGGAATACTTTGCTCGTAAATCCAGCCGAGAAAAAACTAATGAAGATATATTTAATAGATTTCTGCTTACTTCAGATCCATTCATTACCAGCATGAGTAAAACTAGTAGAAAAACAAAACCACACAAAATACCACAGTTGGCATTGGAATTATTAATTCTACCCGAAGAAGGCGACAATGATGATGATGAAGAAGAAGAAGAAGATGATGATGATGATGATGATAATGATGATGTTGACTTTTATCACAGTAATACCTAAAATAGGTTTAAATGCATATTTGTACATATTATTTTTCTTCTATTTTTTAAATAAAAAAAATATTGTCTATCAATTTTTTATCAAAAACCATTTTTTTTTACTAAATAATGTATAGTTATTCCAAAGAAATATAAATATCAATAATAATGGGCTTCCCTGAATTAATCCCCACTTTACCTATATCTGACCCCACTGTGCGTCGTTTCGATATTAATTGGCCGCACCGATCATGTGATTTGACACTGTTGGACTTCTTTCTTTGAAGACATTTAGAAAAAAAAAGTGTAGCACAATAAGCCAAGAAATAAAGGATGAGATAATGCGGCACATTAACGACATCGAACCTCTATTATCTCTGAGAGTCATTGAACCGGATCGAGGTTTGCTACCGAAACCGTGGATAGCATTTAGCAGATATTTTGTTTCATACATAATTGTCATAGATCCTTCTATCACAATTAACAATATTCAGATAATTCTCTGAAAACTTTTTGTTTGATTTACAATTAACATCGTGCGTTTAAGTTGGACAACCTTTATAAGGTTAGGGCACTGGAATAATCCGGTAATGTTAGGACAAAAAATTTTAGAAAGAAAACTAGTAGTGTGGTCTTTATTTCATGATTGAGGTTTCTGCATCTCGTGTATGCCATTAGTACAATCGAATGTTGGTTAGTTTTCTGTAACGTTCTGTTCTGAAACTGAATTATCGGCAGAAAATATAAATAATCCGAACCTCTTGGAAAGAATTTTCGGATCTAAAAGTCCACATGCCGCACTTGATAAGCGCTTGTCTATGATTTAAATGTTATTTTTTTTTCGTTGAACAAGAGTGGTTTGTAGTGTTTTAGATCTAAAAACTTTTTTTTTTGATGGTTCGGATACATGGTATGTTGCACCGATAATACAGTTCCAATAACTACAAACTACAAAGCACGAAGTTACATTCGGTTGTACTAATGGAATGCTCAAGGTGTGTGTAACCTCAATCTTTCAGTTGGCAAAAAACAAATCGGTTGTGCCACAAATCTAATCTCAGCGAGCTTAAGACGAAATTTGAGAGCTTAAGCTACAGAATCGCTGCAAGTCCTTCTCAGTTTACTGCCGATTGATGTTGTGGCCAGAGAGGGTGCATGCAGATCGGTACCCAGTAAACCAAATTTGCTGACAATGTCTTATATCAGACATTTCTGAACAATATCGAGAATTCTTACCGAAATCGTTACGAATTCTGTTCGGTTTTTCTGCGGATTTTATTTTTCAGAGAAGTAGTTCAGAATTCGTGTCAACCCTCTCATATGTTTTTCGTTACGAACTCGGTAAGAATTCTGATCCGACATCGGAATATTTTGCCGATTGTCGTACAGAATTCTGACCGAATGCTGAACGTTTGGTTTGCTGGGTAGTATGATTCATTTGCCTATCACTGTGGAGGTACAAAAACAAAAAAAAGAAGCATGATGAAATGGCAAACCATTCTGAATATTTTAAAAAGTGGAGGTCATTGTCAAATTGTACAGTTTCTGTGAGATTGGATTAAAGAAGCAATCACTACTATCAGGCCATCTTTCGCCACTTTTTCCAATCTGCGGACCACCGTGCGTATGAGTATTTTTAATTATAAAAGGTGATTAATTTTGAGGTTCCCTACTTTTTTTAAAGAAAAGAACACAGAAAATTAAAATTAAATGGGGAATGTTTACTATTATTTGAAAGAACATCCTTTGGCATTAATTTTTTGACGATTATGTCTATCAAAATTTGGCCGCGGCGACGTCTCAGATGGTCCATCCGTTGAGTCCAATTTTGATGATTCTATCGAGCATTTCGACTGGTTACGAATGACACTCGTGATGTTTTGCTCCAAGGCCTGAATCGAAGCGGGTTTGACCGCATAAACTTTAGACTTTACATATCCCCACAGGAAAAAGTCTAACGGTGTTAAATAACACGATCTTGGTGGCCAATCGACCGGCCCAAAATGTAAAATTATCTGCTCACCAAAGAGTTCTCTCAGTAAATCCATTAATTGATGCGATGTGTGGGAAGTGGCGCCGTCTTGTTGAAACCAAATGTCGCCGAGATCACGAGCATCAATTTCAGGCATCAAATAGTCAGTTATCTTGGCGCACGATAACGGTCACCATTGATGGTTACGTTCTCAAAGACAGCATTTTTGAAGAAATATGGAAATAAGGCCCACAAACCACATCAAACCGTTGTTTTTTCTGGATGAAGTGGCAGTTCTTGAACCTCTTATGGTTGCTCTTCGTCCTGCGGTAATTTTGCTTGTTTACATACCCATTGAGCCAGAAATGTTGGCCGATTATGTAGACCATAAGTTGAACGTAGTGCACGAAACACATTCCTTACAGAACGTGAAGATTTGTAGTAAAGTTGAACGATTTGTAAACGGCGTTCAGGCGTAAGCCTTTCCATGATAAAATGGCAAACAATACTAAGCAAAAATAACATGACAGCATGACACGACTCAGGCGTGATCTGTCAAAAAATGACTATTGAAAAAAGTATCTCTACTTTGATCACCCTTCTTTTCAACTGAATGTAAAACAATCGATAGAAAATTAATGCTGAGGTTTCAGACAACTTTTCACACTTGTTATGTCCAAAAAATATTTAAGGGAATTAATTCCAGAATTCCTAAAAGATTACAAACAAATTTTAACACTATGAGATTTCACTATCCTTATAGTATGTGCTTGCTTATGAGCACTCGATATAGGGATTTCAAAGGTTTTTAAAAAGACGCATGCAGGACAATATTGGTTTTACAGGTGTCGGTTGTCTAGAGGGCTTCACGCTTGTTTGCGTAAACTTACGCTAATTTCTGTGAATTTTCAGTTAAATAAAAGCAGCCAGTTAAGAATGTCATTATAAGTTTGCCTAATTACCCAACTGTGCTTTGAGTTTGTGGGCTGTTGTCGCGCAAGAAACCAAACTAATTCGTACCTGAAACTTCACGGCTCTGAGAAGTTTATATTCCAAGCCCAAAATACACAACTTCTCAGGTGTAAAAGAACCATTTGTATAATTTTTTATTTACTTTTTAAGATAATCTTTCCACGAACATTTAAAGTGTCAGTAACACCAAAATGCAAAAGAAAAAAAGGAAAATACAATAACATTTAATTTGTGATACTTTCATACTGAGTGTTCTTTCGCATTGAAATCATGGACATTTTATGTGCTAGAGTTATGCCAGTTAGTAGAGAATGGTAGTTGGATAGTAGTAGTAGCAGTAGTAGTGGTACAGTATAATACCAACAAATTAGTAAGCATAATTGGTACTGGTATAAAAATTAATCACAATTTTGCGTCCAAAGCCCACTGATTTAGCTGTTAGAATGGTAATTCGAAATTCTTTTGGAAATGTTTATGACAATTTCAAAAGATTAAGAAAGAAGCAAAATACAAAATACAGGGTAAGCTATTAAAATGTTTTTTTGATACGGCTGAAAAAATAGTATTGACAATTTTTCCAATGGGCTAAAGATTGTTTCTCAGGCAATGAAGAATTTTGCCGAAAATCGTGGTCAATAAGCAAAATTGCCGCAAATGGGGTTCAGAGAACCAACACCTGACTATTGAGAGGCCGATACATCCACAACGAGTCACTGTTTGGTGTGGATTTTGTGCTGGCGGCAACATTGGCCAATTTTTCTTCGAAAATGAGCAAGAAGCCTCCGTTACCGCTAACGATGAGCGTTACCTTTTCAATAAAACCAGATATGTGAAAAAATTATCAATACTTTTTTTACAGCCGATTCCAATTTAAAAATTTAGGTCGCCCATCCTGTATTTTGTTATTCTTCTCTGAGAAATGTGACAGGGTGACCAGATTAACACAATAGAATATCTAAATTGAATGATATTGATTTAGGCAATGATTATGGCTGTGTTTTAAAGCCGTCTTAGCTTTGCTAGAAAGGGTTCAAAAAACCGGGGTTTTCTGAAATACGTCATTTCGAGTTTTTTTTTCAAAACCGATTGTCTGGCTTTTTTAAAGTTAAAGACCGGCATAAACCGCCATTCCGGTTTTAGTCTTTTACTTTCGAATCGAAAAAATATTCCATCGGAAGTGAAGTTATTTTGCCCTTTAACTGGCTCTACATGTGAGTAGATTTTAAAAATAAGGTCATATTTGAAATTTTATTTTTTTTGGTACACATAAGTCCATGTTTAAATGGGCCAGATTGTCAGGCATAGGTACTGTCAAACAAATTTAACTAAACTTACAAAATGATTTTATTTTGAGCTTCGTAAGAAAATTGTTTAGCTCGTTTGTTTTTTATGTTTAGCTCGTTTGTTTTATTTCGGTCTGTTGCTTTTAACTTTATAATTACTTTTAAGCAATATTTTTAGGCCCAGATAATTTGTATCACAAAATAAGCGGTCTAAGATTGGTTGTTTGTCTATCGTTAAATACCATACCAAAATTGATTGAAATCGGAGATTTTAGTAGTGTTTTAGGTTAAGCCTCCGTAAATAAGAATGGATAGCCAAACAGCCGGTACACTAAAAGGTGGCTCTATTCTTTAATTAAAAATTATGAATTTTTTCCTACAGCAACCAAACCGAAAACCAGAAAACCCGACAGTAAAAACCCGGGTAAGCCGCGACGTCGAGTTTTACTTATTTTTGAGAAACCGACAGTCGCTTGGACATAAAAACCGAGATGTCGGTTTTCAATTTCGGTTTGGACACTTAAGTGCAGTAGGACCAGCTTTGTTACAACCATATCATCGCGAATATTGGCCTCGAACTCGTTCAAAGTGTTTCGCTTTTAGTAGAATAAGAACTTGACGTAACCCTAGAGAAAATAACGGTCCCTTATATATTCATTTTAACCGCAGCTCAATTATATATGGATGTTAGCGATCCCTGATAACATAAAGTCGGATAATATCACTCTTCACCAAGGATGACAAGAGATGACAAACACTTTCAGCGCCGAGTAAGCCTGACCGACATTTTCACCGTCCAATAAAATAACTCACGATAGACACCCGATCCCACGACAGCTTCTGGCTACTGCAAACATATTTCCTCCAAAAAAAAACATTGCGGAATAAATATGTAAGCTTCTTTAAATCAAATGAAATGCACGTTGCGTGTTGTGTGTCGTGTAAGTGTGTCCTCACACTTCGACTTAATACTTCACATGGGCAAAATCAATCAATGTTTCGTATATGTGACCCGGCCTATAAAAAGGTGGCTTCTGACTCCAAAAAAAATTTTCCACTTTTTTTTTGGTTTCAATAGTTTTTAAGACGATCTTTCACGTGGTGAAAACTAGAAAGTCCCTATTCACAAGCGACACACGTCCTACTCATTCAGCATTGCTTTTAAATCTGAGAACTCACACGATTTTTTTTCGGTCAGAAACTGGTTCAATGTTCTAGAACTGAATCGCCACTTCTGGGCCTGCAAGCTATTTATTACAAAACAATATATTTATTACCCAAGCTACAATTATTACCTGATCACCAATTGATTTATTTTCAAATACCTTACCACGGACGTATGAGTGTTATTAATTAGGGGTATTTAAGTAAAAAATTCATCTCTTGCTAGCCTTTCAAGATAAATTAATAAAATCCGTATCGCATTAAAGCTAAGGTTTCAGACAAGGCTTCACGGCCCAGATACATTACTTATGACACCACAGGTACTCTGGAGAAGATCGCATTCAATCCAATTAATTCCATGATTGAGTCGCTTCCATTATTAGTTCGGTACATTTTTATACTGATGTAAAACTAAGTCCAACTACAAAATCAACTAGGATTAAATCGCCACTTTTAGGCCTGCTTCGTTACTGGTCGCTACTACACACAAATTTCCCCAAACAACATATTTATTACAAAAGCTACAATTACTGTCTGATGACCTTTTGATTTATTTTTAAATATATGTACCACCGTGCGTATGAGTGATATTATTTATGGATAGTTTTTGTAAAAAAATCATAAGCCAACCTTTCGCGAGAATTTTATAAAATCCGTATAACATAATGGTTTCATTTTCTGGCGATGGCGACTAGGACTGAATCACCACTCTTGTATTCTAAATACTCTACGAGTATTAATTACCAAAGGTACATTTACAATCTGGTCTCCTATTGATTTATTTTCAAATATATGTGCCACAGTGCGTATGAGTGTTATTAATTATAAGTATTTTTAGTAAAAAAATCATAACCAACCTTTCGAGAGAAATTAATAAAATTCATAAGAAATTAAAGCTTAGTTTTTAGACAGAAAACCCCACTCGAGTAACAGCTCTAATTATACCACCGGTAATCTGCAGAAAGGCCACATTCAAGCTAATTTTTTTAAAATACTGCAATAAAAAATTGGCTCTTTTTTGTTATGGTATAAACTAAAGGTCCCAAATTGTTGGCACGCTACTGTATTCAATATATATACGAGTATAAAGAGAGTAAGAGTATATCTGTAGTTATGGAGTTGTACACTTACACAAAGTATTTAATCAACTGCAATAGCTGAGCTGTTGGCCGTGCTGTTGGATCTCGACTCACCAGCCGCGATGTGGCTTCCTGCAATGGCACCGGCACTCGCGGCAACATCTTTTGTACGTTTTCATCCAGCTGAGCGTTATAAAATTAGAAATTAACAATGCAATGAAAAAGTAGTAGACATTGGTTGTTAGTGCGACGAGAGCCACAGCAAATCATCGCAAGAAAAGAACAATTAAAGCAAACGTGAGGGAAAACACAGACGAGGAGAATGCAGAGAGAGAGAGGGAGAGAGAGTAATAGAGGGAAGAGAATTCATTAGTAATTTGATAAGTGAATGCATAATTGATTGAAAAGCTTCACAGGACTCAGTCATTAATCGTTAGTGTGTATGCGTGCGGTATGTTGGGTAAAATGAGCGGGCTTTGAGTGTGTCTGTGTATCGATTCAGCTGTATACGAGTATCGTTGTGTGTGTGCGAGTATGGTGTGACAAACGATGCGGCTTTAAAGCCATTATCCCGATTTGTTCGTATTACGTGTGCTTCATATTCTCTGCGGCCAGACGAATGTTGTGCTTGTGGGTTGTCTGTGTTTTTTTTTGGTAATTAACCATGCAGCCGTATGAATTGTATCCCACATCGTGTATGAAGTTCAGACAAGCCTTATCGATTTTTCATTAAAATCGATACTAGAATGAGGGAGGAATTTAAAGACGCTATAAAATTGATGCCAGAAATTTCACACTCAAATGTTTTATTTAAAGGAACAGCAGAGTCCAATAAAAGAAGATTTGTTTGCAGTTATAAAGAGATTTAAGCACGACTTTCAAACAGAACCCTTCTTTAAGGAACAAAAATAACGCTACACTACAACCCTATTCTACCTGTGGAGCTAAAGCATGAACACTTTCGAAAGCCTATAAAGCGATGCTTCGCCAAAGACGTCGTATAGACCACGAACAAAGCAAGAGCTGCATCCTGAACGAAAAGAAAAAAAAATGTGGTTGGGGTGACAATATTCGAAAAGCATCATAAAAGTGGAAAAATTTTGTCGAATTATTTTCATTTGGGTCGTGTCCCTTTATATTAATGAAATGTTATAAATGATTTTTGGTCGGTTTAGACTACTTTTTCGGTTAATTTCTTGTACTGGGTTACAAATAAAGGTTGGTTACATTTTAAGAGCCGATATTGAGTGTAAACCACACATAAACGGCAAGTTTTTTTTCTGCATATCATTTAATATTTCTAAATTTCCGACTGACTTAATTTGAACCATGGAAAGATACACAAGCGAGCAACGCGTTAAAGTTGTTCAGGCTTATTATGAAAATAAAAATCAATTTTCGAAGAAATCATCATCAGTGATGAGGTACATTTTCACCTCAGTGGATTCGTCAATAAGCAGAATTGCCGCATTTGGGCGAATGAGTGATTGTCGAAAAAACAATGCACTCATAAACAGCGACTGTTTGGTGCGGTTTAAGGGCTGACGGTATCATTGGGCCGTGTTTTTTCCAGGCAGTTCGTGTGATTGGTGTTCGCTATCGTCAGATAATGACGAACTTTTTATGGGCCGAATTGGAAGATATGGATGTGGACGATATGTGGTTTCAACAGGACGGTGCCACCTGCCGCATAGCTAACGAAACAATGGCTATTTTGCGCGACAAATCAACAACGGCCCTTAAAATTTAACCACCCTTTATTATTAGTTTAGTATAGATCTTTTAAAGGAAGATCAGAATATCTTCTAGATAAACTGGCCCTTTATCGTAACATTTTTAAAAAAAAATATATATATTTTAATAAAATTAAATAAAGAAGTTATGTTTATAATGGAAACCAAAATCGAAAAAGATGGTCTATTTATAAAAACGAATTTTTTTTCCAGCCATTTTATTAAATAACCTTCATTATTTCATTATTTGCCATTTTTTTGTTGATGAAATTTTATTCTTTATGGCACAAGGAATCCGAAGGAAATACATCTTTGCAAAAACGCTGGCTATGTGTTCAGATCGGCTACATATTTTTTATTCGGGCCGCAAAATACCGACCCATGCACTTATTCCTATCTACAAGTACTTTGTAGAGCCCATAAATACTATTACAACATTGAACACACCCATTTCAATAGTAGAACTGAACATACCCCGTTAATGTCATATGGGTTCTGAAAGCTAACCTTAATAGCGTAAGTCCGTAACGGGATTTTAAAATTGTTTCAACTTTCATCATGGAGTGGTCAGATAATGAGAACCGTATCGCTGTAATAGCGCATTTCAAGTGTGAAATGAAAAAAACGATATTTTCAAAACGCTCCGGCCACTAGGGATTAGCCGCATGTTCGTCTACCGATGCATAAAACTGTTTGAGGAGACTGGATATGTAAAAGACCGCCACCGCTCGGGGCGCCCATGCTCTGTTCGAACACCGCATGTCATCAAAGCCGTTAAATCAAGAATTCGCAGAAATCCGCTCCGAAAACAGAAAATCATGGCCCATGAGATGAATATCACGCAAAGTCCATGAGTCGAATCATTAAAAAAGACTTGGGACTTGCGGCTTTCAAACGACGTACCGGACATTTATTGACTGCAGCTTTAAAAAAAAATAAAAAATGCAAACGTCTTTTGGTAAAGCACGCTGATAACTTGCACAGAAAAATTTTGTTTACCGATGAAATAATTTTTACCGTTCAGGAAAAATGTAACAAGCAAAATGATAGAGTGTATGCGCAGTCATATGAGGAAGCATCTGAACTGATCCCAAGGGTGGAAAAGGGTCATCGCCCAGCTTCAGTCATGGTTTGGTGGGGTGTCTCTTACAATGTAGTCACTGATCTGCATTTCTACGAACAAGGAGTCAAAACATCGGTCAAAGTTTACCAAGAAACCGTTTTGGAAGCTGTTGTGAAGCCTCTTAACAATTCCCTGTTCCACAATCAGCCATGGACTTTGCAGCAGAATTCTGCTCCGGCCCATAAGGCTAAAACGTCCCAGACCTGGCTTCGAAACAATTTGCCAGCGTTCATTTCCTTTGAGGAATGGCCCTCAGACAGTCCAGATTTGAACCCATTGGATTCCAAATTGTAGACGGTTTTAGAGGACAAGGTTTGTCACAAAAGATACCCTCGCATTGGATCTCTTAAGACTGCTTTGGTTCGAGCCTTGGCCAATTTTCCAATGGACGAGGTTCGTGCAGCTATTGACGATTGGGCGCGTGTAAAGGCAAAAAGCGGACATTTCTAATAAGTAGATTATTTTTGGATATGCATCTATAAATATTTTACTAAATAATTATTATATCGAGCTCGAGGCCAAGGTTTCTTAACAACAAGAAACTGAGGTACTCGCTACGGAGTTATTTTGTTTAATTTAGTTATTCCTGAAGATGTTTAGTTATTCTGATGTACAAAGAGGAACGAAATATCGAATAAAGAGAAAAATATAACAAAAAATAATAACCTTGGCCTCGAGCTCGATATAATAATTATTTAGTAAAATTTAATATAAAGGCCGAATACAAAAATTAAAATTACGCATCAATAAATATATTAAAAAATATTTGGTCCAAAAACATTCAGTACTTTTTATTTTACAGCATAAAACATGTGTAACAGTATTTATGTCCCCACTAAGTACTTTATAAGTATATCAATCAATGACAGTCAGTCGTCATTAAGCGTAAATTGTGATACTACAAGCGGTTGTAATTAGTTTTTAATCGAATCATAGCTTAAGAGTGGTTAATAAGTCCCCTTGATTCAATCCCACACAAACCAGAGTGGCAATGGATTTAAACACTTGGCTACGGCATAGCTGCAGTTGTATTTCTCTAAAACAGTTTAAAAAGAATTTCTTCGTAGTTCGGTGATCACATTTAATTGGGATTGTTTGACAAAATTATATTTAAGTTTTATTAAGGTTATTTGAAAATAAAGTCCAAAATAGACCCCCTCTCTTCCTACCCAAAATACTTTTGCAACAAACTTTGTAAGAATTTTATGCAAATTATCTGTCTGTAATAGTTGAGTGGTTGTGTTTCTGAAGTTTTCCCCAAGTAAACATAACTTTTCCTAAGTCTTATCCTTTTACGCTTCTACTTATAGTATCATATTTTCTCCGGTGGTCCTTCCATCGGTGCTTTAATATAAAAGACCAACACTCTTGATAGTTTTTGTGTTTAAAAGTAAAGAAGTCATTGGAACTAAGAATGTTGTTAAAGCTGGAATGTGACAGCTGCAAATTTAAGGCCTGTGGACTCGAAATAAAACCAAATAATAATAGGCGAAGTCGACTACTTATGAGGAACATAAATACTGTTACGCACGTTTTATGCTGTAAAATAAAAAGCACTGAATGTCCACAACTCGAAGCAAAGCAGTCTTAAGAGCTCCAATTTGTTGGATTGTTGGGGTATCTTTTGGGACAAACCTTGTCCTCTAAAACCGTCCACAATTTGTAATCCAATGGGTTCAAATCTGGACTGCCTGAGGGCCATTCTTCAGAGGAAATGAACGCTGGCAAATTGTTTCGAAGTCAGGCCTGGGACGTTTTTGCCTTATGGGCCGGCACAGAATCCTGCTGGAAAGTCCATGGCTGGTTTTGGAACAGGGAATTGTTGATAGACTTCACAACAGCTTCCAAAACGGTTTCTTAATAAACTTTGGCCGATGCTTTGACTCCTTGTTCGCAGAAATGCAGGTCAGTGACCCCATCGTAACAGTATTTATGTCCCTACTAAGTATTATAAGTATAAGTGTACTCCTGTACTCCTGTACTTATATATGTGACAGCGCCTAGAGAAAGAGACCTAAGGGTAAAAAAAATCAATTTTCATTTTTTTTCTTTTTTTGATGTGGACAACATCTGAGCATCGAATGAGACCGATCCCATGCCCCAAAAGTATTCCCTCCCAGAGATAGCGCGTTTTATGAAAGTGAAGATTCTAAGCGCAAATAGAAAGGGATCTAATCTTTAAAATGGCTCTCCTAAAAAAATTGGTTAACCTTAGGTCCCTTTCTATTTTGCGCGTCACATACGCAGAAAAGCCACAACCGAATATTTTGGCAACCAAAGGTTAGTGATTTCACGTACTATCCATGTATTCCATCGCTACAACCAAATGTTGATTGTCAAACGGGAGGGAAATTACACTATCGGGTTATGAGACAACGTAGCGATTATCCTTACCAATTAAGATGATTATTGGAACTGAATTTGTACATGTATTGGTTGTTGTTCGGCATGTCTTTATGAACTAGACCTACTAGTGGTTACATTTTATGTTGTTTTTTATTTAAACGAACTAAACTGAAATGACGCATGGGATGAGGCCATTAAATTGACATTATCCACAACAAAACCTTCAAGGGTTTTCTTTAATTCAGTGTGAGATTTTTTTTTACGCGCATTTGAAGTTGGTAATTTTGGAACGCTGAAAAGTTAATTGAAAATTTGATAAAATAATGCTTATTTATTTTTATTATCCTCGAAAGTTGTGGTATCTTACTGTTTTTTGGGTCGAGGAATTCAGTTTTGATATTTATTTTAACCGAAAACTCACGCTCGATGGCGCTGTCATACAAACGGTCATATTTCTTGTAGATTTTCGTAGAAAAAACGGTGTATTGCAGTAACTAATGTATATAAGGGGTGTTTTTTATTGAGGTATAGAACTTTAAGTTGGCATCACTTTTTTAACTGGCGGCCATTTTGTCAGCTGTCAAGTGATTAATATTTAGTTTGGTTTGCCATTTCATCATGAACAGGTTGACAAAAGAACAACGCTTGCAAATCGTGCAAATTTATTTCGAAAGTAATGGTTCAGTTCGCGAAGTTCACCGCAAGCTCCGTCCATTTTATGGTCGACATAATCGTCCATCAGAGCAATTAATTCGGTTAACCATGGATCGGTTAACATGGACCATTGGATTATTTTCTTTAGGGATATGTGAAGTCGCTCGTCTACGCCAACAAACCAGAAACACGTTAGGGGACTTGGAAGCCAACATTCGTGGCGTTATTGCCAACATACGGCCCCATATGCTCGAAAAAGTGGTTGAAAATTGGACCTGTAGAATTGGCTTTATTCGAGCCAGTCGCGGCGGGCACATGCCCGAAATCATATTTAAACATTAATGGCATAAAATTATCCTTCCAATAAAGCCAAATTGATAGACATTAAAACGATTTTCTTGTGTTTTATTTCAATTCGAAGTTCTATACCTCAATAAAAAACACCCTTTACAACACAAAGGAAGACAGTTAAACATTGAAAAAAATCCAAATAAGATTCGAGGGTTGCTATTTATATTTCAGGTCCTGACAGTGTTCCCAGATGCAAACTGGAACTTCAATTAAAAACTTTGAAATTTTTTAGCACAATAGTTTTGCCATTAGAGGGAGAATTGTTTTTATTAAAGTGTTGAATAATTCATCTCAGTCAAAAAATGGAATTAGCCAGTGAACATTTTCGTGCGATGATTTTCGGCGTGGGTTCTCGAAACAAGAGTGTTTAAACCCACTTGTTTCGACTTTTGGCGACGAAGCACCATCAAAAACAACTATTAATCGCTGGTACCAAGTGTTCAGTCTCGGACGCCATTCGCACCAGAATGTATTCCGTGAAGGACGTCCAACTTCGGTCAGTTTGTCAGAAACCATCGGTGCTGTGCGTGAACTGATTAAGCAAGACCAACATGTGACATATCGTGAGATTGAGGCATCCTTGGGCATTAGTATGACAAGCATCAATAATATAATGCATGTTCATTTAGCCGTGAAAAAAATTTGTTCTCCTTAGATCCCACATATTTTGACGAATGCTCAAAAAAGGATTGTAGGGATTGGTGCAACAAAGAGATGTTGAAAAAGTACTAACTACGGTTGCTCAAAGGCAGTGTATAACATTGTCACAGGTGACGAATCTTGGATCTATGCATATGAACCCGAAACAAAACAGCAAAAGACCTTATGGGTATTTCAAGACGAGCCAAATCCAACAAATGAGTTTCGTGGTATAACCGACCATGTAGCCACAGTGCCCTTAGTGGAACGTAGGACGGTCAACTCTAAGTGGTATACAATCAACTATTTGCCAACAGTGTTCGAAGAAATGAGGAAAATAATAAGAGAAGACGGATCATTTTGTATCACAAAAATGCGAGTTCTCACACACCAGCTGAAACGATAAGCTATTTGAGCACTCAAGATGTCGAATTGATGGGCTATCCACCGTTCAGCCCTGATGATCAAGAAAAAAATGCGTGGTTAACGTTTTTCATCGCCCGAAGGAGCTGTTGAAGCGTTCAAAAATCATGTTTTGGAGGTGTCTCAATCGAAGTGGAAAAAGCGCTTCGAAAATTGCTTTGTGCGCATGCAAAAGTGTATTGATTTTAAAGGAGAATATTTTGAAAAACAATAAAACCATTTACAATGATAAATTATTGTGCTTTTATTGTCGGACCCGAAATATAAATAGAAACCCTCGTATAAAAAGATATTATACTTTTAAATAAAAAAGTTGTTTTGGGTTGTAATAAAAAAAATATTTTTTTCCAATAAAAAAAATGTTTTTTAATAAAAAAAAAAAATAATTTTTTCCAATAATAAAAGTAATGTTATCCAACAAAAAACGCAATTATTTGTCATAAAAATTGCATTTTTGTATAGCAACGTACTGAGAATAAAAAAATGTACTTCGTAATATCATAAGAAATATGCGTTATCAAGCGCTTCGGGATGTCAAGAAATGATGCATGGGCTAGGTTTTTAAACAAACTACCAGTTGGTGGCAAAAACTATTGGAAAATAACAAAGCGGATTAGGAGTGGAGATAAATCTATTAAATCATTAATTGTTAACAACCAGGAAATATCCAGTTGCAAAGAAAAAGCAGAGATAATTGCAAACCAATTTGCAAACGCTCATCTTACCACTAACAACTCATACAGCCCTGCAGAGAGAAAAGTTAGCCGTTTTATAACGTTAATAAATGAGAATAATATTTCTAACAGTGATCCAAATACTCTTACCACATATGAAGAAGTGCTATATTGCATTAAAAGTTTGAAGAATTCAAAAGCTCCAGGTATTGATCAGATAAGCAATGTTTTGCTTAAACAACTGCCTCAATCTGCTTATGAATATCTGGTAAATCTGTTTAATTTCAGTTTAAAAAATGGGCATTTCAAAAATGTTTTCAAATTGGCTAAGGTTATTCCTGTTCTAAAAAAAGGCAAAGATCCTGAGGCACCTGCAAGTTATCGCCCAATTAGCTTATTATCATCCCTAGATAAAGTCCTGGAAAAAATAATATTCCATAGGCTTCAAACATATGCGGAAGAAAATAATCTTATCCACAGATGGTTTCAGAGCTCATCATTCGACAACTCATCAGGTGAATGGAGTTATAAATATGATAAAATCAAGCAAAAACAGGAGGTTATCCACCGGGGTACTCTTTTTAGATATTGAAAAGGCTTTTGATTCCATTTGGCACGATGGACTTGTATACAAACTTTACAAAATGTACAGCCCGACATATATAATTAAGCTGATTAAAAATTTCCTTACTGACAGAAGATTTGTTGTTAAAATAGATGGAGAGAAATCGGCGGTTAAATATATCCCTGCTGGAGTTCCTCAGGGATCTGTTCTTTCTCCTTTGTTATACTCGCTTTATATTTCGGACTTTAAACCTTCTGTCGGAAATGAGGTAGCTTTTTATGCCGATGACAGCGCATTCATATGCCATGGAAAAGTTTCAACTGCCGTAGTAAAGAAAATGCAAAAAGCTCTAGTTTCCGCAGGCAAATACTATTCCAGATGGAAAATAAAAATAAACGAGGAAAAGTCCCAAGCTTTTTTATTTCCTTTCAATAAATCTCCTAAAAGAATTCCTTCGTAAAACTATTGGTACCGGGAAGAGAAATACCCCTATCAAAATCAATTAAATACCTTGGAATCATTCTGGACCAGAAATTAACTTTTAAGGATCATCTAGAGGAGGTGTGTCTAAAGGCTACAAGATGTGGACGAGCACTATATCCGTTATTAAATAGGAAATCTACATTCTAAGAACAAACTTCTTTTGTACAATTTATTCATGAAACCAATCCTTATATATGGCTGCCAGATCTGGAGAGATTGTGCAAAAACACATAGAAAGAAACTTCAAATTATTCAGAACAAAAATCTTAAAATAATTTACAATTTACCTTCAAGATTTCCTACTGCAGAACTTCATAGACTATCCAAACAGAAAATGATCCATACATAATAGACGACTTGACGCTGACATTTAAAGACAAATGCAGAAGGTCAAACTACGCAACATCTAGCTAATTTACTCTATAAGTTTTATTATAGACAAATCTAGTTATTGCTTTTAAATATTCTTATAATTTTGTGATATTAAGCGTAGGTTTTTTACTATAATTTTTCCCTATAAACTGTTTTTATTTAATAAGTTAGTAATTAATGAAATAATTGTAACTATTTGTTGAAATATCTTTACGATAAAACTCAAAACTCTGTAAATATATAACCCCTGTAGCATTGATAGCAAATAAAATAAAACAATGCTTTATAATGAAGCCAACATAAAATTTGATTTTTCGACCTAAAAAAAGGAAATGCACCTTTTTTTCTATGAAAATCTACAATAAATAGCACTGATTGCATGCCAGCGCCATCTAGCGTAAGTTTAAGGTAAAAATAAATATCAAAAATGAATTCCTCGACTCCAAAAATAGTAAGATACCACAACTTTCCAGGATAATAAAACTAAATAAGCATTATTTTATCCAATTTTCAATGATCATTTCTTGTTAGGCAGCGTTCCAAAATCACCAACTTCAAATGCGTGTAGAAAAAAATCTCGCACGGAACTAAAAAAAACCTTGAAGGTTTTGTTATGGATAGTGTCAACTTTCATTTGCAATTGGTTTCATTCCATTCGCATTTTGGTTGTTGCACTGTGTTACCGATCTTTATTATCTCCTAGTTTCATTCCATTCGCATTTTGGTTGTTGCACTGTGTTACCGATCATTATTATTATTGCCTAGTTACTAGGCGATAATAGTAATGATCGGTGTCAAATTTCAGCAAGATTGGAAATACTCATATAAGTATCTAAGATCTAGAGCAACAGCCGAATCAATTGAGTTAATTTAAAAAGGGTTTGTCCTTGGGCAAAAACAGCACGTCTGCCACGTTTCGATAAAATCGGACCACAACCGTGAACTGCTGTTGAGTTAACAACTTAAAAAACACAGCATTCGGACGGACGTAGAGACAAAAATCGTGAAATCAAATCTGAATCGTCCGGTACACTTCAAGGGGGGGGGGGGGGGGGTGGCTAGGTCAACTATTTTTGAAAGTAACAAACATTTGCCATGAAATGTATTTAATGTACCCTATTCCACTGGGTGTGCTAGGAAGTGTGCGCGAATATCACACCAGAAACTCTAGGAAATATAGCTGTATGTCTGCGCCATATGTTAGTCAATATTTTGCCGTCTCATTACACGTACTTATAAATGCGTCGTATATTCAGTTCGAACGAAGTTTGCTATGCCGTAGTTATTATAAATGGGTTTACTGTCCTCTACACACATTGTGGGTCAATGCTAAGTAGCCAATGGGAAGAACATATTGTTCTGCAGGGATGAAAAGAAAAGGATCTAAACTTAAAATAACCAAATCATATTTTACATCTTGTTCGCTTCGTTTTCTAACATTTCAAATTTAACTTTTGATTAACTTTTGAGATTTAGCAACACAAAATTTATGATACTCACACAGACACACACACACACACTCTCAGTACTTCAGGTGTGCTAATGCCATTGTATAATTGAACGAAACGACTGACTGTCCTCCATATCAAGCCTGGCTGACTGTCTGCCGCCTGCCTGCTGCTTCAAGTCTAACGAACCGAAGACTCAAGAAGCCAAATGCCAGGGAATTTGCACAAACTTTCTGAAAGGTGTTTCAAGTATGTACACGAACACTAACTGGGGATTCTATGAACGCAAGTAGCGGCAGTGAGAGCAGTGGGTGCACATGAGTTGACGCTGCTGTGGATGGAAATCTGAATGAGCCTGGAGGTACGAGTATGGCGGTGCAAAATCTAAAAGACGAATTCCATCATAATAGTGCCATTATGAAATTAAGTTCTCAACACCGAATCACACAGACACATACAGACAGTTGCAGCTGGAGGTAGAAGAAATTTTCCAATGGGTTGCCACCGCAACTGTATGTGCAGGGTGGTCTAAATTTAATTTTCTTTTTAAGAATTAAACAAAAATAATTTTTCGACTAAAAAGCAGACATTCCCATTAAATCAGCAAAGCCCGCAGCGATAACATCAACGATTAAGCCGCGATTCCGCAAAACGCGGTTTTAAGCACCCTATAGACCCCAAGAAGGAATTCTTCGGCCAAGGGCTGTAACTGAAGAGGGAACTAAAGTTGAGTGCGCGAAAAGACGAACGGATCAGGGTTTATTTAGTAGACAAGGGAGATCGTGGGAGATCTGAAACGAGCAACATGCGAGCTCACAAACCACACAAAAACTACGCACAGAGAATAGCTTTGTTGCCACAACTAAATTTGTTTGCCAACCAAATGCTTGAGGTTGCATGCGTCTCGAGTATTCAACCAGCGCAACCGAATGTTAGTTGGTGTTTTGTAACGTTCAGTAATTGTAACTGAAGTATCGGTAGTATAAACGAAGAATCCGAACCTCCAGAAAAGAGTTTTTTTCAGTAAAGGCAAATAACTGAAAGTACTCGTACTCTTTACATAAGGAGTGTAATGTCGAGGAAAGAGAGGAAAATATGATAGAAAATGGGGTACAAACATTTTTGATAAATTAAGTGGGCGTGGCACCGTGGCATCACATAGACTATTAGAGGTGGAAAGATGATATTTGGTACATATACTCCTGGTGTGATAGTATTTTAGAAAAATGGCCGGTGCCACGCCCCTTTTAAAAGAAACCGATATAACTCTTATAATGAAAGTCTGATCGTCCTAAAATTTTCACAGTATACTGTTCGGAATGAAGGACGTGGCCTCAACCACGTGCCACAGACTATTAGGGGTAGGAGGGGTTGCTACATACACTACTTACACCACAAGTGTAAAAAGTGGGCGATTCTTGAAATGTTTAGGGAAGCTTCAGTTTAGCACGGAGGGTTCTCCTGTCAAGTTTTTTTTTTGAAAAATTAGATCAGTTGGCGAAGGTTCAGCTATTGATGGCGGGGAAGAATAATATAAAAACAGATTTTAGATTTTGTTTTTATGTGAGGATGGGGCGTGGCAAAAGTGCTTTTTAAAGAGCTAGAAAGCTGAAAATTTGTACATATATGCTGCTGCTTATGGCGTGGAAATTGGTACATATAATGGGTTTTCTAATAGGGACACAACAATTCCGTATCATTATGTTAACGCACCTTCTAACATTTTTAATAATTTTTCAGTGTCAAAACGTTAGTCGTGGTAAAGTTAACTTACGAGCAACGTTTTAAAATCATTTAAAAATTACAACCGAAATCTGAGTCGGTGGACGCAACTTTACTTCTATTGTGAGCAGTAATAATCGACACAACCGACAGGATGAGCGATGAAGCTCATTTCTGGCTGAGACATTTGTCAATAAACAAAATATGCGATATTGGATAGCGGCAAACCCACGTGCGCTTTAAGAGACACAATTGCATCCGCAGAAAATTACAGTGTGGTGTGGCTTTTATGCCGAAGGTGTGATTTGGCCGTACTTTTTCGTCAATGAAAACAATCGTCATGTTATCGTCAATGGAGAGCGCTATCGTGCAATTTTAATAAAATATTTTTGGCCAGAATTTAATCAGCTTGACATCGCTGATATGTGGTTTCAACAAGACGGTGCCACTAGCCACAATGCACGCGTTACAGTCGATTTACTGAAAGGCAAATTCGGTGAACGTGTTATCTCGAGAAATGGCCTGGCCGAATGGCCACCTCGTTCATATGATTTAACGCCAATGAGAATTGTATCGCTGTAATAGCGCTTTTCAAGCGTGAAATGAAAAAAGCGATATTTTCAAAACGCTCCGGCCACAAGAGATTAGCCGTATGTTTGTCTACCGATGCATAAAACTATTTGAGGAAACTGGAGATGTAAAAGACCGCCACCGGTCGGGCCGCCCACGCTCGGTTCAAACACCGCATGTCATCAAGGCCGTTAAATCGAGAATTCACAGAAATCCGCTCCGAAAATAGAAAATCATGGCCCGTGAGATGAATATCACGCAAAAGTCCATAAGTCGAGTCATTAAAAAAGATTTGGGGCTTTCAAACGACGTACCGGACATTTATTGACTGCAGCTTTAAAAAAATATGATTGAAAAATACAAACGTCTTTTGGTGAAGCACGCTGATAACTTGCACAGAAAAAATTTTTTCACCGAGAAAATATTTTTACCGGTCAGGAAAAATTTCATCTAAGGAAGCATCTGAACTGATCCCATGGACGGAAAAGGGTCATCACCCAGCTTTAGTCATGGTTTTGTGGGGTGTCTCCTACGATGGGGTCATAGACCTGCATTTCTGCGAACAAGGTGTCATCGGCCAAAGTTTACCAAGAAAACGTTTTGGATGCTGTTGTGAAGCCAATTCACTGTTCCAAAACCAACCATGGACTTTCCAGCAGGATTCTGCGCCGGCCCATAAGGCTAAAACGTCTCAGGTCTGGCTTCGAAACAATTTGCCAGCGTTCATTTCCTCTGAAGAATGGCCCTCAGGCAGTCCATATTTGAACCCATTGGATTACAAATTGTGAACGGTTTTAGAGGACAAGGTTTGTCACAAAAGATACTCCATCATTGGATCACTTAAGACTGTTTTAGTTTGAGCTGTGGCCAATTTTCCAATGGACGAGGTTCGTGCAGCTATTGACGATTGACCAGTGCGACTTAAGGCGTGTGTAAAGGCAAAAGGCGGACATTTCGAATAAGTAGATTCTTTTTGGATACAATATACATCAATAAATATATTAAAAAATATTTGGTCCAAAAACATTCAGTACTTTTTATTTTACAGCATAAAACGTGTGTAACAGTATTTATGTCCCTACTAAGTATATTTGTATGGAAGGAAATATAAAAAAATGGGGGACCTCGAAGATATTTTTTTAAATGTCGTAGTGGAACTTGTTTCCTCATGTCAAAAGCTATCGAAAAATCGATGGCACAATATTGACAAATTTTAGTCCTAACAAATCTGCCCACCCTAATGGAAATACTACCAACAAACATTTCTCCCAATACTTCGCATGATATACTGGATCGCAAGTATGAAAACTTCGGCCCGAGGGAACCTTTTTCTCGCTCAATATGTGCCTTAATGGTCTAAGTCGTTAATAGAATGTTTGCATAACAACAGTCCTTCAAGGTAGCCCTCAAAAAACCGCACTGTCTAGGTGGCGTCAGGAAGACGGCTACCGGACTGGGCGAATCAAAGATCGCCCACGTCCATGTTTACAATCTCCGATTAAAACAAAACAATTGTTTATTCTTAAGCGCTTGTCGTTAGCCTTAATGGCGCTGCCAGCAGCATTTTCAAAGAAAAATGAATCAAAGATGTACCGCTCTAAAATCTGCACAAAAACTGACTCCCTGTGAGAATGCATAACCTTCTGGGCGATCAAGTGCAGGTATTCCGAATCCAGGTGCGGCAGTATTATTATTTTTAGCAAAGCACAAAAAAAGATGATTTTCGAGCAAAATCCTTTTTCATTTCGAAAAAGGTCCCAAACATAGAAGTATTAATTAAGAGGATTAGCGTATGAATTTGATTGCTGAATTCATTGAACTATAAAAGCGCATAATAAGAGGCCTTCCTTCAAAAACTCACATCAGGCTGGTGCTTGATCGATGGCGAGTCGATATTCCAGGACTCGAACGCACACGGCTAGGCTACGGCAGCCACATTCTCGTCACCATACGATGACGGAAAACGTCTACAATTTTTCACAAACGCAGGCACGTTGGTTACCTTATTTTTTTTGGGGCTTCACAGCGCTTTGATTTTGGAAACAAGTTAAAATGTGGCCGTGTTCTATTGGCAACTCGCTTAGGGGGTTGATAGCGCGATAACTTTACATCATTGGCCAGGAACATAAAAATTATTTTGTTGACAGAAAAACTATAGACATTTTGCGTTCAAACCTGTTTTAAATAATTAAAATTCAAGAATAACCTTTTGCGAGTTTAAGGGCCGTTTATCACTCGCTTATAGTTTTTTTTTGAATTACATTTTTTCTACAAATAAAAAATGTTCAAATCAAAAGGTTTATGATGCATAAAGCCAATCATTGTTGTGCAGGGTGGAGCGCGTTAATTTGCTTTTTTCCACTGCAGGTTGTGGAGGCACTGTTGAAAGAGAGTGGAGAGTGGGTGTGGCTTATAGGGGCTGACGGGAGATTTGTATTCGTCTGTCTTTCAGTTGCCATCATGCATTGGACACGTGAGGAGAGGTAATTTTGTGTTGAAGCGTATTTTTCAAATGCTCATTCGGTCATTGCAGTGCAGCGTGCTTTTCTTTTACAATTCGCTGTTCCACACGCGAACGTGTTCCTGGACGGCAATCAATTGTAAATTGGGTAACTGGGAACAGCAGAGAATGTGCCATGTTAACGAAGGGGACCTGAGAGAAGGATTACAACACCACAAAACATCGAGAGTGTTAGATCAGCTGTACTGAAATCTCCAAAATGCTCTGCTCGGAAGCAATCACTTGTTCTTGGCATTTCCAGACTTTTTTTCAGACGGCTCTTGAGGCAATGTAATTAGAGGACTTGGTTCCAACGAGATGTGCCACACACACAGCGAGAGTTACCATGAATTGTTTGAGGCAAATGTTTCCTGGACGGCTTATCTCTTTGAGGGGTGATGAGAATTGGCCGGCACGCTCACCAGACGTAGCCCCATGCGATTTTTCCCTTTGTGGTAATTTAAAGTCGAAGGTGTATATCAACCGTCCCAACACCATGGAAAACCTAATTAAAAATATTGAGGTTGAAATCGGCAGAATACCAGTCGACATGCTTGTTAGAGTTCATGAAAACTTCAGTAAAGGTATGCAGCAGTGTGTGGATCGAAGGTCGACATTTGCCAGATACACTATTTAAAATCATGTAATTTAAAAATTCCCTTACTGTTTAATATAATTAAAATATAAAATTTATTTTTCTAAGGTTCATAATTTTTGTATTCCATTTCCAAATAAGCAAATTACCACGCTCCACCCTGTATATAAAGAAATTTAAAAAATTTCTTGTAAAGTTTTGGCGTTATCGCTTTAGCGATCACTTACTCGAGGGTACCACTAGAACACGCCTATTATTGCCCGACGTTGATTAAGCGATTTATTTCGTATGAATTGGTATGAGTATCTGTCAAGGTGTCAAGTGTGAAAAAAAACAAAAACCCATTCGATGTACCACACGTAACTCCATAGACTAGCCGTATATATTCCCAGATTTCAATTTCTCTATCTACGGGAATTTAAATCATTGCTTGAGTCTTTAGGCAAAGTTTTGGAATTTCAAATTGTTTCATAATTATAAGGTAACCCCTAGTTAGACCACCCTTTATATTTATGTGTTGTTATGTGTTAGTGTGTTTGCAAGTTTGCGCATCGATGGAATGGTAAGTAGTGGTGTTGGAGGATGCAGATATGGAAGGATGTTAGAGGAAGCAGGTGATATAGATGCTGTGTTCTCGAATGACTGACGCGACTTACCGCTTCCAGTTGTTTGATGTAGCTGGCTGGTATATTGCCCGACTGCATGATGGGTCGCCCTCGGTTGAAGACAGCACAGATTACTAAACCTAAAGAAAACATGTCACTGAGAAGACTACATTTCGAATGTAATTGAGTTTCAGGTGCTGTATCAGTGAGCCAAGCGAGAAAAGCGGCCAAGGCGTAAATAGGAAACAAAGAGAGAGGAATAGAAAGAGAAACAGGACATAGAAAACAAACGGTTACAAGTTGCGACACTTAAGACCTATTGACATTTTGACATCGGCTGACAAACGGCCGACAGCTTTGCTATGCGGCCGGTTATCCCAAGCCATGCCACTGGCGGATACTTACGCATAAAATCCAAATTTGGCTGTGCCATTTTTGATATGCGTGTTGTCCATGGTTGACATGTTATAAAGTCATTTATATCAGTCTCATTCATTCTTTCTGCAACAAAAAAGGCCAAATAGACATTTAATTTGATAAGGGTAAATAAGAGCGAGAGATTTGGGATCTCAGCCCCGTTGCTATTACTTACCTAAAAATTCTAAGCCACCTAATTTCCAGGTACCCCTTTTCGTAATAAATATTGATGCCGGACATATATTCCGATGTATGACATGTCCCGAATAATGGAGAAATGTCATCGCCTCTACTAACTGCAAGAAATAACGAAACAAATACGGCATTGAAGAGAGAGGAATTCAAATAAAACTATAAAAATATCTGAAAATAAAATATCACAGTGACTTAATTCGAAACGATTTAAAAATACATTTTTAATGTAATTTAACAGGTGAAAATTTTGAAAAAATTTTCGATTCAAATTATTAAAATAAGGACATAAGTATTTTTTTCTTATAAAGGGCGATTTATTTACAGCTGTTCTTAGTTTTAAATAGATCACTTAAAATAGACCTTTATACACGCAGAGAAAAGATATGGTTACTATATGGTCACGGCAACAATAGTATGTTCTCTGCAGTAAAAGTATGGTCGTCGCAGCCATAGTGTTGTTTTTTGAAATTTATTTTGTATGCTTGCGGCAATATGATTATTGTTGAAATGTAACATAAGTATTGTTGCCAATTTTAAAAATGAAAATATGGTTGTAGCAACAATATAAATATGGTTGGTGGGACAAAAGTGTTGTTTTAATGGATTTTATGTTAACAATAACATGATTACGGCAATCATACCGGCAAAACCTTAATTTTTTTAATTTGACAATGTTATTTTTACGATTCTTACGCAATAATAGTAGTAAAAATTAAATTTTTGCAAAAAAAAAACTACGGATTAGTATAACTAAAATATTTTTAAAAAATGATTTTTTTTACTGTTGAATAAATCACGCCTATTGTTACATAACTTACTTAATAAAACTCTTTATTGTTGAATAACAACGTATTCCAGTCTTTACAAACAATTTTGGAGATCATAGTATGGTTGTGCGTAAGTCATACTATGGTTGTGTGGATCATACTATGGTTGTACGTTAAACATACTATGGTTATGACGATCATAATATGGTTGTGGGTATCATAGTACTTTTGAATGTGAATAATAATATGGTTGTGGGCATCATAGTATGGTTGTGTGTGAATGATTCTATTGTTGTGAGGACCATAATATTGTTATGGGGATCATAGTATAGTTGTGTGTGAGCCATACTATTGTTGTGATGATCATAATATTGTTGTGCCACAACCATCTAACCAACAATGGTGCTCTTCGAATATTGTTCCCCAACCATACTTTTTTTCTGCGTGTACAGTGCGAGTATAAGTACATAAACGGTGGGTCATTTACAATTTCAAATTTAAACTACCGATTACTTTGACTTTGAAAGTTTTATGTTTGACATTTGCAAAGTGGGCCGCTATACGCTCGAAAAAAATTGGGAAATATTAAAAACTAAGTAGTGAGTCTTTAACGCAAACAGTAAGAAATTACGTCGACAATTTTCGAGAAGAGATCCGCCTTTAGTTTATTATGTGCGTCAATTTGTGAAGCGAGCTCATGGAAATGGATCGTTATTGAATAAACAAACCAACCCGAGTGCGTTTTCGACTGAGAAAGCAAACACACGCAGAAGAAAAGTATGGTTGGGGTGACAAAATTCGAAGAGGATCATACTATTGTTGGTTATATGGTTGTGGCATAACAATATTATGATCCTCACAACAATAGTATGATTCACACATAACCATACTATGATCCCCACAACCATAGATCATAGTATGAACTATGATCTCCACAACCATACTATGATCTCCACAACCATACTAAGATTATCACAACCATAGTATTATTTACACACAGCCATACTGTGATACCCACAACCATATTATGAGTCACACTCTACCATACTATGATCGCCAAAACCATTTTATGATCCTCACAACCATAGTATGATTCACACGTAACCATACTATGATCCCCACAACCACAGTATGATTCACACTCAACCATACTATGATCTCCACAACCATACTATGATCTCCACAACCATACTATGATCCTCAAAATAATAGTATTATTCATACACAACCATACTATGATACCCACAACCATAGTATGATTCACTCAACCATACTATGATCACCAAAATTATTTATTAGTATTGGGTAATGCTGTTATTTAAAAATAGAGATTTTTACCAAACAATTTATTAACAATTTAATAAATTGCTATACAATTAGTTCGTAGCCAGAATCGAGTCCATTATTTTATTGAACATTTCATTCAAAAAACCAAAATATATATTCCAACGGCAGTCGAAAATACTTTTAGTTGCCTGCGAGGTGAGTGCAACTTTACCATCCGTAGACCCCAAGTAACGACTGTGATTAAACCATGATCAATGGCTACATACTTAAGTGCAGGCAGATTTTAAATATACAACAACCATTCGGGAGTAGAGTGTTTCACCGTACAAAGTAAACACAATAAAAATCCCTCGAACTACCTTCCGAATGTTGTTATTTTTTTGTATTGGACAATTTTTTTGGTATATCAATAAAAAACATACGCACACACATACATGTATGCTCTATTAAACCTGATTTGCTATGTTCATAGTCGCAACCATACTGTATGATTGCCGTAATCATATTATTGTTAACGTAAATTTTAAACTTCAATACTTTTGTTGCACCAACCATGTTTATATGGTTGCTACAACCATATTTTCATTTCTAAATTTGGCAATAATACAATTGTTACATTTCAACAATATCAATATTGCCGCAATCAAACTGTTGTCAAAATGAAATTCAAAAAACAATAATATGGTTACGACGAACATGCTTGGACAATTGTAGAGAACATATTATTGTTGCCGTGACCATATAGTAACCATATATTTTCTCTGCGTGCATCAACATCAACTCGTCATCGTTCTTAGGAAGCGCACATTTCTCGCACTTCTTTGAGAAGAATTTTACAAAAAGACCTCGGTATAAAGTCTTACAAAGTTCGATTGATCCAAAAAATGAAGCCTCACCATCCGATGCGTTTTCTCTTCGCCCAATGGGGTGAAGATTGAGATGACAAAATTTACCGAAATATCGTGTTTTCAGATGAAGTTCATTTTCATCTCGGTGGCTATGTCAATAAGTATAATTGCCGCATATGGGGTTTAGAGAACCCACACGTGACTATTGAGAAGCCAATGCATCCACACAACGAGTCACGGTTTGGTGTGGATTTTGGGCTGGCGGTATCATTGGGCCAATTTTTTTCGAAAATGAGCAAGAAGCTGACGTTACCGTCAACAGTGAGCGTTACCGCGCCATGCTCAACGAATTTTTGTTTCCAAGAATTCAAGAGTATGACATGCACGACATGTGGTTTAACAACAGTGAGTCACATGTCACCTAGCCAATTCAACCATTGATATGTAATTAACTGTTTTTGAAAATCGAATAATCAGCCGAAATTGTGATGTCAATTGGCCGCCCCGCAGCTGTGATTTAAGCCATTTGGATTATTTTTTATGGGTAGCCTTTAAGGACAAATGTTTCGCAAAGCATCCAGAGACAATTAAAGTATTGAAACATGAAATCGAAGTTGTCATTGAAGAGATTCGATCCAAAACAATCGAAAGTGTGATGAAAATCGACTGCTGAGTCAGTCATAGTCATATTTGACAGAGCATAGAGAAAGGGGCCTAAGGGTAAAAAAAAATCAATTTTAATTTTTTTTCTTTTTTTGATGTGGACAACATCTGAGCATCGAATGAGACCGATCCCATGCGTTTTATGAAAGTGAAGTCGACGATTCTAAGCGCAGATAGAAAGGGACCTAATCTTAAAAATGGCTCCCCCGAACAAAACTAGTTTTTAACCTTTCTATTTTGCGCGTCACATATAATGAACTGTTTTTGAAAACCGAATAATCAGCTGAAATTGTGATGCCAATTGGCCGCCCCGCAGCTGTGATTTAAGCCATTTTGATTATTTTGTGTGGGTAGCCTTTAAGGACAAATGTTTTGCAAAGCATCCAGAAGAGATGCCATTGAAGAGATTCGAGCCGAAACAATCGAAAATGTGATGAAAAATCGGGTTGACCGGTTTAGGCACTGCTGAGCCAGTTGTGGTAGTCATATGTGACAGAGCATAGAAAAAGGGGCCTAAGGGTAAAAAAAAATCTATTTTCATTTTTTTCTTTTTTGATGTGGACAACATCTGAGCATCGAATGAGACCGATCCCATGTCCCAAAAGTGTTCCCTCCCAGAGATATGCGCGTCTTTTGAAAGTGAAGTCGACGATTCTAAGCGCAAATAGAAAGGGACCTAATCTTTAAAATGGCTCTCCTGATCAAAACTGCTTTTTAACCTTACGTTCCTTTCTATTTTGCGCGTCTCATATGAATGACTGTGTTCCACTTTTAAATAAATAAGTAATTTTTTATGCCCGATTCATAATAAAATTTTAAATGGTTCATACTGTACTTTTACTTGATTTTATATCGACATATCGAAAGTCGCTATCAAAAAAAAAATATTACTAACTTTTTTCTATTTAATGAATCTGGTAAATTTATTTTTATTTTGCAGATTGATTTTTAGATTTAACGAAAATGGATAACTGGGACACTGACACGCTATCACGCTCTGGAGTCCGTAGTTTCGTTTCAAAGAGAGTATAGGCACACGTTTGGCGGTAATCCTCCACATAGATGGACCATAATAAGACTTGTTTACAATTTTGTCGAGCATAGGACCGTCGAAACCTTTCAGTTCGGACGGAGGAAGCAGTCGCTGCAGTAGCTGCTGCCATAAAGAACAATCCAAGAGTTTCGTCAAGAAGCTTATCTGCTCAAAGAGGAAGAGGACGAAAACATGTTGAACTGTCTTTTCAAGTCTGACGAGGCCCATTTTGATTTAAACGGCAACATAAGCAAACAAAGTTGTGGAATATGGAGTGCTTCCAACCCACAGATACTCCATGAGATGGAATTGCACCTACTGCGTGGTGTGCAGTTTTATCACGCTGCATTGTTGGGCCCTACTTCTTCGAAGTAAACGGTCAAACCGTTACGGTTACTGAAGGCCGTTACTTGAGAGATTTTCTATCCAGAATTACGCCGAATGAGAATTTCTATCAACTCTGTGTGGTTTCAGCAAGATGGTGCAACTCCTCACATAGCCCGGCCTGTTATGACAGAATTGCGACGAAAATTTTCCAAAAAGCTGATATCCAGCAACTCCACATTCCGTTGGCCACCTAGGTCGCCTGACCTTACTGCATCTGACTTTTTCTTGTGGGATTATTGCAAACAGAAAGTTCACAAAGCAAAACCAACAAATTTGAATGAACTAAAGCAATTCATTCGAGATGCCGCAATCCATTAGTAAATGCCGCACATGCATCAACGAGCAGGGGGCATTTAAATTTCATTATTTTGAAAACTAAATAAGCTATATTTAATAAAATTGAATGAGCTTAAACATGAATAAAAGAAAAATGAATTCCCTACACTAAAAAAACATAGGCTGTTCGCAGGTGTACCAAAAGGCTATGTCCGTTCTCTCTTTTTATACCCTCCACCATACAATGGAGGGTATATTAGTTTTGTCATTCTGTCTGTTACACCTTGAAATAATCATCGGAGACCCAACAAAGTATATATATTCTTGATCCTCGTTCTAAGACGATGTTGCCATGTTGTCCGGACGTCCGTCTGTTGAAAACAAGATAGAGCCTGCATGAAAACAGCTATGGAGCTGAAATTTGGCAGTTAACCTAGCATGGTTGGTTTTGAAAATGGGCTATATAGCTCTACGGAAAGTTGGTGCTGGAGACCCTCAACCGACACTACCTCATAAAAAGTTCTTTTTTATTTGGAAATATCCGTCCAGTTTCTTGAGCAAAATCACTGAAATTTTGCAAATAATAATCTCTATATAGGCGCAATCATCTATGTAAAAATGGTTTAGATTGGGCCACCATTTTTGTACCTCCCATACAAACGGCCTTAAGGGCCGTGAGAAATAATATGACTATAACTCACCACAAACTTGACCTATCGAAATGAAATTTTACACGTCAAGATTTCTATATACAACACACTTCTGCGCTGAATTCGGTTGCGATCGGAAAAGTCCTACTGGTACCTCCCACACTAACGGTCTAATGGGCCTTAAAAAATAATATGACAATAACTCACCACACACTTGACCTATCGAGACGGAATTTTCGGCATAAAGATTAATATATAGAACAGACTTTTGCGCTAAATTTGCCCAAGATCGGAATGGCCCTACAGGTACCTCCCACACAAACGGTCTCATGGGCCTTGAAAAATAATATGACAATAACTCACTACAAACTTGACCTATCGAGATGAAATTTTCTACATAAAGATTTTTATATAGAACACACCTCTGCGACAAATTCTGTTGACATCGGAAAAGTCCTACTGGTACCTCCCACACAAACGGTCTCATGGGCTTTGAGAAATAATATGACGATAACTCACCACAAGCTCGACCTATCGAAATAAAATTTTGCACAATAAGATTTCTATATAGAACACACTTCCTCACCAAGTTTAATTTTATTTGGGAATCTGGTGGAGGGTATCCAAAGTTCGGCACAGCCAAACTTAACATTTTTTACTTGTTATTTCCCATTTTCATTGGCGATCTTTAAGGTCAGACCGTGATTGAAATCTACTTATTGGCGGATGATAGCAAACTCTGTCATTTAGATTCATTCGTTCAAAGGATGAGTCTTCAAGATATTGAATAGAAAAGCCAAATTATCGATGAGACACTTGGCGGGGATTTACTGACCATTTCCGATTAAAGTCGAATGTTCGGCTAGTTTGTAGGACCTTTACATATTAAATTGATTCTAAGTCTTCCCATGTAGCTGTATGGACATCCTGATATTTATATCTGATGCTACTAATTACGCGTGCCAAGTTTCTTACGGAGGCGATATCCATCCGAATCAATGTAGCGGCCTAGGTGTACTGATGGAGGCTGAAATTTACTTCGGTCGGGCCAATTGGCTACCCAACATGATGTAATGTTTTAAGCGCTGCTTCAAATATTCGAATTCTTGACATATTAATCATCAACATTTCTCCTATTGTGTGTCTCAATCTTCACATACTTTTACACTTTTCGATTCGCTAATCGAAACAATCGATTTTTTTGTTACTCACCTTAAATGAACACTTCCCAAATTTTCTCCTCATCAAAAATTTTTGCTACGCTTCCCATCGTTAAGTTATGGGCATTATTCTGTGCTACTGAAGATTTCTAAACTTTTGTGTGAATTTTGGGACTTATTTAATGATATTTAATAATACTACGTACTAGAGGGAAACCCCTATCTTTAGAAAGTTCCAAATAAGACGACTGTTTTTAGTTTTGATTAAAAATGTCTAACATAAAAGCGCTCTTCCGAGTTCCGAGTTTTGAGTTTGCTGACAAATATAAATCTGTATTCCGATCTTACTGGACTTTATTTAAAGTCTTGATTAATTTTTAGGATTTTCATTTAGTATTTTTCGTTTTAATCCATTTTTTTTAAATAATACAAGTTTGATTGCCGCGTTAGGATTTAGATATAAGCATATAAACCTTGCAGTTCAAGATTTTCCACTTACCTGTAAAAATCCACACTTTAATTCAATGTCCAAAAACGTATACTCTTTGGCATGTGAGGGCCTCTGTGGTACTGCAGGTGGGGTTGACTGGACATTTTGGTTGCCGCCGGCATTTGGTGGCATGACATTGTCATATGTCTTGGACTCCTAAACAAAAAGCAAGCAAAAAAGAAAAGAAAAAACAACAACAATAAATGGAATTCAATTTAAAATTGTTTTGCATTTAAAATTAATCTATTCACTTTATTTTTTAACTTTTACTTAAGTCCAATTTAAAATAAAACATCGACCCTTTAAAAGCTTATGAAACACTTCTAAATTGACTGCTGCTACTACGCCAGCCCTCTCTGGGTGCGTGTGTGTGTCAGTAGGACAATTTAGGAATCGAGATTAAATCCTTACACTACATTGTTTGTTGCTGTGGTTTTACATCCCACCCTATCAAAAGAAAAAAAAGCAAACTTTTGGAACAACATCAATATGCTGAAATATTCACAAGGCCTTGTAAGTATTCCCAACGTTTTTGGGCTGTTATTGAAGCTATTATTTAGTCTGGCATCGCATACTTATGCAAACAATGCCCCCTCCCCGCTCCTCAGCGTCGGGGAAAAATGTGAGGAAAGCAACAAAAAAAAATATAAAACATTCCGATGATATAGTCCGCTGCTTTTGACAACAAAACTTTCTTTCATAACGAACATATTGACATTTGTGAACATGACATTAGAGTGACAACATTAAATTAAAGAAAAAAAGCATGTGGACATTAGGCTGGCTCACGGTCAATGTAATGGAAAATTAATTAGCCTTTCACAGTATTTGTTTCTGTAAGGAAGAGAAGAGGGGATGCTTTCCAATCAGAGAAATGCAAACCTTATAATTCCTATACTCACTAAGCAGGACCTGCTGTGTAAAGCCAGCTCCGTAGGACTAATGCATTTTATACAGATTTTTTTGCGGTAGAGTTTAACCTCGTCCTGGTGAACACGTCTGCACGTACTATAGGGAAACCCTTAGCCATCTTTTTAGATACAACAGGATTTTTACATACCAAGAGGTCCAATATAATGCCTATGAAATGCTAATGTGCCTGTATGTATGTAAAGGGTGGGCCAAAAGTTACCACGGGGTTAAAAACTTGAATAACGTTTTCGTTTATTAATTTTTTTTCTATTTTTTTTTCTCAGATTATAATGGGTAATCCATCTAGAGGTATTTTTTCAGAACAAAAAAAATATAAAAATTCAAATCAACTGAGGAATCTTTATTGGCAATTTAAAAGGACATTTTATGGCATTTATTTTTTTAATATAATTTCCTTCAGGTGTTGACCGCAACTACGCCTCAGAGTTTCCATTCTGAGGGTCCAGTTATGGATGACTCGTTCGAGCATTTCGAACGGTATAGCTTTCATGACACACGTAAGGTTGGCTCAATCGTAGCTGGTTTGTCAGCATAGACTTTGGACTTTACGTAGCCCCAAAGAAAAATGTCTAAAGGTGTGATATCAGTCGATCTAGGCGGCCAACTCACCTGTCAGAAACGTGAAATTAGCTGCTTTTCGAAATGACCTCTCAATAGATCCATTGTTTGAGCAGCTGTGTGGCAAGGGTTACCGTCCTGTTGAAATCAAGTGTCGCCAAGATTACGGGCTTCAATTTCAGGTAGCTTAAGATCGATATCATGGCGCTATAGCGAGCTCCATTCACGGTTACGTTCCGACCATCATCATTTTTGGAAAAATATGAACCGATAATTCCACCAGCCCTTAAACGCTACTAAACCATGGTTTTCTTTGGGTATAATAATACCTCTTGAACCTCTTTTGGTTGCTCTTCAGCCCAAATGCGGCAATTTTGTTTATTGGCTTTGCCGTTGAGCCAGAAATGAAACAAATTTTGGTCGCAAACAGCGGATCTTCCCGTTTCTCGCTGAACGCTCATTTCCATAATACAGTTGCCAACATTTGAAGGTAATTATTTTCTGTTTAGCTCGTTTGTTTTACTTCGGTCTGTTGCTTTTACACATTTGAACAGAGCTTATCAAGCTCAAGACCGCATCTATATTTAAATAGAAGACAAGTTTTTAACAAAATGGCACTGTGACATTGATTTTCGTGGCTGCACACTGCTTTTATCATGATTTCGGGCCCGTGACAACCCTCTTCGTAATTATTTTCAAAAAATAAATGCCATAAATAAATGACCTATCAAATTACCAATAAAGATTCTATACTTGATTTGAATTTTTATATTTTTTTTGTTCTGAAAAAATACCTCTAGATGGATAACCCTATTTAATATATATAGTGGAATTTCTTTTACACTTAGTATGAAAAATAATGTCACTTAAATGACCCACGTTTTCTGATTCGCAATGATGGGCTCGATTTAGAGTATTTTCCACGACATTTTTTAAAATTTTTGTCTGTAGCGTTCGAATTTCTGCAACAATGTTGGCCTTGAGTTGAAGGATTGTCTCGGGCTTGTTCATATAAACTCGCTCCTTCAAATAAATCCATAGAAAATAGTCGGGATCTGACAAATTTGGCGATTGCGCTAGCCAAATAATTTTCAAATTTCTGGAAATTATTCGCTCTTAAAAACTTTGACTTTAAAGTACCATTGTGGCTCGGGCAGTGTGGGGGTGGCTCCGTCCTTCTAAAACCACATCTCAGGTCTGTATTCAAGAGCAGGGCGTAAAAAAATGTCTATCATAAACCGATCTTCATTCTCGAAAACGTAAGGCCCAATGACATTTGCAGATGCGATCCCACACCAATTGCCGTTGATGAATAGCTCTTGGATCTGCAGAACCTGCATTTCTAATTATAAATAAAGTCATTCATATGAAAATGAGCTTTATCACTCAACACTTTGCGTTAAAATAATTGATCGCTGATATAAATAATAAAATTTTATTATTCTGGTTCTTTGTGAATATATCCATTATATATTCTCCAAGTGTTACGAGGGTTGCTGTATATATTTCTGGCCTAGGCAACACCAAGTGTTGCTGGTGCCATCTGACAATTCCATTTGAAAGTTTGGCATTTTTTGATATAAACGTACTTAGAACGTTTTGACGACCGTCATTTGTGTTGTTTGCAGTGACTTGAAAAAATCAATTTGGAAAAAAATGGAAATAACTCGTGAACATTTTCGTGCGATCATTTTTCACAACTTTTGACGTGAATTATCACGACAAGAGTGCATCGTAGACTTAAACCTTTGCATGGCGATGAAGCACCATCCTATAGCACTGCGAAAAACTGGTTTAATGAATTCAATCATGGCAGACGCTCGCTTAAAGACGAAGGTCGTGAAGGTCGTCCAAAAATGCCCGTTGTGCCAGAGAACATTGATGCAGTGCGTGAACTGATAATGCAAGATCGTTATGTGACATACCCTTAGATAGAGGCATCTTTGGGCATTTTTTCCACCAGCATAAATCGATATTGCAAAAACACCTGGCAGTAAAAAAGGTTTGTTCTCGCTGGATCCCGCACAATTTGACAATCGCTCAAAAAAAGGCTCGTGTCGATTGGTGCAAAGAAATTTTGAAAAAATACGATCGCGGTGCTTCAAAAGACGTTTATAAGATCGTCACAGGTGACGAATCATGGATCTATACGTATGATCCTGAAACAAAACAGCAATCGACTGTGTGGGTCTTCGAAGACGAGTTAAATCAAACGAAAATTGTTCGAGGAAGAAGCACTTCGAAGCAAATGGTCGCCTGTTTCTTCGGCAAAACTGGTCATGTGGCGACTCTTCCGCTTGAGTAACGTAGGACGGTCAATTCTGAGTGGTACACCACAATTGGTTTGCCTGAAGTCTTCGGAGAAATTCGAAAAAGGAACAAGAGAAGACGAATCATTGTGCACCATGACAATGCGAGCTCTCACACATCGGCTCAAACCAGCGCCTTTTTGACCGGCCAAAACGTCGAATTGATGGGTCATCCGCTGTACAGCCCCCTGACTTGGCACCCAATGACTTTTTTTATTTCCGCACATCAAGAAAAAAATGCGTGGTCAACGATTTTCGTCGCCAGAAGATTCTGTTGAAGGGTTCAAAAACCAAGTTTTGGAAGTATCTCAATCGGAGTGGAAAAAGTGCTTCGACAACTGGTTTGAGCGCATGCAAAAGTGTATAAATCATGCTGGAGAATACCTTGAAAAACAATAAAACCATTTTTGATCATAAATATTCGCATTTTCATTATTAGGCCAGAAATATATATATATAGAAGGCCTCGTATTTATATAATCTGAAAAAAAAATTATATAAACGAAAAAGCTATTAAATTTTTAAACCCCATGGTAACTTTTGCCCCAACCTGTAGTATAGTATAATTATTTGTACTTCATCGTATACAACTGGGAGCCACATAAAGGATGGTCCAACCATAATGCACGATATTAATTATGAGTTACATTTTAAAACGACAAGTTCACTGGTTTGAATAAATATTTAGCAGGCCTCGTATTTATATAATCTGAAAAAAAATTATATAAACGAAAAAGCTATTAAATTTTTAAACCCCATGGTAACTTTTGCCCCAACCTGTAGTATAGTATAATTATTTGTACTTCATCGTATACAACTGGGAGCCACATAAAGGCTGGTCCAACCATAATGCACGATGTTAATTATGAGTTACATCTTAAAACGTCAAGTTTACTGGTTTAAATAAAGATTTAAATTTACACGCTTACACGATTGCTGAAGCCTACTGACCATTTTAAGCGTCATCAATACGCCGAATGGTTGGTAGAACAGACAGAAGTGAACGGTGACTGTACAAAAAAAATCAACTTTAGCGAATAAAATCGACGAGTGATTGTTGAAAAACCGATGCATCCACTAAGAGTGACTATTAAGTGCGGTTTATGGGCTGGCGGCATCATCGGGCCGAGATAATAACGGACTTCTTGCGATCAAATTTGAGGATATGGACCTGGATGATATGTGGTTCCAGCAGGATGGTGCCACTTGCCACACCGCCAACGAGACAATGTTTTTTTTGCGCCAGAGATTCAATGGCCTGTTATCTCACGTCGTGGCGATGTTAATTGGGCCCACGTTCGTGTGATTTGACATCGATGGACTACTTTCTTTGAGGATATTTAAAGGACTTCAAGAAGACAAGAACAATTCAAAAGCGAAAGGATGAGATGATTTCGCACTGAATTTCCATTATGTTTCGATTGACAAACAAATAATTTTGGACCGATTTGGGTCATATATTAATATGGACATATGGGTACCAACAGCCAAAATTAATTTCATTCCTAGGCAAAAGGCTAAAACCTGAATGCCGGCAAATGCCTATTTTCAATTGTTTAAAAACCCCGACAGTTGGTTTTTTCAGAATACGTTTTTGAAAAAACCTCGCAATGCCTGTTTCCTAAAAATCCAGTTTTTTGGGCACTCTACTAATAACGTCTCATGTGAAAATTGAGCAGGTTCGGATTTAATCTGTTACTTTCACAGCTACAGGACTTCAAATCTGGAGGGACTTTTGTGTGGGGGCTATTCGAAAAACCAGGGCAAGTGGTCCATGGCTTTTGCGACCACCACTTTGATTACGAACAATATTCAGCACCAAATCCATATATGCTATACCACAATGTGGTGTAGGGTATACATATCGTGTATTCTGAAATATATTTTGTAAAGCTTGACGATAAATTCCACAAAGGGGATGATACTTCACTTGTTCACATTTCCGCTTTAGATAATCAAAATGATCCGTATTCATAAAGTGACTTATTTTTTAATTGCTGACATTTAAACCTTGTCTTTTTTGTTTGCCCATTCTAATGTAGACTCGAATAGAGGTCGGCGCATATAAATTCAGGCTATCACCAAAACATACCAGACCTTTTATCCTTTATCCTTATTTTTATTTAAATGAGCTAAACTTTTATATATGAAAATTATTTGGCTGTCATTGAGGTATGAAAATATTGGGATCGTTGCTCTAAACCCACATCAACTTCATCATGAGTTCAACTCCCGAATCCCATACCAACTGTGCGCCCATCATATCGTACTCATAATCGTGGCAATACTTACATGAAATGCTAGGATATTAGCAAGACTAGACATAACAGGTTCGGTGGCAAATGCCAGAGTATCGGATGATTCTTCCACTGTATGAATAACTTGAAGCATCTGCAAAAAAAAAACAAATATCAGAAAAGACAGAGTGTTAATGGAATATTGACGAAAATAAATTTGTTATAAATATTAAGATTTGTCATATGAGCAAAGAATACAATTTAAATTTAAGTAATAACTTGAAGGATACTATAGGGTGATCCATCTAGAGGTATTTTTTCAGAACAAAAACTATATAAAAATTCAAAGCAAGTGTGGAATCTTTATTGGCAATTTGAAAAGACACTTTATGGCATTTATTTTTTGAATATACGCAGAAATGTAGGTCAGTGACCCCATCGTAAGAGACACCACACCAAACCATGACTGAAGCTGGGTGATGACCCTTTTCCACCCTTGGGATCAGTTCAGATGCCGCGCATACACTCTATCATTTTCTTGTTAAATTTTTCCTGAACGGTAAACATTTTTTCATCGGTGAACAAAATTTTTCTGTGCAGGTTATCAGCGTTCAATCCTATTTTTTTTTAACACTGCAGTCAATAAATGTCTGGTTCGTCGTTTGAAAGCCCCAAGTCCCAAGTCTTTTTTAAAGTGTCGACTCATGGACTATTGCGTGATATTCATCTCACGGGCCTTGATTTTCTGTTTTCGGAGCGGATTTCTGTGAATTCTTGATTTAACGGCTTTGATGACATGCGGTGTTCGAACAGAGCGTGGGAGGCCCGACCGGTGGCGGTCTTTCACATCTCCAGTGTCCTCAAACAGTTTTATACATCGGTAGATGAGCATGCGGCTAATCCCTAGTGGCCGGAGCGTTTTGAAAATATCGCTGTTTTCATTTCACACTTGAAAAGCGCTATTACAGCGATACGGTTCTCATTATCTGACCACTCCATGATGAAAGTTGAAACAATTTTAAAATACCGTTACAGACTAACGCTATTGAGGTTAGCTTTCAAAATCCATAAGACATTAACGGGGTATGTTCAGTTCTACTATTGAAATGGGTGTGTTCAATGTTGCAACAGTATTTATGTCCCTACTAAGTAGATAGTCTATCTTGTCTCTAGTCTTTTTACAAATCCACATGTTACTGGTATAGTTCAAAATAATGACCAGATACACAGTGTAACGACCAAAATGCAAATGGGATAAAACCAATTGCAAATGAAAGTTGACATTACAACGATTTAAGTTCATCGATACACTCTTATCGTAATAATCCACGTCGAAAGTTGTGAAAAATGTTCGCACGAAAATGTTCACGAGTTATTTCCATTTTTATGCCAAATTGATTTTTTCAAGTCTCTGTTAACAGCACAAATGATGGTCGTACGTCAAAAAGTTCTTAGTACGTTTATGATAAAAAATGTCAAACTTTCCAATGGAAATGTCAGACGGCGCCACTAAGTGTTGCGTAGGCCAGAAATATATATAACAACCCTCGTTGGTGCAAGCAAGAAGTATAGAAATAAGGTATTTGTTTCAAAATAAAACAAGATAACAAATTCAAATGAAGTGTGGAGCCCATAATTTTCTTTCGTTGGGAAATCTTATGCCATTTTTTCTTTAAACATAATTTCTTTCCAAATGTTGGCAACTGTATTATGGAAACGAGCGTTCGGTAAGAAACGATAAGATCCGCTTTATTCGAACAAAATTTTGTTTAGTGATGAGGCCCATTTTTGGCTCAACGACAACGTCAATGAACAAAATTGCTTCATTTCGGCTGAAAAGCAACCAGAAGAGTTTCAAGAGGTGCGGTTTTTGGTACGGTGGAATCATCGTTCCATAATTTTTCAAAAATGATGATGGTCAATACATAACCGATGGTCAGAGCATGATAACGGTTTTCTGGATACCTAAAAGTTAAGCCCGTAATCTTGACGACATATGGTTTCAACATGACGGTCCCACTTGCCATACAGCTGCTCACTCAATGGATCTATTGAGAGGTCATTTCGCAGAGCAGCTAATTTATTGTTTTGGACAGATGAGTTGCCCGCCTAGATCGTGTGATATGACACCTTCAGACTTATTTTTGGGGCTACGTAAAGTCCAAGTCTACGCTGATAAACCAACTACTATTCAGGTTTTGGAAGTCACCATTACGGATGTCATTAATGCCATTCACTTGGTAGAAATGCTCGAACGACTCATCCAAAATTGAGGAGAAGTAGCAGCCAACATTTAAGAAAATTATGTTCGAAAAATAAATGACATAAAATGTCCTTTCGAATGAACAATAAAGATTTCACACTTAATTTGAATTTTTCTTTTTTTTTGTTTTGAAAAAATACCTCTTGATTGATCTTCCGATATTTCATTACCTTTGATATTTAAAATATCTATACAACCTATATCAGGCCACAAGTCCCATAGATGGGCAGGTGCTCCAAAAACATCCTTGGAACTACTTGAGCGTGTTCAAAGGAGAATGATGCTGCTCATTGCCGACAGTAGGGTATCGAACTCGGGACAATCGAGTTTGATACCCTACTGTCTCGAGCATTGTCGGAATGTGGGTTGCGTAGTAACGCTGATTGATGCATGGACATCCGCCTACTTATTTCTGACGTAAGCATGTTCGACTTTTCAGGAATTTCCACCTGTTCGTTATCGATTGGCCAGTTGACCGCACTTTCCACTACAGATCGAATTCGTTTTTCGCCCGCACTGCCCGTGTGTGAAATCGACTTCCGGCCAATGTATTTCCCAGTAATAGCGACATCCAGAAATTCCTGATAAATGGGAGTAAACATGACTCCTTCTTTCCCTCCTCTGCTTCCTAATTTTCCACTCACCAACGCAATACAATGCATATATAGGGGACATCCCCTTAAAGTTGGTCAATAAAATAAATACCATTGCAGTACACCAATCCACATTCGGATGTACTGTTAAAAAATGTATTGTTAATGTTCTCCTTTTAATCCCTGCGCTCGTCTTACATATTCCATTTAATTTGAATAACGCTCATTGTGGATTTCAAATAGGAGAAAACAATTTTATATACTCCTCCAAAGGTATACCTGTTTACATATTTTATACAAATGTAAGATTTTCCCTCGGTCCAATAAACATGATAATAATTCAAAGCATTTCAATTTAATTGAAATTTTATTTTGTCGTTTCTCAAAAGTTTTGTTATTCTTTAGCACACAATGTTGTGGTTTCGGTTGAAAAAGTTGTTACGAAAAACCTTCAAATATTTTGTGTATTGCAAATTTTCTGAGATGAAATAATTTCATCTTGTCACAAAAATATCTACAGTATTCGAAACATGTAATGTATTCAACTCTACAGCATCAGGTCGATGCATTTTAAAGGTTATGGTTTTTTTAACTTAATTATGATATGGATTGTCAGACAAAGGCCTCTCAGAATAACACACATTTTCATACGATCCATTTGAAGAGATATCCGTATCAATAGACCAATGTTGCTTTTATATCTACAGAAAGAGGGAGTTCTTTGGAAGCATTCAACTTTTATATAAACCATTTTGAAAGATTTTTTTTTGAAAGAGTGAATTACTCCACAGGCTAGTCTTTTGGTTCGTGCGGTGCCCTAAGCCACCTACCAGACAGACCTTGGTGCGAAGTAAAAAAAATATAATCTTCGAATCCATTTCGATGAAGACCCAGAATTATCGATTTGTGTGACGATCAGCTTAATTGGAAATCGCCATAGAATCAACCCGGTTAATTTTGCAATTATACGAGGTCAGTTTAGTAGAGAAGGTGAATTTTAAAATGTTTCGGGCTACGTGCATTCGATTAGCGTTTTTTTTAAGTTGGCACACTTGCCTCGAGCATATGTTCTTAGTTGAGTTTGCTTGTGCTTAGGTTATTTTGTTTGTGTGAGGCATAACAGTGAGACATGTTTTGTTTGTTTAGTGATGTTCTGCTTGCAAACAAGGATCAACGAATTTTTAACAAATTTTGTGTGAAAAAATGATTTAAGTGCTTTAAAGCACCTGAAATATTGCGAGTGCCATATGTTGATTGTACTCTGAGTCAAAAAAAACGTTTACAAGTGGTACACCCTTTTCAGAAGTGAATGACGACGCTCGGCCTGGAAGATCCATCACATCAAAAACCGATGAAAATGTTGAGAAAGTAAAGAAACCTGCTATGGAGAATCATTGCATCACTACGAGGATTGCTATTTATATTTCGGGTCCTGACAATACTAGTGTTCCCAGATGCAAACTGGAACTTCCATTGGAAACTTTTACATTTTTTAGCATAACTTCACTAAGAACGTTTAGTCATTTGAAGGCGAATAGTTTTGTTTACAGTGTGTTGAAAAATTCGTCTCAGTCAAGTGGAATTACCCCAGGAACATTTTCGTGCGATAATTTTTTACGTTTTTCAAAAACCATCGATGCTGTGCGTGAACTGATTAAGAAAGACCAACATGTGACATACCTTAAGATTGAGGCATTTTTGGGCATTAGTATGAACTCATCAATAAGATATTGCATGTTCATTTGGCCGTGAAAAAAAATTGTTCTCGTTGGATCCCACAAAATTTGACGAATGCTCAAAAAAAAGGCTCGTATGGATTGGTGCAAAGAGATGTTGAAAAAGTATAACTGCGGTAGCTCAAAGACTGTTTAAAACATTGTCACAGGTGACGAAACATGAATCTATGCATATAAACCCGAAATAAAACAGCAATCGACCGTATGGGTTGATTTAAGACGAACCAAATCCAACAAGTTGTTCGTGAAAGAAGTACATCGAAGCAAATGTTTGCGTTTCTTTTTGGTATAACCGGCCATGTTGCCACAGTACCTTTATTGGAACGTAAGAGGTCAATTCTGACCATCTGTACGTCAACAGTGTTCGAAAAAATGATAATGATAATGAGAGAAGACGGATCATTTTGCATCACGACAATGCGAGCTCTCACACATCAGCTGACCACTAAAGATGTCGAATTGATGGGCCATCCACCGTACAGCCACGATTTAGCACCCAAATCCCTAGCATCAAGAAAAAAAATTTCGTGGTCAAAGTTTTTCATCGTCCGAAGCAGCTGTTAAAGCGTTCAAAATTCATGTTTTGGAGGTGTCTCAATCGGAGTGGAAAAAGTGCTTCGAAAATTGGTTTGTGCGCATACAAAAGTGTATTGATCTTAAAGGAGAATATTTTGAAAATAATAAAACCATTTCCAATGACAAATTATTGAGTATTTATTGCCGGACCCGAAATATAAATAGCTCGGCCGACTATTTGTTCACTTTCTTACTTTCTAAATAAGGAACAAGAGGAAAATTCTCTCAAACTATTAAGCTCTGCATAATTCAACTCTTATACTCACTGACCGGGACCAAATGTTTGATACTGTATTAGAATGGCTAATTTTATAAATAAACAGAGAACAGATTCGTTGCCGCAGAATGCATGTACCTCGAATATGCCATGAGTACAACCGAATGATAGTTGGTGCCAAGGTTTATAAATACAAGGTTACGCCATCAGCAAAAATTGCCGTTAGGTGACGTAGTTGGTGACAAACATCAAAAAGAAGTGGGTTGCCAGCTCTATGTCTGCCTACTTTTAGTTAACAAAGCTAAGATTTCATGTGAAAAATGTACATATTGCAGTGAGTTGGCAACCCTACAGCTGAAATCACTTTGTCAGATTTGTGAAGAAATAAAACAACAAATCGAAACGTAAACATTAAGTGTGCAGTGGGCAAATGTATGAAAACCAACAGTAAAAAATATGTGAGTATGTGTATAAGTAACATTTTTATTGTTTGATTAGAAACATTTAGTTTGTGTTTTTAATCCATAGAAGTGTGACAAAAATAGGAGAAAAAAACAAAATAGTAAAAATGAAGTGTGCAGTGGCCAAATGTTTTTTCTCCAAATTAAATGGAGAGACATTGTGGCTAACGAATCAATATTTAAAAAAACACATAGAAGAAGCTGAAGGTGTTGAACTTGAAGAAAATGTAAAAAGAATGTTTTTCCGGTGCAGAAGTACTTTAGGTTAAGAATATTAAATGCCGACATTACCAAAAATATTTATACCAAAAAAAAGAAAATTAAATAAAACTTTAACTTAATATACAAAAAATTGTTCGTTTTTCGCTAATAAATAAATTGATGGCAAAAATAGTCAATTGTCCCACTGTTATGAATACACAAATATTATCAGCTGTTAGCTCGAAATTTTTAGCCAATAGGAACAAAGTTTGCGTGACGTCATTGGTGACAAACGTCAAAAACAGAAAAGGGAAGGGGGCTGGGATGGCGTAACCTTCTGTACATAAACCTTGGTTGGTGCTCTGTAATGTGTAGTAACTGTAACTGAAATATCGACAGAAAATATGAGGAATCCGAATCTCCAAAAAAATTTTTTGAATCTTAAAACAAAAATTTAAATTTTCGGCAGAGGCAAATAACTTTTTTCTTTATATGCTTGGATTACTCTTAAGGGTCATGTCGAGGAAAAGGGTGAAAAGATGAGACGACAATTTTTACTAAATAAATTTGATTAAACGAAGTAATAATAGATTTAGATATCATTACCAATATTCGGTTATAACAACGCAATGTTGGCTAAACTATCGGTTGCTACAAACATCAGTTATGGCAACTAAATACATTTTATGCATTGCATTTGGACTGATCAATTAGTTGCGTCAATACGGTGATCATATTTTTAATTCAGTGGTATGTCGAACCTAATATCCATTGCGATTATAAACATTTGGTGCTTGCAAGCGAAATTCTTTTTTTCAACGGAATTTGACTAGTTCCGACTAATTTTTATTCTGTGCGTAGAGAAGTTTTTACAGGGCTTTGGATAAATCTCTTACTTGTAAGGTCGCGGCATTTACGAGGTGGAAAGCCGCCGCTAAAAAATTGCTAGATGATGTAAACCGGGCTTAAACCTGGGGCGATGGTCGTGCACTTTTCCATCACATCGCGGCGGCCCACACAACTCTGATATTCAAAAGATTCCGCGGTGCATCTGTTTAAAGTTTGGGTTAATATATGACTTCTAGAGAGGTAGGGATATATTTGGGTCTACTATATGAAAAACAGGGATAACAAAAGTCGCACATAAAGCACTTCACTTCATACGAGCTAGATTGGGTTTTAAGGTGGCAGAACATCAACTCTGTGGGACCTGTGTGGGGGCTTTTTAACAACATAGACCGAAAATGTACAATTTCATCAGAATTGGATGTTGGTCGCTTATGATCTTTGCGAAATTGAGTCGCAGCCTAATGTAAAATGTGGCTGTGGTTCTAAAGTCGTGAAGGACCTTTTTAGGGAGTTTTATTCAAAAAATAACCAAAATGGTTTAGTTTTACCAGAGTTAATTATTGTTCATCCATAAAGTGTTATACAAATTCGTGGCTTCTAAAGGTGCAGGATTTCAAAACGGTGGGGACCTTTGTGTGGGACTTCTTCGAAAACATGGACCTATATAAATTAATTTCACCAGAATTGGGGACTGCTAGCTCATTATGCTCTATGCGAAGTTAGGTCAGCATCGGATGCAAATCTGCATCAGCAGATTTTGAAATAAGGAAAAACCTTTGAATGACATAAAACATTACCCGATATAGGCTGTGTCCTTGGGGAAAAAATTAACAACGTATCAGGTTAAATCGAAATAGGTTCATACTGGTTGCAAGGAACAGGGAGGTGCAATACTACCGTTGTGGTTTATAAACATTTGGTGCTTGCAAGCGAAATTCTTTTTTTCAACGGAATTTGACTAGTTCCGACTAATTTTTATTCTGTGCGTAGAGATGTTTTTACAGGGCTTTGGAAATTTATTTATATTTTTTATTTCAGAATTGTAGTGAAGCAAACTTGGGAAATTTGAAATGGAATATTACACAACAGCAATTGTTGAATTTGAATACATAAATCAAAAGTCAATTGTTTTGACGCAGCGTGCTTTTCGTCGCTTTTTTATGTGCGTACTGGGCCTTCAGAACCAACAATAAACCGTTTGGTTGGAAATTTTCGACAACATTTTGCAGTAAGGCACGTTCCATGTACCGGAAGACCACGTACAGTCCACACGGACGAAAATATCCAATGTGTTGTGAATAGTGTGCAGGACAGTCCGGAAACATTCGCCATAAGAAGGAAATTTTACAAAAAGTTCTGCAAAATGTACCGAAAAGAGCACAAATGTGCGCAGCCGAAAATAGACACCACTTGCAGGATCAATTTTTCATATAGAATGGAGCGCTGTGATTTGCTTATATGGGAATGTAATATAAAAATTTTGAACCCTAGAAATATTTGGCAAATGTCGACCTTCGCTATCCACACACTGCTGCATACGTTTTCTGAAGTTTTCATGAACTCTAAGAAGCATGTCGACTGCCAATTTAAGCCTAGATATTGTTATTTAGGTCTTCCAAGGTGTTGCGAGGGTTGATATACACCTTGGACTGTGTGTGTGCAATGGCACAATCCTTTTGGAACTATTTATTCCCTAATTTCATTGCCCAAGAGCCGGTTGAGGAAAATCCAGGAAATGCCACTAGTAAGTGATTGCTTCCGAGAAGAGCGTTTCTGAGATTGCAGTGCTGCTGCTCTAACTCTCTCGATGTTTTGTGGTGTTGTCATCCTTCTCGCAGGTCCACTTCGTACACATGACACATTCCCTGCTGTTCTCAATAAAGTTACCCAGTTTACAATTGAGTGCTGTCCGGGAACACGTCCGCGTGGGGAAACAGCGAATCGTAAACGAAAAGCACGCTGCACTGCAATGATCGAGTGCGAATTTGAAAAATACGCTTCAACACAAAATGATCTTTCTCACGAGTCGAATGAATGATGGCAACTGAAAGGCAGACGAATACAAATCTCCTGTCAGCCACTATAAGCCAAGCACACTCTCTTCGACCAACAGTACCGCTACAGCCTGCGGTGCAAAAAAGCAAATTACCACGATTCATCCTGTACTTAAGCAAAAAATATTTCCTACTAATATACTATGTAACAAAAAACAAAAATAGTAATTGACCAATAAATAAAAAAAAGTTATTAAACATTCAAACCACAACGGTAGTTTTGCGTCACCCTGTACTTTGATTACAACGACAGCTGGCCAAACGGAAGGACATTGCATAATGGAACCAGTTATTGATTGTGAGTCAAGCGGAATTACGAGTACAAACATGGTGTCTACCTCAATTCCCTTAAAACATCTGATATATTGTATACAAATTTATAAGAAAACTATAGAATACATCGATTCTCAGATCAATATTGTGATATGTTACAAACAGAATGACAATCCGATATATACTCCATTCTACTTAGTAGGGACATAAATACTGTTACACACGTTTTATGCTGTAAAATACGAGTAAAAAGTACTGAATGTTTTTGGAACAAATAGTTTTTAATATATTTATTGATGTATATTGTATCCAAAAAGAATCAACTTTTTAGAAATGTCCGCATTTTGTCTTTACACACGCCTTATGTCGCACTGGCCAAACGTCAATAGCTGCACGAACCACGTCCATTGGAAAATTGGCCACAGTTGGGGTATCTTTTGTGACAAACCTTGTCCTGTTTAGCTCGTTTCTTTTATTTCGGGCTGTTGCTTTTACACATTGAACAGGGATTAACCGGCTCAAGACCTCTTGCTTCTATATTTAAATAGAAGACAAGTTTTTAACAAAATGGCAAAGTGACATTGATTTTCGTGGCTGCACACTGCTTTTATCATGATTTCGGGTCCGTGACAACCCTCTTCAGAAAGCTTTGCTGCAATTGTTGAAAGTAAAACTGAACTCTATAAGGCCAGGCTTTCCCCAAAAGAATGAGAACTACTGTTGTAAACCTTACTTTTCAAGTTTTCTTCACACAATTACCCACGAAAATAAAACTCACTCTTGCCACCTCTAAAGAGACTCCACATCGAAAGCCATCAATAAACCGTCCACAATTTGCAATCCAATGGGTTCAAATCTGGACTGCCTGAGGGCCATTCTTCAGAGGAAATGAGCGCTGACTAATTGTTTCGAAGCCAGGCCTGGGACGTTATAGCCTTATGGGCCGGCGCAGCATCCTGCTGGAAAGCCATGGCTGTTTTTGGAACAGGGAATTTTTAAGAGGCTTCACAACAGCTTCCAAAACGGTTTCTTGGTAAAATTTGGCTGATGTTTTGACTTCTTGTTTGCAGAAATGCAGGTCAGTGACACCCCACCAAACCATCACTGAATCTGGGTGATGACCCTTTTCCACCCTTGGGATCAGTTCAGATGCTTCCTTAGATGACCACGCCTACACTCTATCATTTTGCTTGTTAAATTTTTTCTGCGTGCTTCACCAAAAGACGTTTGCATTTTTCAATCCTATTTTTTTAAAGCTGCAGTCAATAAATGTCCGGTACGTCGTTTGAAAGCCCCGTCTTTTTAAAGTTTCGACTTTTGTGACAAACCGTCCACAATTTTTAATCCAATGGGTTCAAATCTGGACTGCCTGAGAGCCATTCTTCAGAGGAAATGAACGCTGGCAAATTGTTCCGAAGCCAGGCCTGGGATGTTTTAGCCTTATGGGCCGGCGCAGAATCCTGCTGGAAAGTCCATGGCTGGTTTTGGAACAGGGAATTGTTAACAGGCTTCACAACAAACGGTTTCTTGGTAAACTTTGGCCCATGTTTTGACTCCTTGTTCGCAGAAGTGCAGATTAGTGACCCCATCGTAAGAGACACCCCACCAAACCATGACTGAAGCTGGGTGATGACCCTTTTCCACCCTTGGGATCAGTTCAGATGACGCGCATACACTCTATCATTTTGCTTGTTAAATTTTTCCTGAACGGTAAAAAGTATTTCATCATGAACAAAATCTTTCTGTGCAGGTTATCAGTGTGCTTCTCCAAACGACGTTTGCATTTTTGAATCCTATTTTTTTTAGCGCTGCAGTCAATTAATGTCCGGTACGTTGTTTGAAAGTCCCAAGTCTTTTTTAATGATTCGACTCATGGACTTTTGCGTGATATTCATCTCACGGGCCATGATTTTCTGTTTTCGGAGCGGATTTCTGTGAATTCTTGATTTAACGGCATTGATGACATGCGGTGTTCGAACAGAGCGTGGGCGGCCCGACCGGTGGCGGTCTTTTACATCTCCAGTGTCCTCAAACAGTTTTAAGCATCGGATGACGAACATGCGGCTAATCCCTAGTGGCCGGATCGTTTTGAAAATATCGCTTTTTTTCATTTCACACTTGAAAAGCGCTATTTAAAATCGCATTACAGACTAACGTTATTGAGGTAAGCTTTCGAAACCCATATGACATTAACGGGGTATGTTCAGTTCTACTATTCAAATGGATGTGTTCAATGTTGTAACAGAATTTATGTCCCTACTAAGTATATCCTGAAGGTGGTAGCCATTTCAGGCAGCGCACATTCGTGCTCTTTCCAGTACACCCTGTACTTTGATAACAACGATAGCTGTGACAAATGGAAGGATGTCTATCTCAATTCCTTTAAGGTGTGAAAAAAAACATCGGCACTAATCCATAATACCCTCTGCCACAGTCTGGTATATTGAAGACTACATACTACACACTATGTAGAGACTCAGATAAATATTTTGATATGTTACAAACAGAATGACAATCGTATATATACTCCATTCTACGATGTAGGGATGTAGGGTAGTTGAAAACGTTGGTAATTTAAAGATGTCTAGTGGCTGTAGCATTGAATACTGGCCTCTAGAAATCTGGTTACCTCGTATTCAGCTGAGCGTACATAATTATTTCTCTTAATACTGATACTAACCTTTGGATGTCGAAATCTTTCTAAATTTTTCACAGAATTTTTTAAAATCTCCGTAATGGTTTCTTTGCGTCTCGGTTTATGCAATTTTTCCGCAATCTTCTTTTCAAACACAAATATCGAGCATTCCTGCAAGGGAAGAAGGAAAACAAAAACAAAAACTCTGAATGGAAGCATGATTAAAACAAGAGATCAATTTGTACGTTGTCAGTCAGGGTGGTGTAGGACAACAACCACTTGTACTGTCTGCTCGTTCCTTCATCCGTCAGTCCGTCCGTGCGCCCGTCCTTCCGCCCTAGTGTCTGTTGTGTTTGTCCATTTGTACATTGATTTGGTTAACGTCCGTAATGAAATACTAGTTAGTGGACATACAGACACACACACACTCCCGCTTACATACCTTGCCATCGTTCTTTCGATGTCCCTCATGGATTTTCCACGCCAGTTCGGGGCCAGCGCAAGCAACCGGCTTGCCAATGTCGAAATACTGTTTAATGGGATTGCCATCGATGACTGTCTGCTGCGCCAATGGCGTACTGACGTTTTTGAATTTTGAAAACATGGTTCCTGCTGGCATACCATCAATTATTTTCGAAAACACATTCGTAAAGCTGCCCTGTCGTCTCGGGCCACCACCCACGGTGGGCGTTGCAACAGCAACAATGCCACCTGCACCTACACTTCCGCTGCCGCCAACACCAATGCCACCGGCGCCACCACTTGCACTACTGCTGCTCGGACCAGTGTTGATGTTGCTGTTAACGCCACAGCCACCACTAGTGTTACTGCTGTTGTTGTTGGTGCTGCTGCCGCCAACGCCGCCGCCGATGTTGCCGCTGCCACTTGCACCACCACCGCTTACACCGGAATAGTTGACACTGAGATTACTGCTGTTGAATGTACTGGGCGTCTGTATGTTGTTGCAATAAATGTTGCTGCCACCAATGCCACCCACAAAGATGCCTGGATTCGTTCCGCTCAAATCATTGAGGCCGGCTTGCGAGGAGAGTCGTTGCCTCAGAGGGGAGTTTGTACAACTGGTTGTGGTAAATGTACCTGTTGCTGCTGCTGCTGCGTTGTTACCATCAGAATATGCCTGCTGTGCTGTTGTTCCATCACCATCACAATGCTTTGTCGCTGTGTCATAGCCATTCACAGCACCTGGAAAACAACAAATGGAAATTATAACGATAAACATTCAACCTGGTATAGGCATTCTATGTATAAACGCTCAAACACACACACACTTGCAAGTATATGTGGTTTACATGTATATTGACATTAGAGTGGGTCCAGTTAAATGCATAAAAAAAGCATATAAATGTTTTTAAATTTCGCCTAACATTCCACTAAACAACGATACTTATATGTTGCTTGAGATATTACTAATCTAAAATTTAGGTTATTTCAGTATTATTTTACAGGGTGGGAGGATTTCTTTCATGTGGTACGGCCAAAAAGTGAAGTCCATAGAAGGAGTCAACTTAGAACTCAGATAAATTTGTACTCCCGCTACGAGTTTGTCCATTGTGCATTCATGTCAGACCACTCTTGATCAAATTGGTAATAGCATTTGGGAGTTATGGTCCAAAAAGCTGAGACATCTCTTAAAAAAATCGTAAAAAAAATCCAAAAATTCTATCTTGATAACTAAAGTAATTAGAGGAAAATTTTCTGTTTAGCTCGTTTGTTTTATTTCGGTCTGTTGCTTTTACACATTGAACAGGGATTAACCGGCTCAAGACCTCTTGCTTCTATATTTAAATAGAAGACAAGTTTTTAGCAAAATGGCAAAGTGAAATTGATTTTCATGGCTGAACACTGCTTTTATCATGATTTCGGGTTCGTGACAACTATCTTCAGAAAGCTTTGCTTTGCTGCAAATTTGCTAAAATTTATTATCGTAGGAGCCCAAAATCTGTAGGAAAAAAAAATATTTCGAACTCTGGAGAAAATGGCTGTAAACTAGTGTTATCACTGCTATCACAGGACATATTGCAAATATGAACCGATCTTGACGAAGCACATGGTGATAATTTGGGCCCAGCCCAAACATTATGGTAAAAAGAGCTCAGACACTACAGCTACAGCTAGAAGCCCCATAGTACATCTGACTATAATCAAATTGCAAAGAATGTTATGAATGACAAATAGCAAAATGTGAATGAACGTGGTGCCTTAAAGGCTCATGTATTCGAGTAGTTCCTGCAAATCCCTCCATATTCGCGGTCCAGCCTCTCTACAAGCCACATCTAATAGTCTATCTTCCTGAAATGTATCACTATGGATTATATGAGATCTTTAACCAAGCCTGATGAAATTGAATCATATCGGTCCACAAATATCCTCATTACAAAGGTTTTTCCGTATTAGAGTCCCTGTAGCTCTAGAAGCTACAAGTTTAATAAGATACTGCTCAAATTTCACATAGAACGATACTCTGAGGGTTGCTATAGGATTGCTATATATTTCTGGCCTAGGCAACACTAAATGTTGCCTGGTGCCATTTGACATTTCCATTGGAAAGTTTGACATTTTTTAGCATAAACGTACTCAGAAAGTTTTGACGTACGACCATCATTTGTGTTGTTTACAGTGACTTGAAAAAATCAATTTGGAAAAAAATGAAATTAACTCGTGAACATTTTCGTGCGACAATTTTTCACAACATTCGACGTGGATTATCACGACAAGAGTGTATCCGATGAACTTAAATCTTTGTATGGCGATGAAGCACCTTCCTATAGCACTGTGAAAAATTGGTTTAATGAATTTAATCGTGGCCGACGCTCGCTCAAAGACGAAGGTCGTCCAAAAACGGCCGTTGCGCCAGAGAACATTAATGCCGTGCGTGAACTGATAATGCAAGATTGTCACTGGACATTCCGTGAGATAGAAGCATCTTTGGGCATTTCTTCCACCAGCATACATTCGATATTGCAAAAACACCTGGCCGTAAAAAAGGTTTTTTCTCGTTGGATGCCGCACAATTTGACAATCTCAAATTCAAAATGCTCAAAAAAGGCTCGTGTAGATTGGAGCAAAGAAATTTTGAAAAAATACGATCGCGGATCTTTAAAAGACGTTTATAAGATCATCACAGGTGACGAATCATGGTTCTATGCGTATGAGCCCGAAACAAAACAGCAATCGACCGTGTGGGTCTTCGAAGATGAGCCAAATCCAACGAAAGTTGTTTGTGGAAGAAGCACTTCGAAGCAAATGGTCGCCTGTTTCTTCGGCAAAACTGGTCATGTGGTGACTGTTCCGCTTGATCGACGTAGGACGGTCAATTCTGAGTGGACGGTCAATTTGTTTGCCTGAAGTCTTCGGATAAACTCGAAAAACGAACAAGAGAAAACGAATCACTGTGCACCATGGCAATGGAAGTTCTCACACATTGGCTCAAACCAGCGCCTTTTTGACCGGCCAAAACGTCGAATTGATGGGTCAACCGCCGTACAGCCCTGACTTGGCACCCAATGACTTCTTTTTATTGCCGCACATCAAGAAAACAATGCTTGGTCAACGATTTTCGTCGTCAGAAGATGCTGTTGAAGCGTTCAACAACCATGTTTTGGAGGTGTCTCAATCGGAGTTGAAAAAGTGCTACGACAATTGGTTTAAGCGCACGTATAAATCATGCTGGAGAATACTTTGAAAAACAATAAAACCATTTTTGATGATAAATATTCGCACGTACGAGTATATTCCTAAGTAGAAAATCAAAACAACCGAAGTTTTCAAAAAACCTGGATTTTGGGGATTATTTCAAACCGCGTTTTTTTAAAGTGAAAACCCGGCATAAACCGACATTCCGGTTTAAGACTTTTGCCATGAAAACTATTTTCCGATTCTGAAAAAAGTAAATTAATACTGCCCTGTAACAGCTCTAAATTTACCTAGATTTAAAAAAAATCAGGTCATATTTGAATTTGTGTCTTTGGTATCCAAAAGTCCATGTTTAATTTGGTCAGATTTTCGGACATGGGAACCGTCACCCAAATTTAAACAAAAAGAATGCAAAAATAATTTTGTTTTTATATATAAGTATAACATCCCTAGGTATTTAAAAGACCTATGTCAATTTATATGGGTAGCCATTTTTGGTCCCTATACAATTTGTACGGGGACTATATCGAAAATTTTGCCTTTATACCTCAAATCGGTCCAAGACTGTTTGTTAGTCAATCACAGAATACCATACCAAATTTTATTGATATCAGAATTATTATGGATGTTCTAGAGCGGTTTTATGTTATAACGGTAGAGATCTTTGCAATGGGGCTATATCAAAATGTGGAACTGTATGATCCAATTGTATCTGAGCTGATTACTAATCAATCTTAGGCCACTTAAAAGGAGGGCGATTTAAAATTTTAATCGGCTGTAAAAAAAATACTGAGAATTTTTTAAAATTTCTGGTTTTATTGAAAAGGTTAAACTTTGTTATTTAATATTGGAACAAAATACTGAATGATTTAGCACAATTCTTTACTGCGAGAAAAATCAGCCACACTGTTCACTGTATAAACCGCAGAGGTACGCTTGTATCTTAATGTGGAAGTCGATATGGGTAACATTCCGGCTACCACAAAATCCTTGGGGTAACATTGACCAGCCTTTCCGAATCTTTGCACATGATGTAGTAATCTTTACTAAGTTGGAAAGATGGAAAAAGGTCCTAAGTCACTTGCTGGTAAGACTTAGGGAGCTGACAAAGAAACCTTGAAAACAATTAGGTCGATCTGTAGCGAACTGTGCAGCCTCAGTGTAGTGAAGAACGTGAGTACGACGCAGTGAAAAAAATGTATACTTGCCATAATGCCGCCCTGAGCACATCGATAGGTCTTCTGAGGAACATACGAGTATACATGAGGAAACGAAGGTCCTTACCGTGCGAAGACACAATTTCTTGTTGTCTTAGAAGTTCCGACTTGGGTGTTTCGCAGTAGTCATCTCAACCAACATCTCATGGAAGGGGTGAGAGGGAGAGAGAGAGAGGAATGTCATGCTATAGAAGATAGAGCCTGTAGATCATCAAAACTACCTGGTAGGTCTGAACGGCATATACGCTGAAGAGATTACACCAGACTCTACCTCGGCAGACGGGCGTGTTGGGTCAATTGAGATCTGGGTGCCGCCGCCCTAATTTGTCCCGCCCACCATCAGGGACCACATGAAGTGCTGCACCTCTTCAATAACCCGATCAATCTCACTTAGCTGACCTACAGGTTCCTCGAACGAATATTTCACCTGGATGTCGAATTAAATCACTCATAGACGCAGCACTGACAAAACTCTATACTTATACAAAGCCTGCACTAGGCAGTATTCTACGCCCAATTCTTCGTAGAAATTCATAATAGGTAAGGAAGCCAGACGCATTTTCTTAATCTGAGTCAGCCTTGCTCAAACAGATGCAAAAAGGTCACTCGAATTTGCTATCTGGTTTCCGTTTCTGAGGGCAGCCTTGGGTCTAAATGATTACCGGTGCTGACCATAACAATCCTGGTTATCCCAAACATGGACCTGCCAACAGGAATGGATTTCCTGTGCGATTTTCATCGATGATTTTTAAGGCAGGCGCAGGAGGTAGAGTCACTATCAAGAAGGCAGACATGAGAAGATTATAAAGACTGCCAGTTAGTGGGCCGCTGTGGCGTGATGGAAGTGTGCACGTCTATTATGCCAGTTAATCCAAGTTTAACCCCGGCTAAGAACATCTAACAATTTTTCAGCGGCGGATTTGCCTCCCCGTAAACGCCGGCAACTTTATGAGTTAGAGATTTATCTCTAAGCCAGGTAAAAACTGCTCTATAAAAATGTATAAGCCCTTCGGAGTCGACTTTCGAACTTTAGGTTCCGGTCTTAATGAAGTGTTGTGGGACTTATGTAAATTGTTATGTCAAGTGTTTCTGAAGAAAGTTAAGGTGATTTGAAGAGCAACAGAGGCTGTCAAGAAACATTGTCCCCACGAGTCATCCTTGTTTAAATCGATGCAAAAGTGTCATACAAATTATCTATAAGAATTCAGTTTTTAGGCACATACTAGGGTCTGTATTGGACAGTTACGTTAGTAAATTGGATAGCATTACGCTCACGCAGGCGTTAAGAGCTAACTAAGTAGGTTCTACATTGTAGGCCTATGGTGTATGATAGGTCACTTTGACGTTGTAGGAAATGAGGTAGCCTATGAGCGACCTAATCTGAAATCGGCAATGTATATAGAGAAGGTACACAGGTCTATCAAACCACTGGCTATCGTTAAGTATGAATCAGGCCCTTGTTATACTAAGGACTGCATATCCCTTTACCATATTGAAATGCAACGCATGGTGGATGGTATAAAAGCTTTGGATCTTTTTCCTTGCTAATTGTCCACTTGTTGCCGCTCGAAAGTTTCATTTGGCTCAAACTTTTTGCCAGAATGATAACTGACCTTCTCCATATTGCTTGTGTTTTGTCATTTAAAAAAAGTTAACTTGTTTTGGTCCACCCCGCCGTTGTTATCATTTGCTATTCATTGGAGAATGTTTCTCGAGCACATTTCGCAAAGTTCAAAAACATGTTCACATTTAGAATCAAAATTGTACACCCACACACTCAAACACATACACACCTACACTTGCAACATGATATGAAAGACAATTTTGTGGTTGTAAAATGTTTACAATGTCGTCCCTCAAGTGAAACACGTTTCAAACTGACTGTTGGTGGGGAAAATAATTTTTATGAGTAGCCACGAACTCGTTGTGAGGACACGTCAAGGTGGTCCTCAGAGAGAGAGAGAGAGAGAGAGAGAGAGAGAGAGAGAGAGAGAGAGAGAGAGAGAGCATAGAATATCTAGACTTGAAGTATCTCTCATCCACTGCCAAAATGCTTCAACACAGAAATCGCAAATTCACTAAAGGACATAACTAAGCTCTGCAATGACGCTTGTTTTGTGTGAGCTACACCTGCAATGCTATGGAATGAGTACAACTCCTATGCAAGGTATTACATACTCTTTAGTGTGCTCCTGGAAGTAGGATATTCCTATTAAGTTCAATTTTGGAAGCATATTGTGCTGTTAAATGGATTTTACGATTTGACCTTCCCAGTAGACGCCACACAGTTGGCGAAGACTGATTTAACGAGCAAAACATGCCACATGAAAGCTATGAATGGGAAATCGTCTTGGCTTGAAATTAACCACTTTGGTGCTAGGGCATTGCGTATTATAATTTCGTTTTAGGACTCACGCCTGCGACATTTACAAGTATTAAAGTGCAGAGCTTGAGTTATAATCACTTGATTTTATTTGATTTTAATTTATCTGTCTGTCAACTAGAAGCCACTTTTAAAGTTTTTTTCGCAAACTTGCTAAATACTCGTATTCTCAACATTTGGATTGTGGAAACAGAAGCTGCTGTCAAATCAGAGAGCCTCTATGACTCAGATCGGTCCAAAATGAGTTGTTTGTCAATCGAAATATACCATAATAAATTTGATTAAAATCGGAATCAAAATGGATGTTATAGAGCGGTTGTATGTAATATCTGTGGAGATTTTTGCACTGGGGCTATACGAGTATCAGAACGTGAACCGGTATGTCCCATTTTCATTAGAGCTGATTTCTGATCGATCGAAATGAACTGTACTCAATTTCATCAATATTGGAAGTATAAAGTGATCAACTCGAGGCGCCCAAATATCTTTTTTTTAATTTTTCTCAACTTTTATTTTAAAAATTTTTTAGTAGGTTGAGAAAAAGTCAAAATATTTAAATTTGTGCGCCTCGAAAATGATTTTTTTGACATGTCGTAGTGGAACTTTTTTTGCTCATGTCAAAAGCTGTCGAAAATTGATGGACAACATGGACAAATTGTTGTTTTTGCAAGGGCTGCTATATAAATATCTGGCCTAATAATGAATATGCGAATATTTATCATCAAACATGGTTTTATTGTTTTTCCAACATGATTTATACACTTTTGCATGCGCTCAAACCAATTGTCGAATCACTTTTTCCACTCCGATTAAGACAACTTCTGGTGACGAAAATCGTTGACCACGCATTTTTTTCTTGATGTGCGGGAATAAACAGAAGTCATTGGGTGCCAAGTCAGGGCTGCAAGGCGGATGGCCCATCCGTTCGACTTTTAGGCCGGTCACAAAGACGTTAGTTTGAGCCGATGTGTACACGCAGAAAAAAAGTATGGTTGTGGTGACAATATTCGAAGAGGATCATACTATTGTTGGCTATATGGTTGTGCCACAACAATATTATGATCCTCACAACAATAGTATTATTCACACATAACCATACTATGATCTCCACAACCATACTATGATCATCACAACAATAGTATTATTCACACTCAACCATACTATTATCTTCACAACCATATTATGATCCTCACAACCATAGTATGTTTCTCATACAACCATAGTATGATCCTCACAACCATAGTATGATTCGCACGCAACCATACTATGATCCCCACAACCATAGTATGATTCACACTCAACCATACTATGATCCCCAAAATTATTTATTAGGATTGGGTAATGTTGTTATTCAAAAATAGAGATTTTTATCAAGCAAGTTATTATAAATTGCATTACTATTAGATCATAGCCAATTTTGAGGCCACGTTTCTATTGAACATTTCATTCAAGAAACCAAAATATATATTCCAACGGTCAAAAATACTTTTAGTTGCCAGCAGAGGTGAATGCTACTTCACCATCCGTAGACACCAAGTAACGAATGTGATTAAACCATGATCAATGGCTATATAATTAAGTGCAGGCAGATTTTAAATAAACGAGAACCAGTCGGTATAAGAGTATTTCACCGAACAAAGTAAACACAATAAAAATCCCTCGAACTACCTTCCGATTGTTATTTTTTTTTAATGGAGAGCAACCATTCACTGTATCGTGTGTATGTGTTTTTTTGTATATTAAAAAAAAACATACGCACACACATACATGTATTCTCTACAAAACCTGTTTTGTTATGTTCATAGTCACAACCATACTGTATGATTGCCATAATCATATTTTTGTTAACGTAAATTTTAAACAACAATACTTTTGTTGCACTAACCATGTTTATATGGTTGCTACAACCATATTTTCATTTCTAAATTTGGCAATAATACTATTGTTACATTTCAACAATAGCAATATTGTCGCAATCATACTATTGTCAAAATGAAATTCAAAAAACAACAATACTATGGTTGTGACGATCATGCTTTTATTGGAGAGAACATATTATTGTTGCGGTGACCATAGTGTAACCATATCTTTTCTCTGCGTGTAAGAGCTCGCATTATCATGGTGCACAATGATTCGTCTTCTCTTGTTCGTTTTTCGAATTTCTCCGAAGACTTCAGGCAAACAAATTGTAGTGTACCACTCAAAATTGACCTTCTACGCTGCTCAAGCGGAACAGTCGCCACATGACCAGTTTTGCCGAAGAAACAGACGACCATTTGCTTCGATGAGCTTCTTCCACGAACAGCATTTGTTGGATTTGGCTCGCCTTCGGAGATCCACACCTCTCATACGCATAGATCTATGATTGTTCACCTGTGACAATGTTATACACTGCCTTTGAGCTACCGCAGTTATACTTTTTTAATATCTCTTTGCACCAATCCCTACGAGCCTTTTTTTGAGCATTCGTCAAATTATGTGGGATCCAACGAGAACAATTTTTTTTCACGGCCAATTGAACATGCAATATCTTATTGATGCTTGTCCTACTAATGCCCAAGGATGCCTCAGTTTCAGGGTATGTCACATGTCGGTCTTGCTTAATCAGTTCACGCACAGTATCGATGGTTTCTGGCAAAGTGACCGATGATGGACATCCTTCACGAAATTTATCCTGGAGCGAACGGCGTCCGAGAGCAGCGATTAGCAGTGGTTTTTGATGATGCTTCATCGCCAAAAGTCGAAACAAGTTGATTTAAACACTCTTAACTCGATAACCAACACCGAAAATCATAAAAAATCATCGCACAAAAATGTTCACTGCATAATTCCATTTTTTGACTGATATGAATTTTTCAACACACCGTAAACAATACAATTCGCCCTCATATGACAAGACGTTCTGAGTGAAGTTATGCTAAAAAGTGTCAAAGTTTCCAACGGAAGTTTCAGTTTGCATCTGGGAACACTAGTATTGTCAGGACCCGAAATATAGATGTCAACCCTCGTAGAACGGTATGACCCGTTTTTATCTGAGCTGATCACTGATCGATCGTAATGAACTGTACTCAATTTCATCAAATATGAAATTAAAGACAAAAAATTGGTTGAAAATATGTGTGGGAGCTTTTGGGTGGGCGATTTAACATTTTAAATTTAAATCGGCTATGAAACAACGTACTGATGATTTTCTCAAACTTCTGGTTTTATTGGAAAGGTTGAACTTTGTCATTTAATAATGAAAGACCATCCGACGAGTTTTAGCTACGCGCAATGGGCTTAAAATTGTTTGGCAGGAGACGAACAATTCTACCGCAAAATCGTGTTTTCAGATGAAGGCCATTTTCACATCGATGGCTATGTCAATAAGCAAAATTTCCGCATATGGGGTTCAGAGAACCCACACGTGACTTTTGAGAAGACAAGGCATACACAACGAGTCAGCGTTTGGTGTAGATTTTGGGCTGGCGGCATCATTGGGGCACTTTCTTCGAAAATGATCAAGGAGCCGCCGTTACCATCAAGGGTGAGCGTTACCGCGCCATGCTCAACGAATTGTTGTTTCCAAAAATTCTAGAGAATGACGATATTTGGTTTGAATAAAACGGGCCAGCTGTCACACTGCCAACGCAACCATCATTATTTTACGCACTATTTTTGAAAATCGAAAAATCAGCTCATAATGTGTTGAAAACGTTTCTTTGGAGGTGGCAAGAGTGAGTTGTATTTTCGTGGGCAATTGTGTGAAGAAAACTTGAAAAGTAAGGTTTACAACAGTAGTTCTCATTCGTTTGGGGAGAGCCTGGCCTTATAGAGTTCGGTTTTACTTTCAACAATTGCAGCAAAGCTTTCTGAAGAGCGTTGTCAAGGACCCGAAATCATGATAAAAGCAGTGTGCAGCCACGAAAATCAATGTCACTTTGCCATTTTGTTAAAAACTTGTCTTCTATTTAAATATAGAAGCAAGAGGTCTTGAGCCGGTTAATCAGTATTCAATTGAAAACATGAAATCGAAGTTGCCGTTAATGATACTCGATCCGAAACAATCGAAAAGGTACAGAAAAATTGGGTTGATCGGATGAGGTACTGCCGAGCTAGTTGTGGTAGTCATGTAAATGATAATCTGTTTCATTATTAAATGAACAAGCTCAACCTTTCCAATAAAACCCAAAATTTGAAAAAGTTATCAGTACGTTTTTTTTGTAGAGCCGATTCAAATTTAAAATGTGAAATCGTCCACCCTTTGTATATAAAAATATACAGCTTTAATTCAAAAAAACTTAGTTTTTCAAATTGAATGAAGATCTCGTAGGACAACAATTGTGATCTGTAGATTGAAAATAAGCTTTAGAAAGGCAGCAGACGGACGGACAGATAGATATCGCAAAATCGTATGAAGTGGTGATTCTGAGCCGAGCGGTACACTTAAAAGTGAGTCTAGCTTAAATATTTTTGATATATAGGCTGATCCATTTTTTCAGAACAAAAAAAATATAAAAATTCAAATCAAGTGTGGAATCTTTATTGGTCGTTTGAAAGGACATTTTATGGCATATATTTTTTAATATATAATTTTCATCAAATGTTGGCCGCAACTACGTCTCAGGGTTTCCATTCTGAGGGTCCAATTTTGGATGACTCGTTCGAGCATTTCGACCGGTATGGCTTTAATGACACGCGTAATGTTGGCTTCCAAAACCTGAATCGTAGCATGTTTTTCAGCATAGACTTTGGACTTTACATAACCCCAAAGAAAAATGTCCAAAGTTGTGACATCACTCGATCTAGGCGGCCAACTCACCTGTCCAAAACGTGAAATTAGCTGCTTTTTGAACTGACCTCTCAATAGATCCATTGTTTGAGCAGCTGTATGGCAAGTGGCACCGTCCTGTTCAAAACAAGTGTCGTCAATATTACGGGCTTCAATTTTAGGTAGCAAAAAGTCCGATATCATGGCGCGACCTTCATCATTTTTGAAAAAATATGCTCCGTTGATTTCACCAGCCTATAAATCGCCCCAACCGTGATTTTCTCTGGGTATAATGACACCGCTGGAACCTCTTCTTGTTGCTCTTCAGACCAAATGCGACAGTTTTGTTTATTGACTTTAAGCCCGAAGAGGAAAACAGCGGATCTTCCCGTTTCTTACCGAACGCTCATTTCCATAATACAGTTGCCAACATTTGAAGGCAATCATTTTCAAAAAATTAATGCCATAAAATGTCCTTTCAAACTACCAATAAAGATTACACACTTCTTTTGAATTTTTATATTTTTTTTTGTTCTGAAAAATACCTCTAGATGGATCACCCTGTATATTTACTTCATAATTGAGTGTTATAAAATTTTCTTTGCTTTTACATACAACAACCAAAAAACCGGAAAACCCGACAGCAGAAAACCGGATAAACCGACATTTCGAGTTTTGGCTATTTTTGAGATAACGACTGTCGGGTTTGGACATAAAAATCGGAATGTCAGTTTTCGGTTGTGGACACTCTAGCTCTCACACATAGGTCTAAGGTTCTTAGGGCGCCGAATGATAGGTCCATTCGAACATGTACATATGGGAATTCAGACACAGTAGATATTCGCCTGCTATTTGAATATAAACCAACTTTGAAGATTTGTCTATATTTTGGGTCTAGAGTTAACTAAATGGTGGTCCAACCGTAATGCACAATGCTAATTGCGAGTCACACCTTAACGCCAAGTTTTGTGACATTTCTTTGTGGCAGTGTTTGACAAACGCAACCATTGAGAGTTTCACAATCGTGATTGATACTCCTTTTTTTCTGCGTGTAGTTTAGCTTTTATACGAAAAGTTCAATTGAGTGGACTTTAAGGGTTATCTACTTTTTCGGTGTACTTTGTCCCTAGCCACTCTTCATCTATCTGGGTAAAAGTTATCCTCTGGTTCGATTTTGCCCATTTTCAATCCTAGACAGTTTATGACTATGATCCATTATCGTGCAAGGGCCACAGTTTATTGCGTTTAACCGCTATTGAGCTTTCAAGAATTTAAAATCTTAAAATTTTACGACGACTTTTAAAACAAAGGGTGTTTTTATTAGACGTGTGATTTTCAATCTGGCCACATTTTTTTCGGAGTTGGTCTTTTTGACAGCTGTCACTTGAATTATGCTCAGTTTGATTTTCCATTTAATAATAAATAGACTTACTCCGAAACAACATTTGCAAATCGTGGTGAATGGGCCCCAAACGATGGGCCCATCGTCCTTGATTTTTCCAAGAAAATTTTGTTCAGCGATGAAGCTCACTTTTGGTTGAATGCGTACGTTAATAACCAAAATATTCGCATTTGGAGCAATAGAAATCAACAAGCCAATGTTTAGACGCCGTTACATTCTTAAAAAGTCACTGTTTGGTGTGCTCTATGGGCAGAGGGAATCATTGGTCCATAATCTTAAAAATGAAGCCTGCTATAATGTTAAAGTCTATGGGAAACGCTTTAGAGCCATGATTAATGACTTTTTCGTGCCTGAATTGGAGAATGTTGATGTGGAAGACCTTTGGTTTCAACAATACGGCACTACATGCCATACAGCCAACGAAACAATCAATTTATTGAAGGAATCTTTAAGGTGAGCGCATTATCTCGCGACGTGGGCTTGTGCCATGGCCTCCAAGATCGCGCGATTTAACACTGCTGGGCAATTTTTTGTGGGGTCGCTTGTCTACGCAGATAAGGCCGACACGATTGACGCCTTGGAAGAAAATATTCGGCGGATTATTGCTGACATATGCTGCAAAAAGTGGTCGAAAAATGGGACTCTCGGCTGGAATTTATTCGAGCCAGCCTCGTCTGCTGCTTGCATGAAATCCTTTTTAAAACATAATGGCAAACCCTTATCTCTATAATAAAGCTACATTCTTGACCATAACATTATTTCTTCTTGAAAATCACACGTCTAAAAAAAACGCCCTTTATATATTATTTAAGGTCTTCGATTAACTTTTATACACTTTAATGTATTCGAGGTCTGATAAAAACTTATATCTTTCCAAAAATTCAAAAAAGTATATCCGATAGCACCGCTTATCTTTACCCTTGAAATATTTAAATCATTAACTAAATATTCCAGCACACTTACCCGTTCGACTGCCATCAAGTCCGCCGGTATAACTTCCGCTATGGCCACCGCCTAAACTGCCACCACTGCCGCCACCACCGCCACCGCTGATCGTTGAATACTTATTCGATGTCTCAACACCATAAATACTGCCGCGTTTAAATCGCGCCTCAGCGTATGATCTTGGTCCGTATGCCTGGTATTGACCTACATCACCGCCACTGTGATCGCCCACAGTACCAGCTGCTGTACGCCCGCCACCACCGCCCACACTACCGCCGCCCGTGCTCACACGGCGTTCCAACTCTTCTGTGCACTCGAACCGTGAATATCGTCTCGCCGCTGTGGTCGCCGTGATTGTAGATTTCGTCGATGGGTTGCCCGAAACAATTTTGTTCGCCGCACAAGATGCACTCGAATTCTGTTGTCCTGGACTCTTGGCCAAAGGAGAGATGTGACGACTGGCAACAACCGTTCTTTCTACAGCATCGTGATTAGGCAGCGGCTCAGGCTGTATGTCGCCACCGAATGCCCGATACGTGGGTGATGCCTCCTCGACCTGTTCATGTGGTTTATGGGTGCGTGTTTGCAATATATGCTCTTTTAATTTTTTCCAATGAAGCGCTATTTTGGCAAATTTCACTTAATCAACGTTGCAAAAGTTAGTTGAGCAGCAACAAATGCTGATATATTCGGTCGGTCGGCCGGTTGGTACTCCTCGTCCTTCGTCTGCTGGCGTCCTTACTGTGCAAATAGCGTTGTGTGGGGAAACCCTGTTGTTGCCGGTTATGTCCCTGCTGCCACAGTGCGGTGGGGGTTCGACGACGACGAATAAATTAATGATGGGCTGCGTTGCAAGTAACTGTGTGTGTGCGGGAGCGTAATATGTTGGCTTCAGTGTGTTTGTTTGTTTGTTTGTGCAGCTATTAAAAGGATTTTCTTGTATTAATTTTACCAGTGGTGGATCTAGTGGAAATTGCCGGCTGCCTACACGTACGAGTCTGTCCCCTTAACGCCAAAGGCCTTCTCACATACATACATACATAGAGCCAAACACAAGCAGGACTACGAGTCAGCGAGCGAGAGAGTGGTTGAGCCTTGTGCAAGTGTGTATGTGCGTGCGTGTGTATTTGTGGTGGTATTATGGTCTCATCGGTTTTTTGACAACGAAATTTCGTTTAAGGTTCAATTAAATTGACGGTTTAGTAGTGGGTCTGGTCCTGTCGAATCGCACAACTATTTCCATTCACTTGTTGCTGACACAGTCTGTCAGCTTTGTGTTCGTGTAGTTGTTGTTGATATATTTGTTGATATTGTTGGTGCTATTGATGCTGCTGATTTTGCGGCTGTTGCTACTGACGACTGGGCTGATTTCGATGCTGCTGTTGTTGATGCTGATGAGGATGTTTATGTTTTTATAGCTGCTGCTGTTCAATTTTGTGGCTGTAATAAAATCAAATTATGGCATTTCATTAAATTATATGGTATAGCTAGCTGGGGGGTGCCGTATGGTTTTAGTTTTGTTCTTGTTTTTGTTTGGTTGCATTTTAAAAGTCAGTGTGCCAACGTTGTGGTTTTTCTGTGTTTGTGTTGACGTGTTTAAGAGTTTTAACCGCCTTGGCCAATTATTATTCCAATGTGGGTTATGTGAACGTACGCACAACAATAAAAAAACGATATTATTTGTGGTTGTTATTAAAAAAAAGTTTAAAATCAAAACAACATAATTAACTCATAACACGGTGACAAACCATTTAGCAGCTGAAGTTGAGATTGTAGGAAATCCCTCCCTAGAAAAACGAAATATATCCTTTAGGGAGATTGACCAAAAGGTGCCGTAGCATACAAAAAATGGGCCTACCTACTTACACACTCAAATGGGTGATTAAACGAAAGATTAAGTCAAGAGTCAAACTTCATAGTTCAAGGAGGTCGATTTCTGGGCCCCTAAGTTCCACATGATCCGGTCCAAGTTTTAAATTGACACAAATCTTAAAATAGGTGCATATTTGGATCTGTTTGACAATTTCACTGTTATTTGATATCCATACGCCCCCGAACATCAGGGGATGGCTTTAAGGTTCCAAGGCCCAGAGACCACACCCTGGCCTATGGGTGCGGTCTATGGGCCTTGTAACCTCCAATTCAACCTTATCGTAAAATTAATGTCATCTTCAGATTCTTTATAAAATATCTCTGTTTCTAAGTACCCATGTGACCATGTTTGCAAAGACCAATTTTTCGCCGACCAAGGGACCTTACCCCCATAGTTCAAGGCCTCAAATTTCTGCGAATCGTAAAATGCATGCGATATTCTCACTAATGATGAAATTTTATTGGTTTTTCATATCCGATTTTTTTAGGGAGGCCGATTTCCTACCCCCAAGGGTCAAGGCCTCAAATTACTTCCAATCATGAAGTTAATGTGATACTCCCCTTCGTGGCGAAATTTCATGTTTTTTAACACCCATTTGTTCATAGTTGAAGGAGGATGCTTGGGCCCCTTGGGCTTATGGGCCTAAGAACCTTACCCCCATGGGTCAAGGCCTCAAATTTCTTCTAATGGAAAAATTTATGTAATATTCAGCTTCGTGATGAAATTTTATGATTTAGTAATACCCATGTGTCCATAGTGTTTATAAGACATATTTTGGCGCCCCTTGGGCCTACATGAGTATATATGGTACGAATCCCAAATTGGTCCAAGTCTAAATCATAGGTTCACATTTGGATTTATGAGAAGATTTTACCGTATCTGGATAACCTTATGTCCCCGAACATAAGGGGATGGCTTTGGGCACCTAGGACTCCATTTCTTAATGACCATGTCCATTTATGGAAAGGTTAAAGAATCTGTGCCTACCACTTTAAATAAAACTGATTTAAAAGTTGATTAATCACATTTTAGATAAAAAAAAATAGAAAAAAATAGTTCCGAACTTTTTTAGTACCTCAAATCCTTTTTTTCCATTTTGCCCGATTTTGACATTTTAAATGTCAACCTATCAACTATAAGATATATAACTAATGAGTTTGAGGACACTAGCTCTTTTCATTTGAACAGAATCGGACATGGCTAGATCGTGTTAGATTTTTTTTTTGCGGACTCGTAATATATAAACTTTATGGGGCCTCCGACTTGTGTTTCGATGTGGGGCAAATGTAATGACATAGTGAATATACTCACAATCCTATGAAGGAGGGCATAACAAGTCAAAACGTCATTAAATCCGGCCAGACCGAACCTTATATACCCTGCATTGTCCCTTAGCTACTGATTTGCAAAAAAGATATGTTTTATGGTCAGTTTCGGCCGATTTATCCGTTCCTAATCTCAGCCAAAGATTCAAAATTAATCCAAATTTTCATTCATTTGTCCATATCGAAGATTGATCGCCCATTTTGACTATGTAAGACGCTTTTTGAGCCCCAAGAGCCGATATTAAGTGCATCCCAGCTAACAATATCCATTTTCTTCATTGTCCGTCCACAAGATAATTATGATTTATGAGGCAAAGACTCAAAAAGTTTACTTCTTTCAGAGGTACCTTAAGTCCCTTAAAGGGAAACTCTTTTCACTCTGGTCCAATTTTGCTCAGTTACAATTCCAAGCAGCATCTCCGAGGTGTCAAATTGATGTCGACGACAACATCAAAACCAAACTTGGCGCGCAAACTATCAATTGTGGCGCAGTCTGTGAAGCATAGCGCCCAATCCATTCACAATCAAAGATCTTGCAATCAGCAAATATGATTTATCATGCCTCTGTAGCGCTCTTCGTTAACTGAAATGGATTTTTTAGCTGAATTTAAAAAAAAAATGGCCAATAACGCCACCGTTTCCTTATCCGGACTACTCTGTCGATATTTGAGAAAAAATTGGCTGCTTGACCATCACGAGCCAGTTTTCCTATCCCTAGATGCGACAGTTTTGCTTGTTAACATAGGTGCGAGAAAAAAACACGTTTCACCGGAAAGGATGATTTTTGGAGAAAATTCATTGTCCATTGCGAGCTGATCTTAGGTCCAAACTGAGAAGCGATTACAAAGAAGATGTTCGTGTGCCTACAATTGATGAGTCACTTGGATCTTGTAAGCGAAAAATTCGAGATCTCTTGTATTCGTGAATTTTAAGATCGCTTCATGAATTTCATGAAGATCGCTAGGTGGTGTGTGAATTTTAAGATCGATAGAGAATCAGAGTTCTCGGACTAAGTAGTACGCTCTCGTCCGCAGCATCAGTGTGTACCGTGCGACGACGAGTACCGTAAGTTAAGATCAGTCTTACAAAAGATTTGCACAAACTTGCGTACTGAAAGAGAGGTGACCAAAACTTATTTTCGCGATGTTTCGAATACTCAAAATTGACTTTGTAACTGAGATCGGTTTGTCCCCCAACCTTGTTTAAGCGATTCATTCATTTCAAAGCTGTACGTTTTATTGTATAGGCTTTTTGTCAAGGTTTCGAGTGGGAAAGTGCTTTCACAGTCAAAATGTAAATAAAAAATCATTTTCGAGGCTTAAAGGAAGTATTTATTCCACGTGTCCTGTGTTGATTTTGAGCTCTACCTCGTCACCTGTCAAGCTATTTATTTCTCCTGTTTCCAAGTGTACCGACATGGACTTATTAATTGAGTTTTATTGATAACTAGGAAAATTGTTTTCTTCACGTTGTTACCCCGTTGTTGTGGGCAATTCCAAAAATTCCTTTCTATCAGTTATTTACCCACTTTTGAAAATTTCTAAGGACTACGTAATCTAGCTACTGCCGTTTGGCCATACTATTAGATTCCTTTTGGGAATCATTTGGGCGTGGTTTCTCAACCCGCAACACCTACCAGGACACAACGCTGGACCTTAGCATCAATATCAGATTGTCATGCATGTTCTTTACCCACTTTTTTTCATGGAGCCTCTGCAACGCTGGACACCAACTTATCATGTTCATTACTCGCGTCATCATTAACAACCTAATATCCTCGTATAAGCTCACAAATCCATTTAGCAAAACTTTTTCGCGGAGCTACGATGGCCATAATGATGACCGCTCTCATGACGAAAAACGCTGTGGGTAGTAATAATTTCCACAAGTTCGGCAGAAGTCTAACTAGACATGAAAAATGGCAAAAGTGACAGTATATTTTGACAGCCAAATTAAATAGGTAGCATTAACTTCTTTTTATATAAAGGGTGTTTTTTTTAGATGTGTGTTTTTCAATCTGGCCACACTTTTTAGGAGTTGGTTTTTGTGACATGTGTCACTTGTGGGCACCGAAGTCGCTATTGCTGGCATGGAGCAGAGTATCGAAGAGGACCCGAATGAGTCCATCCGCCATCCCGCGCAGCAATTAAAGCTGTGCCCATCCACTTAATGGAATCATTTGCGGAAGCTTATTGGTTTGCAGGCTTACAAAATCCAACTTGAGCAAGAATTGAAGCCGAACGACCATCAAGCGCGTCGTACGTTCGGTGAATGTGCCCACAACATTCACAGGCTTTTGGAACACAAGCCATTGTTAAGACGCCGTTACATCCTCAAAAAGTGGCTGTTTGGTGTGCTGAGGGAATCATTGTTCCATATTTCGTAAAAACTGAAACTATAGAGCTATGATTAATGACTTTTCGTGCCTAAATTGGAGGATGTTGATGTGGGTGACCATTGGTTCAAACAAGACGGCGGTAAGGAAACTTTCGGTAAGCGCATTATCACGCGTCGTAGACCTGTGGCGTGGCCTGCAAGATCGTGGTATTTAACACTGCTGGACTATTTTTGTGGTGTTTTGTGAATCGCTTGTCTACGCAAATAAGCCCGACACGATTTCATACTGCCTCTAATGCTTCAAAAAGTGGGCGAAAATTGGGCCTATCGGCTGGAATTTATTCGAGCCAGCCGCGGCCGGTGCCACTTGCCCAAATTCATTTATAAAACATAATGACAAACCCTTATCTTTAGAATAAAGATAAATTCTTGGCCATAACATTAAATTATGCGCTTTATTTCTTTTTGAAAACTACACTTCCTACCCTATATGAATACTCCAAAAATTATCATTGCTATGTGGTTAATCTGTCTGAAAAAATTAAACTCAACTGGGAATTTTTTTTATCGAGTAGCGAGTTTGCATTTTTAAAATATGTCACAATTTTCTCTATCTTTTTGTTCCGTAGTTTTCCATATTACATATTCTGCATAGTTTTCCCAACTACATTAACCTCTTCAATTGATGTTCTATAAACATAAGCAGCTCTGAAATATGTACGTTTATTTTTAACAATAAAGTTTTCCTTGCCTCCGGTTTGTTTATCTTTGTCCCTGTTGCAAAGGACAATTATTTGAACGTCACTGTATGTTTGTACAAACATCAAGCAGGAAAAGGAATGGCCCAGCAAGGCCTTTTAGGAGCCTATCTTAGGGTGCTCGAAGGCATGATTGCTGCATTCTACACTCATTTCAAATAAATACAGGGTTAGAAACGAGGGTTGCTATTTATATTTCGGGTCCTGACTATACTAGTGCTCGATGCAGATGCAAATAGGAACTTCTATTGGAAACATTGACATTTTTTAGCAGAACGTTTTGTCATTCATCTCAGTCAAAAAATGGAATTATCCCGTGAACAATTTCGTGCGATGATTTTTTGCGATTTTCGGTGTGGGTTATCGAGACAAGAGTGTTTAAATCAACTTGTTTCGACTTTTGGCAAAGAAGCACCATCAAAAATCACTGTAAATCGCTGGTACTAAGAGTTGAGTCTCGGACGCCGTTCGCTCCAGGATAAATTCCGTTAAGGACATCCAACTCACTTTGCCAGAAACCATCGATGCTGTGCGTGAACTGATTAAGCAAGACCGACATGTCACATACCGTGAGATTGAGGCATCCTTGGGCATTAGTACTCGTATGACAAACATCAATAAGATATTGCATGTTCATTTGGCGGTGAAAAATTTGTTTTCGTTGGATCCCACATAATTTGACGAATGCTCAAAAAAAGGCTCATATGGATTGGTGCAAAGAGATTTTGAAAAAGTATAACTGGGGTAGCTCAAAGGCAGTGTATAACATTGTCACAGGTGACGAATCATGGATCTATGCATATGAACCCAAAACAAAACAACAATCGACCGTATGGGTCTTTTAAGAGAAGCCAAATCCAACAAAAGTTGTTCGTGGAAGAAGTACATCGAAGCAAAAGAATGCGTTTTTTCGGTATAATCGTGGAACGTAGGACGGCCAATTCTGAGTGGCATACAACCATCTGTTTGTCAACAGTGTTCGAAGAAATGAGGAGAGATAATAAGAGAAGACGGATCATTGACATCACGACAATGCGAGCTCTCACACATCCGCTGAAACGATAAGCTATTTATCCACTCAAGATGTCTAATTGAGGGGCCATCCACCGTACAGCCCTGATTTGACACCCAATGACTTCTTCTTATTCCTTAGCATCAGGAAAAAATTAATGATCAACGTTTTTCATCGCCCGAAGCAGCTGTTGAAGCGTTCAAAAATCGTGCTTTGGATGTGTGTCTCAATCGGAGTGGAAAAAGTGCTTCGAAAATTGGTTTGTGCGCATGCAAAAGTGTATTGATCTTAAAGAAGAAGAGTATAGCGTTCCATCTCCCTTTTATTGGAAGGCCTGTAGAATATGGTCGTCCAGAATGCATACTTATGTAAAAAATAAAAAAAAATCTAACAGTGAAGTGAATTTTGAATTACTTAACTTTCAGTTTTATTTATTTTTTTTATTTACCTCCGCTGGAGTTATGTTTTTGTGGTTCGCCTCCACTTGAGTTCGAACCTACAACCTTTTGGTTGCTCCTCCTGCTACGTACTGGCCTACCAAACCAAATTGTGTGTCAACATTAAACGGCATATATAGCGTGATCAATCTAGAGGTACTCTTTTCAATAGTGTTTTTTTTCGCAGATTACGCGTGAGTTGTGTTCAACTTACGTTTTTTTTTAGTATTGTTTGCCATTTCATTATGAAAAGATTTACACCGCGTAAACGGCTTGGTGCGGTTTGTGGGCTGGTAGAATCATTGGTTCATATTTTTTTAAAAATCATGATAGCCGAAACTTAACTGTGAATGGTGCTCGCTATCGCGCTACCTGGAATTGAAGCCCGAAATCTTGCCATACAGCCACATGCCATACAGGTGCTCAAACAATGGATCTATTGAGAGGTCATTTCGAAGAGCAGCTAATTTCACGCTTTGTTCCAGTGATTTGGCCGTCTAGATCGCGTGATACCACATCTTAGACTTTTTTCTTTGGGCCTACGTAAAGTCCAAAGTCTATGCTGCCAAACCCTACGAATCAGGTTTTGGAAGCCAACATTTGGCGTGTCATTAAAGCCATGCCGGTCGAAAAGCTCGAATGAGTCATCCAAAACTGGACCCTCAAAAGGGACTCCCTGACGCGTAGCTGCGGCCAAAAGTTGAAGGAAATTTTATTCAAAATATAAATGTCATAAAATTTCTTTTCGACTGAACAATAAAGATTCCACACTTGATTTAAATTTTGTATTTTTTATTTTTATATACCCATAGATTGATCACCCTATATACCTTCACTGTTCATTGCTGTGGCAAAAACCTTTCTTGCTGCCTTCACTCACCAGGCATGATAGCAGGAATTTCACAAGAAGGGAGCCAAGAAAGTTTTACTAGACACACCCAGTTAAAAATTACTTTTTGGGAAATAAAAATCTACAGCAAATTTTAGTGCAGTTTGAAAGCACAATAGCAGCGAGCTCAAAAAACCCGAATTCTAAAAAAAACGACGGTAGAATTTTTTACACTGGCCTACAATGTTCCACTGGTCAAGTCAGCAACTATGTGGAAAATGTAATGAGCGACCCTAAACGAGTTCGGCTCGCTAAATCCAAATCTTTTTGCGTTTCAGAGTTATATGTCCCGAATTGTTCGCAAACCGTGTTTTTTAGGACATTGGAGGTTATGGTGCGCCGATCGACAATTATCGTTGCTTTACAATTTTACCTCTTTTTATTTTTTGTTTAACAAAATACTTGAATAAATTCCTCAAAGAATGCGAATGAGTAAAGGATTTATTACAAGGCCTTCTAGTAGATCTTCTTAAAGAAGCGACATAAGAATGTGTGGGCGATTATTTCTCATTTGCAAAGAAGGCCTTTTGATTGACAAATATTGAAAGGCATTAAGAAATTCGTAGTAGGTCTAAAACAAGGGTTTCTAGAAGGTCTTCTTATGAGAAGGCCTTGCCAATTTTCCCTCTGGTTAGTTAAGCAAAAATGTATACACACACACTCACACGTGTGTGTGGGGACATTTAAACAAAAAGGATCAAATGCATCCTGTTGCCACACATTGCGGTATAGAGTCAATGGAGCTTATCATGTTAGTAATTGTGACTGTCAGGAAACATTGGTGGCAGAAGGACACGAACAAATGTTCACCTACGGACGTACGAGTACGTATGTGTTTGTACACATTGAAACTAAAAGTCATCTAATTAGATAGTAAAAGTTTTCATTATATATTAGGGTGTCCCTTTTAAGGATGTCCTGAAACGAAATTGCTATCTGGGAGCAAGAAGTTTTTTGTCGTCTGCCGCCACTTATTCACATGAGACCAAGTTTTAAGTCTCTAATAGAATATGAGACATTTGTATGGTCTCCGCCATGGAATATTCAGTGTTTTTATTTGGTTTTAAACTTCACATAATAGATTAATCGGTTCGACGCTGTCATTAAACAGTAGACCCTTTTCAGGGATCATGAAAGTTCTCCGTTTGTTTCTTAATAAAATTTGAAGGGAAATAACAATGGACAATGACTTTTCTGGTATACTCGTAGTCGTACAGGGTGGCTGATAAAAGCTGCTACAAAAAAAAATTTTATAACTTTTTTTCTTTTTTGCACAATGACTTTTCTTGTATAGTCATACAGGGTGGCTGATGAAAGCTGCTACCAAAAAAATTTAATAACTTTTTTCTATTTAATGAATCTGGTTAACTTTTTTTATTTTATAGATTAATTTTTATATTTAACTGGGACATTGACTGAAACAAGAATTTGGATTGTCCGCAGCTATCAGGCCCTGGATTCCGTAGTTTCGGTTCAAAAAGATTAAAGGGGCACATTTGGCGGCAATCCTCCGAGCAGATGGACCACATAATGAGACTTGTTAACAATTTTGTCGAGCAAGGGACAGTCAACAGAAGACCTTACCTTCGAAACCCTTCAGTTCGGACAAATGAAACAATCGCTGCTGTAGCTGCTGCCATAGAAAACAATCCAAGAATGTCGACAAGAAGCTTATCTGCTCCAATGGGTATAAACAAACAGCCATTGCAGTCAATTATGCACAAAGGTTTGGACTTATTTCCATATAAAATTCAAATGGTCAACAAACTGAACGCACCTGACTTCCCGATTCGCTTGGAATTTCGCCAGAAGATGCTTCAACTGGTGAAAGAGGACTTAAACATGTTGAACTGTCTTTTCAAGTCTGCCGAGGCCCATTTTGATTAAAACGGCAACATAAGCAAACTAAGTTGTCGACTATGGAGTGCTTTCAACCCACCGATACTCCATAAGACTGAACTCCATCCCCTTCGTGTCACAGTGTGGTGTGCAGTTTCATCACGCTGCATTTTCGGGTCCGAGTTCTTCGAAGAAAACTGTCACACCCTTGCGGTTACTGGAGACCGTTACTTGAGCATCAGTGAGTTTTTCTATCCAGAATAACGCCGAATTAGAATTTCTATCAATTCTGAGTGGTTTCAGCTAGATGGAGTTGCACCATAACATACGAGGGCTGCTATATACATTTCTGGCCTAAAAATGAAAATACGAATATTTATCATCAAAAATGGTTTTATTGTTTTTCAAAGTATTCGCCAGCATGATTCATACACTTTTGCATGCGCTCAAACCAATTGTCGAAGCACTTTTCCCACTCCGATCGTGACACCTCCAAAACTTAGTTTTTGAACGCTTCACCAGCATCTTCTGGCGACGAAAATCGTTGACCATGCATTTTTTTCTTGATGTGCGGGAATAAAAGGAAGTCATTGGGTGCCAAGCAAGGGCTGTACGTCAGATGACCCATCAATTCGACGTTTTGGCAGGTCAAAAAGGCGCTGGTTTGAGCAGATGTGTGAGAGCTCGCATTGTCATGGTGCACAATGATTCGTTTTCTCTTCTTCGTTTTTCGAATTTCTCCGAAGACTTCAGACAAAAAAATTGTGGTGTACCACTCAGAATTGACCGTTCTACGTTGCTCAAGCGGAACAGTCGCCACATGACCAGTTTTGCCGAAGAAACAGGCGACGAACAACTTTCGTTGGATTTGGCTCGTCTTCGAAGACTTACACGGTCGATTGCAGTTTTATTTTGGTCTCATACGCATAGATCCATGATTCGTTACCTGTGACGATCGTATAAACGTCTTTTGAAGCACCGCGATCGTATTTTTTCAAAATTTCTTTGCACCAATCGAAACGAGCCTTTTTTTGAGCGATTGTCGAAAGTTGTGAAAAATGATCGCACGAAAATGTTCACGAGTTAATTCCATTTTTTTGCCAAATTGATTTTTCCATGTCACTGTAAAAAACACCAATGCTGGTCGTACGCCCAAACGTTTTGAGTACGTTGATGCTAAAAAATGTCAAACTTTGCAAACACTTAGTGTTGCCTCGGTCGTTGGCCACCCAGGTCGCCTAACCTTACTGCACTTGACTTTTTTGTGGGGTTATTGCAAACAGGAAGGCTACGCAGAAAAAACCAACAAATTTGAAACATTCGAGAAACATTTGTGGCTTTTCCTGTCTAAACTCCCTAAGCAGTAATGAACAACTTTTTGGTAAGATACCACACAGGCATCAACGAAGAGAGGGGTGGGGCATTTAAATTCCATTATTTTTAAAACTAAATAAGCTTTAATTTATAAAATGGAATGAGCTTCAACTTAAGTAAAAGAAAAATGAATTCCATACATTAACAAAAAGGTTATTTGAATTTCTTTATGTAGCAATCTTCATCAGCCAGCCTGTACTTTAGGGCCACCCTAATATGTAAATGTGTCACCATGATTTTGTAAATGCGATTTTCATACACTCTAGTGTGTGAGGGTGTACAGTATGTTCTAAGGATTTTATCCCGTTGTCAACTAGAATTGAATTAGTCAATTCTATTATTGTGACAGTTAAAATAGAACATAAAAAACAAGTTAAAATCAAATAAATTAAACGGCTTAATGTTATTAACAATTTAGAAATGCAAAGCGATGACAGTCAATGACAGCTCGTGTTTATGTACGCCCATTATTGGTGTCTATTAAAGTCGGTCATAAATACGTCCTTAAAAAGGCAATTTTGTCAAATGCAAACAGCGTAAGAGTTCCAGTCAGCATCAGCTGGTGTCTGTCGTCCTTGCCTTGAGCAGAGTGTTACAGTATTAAAATTAACATAAACTTAACATTTTTACGCTTTCAAAAATAAGAACGTCAAATAATGATTTATTTACGAGCTAGAGTTATCGTAAAAGAGATATTGAATTTTTATGACATGCAACACCATGCTAAGCTCCTCAGGAAAAGGCTGGAGTAGAGCAGCGTTGCAAGGCGCTGAACAAACGTGGAAGCATTTGCACCTGTTGCAAATGAAAAGCTTTTAGTTCTTTGGATTTATGATGCGTAACTTTTTAATGTAGAGTAAGGTAAGTTAGAGAAAATAATGCTATTTTTGAATGTAGGGTGATCCATTAAGAGGTATTTTTTCAGAACAAACAAAATAAAAAAATTCAATACAAGTGTGGAAATTTATTGGTAATTATTTTTTTTATTTATTTTTTGAATATACTTTTCTTCAAATGTTGGCCGCAACTACGCCTCAGAGTTTCCATTCTGAGGGTCCAAATTTGGACTTATTGTTCGAGCATTTCGACCGGTATGGCTTTAATGGCTTCCAAAACCTGAACCGTAGCTGGTTTGTCAGCATAGACTTTGGACTTTAAATAACCCCAAAGAGAATAGTCTAAAGTTGTGATATCACTCGATCACTCGGTGGCCAACTCACCTGTCCAAAACGTGAAATTAGCTGCTTTTCGAAATGACCTGTCAATAGATCCATTGTTTGGCAAGTGGCCCCTTCCTGTTGAATCCAAGTTTCGTCAAGATTACGGGCTTCAATTTCAGGTAGCATAAAGATTGATATCATGGCGCGATTTCACTAAATAATTATTATTTCGAGCTCGAGGGCAATTTCTTTCAAATTACCAATAAAGATTCCACACTTGATTTGAATGTTTATATTTGTTTTTGTTATGATAAAATACCTCTAGAGGGATCACCCTATACATTTAAATCATATTGAAAATACAAGAATATTTACTCTATCGCTACCGACTTCGGGTGTCTAAACCGGGGTTTTCAGTAAAAAAAAGGTATTTGGAGTTTTGTTTAGCAAAATCTTGTTTTGAAAAAACCAACTGTCGGGTTATTTAAAACAAAAAAAATAGCATTAAAGCTCAAGCATAATGAAGTTTTTTTATAGGCTGCGTTTTTCTTCATTTTCGGTTGTCCAAAAACTATTGAAATACAGGGTGGCTGATGAATATTGCTACATTAAAAAATTTAAATAACTTTTTTTCAGTGTTTGGAAATCATTTTTCTTTTATTTATATTAAAGCAAATGCAATATTATTAAATAAAGCTTAACTAGTTTTAAAAATAATGGAATTTAAATGCCCCTCTGCTCGTTGATACATGTACGGAATCTAACCAAAAAGTTGTTTATTACTGCTTGGAGAGTTGAAACAGGAATTGCTGCAATTCTCTCTCGTATGGATTACTTGAGTTCATTAATTTTTTATTGACTTTGCTTTGTAGACTTCCTGTTTGCAATAACCCCACAAGAAAAAGTCAGGTGCAGTAAGGTCAGGCGACCTGGGGGCCAACGGAATGTGGAGTTTCTGGATATCAGCTTATTGGGAATTTTTGTCGCAATTCTATCATAACAAGCCGGTATATGTGATGGAGCAACTCCATCTTGCTTAAACCATCTTGCTTATGTTGCCGTTTTTATCAAGAGTTGAAAGACATTCTCATTCAGCGTAATTCTGGATAGAAAAACTCTCTCAACATAATCAAGTAACGGTCTCCAGTAACCGTAACGGTGTGACCGTTTTCTTCGAAGAAGTAGCGCCCGACAATGCAGCGTGATAAAACTGCACACCACACTGTGACACAAAGCGGAAGCAATTCCATCTCATGGAGTATCTGTGGCGTGGAAGCACTCCATATTCGACAATTTTGTTTGCTTATGTTGCCTTTTAAATCGAAATGCGCCTCGTCAGACATGAAAAGACAGTTCAACATGTTTCTGTCTTTTTCCACCATTTGAAGCGAATCGGGAAGTCTGCTGCGTTCAGTTTGTTGGCCATTTGTATTTTATATGGGAATAAGTCCAGATGTTTGTGCATAATTGACTGCAATGACTATCTGCTTATACCCATTTGAGCCGATAAGCTTCTTGCCGAAATTCATGGATTATTTTCTATGGCAGCAGCTAGAGCTGCGATTGTTTCTTTCGTCCAAACTGAAGGGTTTCGACAGTAAGGTCTTCTGTTGACCGTCCCATGCTTAGCAAAATTGTTAACAATTCTCATTATGTGGTCCATCTGCTCGGAGGATTGCCGCCAAACGTACCCCTATATTCTTTTTGAGCCGAAACTACGAACTCCAAGGCGTGATAGCGGCGGACAAATAAAATTTTTGTTTCAGTGTCCCAGTTATACCTTTTTGTTAAATCTAAAATTTAATCTACAAAATAAAAAAAAATTACCAGATTCATTAAATAGAAAAAAATTTATTAAATTTTCTTTGGTAGCAGCTTTCATCAGCCACCCTGTATATTTTGAAAACTTTTAAAAAATGTATGGGATTGCAGAAAAGCCCTCTCATGTATTGATTTTAAGTTTTTGACAGTTATTTCAATTATTTTTAGACAACTTAAAGTTGGAAAATACGCAGTGTAGAAATAAAGAGCTTCACAGTGCCCGAGGTTTTAACCGAAATTCCGATTTTAGCCTTTGCACAATGAATGGAAAGTATTTTCCGAATCTGATGTAAAGAACAGCTCTTAATTTACCCAGATTTTTAAACAAGTCATATTTGAATTTGTGAGTTTGGTATCCATCTGCCCATAATCAAATTGGTCAGATTTTTGGACATTGGGACCGACACCCAAATTTAGCCAAACTGCAATTAATTTAATTGGTATATAAAGGGTGCTCGAAACATAATGCACAATGTTAATTGTGATCCAAATCTTAATGTGAAGTTTTTTGCCCAATCTACTTAGACATTTCTTTGTATTAGTATTTGACAAATTTAACCATGGAGAGCTACACACACAGTTGAGCAGCGAGTTAAGATTGTTGAAGCCTTTTACGAAAATGGGCGTTTAAAACAAAATAAATTTCGTTTACTTCTTGATTCGTGACGAGGAACTCGTTCACCTCTGGGTATTCGTTAGCCAGCTAAATTGTTGCATTTGGGTAAATGAGAATCCACGAGTGATTTTTAAAAAGCCGTTGCATCCACAAATAGTGACCGTTTGGTGCGGGTTATAGGCGTGACGCCGGGCCGTACTTCGTGCATCGAAAATGACCGTGTTATCTCACGTCGTGGCGATGTTAATTGGCCGCCTCGATCATGTGATTTGATGCGTCTTTGTCTTTATACTTCCCTTAAAGAATTGTTACTTCGATTATGTTGTTCATCACTTCTTCGCCGCTAGATGGGTGCCATTACAAAGGCATGGTAAGTTAATATTGCTCAACATTATGATAACCGATCTGGCTTTCAACCAGAGATTTTAAGGCGGCAATCCTGGCAAAACCCTCGAGTTCAAAAACTGTTGTTGGATAATTGATGACATCGTTATAGAATCCATTAGTTTATACGTTATCAATTCGCCAGAAATTTCACTTTGAATACTGAAATTCAATGCGTTGACATCAACGTTTCTTGCGGCCAACATAGCACAATATTAGAGAAAACCTTTAGGATGAGTTCGTCCTTTGATTCGATAAACTGACATACAAATACAGGGTGCCGCAAAAGCCGCAAAGGGATTTGAAAAATTAATAACTTTTGTAATGTAAATATTTCCCCCATTTTCGTTTAAGGACTTGTAAAATAAATCTGGGAGATTACTCATGGAAAGTTACAACGTTATCCAACGAGTCAAAATCATAGAATTTTATTTTGAACATCATCGATCAATAATTCAAACTCAACGAGCCTATCGTCGTAATTTTAATGTGCGGAATTCACCCTGCGAATCAATAATTCGAGGTTAGTGACGCGATTCCGGGAACAAGGCTCTTCTGTAATTAATGTAGGAAATATTCAACGCGTTCAGGTGAGTATTAAGGAGAATGCTGAAACATCAACTCGAGTGCGCTCTGCTCAACTGAAAATGTCTGACAGGTCTTTACGCAGAATATTAATGATAAATTTACATCTTTTTCCATTCAAGGTGCAGTTACTGCAACACTTAAAGCCAGGAGATCCCCAAGAACGAATAATTTATGCACTTAGCGCTTCCAACAACGTTTAATTTTCAAAATTCAGCATTCAATTGGCCTGTCCGTTCTCGGATTTAACAGCACCGGATTATTTCCTTTCGGGATATTTAAAAGTGAGGGTGTATATCAATAAACCCAGAACCCTTGAACAGCTGAAGGAGAATATTCGGGCCTAAATAAGAGCTTTGCAGTCAGATATTCTAATTCGTGTCATGGAAAATGCTCTTGAAAGAGCTAAACTTTGCGCGGCTGAAAATGGTGGTCACTTACGTGGCGTAATTTTTCACACATAAATTTAAAAAATCTACAGATAGTATATTTTATTATTTTGTAAGAAAAATAAATTAAAATTAAAAATTAAATAAGTTATGATTGTTTTAAACTCCTTAGTGCCAATATATAACACTTGTTTAGAAAATATTTCCCCAAATTGGTTGTTCTGTAGTTGGATACGCATCGTTATACTTAGTTTCAGTATCTTGACATGTTTTTACAAAACGGACAACTTTAAATATGCGTTAATTTCATCGGCTGGCGTTGATAGTGTAATCACTGGCAATGTTTGGCGAAAGTCCCCTGCCAGCAGAATCATCGCACTACCAAACCTATTTTAGTTGTTACGAAAATCTTGAATCGTTCGCTCTTATGCCTCCAACGATTAAATCACATGTTTTTTACGTTCGAGCACTTGATTTAATGAGTTGTGCATCGGGCGATTGAGCGCTGTCATACCTAGTTGAAATAATATCTTGTTTGACATCATCGAACACATGTCCTTAATTGAAACCAATGCCTCGTTATAAATTTTTCGGTGAATTGGAACATATTGTAACGAAATGCAAAATTTGTTTGTATTCTTGCACTATTCTTCATTTCATACATTGTGAGACTATTGGCTTATGCTGACAGCTGATGCTGCATAATGGTTTCGTTTTGATTTTCTCTTTCTTGGAATTAACCTACTAAACGTTTTTGTGACAACGTATTTCGTCCAATTTCATTTCGCTTTTAACGCAGTCTGTAGTGTGTTAAGATCGAAAATGTCGTAGATTTGCATTAGCGTTCTACGACCTTTGTTTCTTCTTCTTAGTGGAGACGTTGCAAAAAGATCATATTATGCGAATTAAAATCACAATACGAGGGCGGTTCGGAAACTTCTAAGTCTAGCACAAAAAGCGCGGTATAAACAGAAAAAAGTTAAGTGTTTTGGAAACTCCCATCTCTGCTATGAACACATGTTAAATTTTGTTTCGATCTGGCAACTTCTTCACATAGAAACAGGTGTTCACAAAAGACGCATTCGCGATTTTATTTTAACAATGGAAAAATTACAAATGCGTGGTGTCATTAAATATTTACATAAAAAAGGTTTATAGGGCAAGAAATTCATAATGATATGGTGAATGTGTTAGGTGAAAGTGCTCCTTCATATGCAACAGTAAAAAATTGGGTTGCTGAATTTAAACGTGGTCGTACAAGCACTGAAGATGAACCACGTAGTGGACGTCCAAAAACAGCAACAACAACAGAAATTGTAGCCAAAGTGCATGATATGGTATTAAATGATCGACGAATAAAAGTGCGTGAAATAGCTAATATCATGGGCATCTCAAATGATCGAGTCCATTTAATTTTGCATGAAGAACTACAGATGAAAAAGCTTTCTGCAAGATGGGTGCCGGACTTGTTAACAGTCGCCCAAAAACGCATAAGAATGAACATTTCTCAAGCTGGTTTGGATCGTTTTCAGCGAAATAAAATGGATTTTAAGCGTCGTTTCATAACTGTTGATGAGACATGGATCCACCACTATACTCCAGAGACAAAAGAACAATCCAAACAATGGACTGAAGCTGGAGGAAGTGCCCCAAAGAAGGCAAAAACAATTCAATCGGCTGGTAAGGTTATGGCAACGGTTTTTTGGGACTTCAAAGGTATTTTATTGGTTGACTATCTGCAAAAGGGTAAAACAATAAATTCAGAGTACTATTGCAACCTTTTATATCAATTAAATGTAGAAATTCGAGAAAAACGTCCTGGCTTACAACACAAAAAAATAATTTTTCATTAAGACAACGCACCAGCGCACAAGAGTGTTTTAACAATGGCTAAAATCAATGAATTAAAGTACGAGTTGCTTGACCACCCACCTTATTCTCCTGATTTAGCTCCCAGTGACTTTTACCTGTTCCCAAATCTAAAAAAAATCCTTGCTGGCAAGCGTTTTACCTCAAATGAAGATGCAATTACAGTTGTAAACCACTATTTTGAAGACCTTGAGGAAAACTATTTTAATCAAGGGATAGAATTGCTAGATAAGCGTTGGACTAAGTGTATTGAAGTTTCAGGAGATTATATTGAAAAATAAAAATATTTTTGAAAAACTAACTATTCTCTTTCATTGATAGGCTAAGAACTTTCCGAACCGCCCTCGTAGTTCCACAAGTTATTGAAAAAAACCTACAGAATATTTTATTTTGTTATTGTGCTGGTTAAACAATTTGACAAAATAAAAACGCAACGAATGTATTGGCTCTTGGGTCCTAAATCCGAACTTGCTCTAGAAAACAAAGTGCTTCTTTACAAAACAATGCTGAAGCCTGTCTGGACTTATGGCATTGAACTATGGGGGACCGCCAGCAACTCCAATGTGGAAATCTTGCAGAGATATCAATCTAAAACGCTAAGATTAATTACTCAAGCTCCCTGGTTTATTAATAATAAAAATATCCACAACGATCTCTGTGTTCCTACTGTCAAAAATGAGATTCCCAAATGCAGCTCCAACTACCTGAATAGATTAAGTAATCATCCGAACATACTTGCAATTACTCTATTAGATGATACTGATGAAATACGGCGACTAAAGCGATTTCATATTTTAGATCTTCCCTTTCTTAAAAAATAGCTGTTAAAAATGTAAAAATTATGTAATTGTTAAACCCAATGGGGTTTAACAGAACTGTTATGTACTAAATTTTTATGATATTTGCTTAATATTGTATTTTCAATAGATTGCAAATAAAGAAATCTGATGAAAAAAAAAAAAAATTAGTCAAATCGGTCCAGCGGTTTTGAAGTAATGTGATTACCAAGATATTCCAAATTCATTTCTATTATATGAATTAACATCGTTAGCCTATATGACTCAAATCGGTCCGAAGTTAGTAGTTTGTCAGTTGATATGTACCATACCAAATTTGATTGAAATCGGAATAAAAATGGATGTACCAGTAAACCCAGGTTCACCCTGTGTAAGAACATCTGATAATTTGTATGCGGCGGGGGTTCCCCTCGTAATTGCCGGCGACTTTGTGAGTAAGAGATTTATCTCTTCTCCTTTAAATGCATTAGTCGTTCGGAGCCGGCCTCAAACAGTAGGTCCAGGCCCGCAGGTAGCAGAATTGAATCGTGCACAGCTCACTGATTTGAGAGCAGTTCCCCTTGTTCCCTAATGGGATGTTGAAAAAATGTATCGCACTTTCGCGAGTGTTCGACCACGTCGCCATGACATTCTTTTCCGTGCTTTTTAGAAAATCATTTGAGAATGCAATATGTTTCTATAGGTTCATTCGACTAAGTGTTGATATTCAAAAGTTAGAACATTTTTCTTGGATTAACGAAATGTAAAATGCAAAATGATAAAACGATAACATGGAGTTGATGTAACGTTACTCTTTGAATGCTTGATATGATTACCCTTTCTAAAAATCCGAAAACAATTTTCACCGGTTCATTCATTCACCTTCGAAAACGAAATTGTTATTCTTTTGGCGTAGCAAAACGATAGAGCCCGCAGTTGGTATTGATGACCAACCGCCCCACTCGCATCCCATACTCGAGTATGTTTGCATGTTGTGCTGTGAATACAAAAAAAAACCCTCCACACAATTTCCGGTTATCCCATTCTTGAGTGGCAGCAGAGATAGGCATAGCCCGCGGCAAGGAGAAACAATTCAAAAATATCCGTAAATGCTATACGATCTCAGGAATCGGATTGTTTGTTGTGCGAAAGGATTGGACAAAAGTAGCATGTGCTTGTAGATGTGGATGTGTGGGTGTGTGGAGCGTATCACACTCACACACTGATTGGAAATACGCAGCCGGAATGTACAAACAGATTGCGAGGGTTATTGGCAAATATCGCATCCTAAATAAATACATAACATTAGATTTTACCTTTATCAAACAAATATTTCCGTAAATATTTGCTGTTTGATTTTTATTTTTGTCTTGTAGTTTCAATATTGTGAGTGTGCGTATCGGGTAATACGAGTATTGACTATTTTGATTTGAAAAGCTCCATAATTTATTCTACTTGTCTTGTATGTGTAAATCTAAATTATTGAAAGACAGCGGTGCGGTTCCCAGCATAGATCCTTTCATCACAATTCTATTAAGAGGGCTTGAATTCATTTCCATATGGGAAATTTATTGCTCAGTTTATCTTTGAATATTAACTGATGAAATCTACTAGGAAAAGGAGGCTTAAATTGAAATATCCGCACTTGTGCATACCGCCTCCATGTTGTAATCCGATATATTGAGCTGTACAAAGATTTTCTTAAGGGATGGGAAATACTTAAAACTTTTGTTGATCTAAATTTATTTCTCAGCTTTTCTTTAAAATGCTATTTCTGGACATAAGGTTGAATCGGAGGGAGGCCCACCAGTTAAGGGCATAGCTCACAAGTTCATTTGGAAACATTTTGAATAGAAATAATGAAGGCACGCACAGATAACATTTGCGTTGCCACAACCGAGTTTTTTGCCGACGGAATGATGGGAGTTGCATGCACCTTGCGTTTGCCATCAGTACAACCGAATGTTAGTTGGAGCTCAGTAATTTGTAGTTATTGAAACTGTGGTATAGGTGCAACATACTAAGAAGAGAATCTTTGGTTGTAAAAATCCACATATCACGCTTGTTTAACGAAACAAATTAATATTTTAGTCAGAGGCAAGAACCTTTGTGCTTACACAGTTAAAGTACTGGAAGTACTCACAGGTGAGGGTCATGACGAGGAAAAAGTGAAACGGTTGGCGGATGATTTTAACTGAAAAAAAAATTGTTAATCGCTTGTCTTAAAGTTGGTAAAAATCAAATTATTTTATTTTTGAAATAAATACAATTTAATAACCCGTTATTTGGTTATTAGGAAGTTTTAGTTCTCATCACTTACAATTGGTTACAACAACAAAGTGTTTGCAAATCTATTGGTTGCCACAACCACCCGCTGTGGCAACTAAACCATTTTTGCGTTTTATTGGTATGACCGACTAATAAGTTGTGAGTACAGTACGATGATTATATTTATCATCTTATGGCATATCGAACCGAATATCCACTACGATTAAAAACATTTGGTGATTTCAACCGAAATTCTTCTTTTGCAACCGAATCATTGTAGTTCCAACCGATTTAAAACTAATTTTTCTGTTTCTTTGTGTGCCGGAAATATGAGTTCTGTTGTCAACTGTTATTAATTGATCTTTGAAACAAGAAAGCTTTCGGTACAAATTTGTGTGAAGCTACCAGAAGGGAATCCAATCAAATGGTGGTCCAACCATAATGCACGTCAACTTTTTTGCCCAATTTATTTGACATTTCTTTGCTTTAGTGTTGACAAATTCAACCATTTTGAAGCCTTTTACGAAAATGTGTCTTCAAATCAAAATGATATTTTTGGTCAGCATAATCGACCAAATTCTTATATATCTACAATCGGGAGAATTGTGCATAACTTTCAGCAAACTGGGTCTGTAGGAAATGTAAAAACATCTGTGCATGCTCGCCTAGTTCGAACGATGGCAGCATCGTTCTAACATCGGGCCTTACTTCTTCGAAAATAAGGATGGCCAAGTAGTTGCCGTGAACGGTGTTCGCTATCCTGAGATGATAGCTTGCTGTGACCAGAAATAGAGGATATGGACCTGGACGATATATGGTTTCAACAGACCACACAACCAACTAAACAATGGCACTTTTGCGGCCAAAATTTAATGGATGTGTAATCATGGATGTGGTGATGTAAATTGCCCGCCACGATCATGTGATTTGGACTTCGTTCTTTGGAGATATTCAAAAGAAATAGTGTACGTCAATAAGCCAAGAACAATTCAAGAGCTAAAGAACTACGTTGAACCTCCATTATGTCTCAGTCATTGAAAATATGAAGCATCGAAAAGAGGTATGCCACCGAAGTCGTGGCGAACATTTGGCCGATATTTTGTTTCCATCCATCCATCACAATAAAATATATCAAGATAATTCTCTGAAAACTTTAAGTTTTTTTTTAACAATCTTGCGTTGTAGTTGGACCTGCATTTATTTGCCACCAACTCAAGCTTATAACTCCGTTCTTAAGTATTGATTTTGGGTTAGATAATATAAATAGAATTAAAGATATTTTAAAAATACCAAAGGTGGGGTAATGGTACATTTGCGTGGGAGCTACCTGAAGGGGTGTGACAATATAAGTCATTTTTAATTCCATAGGCATAATAATTGAAATAATTGAAAGTACTCGTATGAATATAGTTTGTCCAAAAATGATGGAGATATATTGAGCAAATAGCTAAAAATAAAAGAAGAGTGGCGATAAATGTGAATTTAACTTCCAAAAACGCAAATAAGTCCGCGATCCCCAGTGGGTTTAAAAATAGTAATTCGACTGTACAAATATTTGACGAAACAGCAGAGTGAGCAAAGTGAAGATAAATTCGAATAAATGAATTATTTATACTACATATGCTGGCTGGCCTGTAAAAATGATGTTAGTGTGACCATAGAGGACAAATGAAAATAAAGGGTGTTTTTTCAGGCGTGTGGTTTGCAAGAAATACGAGGGATGCTATATATATTTCTGGTCTAATAATGAAAATGCGATTATTAATCATCAAAGATGGTTTTACTGTTTTTCAAAGTATTCTCCAGCATGATTTATACACATTTGCAAGCGCTCAAACCAATTGTCGAAACACTTTTTTCACTCCGATTGAGACACCTCCAGAACATGGTTTTTGAACGCTTCAACAGCATCTTCTGTCGTTGAAAATAGTTGACCACGCATTTTTTTTTTGGATGTGCAGGAAGTGAAAGAAGTCATTGGGTGCCAAGTCAGGGCTGTACGGCGGATGACCCATCAATTCGACGTTTTGACCTGTCAAAAGGCGCTGGTTTGAGCCGATGTGTTAGAGCTCGCATTTTCATGGTGCACAATGTTTCGTCTTCTCTTGTTCGTTATTCGAATTTCTCCGAAGAATTCAGCAATACAAATTGCGGTGTACCACTCAGAATTGGACGTCCTGCGTTGCTCAAGCGGAACAGTCGCCACATGGCCAGCTTTGCCGAAGAAACAGGCGACCATTTGCTTCGAAGTGCTTTTTCCACGAACAACTTTCGTTGGATTTGGCTCTTCTTTGAATACCCACATGGTCGATTGCTGTTTTGTTTCGGGTTCATAGGCATACATCCATGATTCGTCACCTGTGAATACAAATTGCGGTGTACCACTCAAAATTGGACGTCCTACGTTGCTCAAGCGGAACAGTCGCCACATGACAAGTTTTGCCGAAGATACAGGCGACCATTTGCTTCGAAGTGCTTCTTCCACGAACAACTTTCATTGGATATGGCTCGTCTTCGAAGACCCACACGATCGATTGCTGTTTTGTTTCGGGCTCATATGCATAGATCAATGATTCGTCACCTGTGACGATCTTATAAATGTCTTTTAAAGCACCGCAGTCGTATTTTTTTTAAAATTTCTTTGCACCAACCGACACGAGCCTTTTTTTGAGCGATTGTCAAATTGTGAGGGATCCAAAGAGAACAAACCTTTTTTATTTTCAGGTGTTCATGCAATATCGAATGTATGCTGGTGGTAGAAATGCCCAAGGATGCCTCTATCTTACGGTATGTCACATGACGATCTTGCATTATCAGTTCACGCACGGCCTTAATGTTCTCTGGCACAACGGCCGATTTTGGACGACCTTCGTCTTTGAGCGAGCGTCGGCCACGATTGAATTCATTAAACCAGTTTTTCACAGTGCTTTAGGATGGTAATTCATCGCCATACAAAGATTTAAGTTAATTGATGCACTCTTGTCGTGATAACCCACGTCGAAACTTGTGAAAAATGATCGACGAAAATGTTCACGAGTTAATTCCATTTTTTTGCAAATTGATTTTTTCAAGTCACTGTAAACAACACAGATGATGGTCGTACGTCAAAAAGTTCTGAGAACGTTTATGCTAAAAAATGTCAAACTTTCGAATGGATATGTCAGACAAGGCAATGTTGCCTAGGCCAGAAAAATATAGTAAGCCTCGTATTTTTTAAATATATTTTAGAATATCGAATTCTTCATCGGAACTGACATAAATGCCAAATTTGCTCTTAAGCGGATCATAGTGTTCCATGGAGGACGCACTTCGGCCAGATTATTTCAACTAACATATGATAATAACCCTAGAAGACCGTTTATCTACATCAATATTTATAAAAAATAGTTCTTCACCTGAAATGACAGAATCGCAAAATTTGCTCTTAGTGCTACTTGTATACATTAATAATGTTAATTGTTTGAGCAGCTGTATAACAAGTGGCACCGTCCTGTTGAAACCAAGTGTCGTCAAGATTATGGGCTTCAATTTCAGGTAGCAAAAAGTCCGATATCAATGCGCGATAGATTTTTGAAAAAGTATGGACCGATGATTCCACCAGCCCATTAACTGCACCAAACCATGGATTTCTCTGGGTATAATGACAGCTCTTAAACCTCTTCTCTGGAAGAGCTTCAGCCCAAATGAGGATATTTTATTTATTGACGTTACCGATGAGCCAGAAAGGGGCCTCATTACTGAATAAACCGTTGTTCGAAAACAGCGGATCTTCTCGTTTCTCATTTCCATAATTCAGTTGCACAATTTTGAGACGTTGTTGCGGTATAGGTCGTTCTATGATAAAATCACAAACAATACTGAAAAGGAAATAAAATAAAGTTTAACGCAACTCACGCGTAAACTCTGAAAAAACCCCTATGGAAAAAATACCTCTAGATGGATCAGCCTATATAAATAATTCTTAAGTTTGAATTCACTTTACTATGCTCACACTGCTGTCACGTCAAATATTTTTACATTCGAACTAATCTTTTTTAACCCACTGGGGACCGCTGATTTTTTGGGTTTGTAAAAGTAAAACTCGAATTTATCGTCACTTACGTACATTAAAAATAATTAATATAAGTATTTTTTAGAAGTACCTACAAAAAGGACCTTTAAGGAACACTTGCTCGGCCCTTCTTGGCCGATTTCTTTCCAGGAATCGTAAGACTATATATATGTACTATAGATTTTTACAACCAATGCGTTTAAGTGTTCCAAACCACATGAATATTAAAGTATGCAGTTTATGGTATAGCGGAAGCTTTAATTCATTGTAAACGAATGAATTACATAAAAACCTACTTCCATTAAGGCTGGTTCTCAGAAATGATTCGTATATTTGTTTGCGACGAAATAATGTGAGTGAAAGCCATTTGGAAAACCTACGCAATGCTTCTGGCGATCTGGAAATCCAACCAAAAATAACCGAAATGTGTGACTTGTTTTGTGTTTTGTTTTGTTAAGGATGGTTTCAATTTATTCAGAATTTTGTGATATTTTAGATATGATCTATTTTTACTTATTGGGTAGGAGATTTATTTATAGTAGTATAGGAGTCTCAATAGGAAATACAATGAAAATATAAAAATAACTGCTTCAAATTTGTTTTAATAATATTGAAAAATACAAGTCGAATGTTTATTTATATCCTTCAGCACAAAAGCAGATTTGCTCACACGTAAAGCACTCTTGCTTTTCAAATGCAATGGTTATACTGGAAGGGTTGACCACCATATCTCCTATCAGTCCTAAGGTAATATGTCAGAAGACCATTTTTGGAGGTAACAGTTTTTTAAAGTTTACAGTATGAGACCTTAGGTATTACCCTCCTTTTGTAAGAGAAAAAAGGGATTTTTATCTTCTAAAAATGTTCATCTGGGAGAAATGCTCATAGAGTATATAAAATACTTAGGTCGCTGTGATGGAAATGTGCACGATTTTCATACCAGTTAACCCAGGTTCAACCCCAGATAAGAACATCTAACAATTTTTCAGCAGCGGGTTTCCACCTCCTTAATACCGGCGACTTTACGAGTCAGAGAATTATCTCTAAGCCATGTAAAAACTTCCTCTATAAAATGCATGCGGTCAGTGAATATAAGAATTGAATCGTGCACAACTCACTGATTTGAGAGATGGTTCCCCTTGTTTATTAATGAAATGTTGTGGGTCTTAAGTAAGTAAGTAAGTTTATAATATAAAGGGTGTTCCTTTTTTAGACGTGTGCTTTTCAATCTGGCCACACTTTTTTCGGAGCTGGTCTTTTCGACAGCGGTCACTTGATTTATGCTCAGTTCGGTTTGCCATTTCATAATGAATGGACTTACTCCGGAACAACGTTTGCAAATGGTGGTGAATGGGCCCAAAACGAGATGGCCACCGATACTGATTTTTACAAGAAAATTTTGTTTAGCGATGAAGCTCACTTTTGGTTGAGTGGGTACGTTAAAAATTAAAATTGTCGCATTTGGAGTAACGAAAATTCACAAGCCATTGTTGAGACGCAGTTTCATCTTCAAAAAGTCTCTATTTTGTGTGCTCTATGGGCAGAGGGAATCATTGGTATTTTTTTTTCAAAAATGAAGCCGGCCGTAATGTTACATTCAATGGGGAACGCTTTAGAGCCATGTTTTTTCATACCTGTATTAGAGGCTGTTGATGTCGTTCCAAGAAGACGGCGCGACATATCATACAGCCAACGAAACAAACAATTTGTTGAAGGAAACTTTTGGTGAGCGCATTATCTCTCGTCGTGGACCTGTGGCGTGGCCTCCAAGATCGTGCGATTTAACACCGCTGTCTAAGCAGATAAGCAAGCTCATCACGACTGACGCCTTGGAAAAGAATATTCGGTGCGTTATTACTGACATACGGTTCCAAATGCGGCAAAAATTGGTGAAAAATTAGGCCTCTTGGCTGGTATTTATTCGAGCCAGCCGTGGCTGCCACTTGCCCGAAATCATTTTTAAAACACAATGGCAAACCCTTATCTTTACTCGTATAATAAAGCTTAATTCTTGGCCATAACATTAAATTATATGCGTTGTATTTCTTATTGAAAACCACACGTCTGAAAAAAAACATCCTTTGCTTAAGTTCCTCAACACCCCATTATGGAACAAGGGCACAGTAGGACGTGTACTATGTAATTCTTATACGCACTGACCGGGACCTACTGTTTAATTTTAAATCCGAACAGCTAATAAATTTTATAGATTTTTTTATATGGTTAAGAGAATAATATGTAACTCGCAAATCCGCTGGCATTTAGATTATTACCGCCCACACAACTCTGAACTAAAAAAGACAATATATATCTTATGAACTATTAGAGATATGGCAATGCTATTTGGAACACATGGTACAAGCTTAAAGGTTTATTTATGGCCAAAGTGGTGAGCCGAACGTTTTAAAATTGTAACAGAATGGCAGAATTCATGACTAGAAAATTATTATAGACTATGTGTGCTAAAATTGGACAAAGGGCGTGGCCACGCCCACACAACTCTGAACTTTAAAATGTCAAATCTCGTCAATTAATACCCATATGACGATAGTAGTTGGTTTATATGATGTTGGTATGGAAAGAAATACACCCTGATTGAAATGAGTTCTGTGCCACGCCCTTTTTAATTTCCCAACTTATTTTCAATAATTCTGTAATTTTGTTAGATTTCATACATTTATTATCTGAAATATGATATAACAAACTGAATTTGCTGAGAAAAAAAAATTAGAAAGAAAGGGCAGGGGGAAGTTCAAAACAAAGTTAACGGTTTTGCGGAGAAGCTCAGTGATAAAAACTAAAATCTGAGTAACCTTTATGAGAGGGCTATCTGGAATGTGGAACGATATGGTTCAATACTACAAGGATTTATTCTAGATTTTTTATAAAGCACTTTAATAAAATGTGTCTTGTGCAGTGGCTGGACCTCAAATCGGGAAGGACTAATTACCGAGTGCAATAGAAAAAGGTTGTCCGATATATATCCTTTAGCCCGCCTTATTAATAAATCTTACCCTATTTGAGGTCCTGCCACTGTAGTCGTGCTCAAAATTCACATGGTACGTAACTGCTCTAAATATATTTAGAGCAGTTAGGAAGAGGATGTCCGATATTTGTAGGTGTCCCGAAATAAGTGATATTCGAGCACGACAGGATTTAACTTGTGTCTTCTAGATGGGGAAGACCTTAAATCCGAAGGGAACTTTGTGCGGAGCCTATTCCTAAACATACCCCAATGAAATCCTATTTCACCAGAGTTTGTTCGTGGTCACTCAATACGTTCTGTGCCCACTTTGAACAAAGTCGCTTGTAAGATGCGACTACTAAAGATGAAGTTTCTGAAGTCAAAAATATCGTTGTGCTTCAAAGGCCAAGGGCGAACGACAGCTGGACAGTGGGGCGGATATCGCTCAATGGAATCAGATAGTGATACTGAATCGATCAATTTTATTAGCATGGATACGTTCTCCTTTCGTTTAAGGTCTTACAAACATTTTCACTTAGTCATGATAACTTGAAAAAATGTGTGGGTATAAGAAATAAATCACACATTCTTTATAAATTTGTTCACGAGTGCATATAAGGCACTTTATTTATAAGTTTTGACAGAGTTTAGTTCCCCTATAATGTCAATGTTATAAACATTTTGAACTATAGCCCCCGAACCTAATGCCTACTGATGTCATGGTTTAAGTACATTGATTAAAAAGTAAACTAGGAAGAAAAGTTCTTGCCCTGCAAGAAAACTAGGCCGACTATATTATACCCTACAACTCTGTATGTTTAGATAAACCAACTGCAAATAGGTTTTGGACCCCCTTGGACGGCCTTTAAATATACATAGATTTAAGAACTTATGTCAGATGTGAATTTGTGAGCACATTGCACTGTTTTTGGTAAAATCGGATAAAATCGGGAGCTACGAGTATATCCGAATCTCAACCTATTTTCTTTAATTTCAGTAGCCCATAAAACTTCTTAATGCTAAGTTTCATCAAGATAAAACAATAAAATCGGATGAACATATATGTGTGGGAGCTATATCTAAAGCTGAACCGATTTTCTTAAATTTCAATAGCGTCTGTCCATGGTCCAACCTTACCTTACTTTTGTTAAATTTCATGAAAAACGGACAACAAATGCAACCTGCTGTTTGATTACCACCTTGCGATGGACAGACGGACGAACGGGCAGACAGAGGGTAGTTTTAAATATTTGCCATAAAACTTACTCATAATACCATGTTCCACAGAATGATGCAGGGTATATCTACGGTGCACACAGAGAAACAATTAGTCGGAAATCGGGTGGATCTACTAAAATTCTGTGGCAATCATTAATTATAATTGTATTGGATATTCGGTTCTTCATACCACTAGATAAGTATGCGTTACCAAAGAAACGCATAAAATGTATTTAGTTGCCATAACTGGTGGTTGTGGCAACCAATAGTTTTTGGCAACATTTGGTTTTTGTAAACGAATATTGGTGATGATATCTAAACTTTTATCATAACCAAGAGCAGAACTAATCCTATTTTTACTGCTTTAAGCAATTTATTCAGTACAAATCTTCTTTTATCTTTTCCTCTTTTTCCTCGACATGACCCTCCCAAAGCGTAAGAGTACTCCAAGTATATGAGGTAACAGTTTCTTGCCTCCACAGAATTTTTAAATTTTTTTCGTTAAACAAGTGCAGCATGTGGACTTTTAGATCCAAAGGAAGGAAATAAGATTCGGTACAGCGAATTAAACAAGTGGTCGACTTGTTTTTTATTTATCACTTTAATGTTTTTTAAAAGTTAATTCAAAAACCATAAAAAATAAAGTCAATAAAAATTATAATTGGAAATATTTTCTTACTTACAACATTTTCAATAAAAAGTTTAACTGTTATTGTTGTGTGATAATAAATTGATTTCAAGTTTATATTACTTTCCACAGTTTAAGTACGGCAGCTTCTGTCTGGATAATTTGCGCCAATAATTAGCTTAAAAGACTTTTATAGGCGCCCAAGATGGCCGGTGATAGTCCAAAACCATCATATAACAGAAATGTCTCTATATCAAAAGATCTAACTATGAATATTGGTGACTAATGAATCATTGGGCAAGATTTATGAATAAACTCTGAATATGTTCATTAGCAGGATGTAAAGAGGACACACACATCGCTGCTGTTGGTTTGATGGACAGACCAGCCAGTGGCCGGCATTTCTATGAATAGTTTATAAGAGTACAAAATATATTCTCAATAATTCCTTAATTCCAAAAGAGTCCAGGACATCTGCCTAACATGTCCTAAACGAATGCGTCCCCAATGTGTTCTTGGAAGCAAAATTATGTATTTCTAAAGAGCCTTTCGGAAGGTTCTGAAGAACCTTTCGGATCCATATGGCAATCTTGCTAGTCTATTTGGCAAGTTTTTCAAATATCGGCTAGTGCAGTGTTATAAATAGCACTGTTGATCCATGATGCAAATAATTTTGACATAGCTTTAAAACACTTTTAAAGCGATCACAATATTGAGCAATAAATCTTAATATAATCGAATTGTTTCATACTAAATTTCCTTACGATCCATCAAGTTCGAATCTACGTATGTATGAGTAAGAGTGCGTAGGTATAGATTCATGCACACGAGTACATCTAAGCGTGTCTGCGGTGTAAATCAATCAAGAGCAAGTACAAGTACAAAATCAAAGAAAATGTTAAACAATCAATTTTGAAATAAAATGATTTGCCAATAACGTGTCTGAATGCTAACCCTGTTTCGTTTATTAACTCATACATACATGTAGAGGACTGAAGGTATGAATGTTTCGTTTGTCCACACAGGGTGGGATTACGACTTCAGTGGGCCTAAAGGCAAAAAGTTAAGCAAGGGCCCCAATAAGATTGCAAAAACTTTCTTTTTCAATTTGGTATTATAAATGTATTGGAACTTTGTGAATCGCCGTGGTAATGGTAAGTGTTTTCGTCTATTGCAAAAGTTAGTCCAGGTTCAAATCCAAGTAAGAAAAAAAAATTAGATGCGTGATCCCTACCTTGTAAATGCCAACAAAAAATCAACTCGGTTTCAATTTATGCTAGCCTAGTTCAATTTATTTCACCGCATGGCAAAAATCGCCTACTTTTATATCTAAAAAAACATTTTTTTGCGTTTGTAGCGTTATTTTGCAATTACTTGCGTAATTTTAAGATTTTCAAAATGTGAAGCTTGCGCTCAATTGTGCTAGCCTAGCTCAATTTTTTAAACTCGTTATTTTGCTTTTGTAGCATTTTTAGCAATAACTTTTCGAAAATTTAAGATTTGCAAAATGTGAAAATTGTGCTAAGTTGTGCAAGCCTAACTCAATTTTTTTCACTGCACGACAAAAGTCGCTCAATTTTTTCACCGCACAATAAAAATCGTTTACTTTTATAACTCATGGTATCTTAACGTGTTTCGAACCATGTTACCATCAAAACCATGCAATGCTGGTGATTGCAATAGAAATAATGTAAATCCAATCGAATTTTTGTAGTTCGGCCCTATTTCCAGTTGGGGTTTTCTCTGCGTGTATAATCTACTTTATATCATCCCGCTTCTTTTGTACACGAGTACCTCCAGGAAGCAGGGCCTGCTTGAGAGGATATCGTGAACTTAGCCGCTGTGTGCCACCCAAGAAAGAATACGCAATCGTAAGGATATGTGAACGAAGGCACATATGTGAAACAATATTTCTGAACTATCCAGACCAAAGACCAAAAATTTACAGCGACGCTAAAAAACTGATACGAAATCGTAAGCACACCAAGGCGTTAGACGAATCACACAACTAGCACAGGCTAAACAACTTGTAAACACGTCTACAATCAGTGTCGGAACAGGCTTTTCCAACTAACTGAGAGTAGGAAGTTTATTGTGCAGAATTAAGTGATGCCCCCCGCCTGTTTCTAAGTGGGAATTAAGAATTGTAATCTGAAGATTTTCATAGGATTCTGTTAGCTAAAACAGAAATACTCTTATAGAAGAACTGATTAGAAGTGGTTCTGCGCATTGGCTTCCTAATGAAAGTTACTTAATGACAAAATAGTAACATTTGCATGGAATAACCTATCAAAGACGTGGTGTGTTTGGTAGCGTGCCCGGTTTCCCGTTTCAAACAACAGAAAGAATAATTTAACATTTTTAAACCGCGTTTCAGCTCATGAACAATCGTTGTGAGGATGTTTGGTATGATAGTCGCAATAATAAAATCAGGATCAAAACTCTGATAGAAACGTGTGACATTTTCTACTATGGGCGCCGTAAGCCGCCTCTTACTGATACAAGAGAAGTTCGCAGTTTATTCCTTAATGCGATGTAGAAAAATACGGTATTAGTGGAAGTTATGGTGGCGAAGTTTTCCGCCATAAGCTGCCTTTCAATGATTTGAGAGAAGTTCGCCGTTTGTCTCTTAACCAGTCACTGTCTGCATATCGTAGATCGGGTCGTACGATTTGTATGAAATTTAGAAATTTATGTCCAAAAGAACATAAAAGTTAAAAAAAAAATAATTTAGCCCAATCTTTCCTCTTTTCTATAAAAAAATAATTACCGCGATATCGCTCACCAGGCCCACGCTAAAATTTTGTATGTATCAACACTTTCTTTTCAGTATAAAAGTCATGCAAATACTGTTCTTAAATATACAGTATATCGTTGATGTCGACCTTAAATAGTACAACAATTTCAACTCAGTTAAACCTGGACAGTTCAGAATCCTCTTGTCCCCATATGGATCGAATCACCTTCGTTGACAATAAAGCAATATTGATGTTTGTGTATAAAATGAAAGGGTGTAAATAAACCTTAGCGTGGCTCGATTTTATACACATTTGAAAAGAATTTATTTTCCAGACTTGATTAGGACAATTTGTCGGCGGCCCACAAAAGTCATTTAGGTACAAGGTCCTGTTGTGATACCACAAACTTTTTGCAGGATAGTCCAAACTTCTGGTCCACAGACCCTTTTTTGTCAGCTCGCTTAATAATTTTGTGGGTTTTGCCTACATTATAATTGGAGAGACAGGTCTTGATAGTTAGTGTTTGTAGACCAAACAGTATTCGTCTAAAGTCCATAACAGCTGGACAGTGAGCAATATAGCACTAGTAGTCCAAGCAAGGGAGAAGGAGGAAGTCCAGATATATGTGAACGAGGCAATAAGGACGATGAAAGCATGGCTGAGCTCGGTTAACCTGGAGCTGACAGACTGAGAGACTGAGGCTGCCCTCATTAGTGGCCAGAAAGAAGGGAAGGTTATGACATTACAGGTGGGAGGTGTATAAATAGTATCGAAGAAGGTGATAAAATACCTCGGTATGATGGTAGATGATAGACTATACTTCAAATGTCATATGGGGTACACGTGCAAAAAGGCCACCGCTGTCTCAAATGCGCTTGCCAAAATGATGCCGAATGTAGAAGGACCACTACAGAGCCGTAGAAACCTGATTTCACGGGCAACACACTCGGTTATTCTCTATGGGTCCCCGGTACGGGAGAATACACTAAAGAGCAAGGCCAACAAGGACATGCTCTCGATATTCCAAAAAAGCTGTCTGAGAGTGTGTAGTGGATACCGCAGGATATCATTGAAGTCGGGAGCAGAAGTGGCAGGCATGATACCAATCGACCTAACAGTGAGAGAACAGTCAGCAATATATCAGAGACGAAAAGAGACCCCAGAGATCGACGGCGAAATAGTTAAAACTGGGAGGAGAAACAGGACATTGCAAAACTGGCACTGAAGGTGGCAGTTCACAACGAAAGGCCGTTGGGCATTTCGGCTGATTCCTAATACAGAAAAGTGGAAAAACAGGTACTGTAGAGAAATTTACTACAACCTGCCCCCATGTCTTACCAGACATGGAGAGTTCAGGAGCTACCTGCATCGGTTTGGGTACGATGAATCCCCAATGTGCCCAACATGCCTTACCGATAAAGAAACAGCCGAGCACGTGACATTTTGGTGACCTCGTTTCGCCGGCATAAAAACACGGTTAGAGTTCCACATAGGCGTAAGGGTGGCAGCAGATAACGCGATCAACACAATGCTGAGGGAAACGGGACGGCGGTAAATACCTTCATCACTTGTGTGAACAAGCAATTACGGACCGAAGAAGAAGCCCGAAAGAATGTGACGATGTCACCTGAATGAAAGAGGTATGCTGATTGGAGAATGGGCTGATGGCCGAAACCCCCCCCCCCCCCCCACCCCCAGCGTAGTAATACCGTATGTCAGTTCTGCAGGGAAATGCGGTTGAACAGGAGGAATGTTTTAAGTCAGTAAGAATCTGACATATCCACAAAAATCTGGGAACTCAGGAAGATTCCCCCTCACGAAAAAAAAAAGTGACCAACCCAGACAGTATCTACCCTTTCTACTCATTGCTGGGACTCTCTTAAACATCGTTATAAACATAGAATTCGCAGTCACTGACCGCAAAACTAACTGGCCTGGCACATTTTCTGTTTTTTTAAAAGCAATCTTTTATAACCCACCTGTCAAAATTACCGAAATATTTAATGATTATTTTCTTTGTTACAGGTGATTGAAGTGAACAATTTTTATAATTTTTGAAAAATGGAAAATAAAGAGTTTCGTGCGGTAATTAAACACTTTTATATGGAAGGTTATACGCCACAATTAATCAAAGATGAATTGGATTCTGTTCATGGTGATAATGCACCATCATACTCCACCGTGAAATCCTGGGTTCAACAATATAAAATGGGTCGTTCAAGTACGGAAGAAGATCAACGCTCTGGAAGACCAAAAGCTGCTACTACTATTGAAAACATTAGAAAAATATTTAATGAAGTCACTAAAGATAGACGAATAAAGCTCAGAGAACTTGCTGATATTGTTAAATTACACGAAAAACAAGTTTGAAATATTTTACATGATGAACTCCACCTGAAAAAGCTATCCGCAAGATATGTGCCGCGTTTTTGACTTTGCCCCAAAAAATCGTCCGTTGGACCAATTCCGAGGAGCTTTTAGCGATTTATCAGCGTAATCCAATAGAGTTCTTGCGCCGATTCATAACTGTTGATGAAACATGGATCCGTCACTACATCCCAGAATGCAAAGAACAGTCAAAACAATGGATAGAAGCTGGTAAAAGTGGTCCCAAGAAGGCGAAAACTGTTAAGTCAGCAGGAAAAGTAATGGCCACAGTATTTTGGGATGCAAGGGGTATAATATTTATTGATTATCTTGAGAAAGGAAAAACTATAAATAGTGAATATTATTGTGCATTATTGGATCGGTTGAGTGAAGAAATCAAGATAAAACGACCGCATTTAGAAAAAAAAGTTCTTTTTCATCAAGATAATGCTCCTTCACACACTTCATTTTTAACTCAACAAAAACTGGCCAAATTACGATTTGAAATTGCTTCGCATCCACTATATAGTCCAGATTTAGCTCCTTCTGATTATTTCTTGTTTCCAAATTTAAAAAACTTCTCGGTGGCAAAAAATTTTCGTCCAATAGCGAGGTTATTGCTGAAACTGAGGCATATTTTGAAGGTCTTGAAAAATCTTATTTTTCGGATGGAATTAAAAAACTTGAAAATCCTTTGATGAAGTGTATTGAGTTGGAAGGAAATTATGTTGAAAAATAAATAATAACAATTCCAAAAAACGGTTCTTTTTATGTTAGGCCAGTTACGTTTGTCGCCCTCGTATCAGGATCTAATAACAATGAGGATTCTTAGATGAAGCCTTGGAAGATTAATTGCGATCAGAGTGCTTCATTAGATCATTGAGGTCTCTAAAGATACCCGGCATTTTTGGGCACTTTACAAGTGTTTAACAGATTCTTCAGGGATCTAATGGCCGCTTTATTGTCAGTAAAAATATGATGCAGGTGCTGACTGCGGATGACAATGGGCTGATGTGTCAACAAGAAGGCCTCTAGAGACTTTAAAAAAGATTTTGGCATAACCATCTCCTTGCAGCTGCTGTGCTAAAATGTATAACACAAACCAAATAGGTATAGTGGACAGTGCTATATAAATAAAAAATATGGTTTACAAGTGACTTAACATAAAACACTACTGTTATTGGGCACACGATGTTACTGCAACTATTTAATTACTAACTCTTTAATAAAAAAAAGCAAACAAATCGTTGGAAAGCGTTGTAGCGTTAACGAGTGGATAACATAAGCAGGGGTTTTTTCGCAGCGGTATACCCTAATGTCTAGACACACACTTATAGACTTATACATAAATTGTGTCGGTTGTCATGGAAGGAGTGCCTCCAATTGTTGCGTATGTCTGCGAGTGTGTGTGTGTGTGCGTGTATAAAAATCTCCCGCTGTTAGGAATCCTTTCAGACTCATTCAACAAAAACAATAACATTTCAAGTGGTGGTAATACAATTTGCCAGTGGTTTTTTTTTTGATTCCACACAAACAGCAACCAACAACAGCAGCACAAACGTGTACAACTTTTGACAAGGCGACAAAAGTTTTACACACACACACAAGCACTCATTTACAGACAGCACCATGTATACATGTACGAGTACAAGAATGGATGTGTATATCCACTGATATCCACCAACATACATATCCACCAACTCATGCTGTCGCACACCCACACAGCCCCCCAAACAAACACCTATTGAGAGAAGGGAGAGAGAGAAAGAAAGACGTAAAACCGTTACCAATAGTTATGCACAATATCAACTGTCAACAATGCCATTTCATGTTTCATTCATTCATTCACTCATTGTTGGCAAATTAACGGTAAATCTCTGGTGTTTTTCGTCGTCGTCGTTGTTGTTGCTGTTTTAGTGAGCTCGTTTTTGTGCTGTACGTAAAGGGGTCGTGGGTTAAAGAGTGTCACCAAAGGTTATTCAAATTTATGCTGTGCGAGTACTTTTGTTCACTTTTGAAACGTTGAAATGAGCGTTGCGCGCTAGTATGTGTGTGTGTATAGGTGTGCACATAACACTTGTATCAAACGCAGTGTTGCCAACGCGGAAACTGAACCCTAGCAAATCTCCGAGGCGAATTCATTGAACACCCAAGAACTTTCGTTCTATATGGAATTCATTATAAAGGCTGATCTATCTAGAGGTATTTTTTCAGAACAAAAAAAATTAATATGAAATAAAAGGTAATTTTCTAATAAAATGAAATAAAATGCCCAATAATTATAAAAAAAAAGAAGAGAAAGAAACAAAAGAAGTAATTAACCTTCTTTTTTATAATAAAAAAACTAATGAATTGGGGGGAAATTTCAGTGCTGTTGTTCTTTATAGCAGCCCAACTGAAAATAATAATATCGAGAGTTTTGAAAGTACTAAAACTTCAAAAATTTCTATTATTTTCGAGATGAGTTGGCTAAGTGGAGTGTGGAACATTTAATAAATAATTCTGCATTGAATGAACTGTTAGGCAGTATAATGAAAATACTACGTACCAAGTCCACCAAAAGAAGCATTAAAACACCTAGAGATGCACCAATTGTACTAACAGGTGGGGTAAATGTGCACTATTGTCTAAAGAACAGCATGACAGATTTGTTGTCTTATATCATTTCAGACAGAGCACATCAAGCAATTGCAGCAATTTAGCCGATGTTCACTGATGAATGAAGTGCAAAGTTTGCGTCAAGACTTGCAGGACACCCAAAAAGAAAAATAAGAAGCGTCGTGATGACGGCACATCCATTTAAAGAAATTCCGGCATTCTTTGAGTTAGAAAAAGGCAAAGACTTACTTCTTTTGTACGTTCTATTCAAGTTTAAACCCCAAAAGATGCTTGTGCAAAGGGACATAAATACTGTTACAACATTTAACACACCCATTTCAATAGTAGAACTGCAAAAACCCCGTTAATGTCATATGGGGTTTGAAAGCTAACCTCAATAGCGTTAGTCTGTAACGGGATTTTAAAATTGTTGCAACTTTCATCATGGAGTGGTCAGATAATGAGAATCGTATCGCTGTAATAGCGCTTTTCAAGTGTGAAATGAAAAAAAGCGTTATTTTCAAAGCGCTCCGGCCGCTAGGGATTAGCCGCATGTTCGTCTACTGATGCATAAAACTGTTTGAGGAGACTGGAGCTGTAAAAGACCGCCACCGGTCGGGCCGTCCATGCTCTGTTCGAACACCGCATGTCATCAAAGCCGTTAAATCAAGAATTCGCAGAAATCCGCTCCGAAAACAGAAAATCTTGGCCCGTGAGATGAATATCACGCAAAAGTAAATGAGTCGAATCATTAAAAATGACTAGGAGCTTGGGGCTTTCAAACGACGTACCGGACATTTTTTGACTGCAGCTTTAAAAACAAATAGGATTGAAAAATGCAAACGTCTTTTAGTGAAGCACGCTGATAACTTGCACAGAAAGATTTTGTTCACCGCTGAAAAAATTTTTTCCGTTCAGGAAAAATTTAACAAGCAAAATGATAGAGTATATGCGCGGTCATCTAAGGAGGCATCTGAACTGATTCCAAGGGTGGAAAAGGGTCATCACCCAGCTTCAGTCATGGTTTGGTGGGGTGTCTCTACGATGGGTTTCACTGACCTACATTTCTGCGAACAAGGAGTCAAAACATTAGGCCAAAGTTTATCAAGAAACCGTGTTGGAAGCTGTTGTGAAGCCTCTTAACAATTCCCTGTTCCAAAACTAGCCATGGACTTTCCAGCAGGATTCGGCGCCGGCTTATAAGGCTAAAACGTCCCAGGCCTGGCTTCGAGCAATTTTCTAGCGTTCATATCCTCTGAAGAATGGCCCTCAGGCAGTCCAGATTTGAACCCATTGGATTACAAATTGTGGACGGTTTTAGAAGACAAGGTTTGTCACAAAAGATACCCCAACATTGGATCTCTTAAGACTGCTTTTGTTTGAGCTGTGGCGAATCTTCCAATGGACAAGGTTCGCGCAGCTATTGACGATTGGCCAGTGCGACTTAAGGCGTGTGTTAAGGCAAAAAGCGGACATTTCGAATAAGTAGATTCTTTTTGGATACTATATAAATCAATAAATATATTCAAAAATATTTGGTCCAAAAACATTCAGTACTTTTTTTTACAGCATAAAACATGTGTAACAGTATTTATGTCCCTACTAAGTAAAAACGGAAGCAATATTTCCTAATTCCATTTTTTCAGAAAAACAAATTGTCAAGGCACCAAATTTTATATAGAATTGAATCAAAAAAAGCTATACGAAGTAATTTTAAACAAAAATATTACCTGAAGAAAATAATCAATAGATGCAGCTTTATGGGTAGGAAGCACAGAGGACCAGTTCATAAAAGACACGCGAACGTTCTTTAAGTTTGGTAAAAATCGTATTAAACTGCAAAAAATAAACAAACAAAAAAGAAAAAATTAAAATATAAAGATTTAAATGATAAAAATGTTGTTAATTTTAACTTAAATTGACAGAAAAAATTAATTTAATTAATGATATTAGTTACAAATAATAAAAATTGCAACAAAAAAAAAAACAAAATTTAATATAAGTTTATTCAACAATAAGAAGGATAAGCTTAAGGTAATATTATTTAGTATTATTCTACAATTACAAGAATAAGCTTATAGTAAGCGTGCATATTAAATATTCCCAAGAGGGTTCCGTTTCGATTTTTCAACAATTGTAACACAAGTTTTTTACAAAAAGTTCTCGGCTTGAACAGTTTTCATTGTGGTTCGAGACCTTTTGTTGTTTCTTTTTTAGAATAAACTAAAAAATTTTTCAAATGTATTTGCTACAGTTGCCAGGCAGACTGTACAGCTGTATGTAAACCCGCCAAGGTTTTTCTTCAGCAGTCTTTGGCAAAGATTACTTCGGCTACAAATCAAATGACTTATACGGCAGTCTCATTTGAATAACTGAGAATTATCTTTTGCGTATAGTCTTTAAACTGTTTTTCAAGCTTGAGGCTCATTTTGGTAAGCTTTTTATTATATTATTCGCAAGTCATTTGGTACGTTGGGTTGCTATTGGATCTGTTCCATACTGTTAGGCAACAAATCATACTGAAGAATTCTTTAAAGGATTTTTGGGGTTATGCTCTCAAAGCTGTCTATTCACAACGATCATTCGAATAAAAAAGTACTTTGGATTGATGGTTTTTGTGCACGACCATCACACAAGTAAAACCAAATCAACTTCATGTGAAAACATTCAACAATTTTTTTAGCTTCGAGGGTCCAGCTTGTAAATGCCATGTAAAAACTTATTTATGCAATTAGCCGTTCAATGAAGTTTAGGGTGATTCATCTAGAGGTATTTTTTCAGAACAAAAAAATCTACAAATTTAAATCAAGTGTGGAATCTTTATTGGTAATTTGAAGAGACATTTTATGGCATTTATTTTTTGAATATAATTTCCTTCAAATGTTGGCCGCAACTACGCCTCAGGGTTCCATTCTGAGGATCCAATTTTGGATGACTCGTTCGAGCATTTCGACCGGTATGGCATTCTATATATCGTGCACAGTTTATTGATTTGATTGAATTCTTTCGTTATACAAAATTAAATTACAAAAAAAAACATTTTATTCAAATTTCGAAAGTACAATTCCTGTTTCAAAAGCCTTACTCACAGGAAAAAAAATTACTTGAAATCTGTCCGAACTAAAAAATTTAGTTGGATGAACGCACTTTCTGTTGCAATCCCCAACTTTCCAAGGTTTGATGGTTACATAGGCATATACCAAACACCAAGATATAGTAGCTACGATTATACATTGGAATATATTGCGGAATCGGTTATAGAAACTGAATTCAGTAAACTAAATTATGATGAACATGTTAACAATAATTGGTGGTGACAACAGATTAGTTGTTTGTAGTAACCAAACCCCATTTATTTCACCGTTGTAATATATTATCAATAATCTTAACATTAGAATAAAATTACAGCATAGTTTTTAGGTACTACACGCAGAGAAAAGATATGGTTACACTATGGTCACCGCAACAATACTATGTTCTCTACAATAAAAGCATGTTCGTCGCAACAATAGTATGTTGTTTTTTGAATTTCATTTTGACAATAGTATGATTGCGACAATATTGCTATTGTTGAAATGTAACAATAGTATTATTGCCAAATTTAGAAATGAAAACATGGTTGTAGCAACCATATAAACATGGTTGGTGCAACATTAGTATTGTTGTTTAAAATTTATGTTAACAATAATTTGATTACGGCAATCATACAGTATGGTTGCGACTATGGACATAACAAAACAGGTTTTATACAGCATACAAGTATTTGTGTGCATATGTTTTTTTGGTATACAAAAAAAACATATGGAATGGTTGTTGTCCATTAAAAAAACGACGAGAATCGGATGGTAGTTCAAGGGATTTTTATTGTGTTTACTTTGTTCGGTGAAATACTCTAAAATCGACTGGTTCTCGTTTATTTAAAATCTGCCTGCACTTAAGTATATAGCCTTCGATCATTGGGTTTAATCACATTCTTTACTTGGTGTCTACGGATGGTGAAGTAGCATTCACCCTGCTGGCAACTAAAAGTATTTTGACCGTTGGAATATATATTTTTGTTTCTTGAATGAAATATTTAATAAAAACATGGCCTCAAATCTGGCTATGAACTAATAGTAATGCAATTTAAAATAACAAACTTAATAAAAATCTCTATTATTGAATAACAACAAAACCAATCCTAATAAATAATTTTGGGGATAATAGTATGGTTGAGTGAGAATCATTCTATGGTTGTGGGGATCATAGTATGGTTGCGTGTGAATTATACTATGGTTGTGAGGACCATACTATGGTTGTATGAGAAACATACTATTGTTGTGAGGACCATAGTATGGTTGCGGAGATCATAGTATGGTTGAGTGTGAATCATACTATGTTTGTGGGGATCATATTATGGTTATGTGTGAATCATACTATTGTTGTGAGGATCATAATATTGTTGTGTCACAACCATATACCCAACAATAGTATGATCCTCTTCGAATATTGTCACCCCAACCATACTTTTTTTCTGCGTGTAGACACTATTAATCAACAAAAAAGTGAATAAAAATAAGCATTGAATCATTATTTTAAAATTTAAAAAGCAAATAGACTCCTTATATTTTGTACCGATCTGATTTCATTGAGAGATGACCGTTCATTCGCCTGTCCTGCTAAAAGTTCATAAATTAGAACCGAGCTCAATAAAACTTTACACATATTACAAGCTAGGGCTTAAGTAAATGATCCATATTAGTTCAGGTTTTAATGTTTATTATCTTTTGATGCTACGAGTATAGAGGGTGATTCATTCACGACTTGACAAACTTCACCAGCGTATTCCTTGGCTCATTCCATGAAAATATGTCCATCTATGACCATGCCCGAAAATGCAAGAGGACGAAATGGCAGCGGTGTGAACATTTTCGGATTATTGTTCGGAGGGTTATAGGCTGAAGTTGCTAAATTCTGAAAGTTGCGAAATTCTGAACAGAAATGCTAGCGAAATAACAGTCCACATTTATTTATTTTTGTTAATTAACACAAAAAAATGTTTCCATTTCAGTCAAATAGTCATAACTTTGGAACGGTAGGACCTCTAGGCTTCGTTTAGGTAATTTTGGAAAGGTAGGGCTATCTTTTAAGAGGGAAAAGAAATAACGAAATAACAGCCCACATTTATTTATTTTTGTTAATTAACACAAAAAAAATGTTTGCATTTCAGTCAAATAGTCATAACTTTGGAACGGTGGGACCTCTGGGCTTCGTTTAGGTAATTTTGGAAAGGTAAGAGGTAGGGCTATCTTTTAAAAGAAAATAACTGGTTCAGACCTTAGCAATTTAACCCTTGTACCATCCGGCACCAATCCGACAATTTTGAATCCGCTGCCATTTCGCCCCCTTGTATTTTCGGGCATAGTCGTAGATGGACATATTTTCATGAAATGAACCAAGGAATATGCTGGTGAAATTTGTGCAGTCGTGAATAAACCACCTTGTAGTATATTAAATCAGATTTAGCTCAAGTTTCGCAGAGAATATCATGGGCAACCAGTGGCTAAATTGGATGAATCCTTATGGGTTAATGTATTCGAATAGCTTTCGAGGAGGATTTAAGTTCCTGAAGCTTGAGAAATCACAAATTAAATTGGTTTTCTTTAAAATTTAAGGTTATGTTACTAAGGAAATATATACTTCTCGTAAGCGTATGTACCGACGCCATTTATCAATATACGAAGAATGGAGTATAAACTTAATTTGTCATTCGGATTGCAACCCCACGAATTATTGTTTGGAGGAGACCTTTAAAGTACTTTATATACATTATTGCTCTTCGGAAATACTTAGACAATCTAGCCATGTGTGTCTGTTGAAAGCACGATAGCAGCCAAACGAAATAAACTAGGATCGTAAATTTTTTCATTGTGATGGCTTAAGGCTATAAGTTGCATAGGATTGTGAATTGCTGAGATCGGTCCAAAGGGGAAAAGAGTTTTCCTTAGGGTACGTTGGAAAAAAATTATACTTTTTCGCATCATCCTCTACTTGGTATCACCACCGGAGTCTCAGTCTTCGCTGTCTGCGCATTCCGTGGTAATTATAGTCTTTCTGGCCTTAACGTTTTATTCCATTCGACCAACCTGTCCATGCCAGCGCAATCGTTGTATTTCGCTGAGCTTAGCTGCATTCATTTAGGTGTACATCTCATATAGGTCTCGGTTCGTCCGACACACACTCCCCACGCAGCTCGGGCCGTAGATTTTACGAAAGATTTTGCTTTCCAATACACTTCCATCCACTTTTAAAAGCACCCACGTTTCGACGCCATAAAGAAGCACAGGTAGTATCAGTGTTTTAAGGAGTTTAATTTCCGTTTTTCGAGAGATGGCTATGTTCTAAAGCTGTTTATCTAGCCTAAAATAACAAATATTTGCAACACGTGTTATTTTAGTGCTGACATCGTTCTATTAATTTGTGGCGGATCCGCGGTACACAAACTCCTTTACTAGGCCGAAACAGTATCGCATTTTATTCGTCGCGGCGCATCTCTAGAAGTTGCCTTACCATCAGACCCATCTTAGACGACTCTAATTCAATTTATCATAACGCTTCAGTTCCATCAAGCTCAGTTTCACCGACAATGTCAATGTCTTCCACATAAACGAGAAGGATGTGGCCTAGTTTTCTAGGGTTGTCTCCTCCATTAAGAGGGTAAAGAAGTTACACGATAAGCTGTCACCCTATCCCAAGGGGGCATTAGCGAGTGCATTAATATAATCGGTCATAGGTCACTAATTTAAGAGAAGTCCATTTATTTCACCAATTCACTCTCAACGAGTTTTTTTGTAGAGAAATATGGAGTATTTTAGTAAATTTAAAAAAAACTATATGTGACGCGCAAAATAGAAAGGGACCTAAGGTTAAAAACCAGTTTTGTTCAGGAGAGCCATGTTAAAGATTTAAATACGTGTGTCTTTGGAGTACTTCACTTTCACAAAACGCGCATATCTCTGGGAGGGAACACTTTTGGGGCATGGGATCGGTCTCATTCGATGCTCAGATGTTGTCCACATCAATAAAAAAAGTGAAAATTGATTTTTTTACCCTTAGGTCCCTTTCTCTATGCGCTGTCACATACGTATGCTACTCCAATATTGATTATGCTATTCCAAGTACCAGCAAGAAACTACAAAATTGCTAAATGAAATAAATTTACCGACATCATTGCAGCGAAGACTCATATTAAATGCCATCCATAAAAGAGTTATCGCATTTCCGACAATGCAGAAAATTCCAATTTTAACGTGCTCCCTTCTTAGCATTGTGGGATTACCGCTTCGAGTTGTTGCCTGCCTTGGAAGGCTCTATCCGCCAGTTTCTTTGTCTACGCCCTTAGCATGTTATTCAAAATTGTTTAATACTTTTTTTTCCTGTAAAAATTGCCTATTTCCATACTCCCAATTCATATTTCATCCGTACGTACATTATGTACTTATATAGAACACAAGATCACGTAGGCGATATCATATCAAAGTGCATGTACTTCTGTTAAGTACACGTAATGCATACGTACTGACGTATGCACGTATGGTACGTGCACACATGACCGAAGCCCACGTACATTAGGGCGGCTTGAAAGGGTAATTTTAAAATTTTTGAAATGGAATAAACGTTAAGAGTAGTTGAGAAAAATCATTTGAAATTAAATGAAAAGAAGTAAAAAAGCAAGATAGCTAAAATAGGACACCCCACACCACTCTGGTAGATTTCCTCAATGGACCAATATGGCTGAGTTTCGTTGGGAATGGTTTTAAGTCGCTTAAAACTTACTGTTCCTTATTTAAGCATAAACTAAATTTAATAAGTGAATGCTAGATTGAAAGAACCTCAATTGAGTGTGACCTCTTTGGCCTTGAGAACTTTATCAAAACATGGCCCTGGGGCTATCCGAAAACATTGAGCGATGTGGTCTAATTTCAACAGCGTTACAGGATCATCAGGGTTAACACGTACATCACACTTTGCTTACTTTAAGCAAGATCGCATGTAAATATGACACTTCAAGAACGAAAGGGCTTTAAATCGGGAAGAACCTTTGCCTGGGGTCTTTGTTAAAAAGGTGGACTAAGTTCTCTATAGTTGATGAGTGAAATCCTAAAACGTTCTAAACACTAGTAGAAATTTGTGGCTTCTTGGGCACCTTTGTGCGCGGGCTATTCGAAAACATGGAACGATATGGTCCAGTTTTACCACAGCTACCTTCAAGTCGCTCTTAACTTACTATGCAAAATTAGAGTACGATCAGATTTAATATGTGGCTTCTAGATCGTATGGACGTCAAAGTAGTCGTAGGAGGCAATGAAATCTCAATCTTCGCCACACGCAGAAAAAAAGTATGGTTGGGGTAACAATATTCGAAGAGCATCATACTATTGTTGGTTATATGGTTGTGGCACAACAATATTATGATCATCACACCAATAGTATGGTTCACACACAACCATACTATGATCCACATAACAACATTATGGTCCTCACAACAATAGAATTATTCACACACAACCATACTATGATCCCCACAATCATATTATTATTCACACTCAACCATACTATGATGCCCACAACCATACTATAATCCTCACAACCAAAGAATGTTTTACATACAACCATGATGTGCATAATCCTCACAACCATAGTATGACTTACACACAACCATGCTATGATCCCCAAATTAGTTTGTAAAGATTGGGTTAAGTTGTTATTCAACAATAGAGATTTTTATTAAATAAGTTATGTAAAAATACATAAAACTCTTTATAAAAGGAGTGATTTATTTAACAGTAGAAACAATTCATTTATTAAAAATATTTCAGTTATACTAATCCGTAGTTTGTTTTGAAAAAATTTTAATTTATATATAGAAACTAATATTATTGCGTAAGATTCGCAAAAATAACATTGTCAAATTCAAAATACATTACGATTTTGCCTGTATGATTGCCGCAATCATGTTGTTGTTAACATAAAACCCATGAAACAATACTTTTGTCCCACCAAGCATATTTATATTGTTGCTACAACCATATTTTCATTTTTTAATTTGGCAACAATGCTTTTGTTACATTTCAACAATATTAACATTGCCGCAATCATACTATTGTCAAAACTAAATTCAAAAAACAATACTAAGGTTGCGACAACCATACTTTTATTGCAAAGAACATACTATTGTTGCCGCGACCATATAGTAACCATATTTTTTCTCTGCTTGCAACGACTTAAAAATGGAGATAGGTACGATATCGAGAGTTAATATACTTCGAATAACTCAAAGTTCAGAAGATTCAGTATAAGACGTTTGTACGGTCTTTCAAGCAGAGGCTAACACCATTAAAATTACCGCACAGCACATTGTGTTACAGGACGTTCCTCCAGGAAAATTCAAAATCTAAGCACGCTGTACCATTGATGGCTTCCTCCTTTCTTCAGGTGCACGATATAACGATCTGCTAGATACCAGCACATAACAACGTAACAGTTAACAAAACTGGCTGACGATTGTGCCTTGGACGAGTTCTTGTCGTCCATGAAACTTAAAACTGGGAGCAGCAGAAACCCAGCCGAGTTGGTATGTAACTGCAGGAATGCTCGATCTATTTGGCTGCTTTCCTTGGCAAGGGTACAACTGCAGGTTTCATCCCCAAACCCTATGCGATGGGACAACGCTCATGGGGCCACCACTTCAAGAATTCTTTATTTAGCAGCTTTTTAGCTAAGGAGGAGCAGAAATAAGTGCAATATTTTCTGGCGATACTAAATATCAGTTTTCTTTATGAGCATCGGCTATAGGATAAATTCCATCTAGTAAATTTCAACAACTTTTCGGATAAGAGAATAGTCTCTAAGCTGTGTAAAGCTTCACCATAAAATTAATTTAACTTTTAATGTCGGCTTTAAATAGCACAACAGATTAACATGATGATCTTTACAACATAGTTAATGCTTCTCTTAACCTCCTCTTTAAATTCATAGAAAATCTTTCTGATTCTATAAGATCAAAAGAGAGCGATATGCAACGAAACTACCATTCCCTTCATAGATCATTTCGTCTCATAGCCTTTCTCTCCTCTTATTTATTTTCTTCACCATTAGGTTAAGGAGCCACGGTAGGGCGTTGTTAGACGGCCTAGATGAAATTCATCTAATTCAGCCTAATCTACTATTGATCGATCGTTTTGAACATGCGGACTGTCCTAAGATCCATGATTCCTAACCCTAATCATCGTTTATTCTTTAAAATAAGTTTAACTCTGTATTCTAAGTGAAGTTTTCTTTTATTTGAATACCTATTCGGCGTTTCTTTTGACCATAAAGCAACATCCCAATGCCTTCAGAATAAATCTATTTTCTTATTCGTACAGAGATTTGCTTTACTTTGAATATCCATATTTCCATGTTTAGTACAAATCGCTCGTTTTAGTCATAAGCGTCATTTTTCGAGCTACACATGTGACGCGCAAAATAGAAAGGAACCTAAGGTTAAAAACCAGTTTTGTTCAGGAGAGCCATTTTGTAGGTCCCTTTCTATTTGCGCTTAGAATCGTCGACTTCACTTTCATAAAACGCGCATATCTCTGGGAGGGAACACTTTTGGGGCATGGGATCGGTCTCATTCGATGCTCAGATGTTGTCCACATCGAAAAAAGAATAAAAATGAAAATTGATTTTTTACCCTTAGGTCCCTTTCTCTATGCGCTGTCACATACATATACTAAAACGTCCATCAACTATGCCCTTTTATAAGGTATTAAAATTAAAAGTTGTTGGCCAATTACACAAAAAAGTGTACTTTTCCAAATAACCTTTAGTGCCTTAAGGAGAAAATCTATTCCGTCTGAGCCGATTTCGCCCATTTACAATCCCAAACAGCGTATGGCCATTAATCATCACCATGCAGAATTTAAGGATCCTAAGTTAATTCGTTTGAGCGCAATTTCAACAGTCACATGGAAGAAAGGACATGGCTAGATTGTCTTAGATTTTAATGACGTTCAAAAATATATAAGTATATACGAGTATGTGACAGCACATAGAGAAAGGGACCTAAGGATAAAAAAATCAATTTTCACTTTTTTTTGATGTGGACAACATCTGAGCATCGAACGACACCGATCCCTTGCCCCAAAAGTGTTCCCTCCCAGAGATATGCGCGTTTTATGAAAGTGATGGTACACCAAAGATACAGGTATTTAAATTTTTAAAATGGCTCTCCTGAACAAAACTGCTTTTTACCACAAGGTCTCTTTCTATTTCGCGCGTCACATATAAAGGGTTATTTATTTAGACGTGTGGTTTTCAATCTGGTCACACTTTTTTCGGAGTTAATTTTTTTGACAGATCTTACTCGATTTATGCTCAGTTTGGTTTGCCATTTCATTCATGAATAGACTTTTTCTGGATCAAAGTTTGCAAATCGTGGTGAATGGGCCCGGAACGAGATGGCCACCTATCCTGATTTTTACAAGAAAATTTTGTTTAGCGATAAAGCTCACTTTTGGTTGAATAGGTACGTTAATAACCAAAAATGTTGCTTTTGAAGTAATGAAAATCTAGAAGCCATTGTTAGGACGACGTTACATCCTTAAAATGTGACTGTTTGTTGTGCTCTATGGGCAGAGGGCGTCATTGCTACATATTTCTTCAAAAATGAAGCCGGCCATAATGTTACAGTCAATGGGAAACGCTAAAGAGCCATGATTAATGACTTTTTCGTGCCTGAATTAGAGGATGTTGATGTGGACGACCTTTGGTGCCAACAAGACGGCACTACATGAAATATAGGCAACAAGACATTCAATTTATTAAAGGAAACTTTTGGTGAGCGCATTAGCTTGCGTCGTGGGCCTATGACGTGGCCTCCAAGATCGTGCGATTTAACAACGCTGGTCTTTTTCTTGTGGGGTTATGCGAAGTCGCTTATCTACGCAGATAGGCCCGACACGACTGAACCCATGGAACAGAATATTCGGCGCGTTATTGCAGTTGTACGGCCCCTAATGCTGCAAAAAGTGGTCGAAAATTGGGCCTCTTGGCTGGAATTTATTCGAGCCAGCCGCAGCGGCTTCTTGCCCGAAATCATTTTTAAAACATAATGGCAAACCCTCATCTTTATAGTAAATCAAAATTCTTGGCCATAAAATTAAATTATATGCGTTTTATTTCTTCTTGAAAACCTCACGTCTGAAAAATACCATATATACGAGTATATATAAGAGTTCTCTAATCAATATTTCTAAGTGTTGCAAATGGAATAACAAATTTAGTATACTTGTACCATTCACCCTTCATTGGATGACAAGAACACATTCAACACAATTAGGATATTCTTTAAAGGAAGTGTTGTTTTAAAGTAATAAACCTGCATAACCTTACAGTTTATGCCGTTAGCCTAAGAATGGAAAATATTTTCCGAATCAGACGTAAAGTCTAAATGGGTCAGATTTTTGGACATAAAGTCTGTCACCCTTACTTAGCCAAATCAAAACTAATTTAATGGGTACTAAATATGTGGCTTCTAAAGCTAAAGACATAACTTCGGCTGAGCATATGGGTGGGAGCTATATAAATTTTAGCCGATTTTCATAAAAGTCAAAAGCCTGTGTCGAAGAACTTACTATTCAACATTGCAACCTGTAGTTTAAAAACAAGTTTTAGGTAGACAGTAGTTGGACGGAGGGAGGAAAGGCATACCGTTAAATCGAATCAACTGGTAGTTTTAAGTTGAGCGGTACACTTAAAGGCTAGCTTAAATATTTTTGATATTTATTCCATAATTAAATAATTCCATAATTAAATAAACCTAATAGCTTTAAGTTAATGGACCGATTGCTACAAAATTTTAACAGAATGAAATGATTTTTTTGAGAATCCTACTGTTAGGTTTGGACATAAAAACCTGAATGTCGGTTTTCGGATTTCGTTTTGGACATTCTAATCGAAATATATGGTGCAGTTTTGTTGATGCCCAATGCTCCACAAGGAGCCAGAGTATATAAAAAAGAAGAAGATACGGTTCCATAATCAATATTTCGAGATTTTGCAAATGAAGAGTATAAAACAGCAGTTGTGTTACGATTTGCTGGCCCGCTGCAAAATCGGTATCTTTTCCAATAAATGCAACCCTAATGTAGCCATACATGCCTATTGTTTTGTTTCTACGAGCTACAGATATATCTATGCAAGTATGTTTATAAATACATACATACAACATATACATATACGTATGCACATGGATATCTCGAAAGTATGTAGCCAAATGTTTTTTGTACTACACATGTATACATTTCCATTTCACTTCTACTTTATATTCGTTTCTGACAGTTATCTGTGTATTTTTTTCACTTTGTTATTGCATTTTGTATTGCTTTACTTACGTCTATACTTAAATCGTTTCTTCTTGGTAACATTTTCTTTTCTAGGTGTGAGGTGCATTTTTCTCTTCTCAGACGATTAAGTCTTACGTTTGCTACAAGTGGAAAATGTACTGAAAACATCTTTGACGTTTATGGGCTTCTTTCGCTTTAATGCGTAGATTTGGGTGGGTGCATCGTGTGCTTTACGAATACAATTTACATAAGTACACAGAAACAAAACATGAGTGGATCTGGGTTGATTTTGTTTTTCATTCTGAACATAACTTATTCATTACATTTTATTAAAAAATCTATTTTTTTTTAAAAGTACGAAACAAGGTTAATTTTATCTTAAAGATATTCTGATTTTATTTAGAAGAACTATACTAAAATGATAAATATAGTAATTTAGAGAACACTCTAACCCAAAAACGAAAGGGACAATACAATCTTAGAAACAATATGTGACAGCGCATAGAGAAAAGGACCTAAGGGTAAAAAATCAATTTTCATTTTTTTCTTTTTTTGATGTGGACAACATCTGAGCATCGAATGAGACCGATCCCATACCCCAAAAGTGTTCCCTCCCAGAGATATGCGCGTTTTATGAAAGTGAAGTCGACGATTCTATGCGCAAATAGAAAGGGACCCAATCTTTAAAATGGCTCTCCTGAACAAAACTGGTTTTTAACCTTAGGTCCCTTTCTATTTTGCGCGTCACATATGTTAAAATGTTTTACGAAAAAAAATCCATACGATTTCACTTAAGACATCTCATCACGAAATTACGAAAAAACTTATTTTACTTTATATGGTATATCCTTGGCCCATTAAAAAAAAAACTCCGACCTACGGAGTCTTTTTTTCTAAAAGAAATCATTCACCCCCGGCGAAAGTCCAAACTTTTATTGCATAGTTTATTATGTTACAACAGCACGCAGAGAAAAGATATGGTTACTACATGGTCACCGCAACAATAATATGTTCTCTACAATAAAAGCAGGTTCGTCGCAACCATAGTATTGTTTTTTGAATTTCAGTTTGACAACAGTATAATTGCGGCAATATTAATATTGTTGAAATGTAAAAATAGTATTATTGCCAAATTTAGAAATGAAAATATGGTTGTAGCAACCATACAAACATGGTTGGTGCAACAAAAGTTTTGTTGTTTAAAGTTTAGATATAAACAATAACATGAGTACGACAATTATACAGTTTGGTTGCGACTATGAACATAACAAAACAGGTTTTATAGATTATCCACGTGTGTGTGAGCGTATGATTTTTTTGATATACAAAAAAATCAGTGCATGGTTGTTGTCCATTATAAAAAACAGCATCAATTGAAAGCTAGTTTAAGGGATTTTTATTGTGTTTACTTTGTTCGGTGAAATACTCGACTACCGACTGGTTCTCGTTTATTTAAAATCTGCCTGCACTTAAGTCTATAGCCATTGATCATGGTTTAATCACATTCGTTACTTGCTGTCTACGGATTGTGAAGTAGCATTGACCCCTGCTAGCAACTAAAAGTATTTTCGACTGCCGTTGGAAAATATTTTTTTTGTTTCTTGAATGAAATCATAATATGGTTGTGAGGATCATAATATGGTTGTGGTGATAATAGTATGGTTGAGTGTGAATCATACTATTGGTGTGGAGACCATAGTATGGTTGAGTGTGAAATCATAATATGGTTGTGGGGATCATAGTATGGTTGCGTGTGAATCATACTATGGTTGTGAGGATCATACTATGGTTGTATGAGAAAAATATTATGGTTGTGAGGATCATAACATGGTTGTGGATATAATAGTATGGTTGAGTGTGAATCATACTATTGTTGTGAAGATCATGGTATGGTTGTGTGTGAATCATACTATTGTTATGAGGATCATAATATTGTTGTGCCATAATCATATAACCAATAATAGTATGATCCTCTTCGAATATTGTCACCCCAACCATACTATTTTTCTGCGTGAGCGAGCTAAGCGGGCTTTAGTTACTACAAAGAATTAATATGTTGCCACCACCAATTATTGGTACCAAAGTAACATGTGCTCCATCACTGGTTGGTTGTCATAACCACCAGTTGTGGCAACCAATAGTTTTACTAAATTTGGTTGGTAAAAACGACCTGTTAGCTGTAATTATCGTAATATTATGGTAGCTACCATCTTATGTAACAATCAGTGACACGGACTGTTGGTAATTGCAACAGAAAGTATGTTTATCCAACCGATTATTTGTAGTTCGGATCGATTTCAAACTGAGTTTTCTGTGTGTGGTTCACAAAAAAATCACATACCGATTTTCTGGTTGAAATATCGGGGTTGTCTTTATACTATTACTTACTGACTGGGACCTACGGTTTAACTCCGGCTTAAAAACAGCTAATGTATTTTGATAGACAAGTAATTTCATGGCCTAGAGCTAAATCTCTTAAAGACGACAGCATTTACGAAGTGAAAAACCCGCCGCTGAAAAATTGTTAGATATTCTTGACCCGTTTTACTGGCATGCTAGTCGAGCATACTTAAATAACAACACGGCGTCCTACACATATATGAAACTGACAGCCCTTAAGCCGCTGAACATTGATACAGCACATTCGCTGATTGGGGTCGCCTGTTGCAGAAGTGGAGCTCACCCAATTGCATTCACCCCTGATTGCAACTAACACCATTTCCGACTGCTTTTTGAATAATGCTAACAACTTTTTTCGAAAATATGCTAATTTATTTTACGTCACATAACGAAATTTTTTTGTAATAAAAGGCTAACAACTTTTTTGTAAATATGTAAATATTTTATCACTTCATAACGGAAATATTTTTACAAAAGGTCTTACAACTTTTTTGTAAATAAACAAATTTATTATCACCCCAACGAAAATATTTTTAATAAACGGTATACAATTTTTTTTGTAAATATGTAAATTTGTTTATCGCTTGAAATCAGAAAAAATTTCGATACATAACGTAAGTAAATACGAGTATGCGAAATTTTTAATCGCATTATTCTTTATTAATGTTTTGTTTGATTTTTTGATTTTTTTTAATTGAACCAAGAAAAAAAATAAAAAATTTCTTTGTACGAGCCCAAATATGGTTTGTTTTAAAAATTGGTCTAGGACTTGAGTGGGACTTAAAGACTTAAAAAGTACGTACGAATGAGATCCGCCTGGCCTAAACTATAGGGTGATCCATCTAGAGGCACTTTTTCAGAACAAAAAAGGAATATGTGACAGCACATAGAGAAAGGGACCTAAGGGTAAAAAAATCAATTATAATTTTTTTCTTTTTTTTGATGTGGACAACATCTGAGCATCGAATGATACCGGTCCCATGCCTCAAAAATGTTCCCTCCCAGAGATATGCGCGTTTTATGAAAGTGAAGTCGACGATTCTAAGCTCAAATAGAAAGGGACCTAATCTTTAAAATGGCTCTCCTGAACAAAACTGGTTTTTAACCTTAGGTCCCTTTCTATTTTGCGCGTCACATATAAAAATTCAAATCAAGTGTGGAATCTTTATTGGTAATTTGAAAGGACATTTTATGGCATTTATTTTTTGAAAATAATTACCTTCAAATGTTGGCGTTCGGTGAGGAACGGCAAGATCCGCTGTTTTCGATCAAAATTTTGTTCAGTGATGAGGCCCATTTCTGCCTCAACGGCAAAGGCAATAAACAAAATTGCCGCATTTGGGCTGAATAGCAACAAGAAGAGGTTCAAGAGGTGCCATTATACCCAGAGAAAACCACAGTTTGGTGCGGTTTATAAGCTGATGGAATCATCGGTGCATATTTTGTCAAAATTAATGATGGCCGCAACGTAACCGTTAATGGTGCTCGCTATTGCGCCTTGATATCGATCTATATGCTAACGGAAATTGAAGCCCGTAATCTTGATGACACTTGGTTTGAACAGGACGGTGCCACTTGCAGCTAATTTCACGTTTTGCTCAGGTGAGTCGGCCGCCTAGATCGAGTGATATCACACCTTTAGACATTTTTCTTTGGGGTTACGTAAAGTCCAAAGTCTATGCTGACAAACCAGCTACGATTCAGGTTTTGAAAGCCAAGATTACGCGTGTCATTAAAGCCATACCGGTCGAAATGCCCGAACGAGTCATCCAAAATTGGACCCTTAGAATGGAAACCCTGAGGAGTAGTTGCGGCCAACATTCGAAGGAATTTATATTCAAAGTATAAATGCCATAAAATGTGCTTTCAAATTACCAATAACGATTCCACACTTGATTTGAATTTTTATTTTTTTTTTGTTTTGAAAAAATACCTCTACATGGATCACTCTGTATATATGTCTTATATATATTGTCTTAGCAATCCCTATATAATATATTGTCTTAGCAATTTTCTATAGGACTATTGCCTCATCAGTTTTCTTTTCCTTTTTTTAGTTTTCTAATGGAAAATTGTCTCAGCCGAGCAGAAATTTTCTATAGGCTACTCAGCTCAGCTTAACATTGGCACAGTTTGGCTGCTCTGCTCTGCTCAGCTACAGAATAAGTATCTCCGCTGCTAAAATTTCTTGTTAATTTCTACTAAATCTCTTATTTTATATATAGACATTAAAACAATACAATTATAGACATTAAATCTATATAAAAATACTTGCGCCTAATCAAAGACAAGAAAATAATATCCACACAATCCAATAACTGACACGAGTGAAGCATCATTAAAACTTAGTGTCTCACGTTGAACATGAGACCATAGCACGCCTCTGCTCAGCCATGGGACTAAAATATCGTCGACACCACCACCGTCACCGCACCACAGCCACGTACACTCGTAGACTGACTGGAAACCACAAGAAGTAATCCCGAATATTGTTCAATCGAAGAGAACGAAAAGCGATGAATGTTGTCGAACAATCGAAAATGTTTTTTTTATTTTTTTTACCCAACACCCTTCGATATAAGGGGAATACCAAGTTGCCCAATGCGTTTGTTACTTATGCTAGAACACACATATATATGCTATATGCAAGGTAATCGGTCCATCTCTCTCTCTCTCTTTAAGAACGATAATGTCTAAAGGACGAGTATGTCAAGTATGCCATACGGGTTAGTACAAAAAGCCTAATAGCTGGAAAACAAACTGACTTTTGGCACTACGTAACATTTAGGGTACGTACGATTCGGCCTGTACCCATTCAATTCGAATCTGTAGTTGTATTGCTATGGCAATATTGATCTCTTATGTCTAAATAAAGAATCGTTCGAAAGAAGTCTCTCCACTCGCCCAGAGTATAGGATGTGTAAGGAGTCAGCCATGCAACACGTACCAAGTGTTAGAAACAAAACATTGGCCAAAGACCAGATAATAAGTGCAACGTGCTGCGAAAACTTTTGTGTGGCATAAATACTCACAGGCACAGCAACACCTCCCACGCAGGATATTATACTTAAATCCTTGGCGAGTGCTCTTAGTACACGAAATAGAGAGTACACAGAAGCCACACTAACATTAAAGGGTAGGGTAAAAATACGAGTAGTTGCATTGTGGAAGACACTGCAGAAAAGCTTTATTTTTGTTTGTTGTCAAAATAAATCAATATTTTCAAAATGAAGCCGTAATGTAGTTTGCTGTGATTTGGTTCATATTTACTATAGGGTAATCGATCTAGAGGTAATTTTTTCAATATGATTTTTTTCACTGCCATGTCATCAAGAAAAGACTTACACTGCGAAAACCACGGTTTGCTGCAGTTTAAGGGCTGGTGGAATCATCGATCCAGATATTTTTTTTTATCAAATTTGTAATGGGTGATCAATCTAGAAGTATCTCTACAATATGATTTTTCACAGATTACGAGTGAGTTGTTTAAACATTATTTTTTTTTTCTTTTCAGTATTGTGTGCCATTTTATCATGAAAAGACTTTCACTGCGAAAACCACGGTTTCGAGAATTTTGTCATACCGGTCGAGTCGCCCAAAATTGAACCCTCAGATTAAAGACCATAAGACGCAGTTGCGGCCAACATTTAAAGGAAATTATATTCAAAAAATAAATGGCAAAAAAGTGCTTTCGAATCAACAATAAAGATTCCACACCTGATTTGAATTTTTGTATTTTTTTTTATATTCCAATAAAAATATACCTCAAGATTGATCACCCGATAAAGTCCGATGCCATGTACGAGTATTAGCAGATTTAAAAAATATTAACATGGACATATCGAATTTAAATTCAATTTATTACATTTAAATTAAAATACTCGAACTATTTTCCCATAGAGAAAAGGTCAAAAACTATACCCCTTTTTGAGATTTTAATGGTGTCTCCACAAACAGACCCTATGTCAGCACCAAATATTAAGGCTTATTGAGCAAATCCTCAAAGGGTCGTACTACTAGGCCAATTTTGCGCGTTTACAATCTGAAACGGATTCTCACTGTAAGTCGGCATTCTGCAATAAACTAGGGTTGTAGTTAAATTTGTTTGGCTGCTGTGGAGAGTACGGGCCTGGCTAGATCGTCTTTACGGCAATCAATGATATACGAGGGCTGCCATATATATTTCTGGCCTAATAATGAGAAGGCGAATATTTATCATCAAACATGGTTTTATTGTTTTTCAAAGTATTCTCCAGCATGATTTATACACTTTTGCATGCGCTCAAACTTTTTTCACTTCGATTGAGACACCTCCAAAACATGGTTTTTGAAAGCTTAAACAGCATCTTCTGGCGACGAAACTCGTTGACCACGCATTTTTTTCTTGATAAGCGGGAATAAAAGGAAGTCATGGGGTGCCAAGTCAGGGCTGTACGGCGGATTACCCATCAATTCGACGTTTTGGCTTGTCAAAAAGGCGCTGGTTTGAACCGATGTGTAAGAGCTGTGCACAATGATTCGTCTTCTCTTGTTTGTTTTTTGAATTTCTCCAAAGACTTCAGGCAAACAAATTGTGGTGTACCACTCAGAATTGACCGTCCTACGTTGCTCAAGCGGAAGAGTCGCCACATGACCAGTTTTGCCGAAGAAACAGGCGACTATTTGCTTCGAAGTGCTTCTTCCAAGACCCACACATACGGTCGATTTCTGTTTTGTTTCGGGCTCATACGCATAGATCCATGATTCGTCACCTGTGACGATCTTATAAACGTCTTTTGAAGCACCACGATCGTATTTTTTCAAAATTTCTTTGCACCAATCAACACGTGCCTTTTTTTGAGCACTTGTCAAATTGTGCGGGATTTAACGAGAACAAACCTTTTTTACGGCCAGGTATTCATGCAATTGCCGGTGGAAGAAATGCCCAAGAATGCCTCTTTCTCACGGTATGCCAAATGACGATCATGCATTATCAGTTCATGCACGGCATCAATGTCCTCTGGCACAACGTCGGTTTTTAGACGACCTTCGTCTTTGAGCGACCGTCGGCCACCATTGAATTCATTCAACCAGTTTTTCACAGTGCTATAGGATGATGCTCCATCGCCATACAAAGATTTATGCTTATCGATGCACTCTTGTCCTGGTAATCCACATCAAAAGTTGTGAAAAATGATCGCACGGAAATGTTCACGAGTTAATTCCATTTTTTTGCAAAATTGTTTTTTTAAGTCACTGCAAACAACACAAATGATGGTCGTACGTCAAAACGTTCTGAGTACGTTTATGCTAAAATATGTCAAACTTTCCAATGAAATGTCAGACGGCGCCAAGCAACACTTAGTATTGCCTAGGCCAGAAGTATATATAGCGTATATAAATATATCGGGTCAATTTATGTCAAGTGACCCAACTTTTGGAATCGATATCTTCCGATCTGGATGAAACTTGCACAAAGATCTATTGGATAGTAGTTTAGACACAAAGTGCGGTCAAGTACCTCTAAGGATGATTTTGGAGCACCTGCCCATACATGGGAGTTCAATCTTTGGCCTGATGTAGGCTGTATAGATATCGAAAAGATCAGAAGGAGTGAAATATTTCTTGTACCGCTTCAGGAAGCCTAAACTTAGTAGGGACATAAATACTGTTACATACGTTTTATGCTGTAAAATAAAAAGTACTGAATGTTTTTGGAACAAATATTTTTTAATATATTTATTGATGTATATAAGTACTGTATCCAAAAAGAATCTACTTCTATAAAATGTCCGCCTTTTGCCTTTACACACGCCTTAAGTCGCACTGGCCAATCGTCAATAGCTACACGAACCTCGTCCATTAGAAAATTGGCCACAGCTCGAACCAAAGCAGTTTTAAGAGATCCAATGTTGTGGTATCTTTTGTAACAAACCTTGTCGTCTAAAACCGTCCACAATTTGTAATTTAATAGGTTCAAATCTGGACTGCCTGAGGGCCATTCTTCAGAGGAAATGAACGCTGGCAAATTGTTTCGAAAGCCAGGCCTGGAACGTATTAGCCTTATGGGCCGGCGCAGAATCCTACTGGAAACTCCAAGGCTGGTTTTGAAACAGGGAATTGTTTTGAAACAGTGAATTGTTAAGAGATTTCACAACAGCTACCAAAACGGTTTCTTGGTAAACTTTGGCCGATGTTTTGACTCCTTGTTCGCAGAAATGCAGGTCAGCGACCCCATAGTAGGAGACACCCCACCAAACCATGACTGAAGCTGGGTGATGACCCTTTTCCACTCTTGGGATCAGTTCAGATGCTTCCTTAGATGACCGCGCATACACTCTTTCATTTTGCTTGTTAAATTTTTTCCTGAACGGTAAAAACTTTTTCATCGGTGAACAAAATTTTTCTGTGTAAGTTTTTAGCGTGCTTCACCAAAAGACGTTTGCATTTTTCAATCCTATTTTTTAAAGCTGCAGTCATTAAATGTCCGGTACGTCGTTTGAAAGCCCCAAGTCCCTAGTCTTTTTTAATGATTCGACTCATGGACTTTAGCGTGATATTCATCTCACGGGCCATGATTTTCTGTTTTCGAAGCGGATTTCTGTGAATTCTTGATTTAACGGCTTTGATGATATGCGGTGTTCGAACAGAGCGTGGGCGGCCCGACCGGTGGCGGTCTTTTACATCTCCAGTCTCCTCAAACAGTTTTATACATCGGTAGACGAATATGCGGCTAATCCCTAGTGGCCGGAGCGTTTTGAAAATATCGATTTTTTTCATTTCACATTTGAAAAGCGCTATTACAGCGATACGGTTCTCATTATCTGACCACTCCGTAATGAAAACCCATTTGACATTAACGGGGTATGTTCAGTTCTACTATTGAAATGGGTGTGTTCAATGTTGTAACAGTATTTATGTCCCTACTAAGTATAGCGTATAGATATACTATTTGGGTCCATTTATGTCAAGTGCCCCAACTTTTGAAATCGATATCTTCCGATCTGGATGTGTCTTACGCGCATTAAATCTTCTCTATTAACTCGACCCCTTTCGAAAATGGTCAGTAAATCTCGGCCATATGTCTCATCCATAATTCGCATTTTGTTCTACAATATCTTGAAGATTTGGAATGCGCCACATATAGCCAGACCGGTTAGCGCAGAGCTCCAACGAAAATTTCCAAACAAATTATTATCCTGAAATTCCACTATTCGTTGGCCCCCAAGGTCACCGGACCTGACTGCACCAGACATTCTTTTATACGGTTATGTCAAGCAAGAGGTGTACAAAACGAACCCAAGGAATTTCCCTGAATTAAAGCAGTCCATCAAAGCAATAATTGAAGTGATCCCAACTTCAACCCTTTAGGCCGCAATGAATAATTTTCTGTACAGGTGTCGCAAATGCGTGCACGAACTGGGGGGATCGTTTACGGTCAATCATCTTCAAACACAATTAGCCATATAAAATTAAATTGAATTTTCCATGTAATAAAAAAAAGAAATGAAATACACTGATTAAAAAAATTATTTAAATTTCTAGTTAAAGCACAATTGGTTCGCCACCCTGTAGAACCAGCAACGCGGGCTGGGTAGAGAGATTGTTATTTTCAAAAACTAGAAAACTTAAAATAATAACCTGGGGTTTTCTCGTTTAATTATGGAGCACACTAATACCACAATGGCCCATAATGTGGCCTAAGAAATTTAAAAGGCAAACATTCTACTACTTCTCCTTAAAGGAAATTTTACTTAAAAAACACAGCAAACATGCCGCCACACCGTTGTCTAGCTGTTTCTTCTCAGGTGTTATTTGACAATCATTAAACTTTTTTCCGTTGACTCAGGGCCGGAAGCACTCGTGTCGACCGGAAACCCAATACATACTAGCACAAACATAGGGTGGAAAAGTATATCTGCATTAATCGCTAGTGCAAACAATTTATGGAAATTATTCCATCTCTCCCCCCTAACTTGTAAGACATGTTTGCTGGGGTCCTATAGTTGTTTGCCACAGTCCTCTTACCACAATTTTTTTTTAAATATTTAATTAAAGCCTAAAATTGACTTAATGTTTGGCTTTTCCACTACGCAAAATGAAAAACATTAATTGTTAATAGACCTGAATTGCCCAGAAAACTCATTTACCATTTAACAATCGTTAATAATTGTGAGTGGCAATCAATTACTCATGGATCTGTCGCTGGGCCGTGCCTCACTGAGAGACTCAAGTATGCGTTGAGCCTGTAAGCGAAACCACCACAAGCGTCGATACGGCAAGCCAAGCAGCGGTGGCTTCGGTTGCCTGTCCTACAATTGAAATCATTTTAACAATCAAATTGAATTATAAACTTTCGACTTTATGTCGAGATTAAATTCGCATAGTATGAGGCAAAAAAAATTTAATTACACCAAATGCTTTTTGCTCGGCTTAAGCTAACCATTCATTTGAAACCGCCCCCCAAACCCAAGCGACCGTTTCGCAGCCGTTGTATGTGGTGGTGTCTGCCCAACAAATGCAAATGTAAGCAGAATACGCGGGGCATATTTAGCAGGTGACTAAAGGAAAGCAGCCAAATGGCGGTTGGAGAAAGGTATGTTGTAACTTTTCCGGATGAACTTGTTGTTATTATGGCCATAAATTTATAAATTATGGCAAAATAAGTCTGTGTGTGTGTGCGTGTGTCTGTGTGAGCGTGTTGCCTCTAAGCAAAATCAAATGTCCTTTGTTCAGTACTAATGGCAAGCGTTCGTACCTTCAATAGATTGTAATTTATTGCCTCCGGATAGACACGTTCGTTTATTTTTAGCCGCAACGCAGCTATTTCCATTTGTTGCGTCGTCGGTCGCCGTCGTCTGCCACCACGCATCCTTAAGGCACGTAATAGGAGTGTAAATAGATTCAGATACATTGATTCCGTTGTTAAATGTGGAACATTCGGCGGAAATGGTGCGTTAAATTAATCTCCATTAATGAATACGTCTTAGACAGCTGCTTCAAAGAGCACCTCTTCACAAGACCGATGAAAGCTAGGGGGATGGGAGGGGAGGGAGCTAACGAAAATTGAGACATTTGGCATCATTTGTTTGTTAAAGATTGAAAAGAAAGTAAAGAAAAGTCGAAAAGCCTCTTTCTTTTAAATCTAAATTTTGGATATGTCATGGCAGTAACAAAAACTGCAGCTACTCTTTATTGGAAAATTAGCTAAAAGGTTGAATATTCGAATTTAGATTAAGGCATTGTGTTGTTAGGGCTGCAGCTGAAAGATCAACAAATCAACTGTCATAATGTCTTTTAAAAATTCCTACTAATTATATTAAAATCTGAGATAAAGAATGCCCTACGTTTACAGGGTGCGCGATTTAACATTGTGAATTTTTATCGGTTGTAAAAAATTTATAATTTTTTAAAATTCCTGGTTTTGTTGGAAATCAATGGCAACTTCGATTTCATGTTTCAACGCTCCGATCTTCTCTGAATGCTTTGCATGACATTTATTCTTAATGGCTTCCTACAGAAAATAATCTAAAGGGCTCAAATCACAGCTCGGATGCGGCCAATGGGCATCACAATTTCGACTGATTATTCGATTTTAAAAACAGTGCGTAAAGTATCGATGGTTACGTTGACTGTGAGACAAATGGCCCCGTTTTGTTATTACCAAATGTCTTCCATGTCGTTCACTTGAATTTTTAGAAACAACAAATCGTTGAGCTTACTTTGACGGAAAAGGTGACTCCTTCCTCATTTTCGAAAAAAATGGCCCAATGATGTTGCCAGCTCAAAATCCACACCACACAGTGACTCGTTGTGGATGCATTCGCTTCTCAATGGTCACCTGTGAGTTCACTGGACCGACCGAGATGAAAATGAGCTTCATCTGAAAACACGATTTTTAAAAAAATTCTTCATCTTTAGCACATTTAGCAAAGCGAAAACGCATCGGACGGTGTTCCATTATGAAATGACAAAGTTCAACCTTTCCAAAAAATCCAGGAATTTGAAAAAATTATCAGACTTATTGCTCCACCTTGTATATGCCTGAGCTTAGCCCCTCTCCTGAGGCCGCTCAACACTACAACAGGTCTCCAACTGAGTGAAGGCTTATCGCATAAAATTCTGGGAAAATGTAAAGTTTATTGGAACAGGAACATTGACGACTATCATGCCGGCAACCCTAAAATAAACTCCAGGAAAGGACTAGAGTGTCTTAAACCTAAACCGAATATCGACATTCCGGTTTTTATCTCGAAACTCGACAGTCTGGGCAATACCTTTTTTTTACCTATATTGGCAAATTAGCTAAAGGCCTGAATTATCGAATTTAGCTTTAGGCATTGTTATGATTGCAGCTTAAAGATCAAGGCAACTGTCATAATGTCTTAACAAAGATTGCCATTGATAACTTCATTGTAATCTATGATAAAAATGCCCATCATTTCAGGCAATGCAAAATATGCCTCAAGAATAATCTCCAGGAAAGGACTAGATTGTCTTAAACCTAAACCAAATACCGACATTCCGGGTTTTATCTCGAAACTCGACAGTCGGTATCTTAAAATATATCTAAATCCGACATGTCGGTTTTACCCGGTTTTTTTGCTAACGAATTTTTCGGGTTTTTCGTAGATCTCTGTATGAGGTGGCTCAACAATTGTGCTACAAAAAGGAATTCAAAAAAAAATTTAATCAATGCACGAGGACTTTTCGAAAAACACAGTTTTCTTGAAAGAAACAATATTTTTCAACAAGGAAGAATATATGAGACGCGCAAAATAGAAAGGGGCCTAAGGTTAAAAACCACTTTTGCTCAGGAGAGCCATTTTAAAGATTAGGTCCCTTTCTATTTATGCTTAGAATCGTCGACTTCACTTTCATAAAACGCGCATATCTCTGGGAGGGAACACTTTTGGGGCATGGGATCGGTCTCATTCGATGATCAAAAGTCGTCCACATCAAAAAAAACAAATGAAAAGTTGATGAATAGTTTTGTTCAGGAGATGCATTTTAAAGATTAGGTCCCTTTCTCTTTGCGCTTAGAATCGTCGACTTCACTTTCATAAAACGCGCATATCTCTGGGAGGGAACACTTTTGGGGCATGGGATCGGTCTCATTCGATGATCAAAAGTCGTCCACATCAAAAAAAACAAATGAAAAGTTGATGAAAAGTTTTGTTCAGAAGAGCCATTTTAAAGATTAGGTCCCTTTCTATTTGCGCTAAGAAACGTCGACTTCACTTTCATAAAACGCGCATATCTCTGGGAGGGAACACTTTTGGGGCATGGGATCGGTCTCATTCGATGCTCAGATGTTGTCCACATCAAAAAAAGAAAAAAATGAAAATTGATTTTTTTTACCCTTAGGTCCCTTTCTCTGTGCGCTGTCACATATGGAAATTGTTTTTGAAACAAAATATCGAAAATATGAAATGCTCGCTAGGATTTCAGTGGCATATTTCTATCCGAGGGTCAATTTTTTCAATGACTCTTAGACATAATGAAAGTTCAATATCATTAATGTGCCAAATTATAAGTACACGAAGGCATATCAAAAGTTCCGCCACATTTCGAAAAAAAATTACAGTTTTTTTTTCAAAAAAAATTAGTTTTTTGTTGCAAAAAAAATTTTAACATTATCTACTTTAAACTTAAAACACTTAGCCCAACGTTTCTTCAATGTTTGTATCCCTTCCTAAAAAAGTATTTTTTTAAGGTCCATAAAATTGGCATTTGTTTGATCAATAATATCATTGTTGGAGCTAAATCTCTTTCCACTGAGACATTTCTTTAGACTTGGAAATAGAAAATAGTCACTGGGGGGCTAAATCCGAAGAATATGGCGGATGAGGTACCAATTCATAGCACAATTCAAGCAATTTGGAAATTGAGACTTTTCACGTGTGCACCCGTGCATTATCTTGACGAAAAATGACTTTATTCTTCGCCATATGGGGTCGTTTATTTTAAATCCTTGATAAATAGGTCCAATATGTTGACATACTTAGTAGGGATATAAATACTGTTACAACATTGAACACATCCATTTCAATAGCAGAAATAAACATACCCCGTTAATTTCATATGCAAGCTAACCTCAATAGCGTTAGTATGTAACGGGATGTTTCAACTTTCATCATGGAGTGGTCAGATAATTATCTGACCACTCTCATTATAATGAGAACCGTATCGCTGTACTAGCGCTTTTCAAGCGTGAAATCAAAAAAGCGATAATTTTAAAACGCTCCGGCCACTAGGGACTAGCCGCATGTTCGTCTACTGATGCTTAAAACTGTTTCAGGAGGCTGTAAATGTAAAAGACCGCCAACGGTCGGGCCGCCCACGCTCTGTTCGAACACCGCATGTCATCAAAGCCATTAAATCAAGAATTCACAGAAATCCGCTCCGAAAACAGAAAATCATGGCCCGTGAGATGAATATCACGCAAAAGTCCATAAGTAGAATCATTAAAAAAGACTTGGGACTTGGGCTTTCAAACGAGGTACCGGACATTTATTGACTGCAGCTTTAAAACAACATAGGATTGAAATATGCAAACGTCTTTTGGTGAAGCACGCGGATAACTTGCACAGCAAAATTTTGTTCACCGATGAAAAAATTTTTACCGTTCAGGAAAAATTTAACAAGCAAAACGATAGAGAGTATGCGCGCTCATCTAGGGAAGCATCTGAACTGATCCCAAGGGTGGAAAAGGGTCATCACCCAGCTTCAGTCATGCTTTGGTGGGGTGTCTCTTACGATGGGGTCACTGACCTGCATTTCTGCGAACAAGGAGTCTAAACATCGGCCAAAGTTTACCAAGAAAACGTTTTGGAAGCTGTTGTAAAGCCTCTTAACAATTCCATGTTCCAAAACCAGCCATGGACTTTTCAGCAGGATTCTGCGCCGGCCCATAAGGCTAAGACGTCTCAGGCCTGGCTTCGAAGCAATATGCTAGCGTTCATTTCCTCTGAAGAATGGCCCTCAGGCAGTCCAGATTTGAACCCATTGGATTACAAGTTGTGGACGGTTTTAGAGGACAAGGTTTGTCACAAAAGATACCCCAACATTGGATCTCTTAAGACTGCTTTGGCTCGAGCTGTGGCCAATTTTCCAATGGACGAGGTTCGTGTAGCTATTGACGATTGGCTAGTGCGTGTGTAATGGCAAACGGCGGACATTTCGAGTAAGTAGATTTTTTTTGGATACAATATACATCAATAAATATATTAAAAAATATTTGGGCCAAAAACATTCAGTACTTTTTATTTTACAGCATAAAACGTGTGTAACAGTATTTATGTACCTACTAAGTAGTCGCCGTTTATTCCTTTTGAAGGAAATTGATGTGGATTATCCCGCGTGTATCCCAAATAAATGTTGCCATCACCTTATTGGCTGACAAAGTCACCCTGGCCTTCTTCGGAGCCGGTTCACCCGAAGAAACACATTGGTGAGACTGCTGCTTAGTCTCCGGAGGGTTGTAATGGATCCATGTTTCATCCACAGTTACAAAACGCCGCAAAAACGTATTCGAATTGCGGCAAAACAACTCCAAACAATCCTTTGAAGTTGTCACACATGATAACGTTTATTATGAATTGAGAGCAAACGCGGCACGCATCTTGCAGACAGCTTTCTTAAACCCAACTGATCATGTAAAATTGAAACCACACTGCCATATGAAATGCGTATGGCATCAACAATCTCCGGCACTTTTACTCTTCGATAGCCCAACACCATATCGTGGCTTTTTTTAGCATTTTCGGGTGTATTGACCGCAATTGACTGTCCGGAACGTCCAGCGTCATTTGTACTTGTGTGACCTCAACAAAAGTCAGTAAACCACTTCTTTACCATTGAAATCGATGGTTCAGTGTCCCCATAGTATTTATCAAGCTTTTCCTTGGTTTGATTGACGGATTTCTTCCGCAAAAAATAATGTTTAATGAGCACTTGAAATTTCCTTTTTTTTTCATTTCTAACAAAATCCAGCTGGTTTGAACAGCTGTTAAACACAAACTAAATGACGGAACTCTCAAAATTTGACAGAAGTCTAATAACAGATGGTACTTGATGGCAGAAGTGTTGTATTTCCTATATCTAAGAGGAGGGTTGGAAAAGTCACGGGATTATTGATATGTCCTCGTATTTCATTTTTCTTTTAGTGCATAGAAAATTCAAGTTAATGTTTAGCTCGTTTGTTTTATTTCGGTCTGTTGCTTTTGCACATTGAACAGGGATTAAACCGGCTCAAGACCTCTTGCTTCTATATTTAAATTGAAGACAAGCTTTTAACAAAAATGGCAAAGTGACATTGATTTTCGTGGCTGCACACTACTTTTATCATGATTTCGGGTCCGTGACAGCTCTCTTCAGAAAGCCTTGCAGCAATTGTTGAAAGTAAAACCGAACTCTATAAGGCTCTATAAAGTAAGGTTTACAACAGTAGTTCTCATTCGTCTGGGCAGAGCCTGGCCTTATAGAGTTCGGTTTTACTTTTAACAATTGAAGCAAGGCTTTCTGAAGAGGGTTGTCACGGAACCGAAATCATGATAAAAGTAGTGTGCAGCCACGAAAATCAATGTCACTTTGCCATTTTTGTTAAAAACTTGTCTTCTATTTAAATATAGAAGCAAGAGGTCTTGAGCCGGTTTAATCCCTGTTCAATGAATTCAAGTGTGTTTTAAGATGATAGATCATAAATGATTTTTATGCTTATCCTCGCATATGCGACACCTGATCAGAAAGTTATTCATTGCGGCCTAAATTGGTATCGCTTCAAGTATTGTTTTAATGGACTGCTTCAATTCAGCCAAATTCCTTGGTTTCGTTTTGAACACCTTTTGCTTGAAACAACCATATGTGACGCGCATAATAGAAAGGGACCTAAGGGTAAAAACCAGTTTTGTTCAGGAGAGTCATTTTAAAGATTTACATACGTGTATCTTTGGTGTACCATCACTTTCATAAAACTCGCATATCTCTGGGAGGGAACACTTTTGGGGTCTCATGCGATGCTCAGATGTTGTCCACATCAAAAAAAAAAATGATTTTTTTTACCCTTAGGTCTCTTTCTCTATACGCTGTCACATATAACAAAGTGTGTTGCAATCTGGTTCGATGACCTTGGGGGCCAGCGGAAAGTGGAATTTCTGAATATTAGTTTGGCAATTATCGTTGGAGCTGTGCAATAACTGGTCTGGCTGTAAGTGCAGTTGCTCCATCCTGCTGAAACTAAATGCTTCGAATACATCTCCGGCGCAGTTCTGGCTAATAAAACTCCCTTTATATCTTTAAATAACGATCCTCTTTGACACAAACCTGTACGTTTTCTTCAAAAAAGTATGACCACACAATGCAGCTAATGGAACTCCTCACCACACAGTAACTAGTTCTGGCTGCAGTTCCGTCCCATGGACTATTTGTGGATTAGATTCACTCCAAATACTTCAATTCTGTCTGTTTACATTGCCATTTAGATCAAAAATGGACCTTATCAGATAAAAAAAACAGCTAATCAAGCTGCTGTATTCTTTGGTCATTTCATTAATTTTTTGGCAAAATTCCATTCGATTAAGCAAATCCAGAGGTTTTAACTCGCTTGTAATTCAAGCGTGTAAATCGAGCGAACTTGGCACAATGTACTTTCGTTTAACTTGCTAACCACAAAGGTTCCAACACACTAAGAACAAATATCATTTGGAATGTTGATGCGAAGTACACCAATTCCGAGGACGAGAACTCGAAGAAACTTATCTCTGTATACTTTCAAGGAACTACCCTTCAAATGCATGATTAAAACTTGCAAATATTTTCAAGCTAAGCCATTTAACGTAGAAAGTTTCGCAATTAGCAGGAATTTGCGATATTTTTGTAGAGTGCCAGCAAACATTGTGCATTTGTAAATAATTGTGATAATTTGTTACAAGTTGACAGATTATTTCTCTTTCTATTTTTGTAGTCTTAATGAATACATAATAAATACACGCACACACACATTTTTGTGTACATTAGACTGGTTGTTGAAAATAATGTACGAAAGTGCTGTGGCGAGTATTTCGAATGACATATTTTTTGTATAAAAAAAACTCGCTACTGGGTTTTTTCCGGTGAATGCAGCAATTTTTTTCCTGTTGTTGCCTCGTTAATGTTTTTTAAATCCGTTTCAAAGGGTTTTCTTCCTATAGTCAAAGTTGCCAAAGCTATCAGACATAAAAACTTAGTGTGGAATAAATTACTTGCAAACAAGGAATAAAGGTTCAGAGCGTAGCCAAGTCATCGCACAGTTGAAAAAAATTTCTAACAATGGAAAAAACGTTTAAGCAAGGTCGGACTCAATATGTGAGAATTGATTACACTGTGCGACAGCCACAATCGGTTTGGGATGAAACCACCGGGGAAAGTTATATCGGTCAAAAAAAGGTCATACGTGTCCCAGCGTTTCGTTGGGTCTCATCTAGGAATCGAGATATATCGATTTGAAGTTAGTAAGTATCGTATAGGGGAATTTGTCACGTTTTTGGCTCTTTTGTTTGACATAACTTGAGAACCACTCGTCCGATTTAGCTGAAATAAATTTTAAAAAACCAAGAATTACAATTCCCTTAATCTGTTCATATATTATTTTCCTTTACAAGTAATAGTTTCCAAGTTAAAAATAAGCGCATGAAAAAAAAATTTTAATTTTTAGGCAAAAATATTTTTTTTTTTTCATACATTTATTTATAATTGCGAAACTGTTGCTTAAGTAGGAAAACGGTTTAAGAACAGATTAGAGGAATTGTAATTCTTAATTTTTCTAAATTTGTTTCAGCTAAATCGGACTAGTGGTTCTCGAGTTATGTCAAACAAAAGAGCCTAAAACGTGACAAATTCCCCTATAAGATACTTACTAACTTCAAATCGATATATCTCGATTCCTAGATGAGACCCAGCGAAACGCTGGAACACGTATGACTTTTTTTACCAATATAACTTTCCCCGGTGGTTTCATTCCAAACCGATCACTGACCCTTACCATTTGTCGCAGAGTGTTATTTGTCGCTCATAACGTAGCATACACAATTTGAGCGTGATTTGTGGCTTCTAAAGCTGCAGGACCATTTGGCGGATTTGTGTGACCTTTTCGAAAACATGGACCAATATGGTCCAATTTCACCAGAGATATATGTTGTTCACTCGCAATATTCTGCGCGATATTTGGTCCGAATCGAGTGTTATACAGTCAGGGACAAAAAAATAGGATCACACCACTTTAATTTAAAAAAATTGCAAAATGTTTTGTTTATAATAACATATCTTTGACAATTAATTTTGTTATATTGATTAACATATACATTCTTCTTATTTACAGAAACAAATCGAAACATCCGCCGTACAGTATGAACTTTTGTTTCAACAAAAAACGACGTTGTTTTTAAAAAACACATTTTGTAATCTTTTAGCCCGCTGTTTCGTATCTACCATTTCTATATAAACAAATTATAGTCAAAGTTATAAAGATACTTTCGACGAAGATGCAAATATAAAAAAAAAAAAATTTAAAAAAATTTATACATATAAAAAAAAATTTTGTTGGTAATTTTAGGAAACTGGATTCAACCAAAAAAAAACTTTTTAGTTTCCAGGCAATATTTTTTTTCGTTTTTTCTTTCCTAGTGTAATTTATTTTTTTACTTATAAATTAAGATGTACTCGTACACATTCATTGGGTGGGTTTTTGCGTAACTGATGTTGTTACGAATGGGCTACACGACAAAGTATAATCTTTTGTTATCAAGAGCAATTACTTTCATTTAAAGCCTACATTGTAAAGTTGCATTGTAATATGTTCTACGAAAAACATGTATCAATGTCAATATATAGGGTGAGCCATCTAGAGGTATTTTTTCAGAACAAAAAAATATAAAAATTCAAATCAAGTGTGGAATCTTTATTGGTAATTTGAAAGGGCATTTTATGGCATTTATTTTTTGAATATAAATTCCTTCAATTGTTGGCAACTGAATTATGGAAATTCAAATCAAGTGTGGAATCTTTATTGGTAATTTGAAAGGACATTTTATGGCATTTATTTTTTGAATATAAATTCCTTCAATTGTTGGCAACTGAATTATGGAAATAACCGTTCGGTGAGAAAAGGGAAGATCCGCTGTTTTCGACCAAAATTTTGTTCAGTGATGAGTCCCAGTTCTGGCTCAACGGCAATTTGAATTTTTATATTTATTTTTGTTCTGAAAAATACCTCTAGATGGATCACCCATTACAATAAATAAAAACGCTGCACTGCATGCAATCACTATAAGCCTGGCCATTCTTAGGCAGGTACAAAAAAGAGTTGGCGGTCGGCTACAGCGTAGTGATGTTTCTTAACGTACTTTAAGTCAGAAATCCCCAAACAAAAACAAATTGGGCACTATTCAAAAAAATGTCACATTTGTGAATACAACCAATAGAGACTTAATATAAACTATGCAATACGTGAAGTGGTTTTTCATTCGACGTACAAATTATTTGTCAAAAACATTTGCCATTGAAGTAAGAGAACTAGTCGATCATAACCAAAGATGTGGGAAACCAGTATACGCGAAGTAACCAAAGAAAGTTGAATATTAACAAAAGAAAAACGGTTAAATTAAAATATTCAATATCGCACCACCTCTGGCTACCTGGAGTGAAGAACATTTAAGGGCATCTTAACATTTTTTTCTCTTGGTCGGAGTCGTGCACGTTGTGCTGAACCCTTCTCCAACTCCTTTGCTCTTGGAACACTTTCGCCGTATTGAGGAATTCAACACCTAAAATTTTTCGATTCAGCTTTGGATGTGTCAATTTTTGATTCGGATCGACCAAACCTTATAATGTTCCAACTTGTTGCTGTTTTCGTTGCAAAATATATTGCAACAGCAACCTACCCGCACTCACACAAGTATGTCACATATGCTTTACATACACTCCCCGCCAAATGAATAGGACCCTCTTTACGATTTACCTTATTTGTGATTCTCTTAAATATTTGAGATCATTGAGCGGGATATTTTTGTTTGTTTTTGAGATCTTCATATTTACTCTCTATGAGAACAAACTTGTGTACTGGAAATGTACCGTTATAAGTTTTTTTTTTCTAATTTGCTTTACCATAACCTAAATTTGTGAAATTTCTTACGACACATGAATATGACCCCCATCATAATCTTTAGTTTTCTTATGGAAGTGGCTGCGTGTAGTAAATTAAAATATTTTCTGTTGCAAATTAATCGATTTCAACCAAAATTAAATTAAAATGGGTCGAGGAAAATCTTTATCTAACGAGGAAAAGTTGAAAATTAAAATTTATAAAGAACCCGGTCACTCAAACCATAAAATCGCTGATAAAATCGGAAGAAGCCAAAATGTCGTGTCTACGTTTTTGCGAAATGATTCAAGCTATGGCAAGAATATGAAAGGACGAACAAAAAGTGTGCTTTCTGCTACTGCTAAGCGAGCTATACTAAGATCACCATCAAATTAGCACGATTCATCAACACAAATTAAGGCTAAAACTAGCGTTAAAGCTAGTGTAAGAACGGTCCAAAATGTTATTTCTAAATCCAAGCATTTAAAGCGCCTAAAACTAAAAAAACACCCCTTAACGATGACCGCAAAAAGATACGCTTGGGGTTTTGCCGCAGTCACATGACATGGAATAACGAGTGGCATCGCGTCGTTTCCTCAGACGAAAAAAAAAATTAATTTCGAGGGCCCAGATGGATTTAACTATTATTTCCATGATCTTCGCAAAGAGGAGCACCATCTGGATTGCTTACATAGCCGAGTGGGTGGTGTCATGGTGTGGGGGGCCATATAATATTATGGTACCTGCGAATTACAATTTTTGTCCACCACAATGAACGCAAGTTGCTATAATGGCGTACTTCAGCAAGCTTTTCCTTACTTCAACAATCTATTCGGATACTTACAATGGACATTTCAGCACGATTATGCACCGGTTCACACTGCTAGAGTGGTGAAGACATGGATTCGGGAACAAAATGTTAAAGTTCTTGACTGGCCTCCCTATTCGCTCGTCCGCAAAGTTTATGCTTCTGGTAAGCAATACAGCAACAAAGACGAACTAATTGAAGCAATTAAGGAAGCCTGGTCTACGATTTCACTTGACTACATTAAAACATTGTATGATTCGATTCCCAGAAGACTTTTCGAAGGTATCCTTAACAAAGGAGGCTCTACACACTACTGAACTTTCATTAAAATGTATAAAATTCATAATTACTTATTTAAAACTTAATAAAATGTATAATTTTGCTTTTAAACTTTACAAAAGCTATTATTTGATGAGGATGTCCTATTCAAGTGGTGCAAAAACCGAAGAGCTCTGTTTTTTATTTGTTTTAATAAAATGATTTTATAAAATTTAACAGTATACATCTCAAATCCACTTATTCCTCATTCCTTTCAGAAGTAATGCTCCTTTCATACAAATAAATATAGATTTAATTCATACCGTTTTTCCGCTGAAAATATTAAGTTTTCAGTCCTATTCATGTGACGGGGAGTGTATGTGTGAGTGTGCCTAACTAAACCAAATTTGCCGACAATGTCTGATATCAGACAATTATAAACAATATCTGAACTCTATCGAGAATTCTTACCGGATTCGTTACGAACTCTGAGGATTTTTTTCAGAGAAGTAGTTCAGAATTATTGTCAACCCTCTCATATGTTTTTCGTTACGAACTCGGTGAGAAATCGGAAGATTTAGCCGATTGTCGTACAGAGTTCTGACGGAATTCTGAAGGTTTGGTTTACAAAAATACACTCGCACACACTCAGACAATGATCAAAATTTGTTGATGTTCATTTTTGTTTTCCCCGCAAACATTTTTGATCGCGAATGAATCTTTGGAATATAATCTGGACGATAAATTTAATCGAGGCAATCCTCATTGGCCAATAATACGCAAATCCCCATGCGTGTGTAGCTGTACGGTGCAAAGAGGATCGTCAAAATGAATCGCATGCAAATATTTATGATAAATCGCCAATAAATCGCCATCTATGCGAATATTGGGCGATTCGTCCGCAGGAATTACATGCGATAAATTAAGGCGATTCGCTTTGCAGTGGACAAACACACCCAAATGTAAATTGTCGCAGTATTCTAGAGAGAACTCGCCGCAGAACCGCATAGGGAAAGTAACAGGCGATTAATTTAGGCTAATGGCTCTGCACCTGACGACAGCGCACGAATGGATATTCGCGCAGTATAAGCGAGAAAACGCGCCGGAGAATCTCATGGTGGAGGTAGAACCGATTCGCTTTGAGCCGGGCAGTCATACTCAATAGGCATGTGCGTATTATTCGCCAATGATGATCACCGTGATTATATTAAACCTCCCAATTTCTCGGATTAATATAAAGGATTGCTTAAACAAATACAATACGATTAGAGTTTACATTCATTATAGTCAAGAAATAACTTAAGAAGAAAATGGAAGAATCCATGGTTCGGTGTCAACTAATGGGCGATCCAAGTAGAGATACTTTTTTCAATAGCCTTTTTTTGACAGATCACGCGTGAGGCGTTTCATGCAGTCATGTTATTTTTGTTTAGTATTGTTTGGCATTTCATCATGGAAAGACTTACGCCTGAACAACGTTTACAAATCGTTCAACTTTATTACGAAAATTCACGTTCTGTGAGGAATGTGTTTCGTGCGTTTTCGAGCAAAATTTTGTTCAGCGATGAGGCCCATTTCTGGCTCAATGGGTATGTGAACAATTTCCGCCGTTGGGATGAAGAGCAACCGGAAGCGGTTCAAGAGCTGCCACTTCATCCAGAAAAAACAACGGTTTGGTGTGGTTTGTTCTCTCAATAAATTTATTGATTGATGCGATGTGTGGGAAGTGGAGCCGTCTCGTTGAAACCAAATGTCGCCGAGATCACTAGCTTCAATTTCAGGCATCAAATAGTCAAATAGAAATATGGGCCGTTACCGGCCCATATTTCTTCAATAATGATGTCATTGAGAACATAACCGTCAATGGCGACCGTTATCGCGCGATGATAACCGACTATTTGATGCCTGAAATTGAAGCTAGTGATCTCGGCGACATTTGGTTTCAACGAGACGGCTCCACTTCCCACACATCGCATCAATCAATGGATTTATTGAGAGAACACTTCGCTGAGCACATAATTTCACGTTTTGGCCGATCGATTGGCCACCGAGATTGTGCGATATCACACCGTTAGACTTTTTCCTGTGGGGATATGTAAAGTCCAAAGTTTATGCAGACAAACCCGCTTCGATTCAGGCCTTGGAGCAAAACCCCATGTCACTCTCTAGTTACCAGTCGAACGAGTTATCGAAAATTGGACTCAACGGATGGACCATCTGAACGTAGCCGCGACTAACATTTGATAGATATAATCTTCAAAAAATAAATGCCAAAGAATGTTCTTTCAAATGATAATAAAAATTCCCCATTCAATATGAATTTTCAGTGTTTTTTTCTTTAAAAAAGTGGGGAACCTCGAAATGGATCACGCGTTACAAGGTGGGCGAAATACATTTTAAATTTGAATCGGACGTAAAAAAAGTGCTTATATTTATTTCAAATTTCTGGTTTTATTAGAAATATTGAACTTTGTCATTAAATAATGGAACACAATATCATTCCACAGCTCACTCGGCAGTACCTCATCCGATCAGGCCATATTCGATTGTTTCAGGTCGACTCTCTTCATTAGCAACTTCAATTTCATATTTCACCGCTTTAATTGTCTCTGGAAGCTTTGCGTAACATTTATCCTTAATGACTTCTCAAAGAAAATCATCCAAAAGGCTCAAATCTCAGCAATTTTGGCGCCTTTAATCGCCAATTCTTCGCCTCGTGGATTAATCCTCCACAAATCATTCAATTGTTTGCAGGGTTGTTCCTTTCCTGTTCCTTTGTTTGCGTGTTGTCTTCGTCTTTTTTACTTTTCCGTATTTTCTGTTTTGCTTTTTAAAATGGTTTATGGCATTGTTAGTGGAATACTTTCGCACAAATACAGACATTTGCACGTACACAAACACAATCACCCACACTTGCATAGAAATCGACCCTTATAAAATATGTCATAAAAGTTGTTGTTGGTACACATACATGACACACACGCACACGTTTAGGCTCTGACAATATTACAGAAGTGAAATCGGTTGGTAAGGACATGGGAGTGTTTGAGTGTGTGTGAGTGTCTCAAAGTCGTTAACGTTAAACTTTATTTTTATTTAGCTACACAGTGGAGTGTCTTAATATAGCATAAAAGTTGATGAAACTTCTATTGTAAGCCTGTATTGTCTAATTAAAGCCGTTTTATTTTAAACGTACGCTTAAGGCAGACTGACGTATATGCCGAGTCACCGTGGAATTGGTTCAATTATAAGGTTCGAGAGACCAAAAAAAATGGTTCCTAGCCACGGCGATGATACTTTTTTTTGAAACTGCGAACGTTTACGTACAGAGGACACATTCGTGCCTTAACTGATTTTGTTCGTCATTCGAACGGTTGCAATTTCATGTCAGATTAAAGTAATTATTCCGTACAATGATATGTAATATGTTGCACTGAAATAAGAGTGGAAGTGTGAGCCAAGTATTAAATCAGAATCTGTCCCGATTTGAAAAGAAACCACTAGATGAACACCCTTTAGATAGTATTCTGTTTATTTTGAACTAGGGCTTCGATCCTAATAATGAAATTGCGAACATTTATCATCAAAAATGTTTTTTTTGGTTTTTCAAAGTATTCTCCAGCATTGATTTATACACTTTTTCATGCGCTCAAACCAATTGTCGAAGCTCCGATTGAGACACCTCCAGAACATAGTTTATGAACGCTTCAACAGCATCTTCTGGCGACGAAAATCGTTTACCACACATTTTTTTCATGATGTGCGGGAATAAAAAGAAGTCATTGTGTGCCAAGTCAGAGCTGTACAGCGGATGACCCACCAATTCGACGTTTTGGCCGGTCAAAAAGGCGCTGGTTCGAGCCGATGTGTGAGAGCTCGCATTGTCATGGTGCACATTGATTCGTCTTTTCTTGTTCATTTTTCGAATTTCTCCAACGACTTCAGACAAACAAATTGTGGTGTATCACTCAGAATTGACCGTCCTACGTTGCTCAAGCGGACAGTAGCCACATGACCAGTTTTGCCGAAGAAACAACCATTTGCTTCGAAGTGCTTCTTCCACGAACAACTAAGCGTTGATCCATGATTCGTCACCTGTGACGATCTTATAAATGTCTTTTGAAGCACGGCGATCGTATTTTTTCAAAATTTCTTTGCACCAATCGACACGAGCCTTTTTAAGGGTGTCCCAAGAAGAGCGCAATTTTTAAATGACTGATGCAGCAATTGAATTGTTTCTCTGGCTGTATGACATGTGGCGCCGTCTTGTTGGAACCACATGCCCTCCACATTCATTTCTTCAATTCTAGGCAAGAAAAAACTGGTTATCATTTCAAGATACCAAACACCATTGACTGGTTGCGCTTGACCGGCCTCATTTTCATAAAAAAAAGGTCCAATGATTCCTCCAGCCCAAAAACCACACCACACAGTGACACGTTGAGGATGCATTTGCTTCTCGTGAATCACTCGAGGATTTTCCGCACCCCAAATGCGACAATTCTGCCTATTGACGAAGCCACCAAGATGAAAATGGGCCTCGTCACTGAAGATGATTTTATCGGCAAAATCAGCATTTTCATGTTGTCTCTCCAATACCCAATTAACGAACTCCCTTCGCTGTCCATGGTCAGCTGGCTTCAGTTCCTGAGTCAATTGAATTTTGTATGCATGAAGATGCAAATCTTTCGTCAAAATTCGCTGCAAAGTGGATTTGGAGACACCAATTTGCTGAGCTCGGTGTCGAATTGAGGTGGATGGAGTTTGAGCGACATCATCACGTACAGCTGCGACATTTTCGGTCGATCGACCTGGTCGATGGAGCGTTGTTGTCTTTACATCACTAACAGACCCAGTTTCGGCAAATTTATCCATTAATCTCTTTACAGTGGACTCTTTTGAAGCATTATTGTGACCCCAAATTGATCGCAATTTGCAAACTGTAGCCGCAAAACTTTCACCATTTTGGTAAAACAATTTCACAATGAGAATGCGTTGTTCATTCGTGTAGCGCTCCATTTTTACTAACCTCGTACCTTCTACTAACAAACAATAACAATTGTTCAAATGTCAAACAATGACACTTCGAATGTTGCCAGATTTAAAAATTGCGTTCTTCTTAGGACACCCTTTATAAGCGAACTGTGCATGATCTAACGGGAACAAACATTTTTTACGACCCGGTGTTCAAACAATATCGAATGTATGCTGGTGGAAGATGCCTAAGGATGCCTCTATCTTACGGTATGCCACATGACGATCTTGCATTATCAGTTCACGCACGGCACCAATGTTCTCTGGCACAACGGCCGTTTTTGGACGCCCTTCACGACCTTTGTCTTTGAGCGACCGTCGGAGACGATTGAATTCATTAAACCAGTTTTTCACAGTGCTATAGGATGGTGCTTCATCGCCATACAAAGATTTAATTTCATCGATGCACTCTTGTCATGATAATCCACGTCACGAGTTAATTCCATTTTGTTTGCCAAATTGACTTTTTCAAGTCACTGTAAACAACACAAATGATGGTCGCACGTCGTTTATCCTTAAAAATGTTAAACTTTCCAATGGAAATGCCAGATGGCGCCAGGCAACACTTAGTATTGCCTAGGCCAGAAATATATATAGAAACCTTTGTATTTAAGAATGCGACTATGAATGTTCTCTATTAAGCATCAAAAATTAAATTAAATTTTCTTTCATTTTTTTTGCTCTAAAAATAAAATAAGCTTCAAAGGACTTGAGGTATAGCCGCCTCCTAGTTATTTTTCGTGTTCATATAATTGACAAATCTAAATCTTTAGTCACAGCGACGACAGCGGAAATTTCTTTAAAATTGGCATCTCATTAAAAGCAATTAAAATTCATATATTCTCAAAATAAATTAAAATTGGAGATAGTGTGCACTTGGGCGTATAAGTAATATTTTTGGGGAAAATAAATATCAATCATGCGCCGTGCCGTGTGTGCCCGAGGTGATGTACTTCAAATACCCTCACCCTACTGGGTAAGAGCGTATACAGTAGGGTGGAGTGAAATTCAAAAAAATAAGTTAACCTCGGAAAGAGATGTAGTCTGGGGTCCTAATGAGGGGAAAAATAAAGAAAAAAATTTTAAAAAATTTTTAGGGGTCGCGCCACTCCCTCGAAATTTGGAAATTATCGCTATTTTGGCGTTGATTTTAGAAAAATCCTAAAAATTTTTATGTCAATAAATGTTTGCAATAGCGTAAACAATGAAATAAGGGCATGAAAAAATTTAAAAAAATTTTTCTCATTGTTCAAAAATTTCAAAAAGTAAAAAAAGTCAAATCGTGCCTTCTTCAGAAAATTGACTGAACAATGAAATCGCCACCAAAGCTACAAATATTAGTCGATTATCCTCATATTTGCCTCAAATACTTTTGTTTGGGCACTGAACAAGCTCAAACTTTTAAATTTCGAATAAGTTAAGTCGTTAATTTTTAGGATTTTTCTAAAATCAACGCCAAAACAGCGATAATTTCCAAATTTCTAGGGAGTGACGCGACCCCTAAAAATTTTTTTAAATTTTTTTCTTTATTTTTCCCCTCTTTAGGACCCCAGACTACATCTCTTTCCGAGGTTAACTTTTTCAAATTATAAAAAAAGCATGTTTTCACTCCACCCTAGTATACAGGTTGATTCATTCACGAGCGTATGCCTTAGCTCGATTCATAAAAATATGTCCATTTACGACCATGCTCGAAAATGCAAGGGGGGCGAAATGGCAGCGGTTTGAACATTTTCGGATTGGTGGTCGGGAGTATTAGGGTAAAATTGGACTATTTTTTGTGGTGTTATGTGAAGTCGCTTGTCTGCGCAGATAAGCTTGACATGATTGACGCTTTGGAAGATAATATTCGGCGCGTTATTGCTGTCAAATGCTGCAAAAAGTGCGCCTTTCAGCTGGAATTTATTATTCGAGCCAGCCGCGGCGGCCACTTGTCTGTAATTATTTTTAAACATGGCAAACCCTTAACTTTATAATTACATTACACAATATGCGTTTATATCTTCTTGAAAATCACACGTTTGAAAAAAACCTTAAAGAGAAAACTTATTTTTAATGCGAAAATGTTGCATATTCATTTCCCTAAAGAAGAAGGGCGAAAAGTCGACTTTAATCGACATTTTATACTAAAAATATATTCTCAAAATAAATTATAATGAAGAGGTAGTGTTTACAAAGGCGTATAATTAATGTTTTGGGGGAAATTAATATCGATCATACGCCGTGTGCACCCTACTGGTACGTAAAAAGTGTAACGCCAAACACGTTTTATGACTTTTCGAATTATTTGAGTCATATTCGTCTCTCCTTCTGGGCGGCTGGTCCGCACCAGAACAGCCATATAGCCTGAACCCTTCTGGTACCACCTACACAAATGTATCATTATGCCTACTTTTGGTATTCTTGAAATATCTTTAATCCTATTCATACGATCTAACGCAGAATCAATACTTAAGATCAGGTTTATAAGCTTAATTTAGTGAAAAAATCTCTCCTTCTGGGCGGCCGGTCCGCACAATAGGACGCGAAAGGAGCTAGCAAACGTTTATAAGTTTTGGAAGCCGCCATATAGCCAGAACCCTTTTGGTACCACCTACACAAATGTATCATTATGCCTACTTTTGGTATTCTTGAAATATCTTTAATCCTATTCATACGATCTAACGCAGAATCAATACTTAAGATTAGGTTTATAAGCTTAATTTAGTGATCTCTCCTTCTGGGCGGCTGGTCCGCACAATAGCACGCGAAAGGAGCTAGAAAACCTTAATAAACTTTGGAAGCTGCCATATAGCCAGAACCCTTCCGGTACCACCTACACAAATGTATCATTACGCCTACTTTTGGTATTCTTGAAATATCTTTAATCCTATTCATACGATCTACCACAGAATCAATACTTAAGATCAGGTTTATACGCTTGATAAATAATTGAATTTCTATCCACGCCCCTTCTGGTACCTCCTACACAAATGAATATAGTTTCAATGACTACAGAGCGGACTAGAACCCACATAACTTGTCACCTAGTACGTGAAATTCGCTTAAATTTTGAACACCGTAATATTTTTAAAACTGCTTGGCACTTTCCTATTGAAAAAAAGTTGCCAAGCCTAATTTTGGTACTTCCCGTACATATGCACAAATCCGCCACTTTTTTATTTTTGAAATATCCTTAGTGGTATTATAAGGCAAACTTGGTGACAAATATTCAAAATCCTAGCCACACCCCTTCTGGTACCTCCCAGACAAAAGACCTATGTTCCGAGCAGATTAGAACATAACTTAACATCCTGTGCGTGAAATCACTTAATTTGTAAAAATGTGAACGAGTGGATGACACGCGCCATTCTGGTACCTCCAGGGTAAACGCAACATTCCGCATAACAACTGTAGAACTATTCATGATATTCTGTTGAACAAATTATAAAAGAGTATTAATTAAACTCGCTGACGCATATTAGGAGCCTTAGCCACACATCTTCGTGCAGCTTCCACACAAACTCTACTATTCGAGCGTGGACTGAAACCCACATAACTTTTTTCCCAAACGCATAAATTTTGTCTCCTGCAATATCCTTATTTCATCTTCGTATGCGCAGAAGAAAAAAGTATATACCACGCCCTTTTTCTAGCACCTTAAGCTCATTCCACACTTAAAGAGATTTCGATAAAATTGGTACTCTCAAGCAATAGAGTCTGTTAAGTAACCCACAAAACTTTTTCCCAATGCATTATTTGTCTCCTGCAATATCCTTATATCATCTTTGTATGAGCATATGAAAAAAAATACATGCCACGCCCTTTTTCTAGCACTTTAAGCTCATTCCACACTTAAAAAGATTTCGATAAAATCGGTACTCTCAAGCAAGAGAGTCTGGTAAGTAACCCACAAAACTTTCCCCCAATGCATAAATTTTGTCTCCTGCAATATCCTTCGTATACGCATAAGAAAAAATTACAGGCCACGCCTTTTATCTAGCAACTTCCAGTAACTCCACCCTTTAAGAAATTTCGATAAAATCGGTACTCTCAAGGCAATATAGAACAAAACTTAAATTCCATACATGGGTGAGGGTATATATAAGTCGGATAAACCGACTGAAACTTTTTTAGCTTGCTTCAATCATCCCTAAAAATATTCCTGTCTACCTCCCATTGTCATAGAGATGAGGCTGCAAAAGTATGCTAAAAAAACCACACAGCAAATTAAATTAGAAATATTACCATGGAAACTGGCGGCACAGGTTGTGTAATAAATTAAGATTTCCCAAAGAAGGTTAGCTCATTAACAAAGCACATTATAAAAGTCATAAGTACAAGTGAACTTGAACTTTTTTTTATTTTCCGCTAAAGATAATATCAAATGGTAAAAATAACACAAACAAGTGGGATGCTGGAGAAATGACGCGTTTTTATCCACAAAAGAGTCCGAAGGACATCGTGGTTTCCGCAAATATATTTTTCACTTGTAACTTTACACATTTTCACTCTAAAATGGGTCTTTATATTTATGCCCTAACCCTGAGTAGGTGGGATTTTAAAAATACGTTGTTGCTTGTTAACGTGATTGTACGTTGTCATGGCCAAATCTGCTGTGCGTTACAGCCAGCGGGCTCCCCAAGTTTTTCTAGCGAATGAAAATTCAAATTATGATGTGTAGGGAGTATTATTCCTACACATCATTACTCTAATTTGTGTTCGTTAAAAAAAACTTGGGGAGCCCGCTGCTTCCATATGAGGAATTTTTGGGTCATTGCATAAGGTTCGTTCACAACTAAAACACAAACCAAGGTTTAAGCTGCAACTTCTCATATAAACCAAAGCAACCGTGAAACTGCCTGATAGACCGTAACCTGCTGATAAGAGTAGAACTACAGCTCTAAAGGCAAATAATCATCCTCGGTTCAAGATTATAGACCACGGTCTTTCCTAGCAGCTATACTACTACCTCCAGCTAGAGTTCCTCGCACTCTGACCTTACTAGCGACTCATTGTAGAGATTGAAATCTGATAATAAACAGCATCTTCTGGCGACGAAAATCGTAGACCACGCATTTTTGCTTAATGTACGGGAATAAAAAGAAGTCATTGGGTACCAAGTCAGGGCTGTACAACGGATGACCCATCAATTCGACGTTTTGGCCGGTCAAAAAGGCGCTGGTTTGAGCCGATGTGTGAGAGCTCGCATTGTCATGGTGCACAATGATTCGTCTTCTCTTGTTCGTCTTTGGAATTTCTCCTAACACTTCAGGCAAACAAATTGTAGTGTACCACTCAGAATTGACCTCCTACGTTGCCCAAGCGGAACAGACGCCACATGACCAGTTTTGCCTAAGAAACATTCGACCATTTGCTTTAAAGTTCTTCTTCTTGTATTTCTCGTCTTCGAAGACACACACGGTCTATTGCTGTTTTGTTTCGGGCTCATACGCATAGATCCATGATTCGTCACCTGTGACGATCTTATAAATGTCTTTTGAGGCACCACGATTGTATTTTTCACAATTTCTTTGCACCAATTGACAAGAGCCTTTTTTTGAGCGATTGTCAAATTGTGCGGGATCCAACGAGAAAAAAACCTTTTTTACAGCCAGGTGTTTATGCAATATCGAATGTATGCTGATGGAAGAAATGTCCAAGGATGCCTCTATCCCACGGTATGTCACATGACGATCTTGCATTATCAGTTCAGGCACTGCATCAATGTTCTCTGACACAACGGCCGTTTTTGGACGACCTTCACGACCTTCGTCTTTGAGCGAACGTCGGCCACGATTGAATTTATTAAACCAGTTTTTCACAGTGCTATAGGATGGTGCTTCATCACCATACAAGGATGAAGTTCATCGATGCACTCATGTCGTGATAATCCACGTCGAAAGTTGTGAAAAATTATCGCACAAAAATGTTCACGAGTTAATTCCATTTTTTTTGCCAAGTTGATTTTTTTAAGTCACTGCAAACAAAACAAATGCTGGACGTACGTCAAAACGTTCTGAGTACGTTTATGCTAAAAAAGTGTCAAACTTTCCAATGGAAATGTCAGATGTCAGATTTATATATATAAAATTATATATAGCAACCCTCGTATCGTCGCCTTAAGACATTTCGGGTTTTGTATTACTATGACACAAGACTTCATAGCATGAAATGCAAGCTGTATATAAATATGAACATTTTCACTTACATTCCTAAACATGCGGGTCTGTCAGGGATGCAAACCCGGTATTAGCAATTACATAAGCTTCTACATGGATTGTTTTTTACTAGACCAAAGAGTGGACTTTGATTTTTACTCGACCGAACTAGCATTATATCTATTGATTAGACTACTACATGATTGTATCATTTCTCAGGTTGAATCAACTCAAGACAGGGCGAATGCTTGATATTATCTAACCCCAAAGTAATACGTATACGGCCCCGTGAACACTAGCCCAATGTTAATTTATCTTGTAAATATGGGGCGGTCGCAAAAGGTGATAAATGACTTTGATGCAATACCGCCACAGCAGCAGCGCCAGAGTGTTTAACATGATTCTAGCTGTGATAGCTTTAACCATGTGCGCCATTGCAACAGGAGCCATTACCAAAAGACGGCCGGTGCCTCTTAAGGCCAAAACGGACGGTACCAATTTGAAGCGTGCTCTATGGCACAACTTTCCCCTTTGTCAGGGGCCACAACACCCGGTTGCAATGCAACTCCACGCTGAGCTGAAACTCTCCCCGCGATTTGGATCTAAACCGCAGCCACCACGATACTCCCAGGAGGGCCGCATCTACTAGTAAGGCCAAAACAACAGTTTTGTCTGGTACCTGAGTATTCGTGGTTCCAGAAATCAGTCGCTGGCAGGACCTCGTAACTGAGCTACTACCAGTTTGCGATCCATACAACGCTTTTCTGGTAATCTAAAATTAGTTAGACAGTATATAAGTATATGTGACAGCGCATAGAGAAAGGGACCTAAGGGTAAAAAAAAACAATTTTCATTTTTTTTTCTTTTTTTGATGTGGACAACATCTGAGCATCGAATGAGACCGATTCCATGCCCCAAAAGTTTTATGAAAGTGAAGTTGACGATTCTAAGCGCAAATAGAAAGGGACCTAATCTTTAAAATGGATCTCCTGAAAAAAACTGTTTTTTAACCTTAGGCCCCTTTCTATTTTGCGCGTCACATATGCAGACACAAGTGCCTATATATAGGTTTAACGGCCTGAAACTATGCTGTACATGGACATGGCTTCCCCCATCGCTCAGAGCGAGGTCTATCTCTACCTCTTCCGTTCGACGCATGTGAACGGCTAAGCCCGACCAACTCCCAACAAGACCCAAGGGTCTATATTAACTGGGAGTAGTCTTGATAATACCCCATTATGCCCAGTCATCCGTGGTACCAGATTACCTCCGGCCAGGTTTCGTAACCAAAGTTACTCCCACTTTCAGGCCAAGTACCTAGGGGACTGGTAATCCTCCGTTGCAGCAGATGTCGAATGTCAAAGGAGAACACAACCGCCGGTTACAGCGGAACGTAATCAACTAACGAGAACACGACGCCTAGAGAAGGCCTGTCAGGCGCCCTGACTAATCCAAGTTTTACATAAGCACCCCATTGACCATCGGAAGAAACAACGGCCATGGCGCCCAGGTCTCATATGACCTCATAGAGAGGTCATTTGCACAACACCACGACTGCCGCCCATAGTTATAACTGCAGATTAATTCCAGTTTAACGAGGTTATAGTGGCCTGAACCACGGTGCTCTATAGCACTGGGGTAAGCTACAATGCTCCTCCAGTTAGACTGGAGGAAGCAATTTTAGGATCCACTGTGTGGGCTTCACCTACCTCTTGCTGTGGGCTTGAGATCTTTCTTATACCTCCACTACTTTTTGGGGCGTAGCACCCGGTTGATACGCAACTCCATGCCAAGCATTCACTTTATCTGCGATTAAAGTATAAAACACAGCCCTCGCGTAACTCGGCACCAGACTTGAGTCTCTGGTCCAGTGCTTATGGAGCCGACGAAGAAACCTTGTTGATTTCTTACAAATTGATAGGTCAGCCTATAGCAAACTACGCAGCAACATGAGTACGGCGCAGTGGAAGAAAATTAAGACTTGCCAGAATGCCGCCCTCTGGGGACCATCTACATGGGGAGACGAAGGTCCTTACCGTGCGCAGACACAATTTCCTGCTGTCTAAGCAATACCTGCTAGGGTGTTTTCGCAACAGTCATCCTAAGCACCATCTCTTGGACAGGATGCCTCCTCCCAGGCAGATCAGGTGCGATCTTCATGAGGTGCAGCGGTATAAGAGAGAACCTTTAGATCATCGAAACTATCAGGCAGGTCTGAACAACAGTGGTTCTGGCGCAGCTGAGATCTGGATGGTGCAGCCGCCTCAATTCTTACTGGGCAAGAATTGATGCTAACGTTCCGGACATCTGTCCCGCCTGCCATCAGGGACCACATGACGTGTTGCACCTCTTCAATTGTCGGGCCAAGCCCACTCAGCCGACCCCAATGGCAATGTGGACGCACCCAGTTCAAATAGCGCGTTTCCTCCACCTGGATATCGAAACAGATCCCACATAGACGAACAAGACTTCAAAAAAAAATATGTTGTTGTTACAATAACAACCACAGTCTCTGGTCCGATCTCGTAGCATACGTCTACTTCCAGTTTGGACTCCGCACACCCTGCTTGGTAGCTTCAATGTCTACACCAAGAATTTGCTCCATTCCATAGACAATGAATAGGATTATTCGAAATGTCTTTTAATCTTGCAGGGGAGCTCTTGGAATCACCTAAGGGAAATGGGGGACTCTTGAAGACGGGGTCCTCCCACAGGGAGACCCTGGTTTAACGGCCCCTCTGTGCCATCTGTGCCAATATATATTCTCAGAGTCAGGCTGCAACTACGAGTAAATCTCTGCCATCCGCATTTCTGAATTCAAGAAATACCTACAGTTTCCGCACATCATTTAATTAGTCGACCAAACTATATTAGCGCCAGGGGCACAGGAACATTTCAGGGAACGTTAGAGCGAATGATCTGGACAGGAACGGGACAATTTACACATTTTACTTGATTCTCTATACTAGCTATACCTTTGTTGAAAAGCTCTTTGATGAACGAACGAGTAGGCCCAGGATATGTGGGATCACCTGGTAAGGCCAGGACTAGATTTCATCTAAATCAAATTCCGTTGTCAGCAGCTCTAGGGTCAACATCTCAACGTTAGCAGCCTTGGATACGAGATACTGTTTGAATGGTAGTAATAAGTCCACAACAGTGTAAACTGTCGAGATGAGGAAAGTGGCGATAGTGTCAAACAACATATGTGACAGCGCATAGAGAAAGGGACCTAATGGTAAAAAATCAATTTTCACTTTTTTTTTTTTGATGTGGACAACATCTGAGCATCGAATGAGACCGATCCCATGCCCCAAAAATGTTCCCTCCCAGAGATATGAGCGTTTTATAAAAGTGATGGTACACCAAAGATAAACGAATTTAAATCTTTAAAATGGCTCTACTGAACAAAACTGGTTTTTACCCTTAGGCCCCCTTCTATTTTGCGCGTCACATATATTCTGAACTAGTGATTTGTCTTAAAAGGTTTAAGTTTACTGGCGATACAAATAAACAATCTCAGATAATTTCTAAGCATTACTGGCTGGTTTTCGATGGTCCTTTAAATAGAATACAATATATTCGAACTACATTTTCCGAAGCTTAGGTCAAAGAGAAAAGAACTCGCATTCTAAAAAACCAAATCTCAAAATTCAATTACAAACCTTTTTTGAATTACATTGTCGAATTAAGACAAAATGCCTAACTAGAAAATCCACTTTTTGTCTCATTCTTCAAAAGCCAAAAAAGTTTATTAAAAATCATACTCAGCTACAAGATTTCTGTTTTCCTTGAGCAAAGTCAAATGAAAACACTTCAAGGTGCTACTACATTGTCCCTGACTGTGGTTAAGTGAGAGTGTGTGAGTTTCCAATCTTTGTTGACAACGGTTTGCCCCAGGTATGTGTATTAAAGTGGGTCGATTAAACCACCAGTTGCTGCGGTTGCCAAATCAAACTTAATAAAGTTGTTTTTTTTTTGGGTGAAAGTTTTTCAAAAATATACTTATCCAGAAGACACACAACTTTCACCTGTTGTTTCTTTATACACGTATCTGTATAAAACGAGCGAACTAGGTCGTTTGCGTAATAAAACTGACATTTGGCCCTTGTTTTAAAAAAACGACTGAATAGGGTTTTTTTAAAAACCAAACCGACATTAACCATATTCCTGATTTAGCTTTTTGCAAAGGAATATAAAATATTTTCCCAATCAGAAGTGAGGTGATTGAGTCCATTTCTAAACTCTTGAATGTAATAAAGTCACCAAATGCGAATAGAGGATTGATTTTTATTTAAAAAGAAATTAGTAAAATAGCTATGGCTTGAGCGACTTTGTAATATCCTTCCCTTCTGGAAGCGCAGAAAAGCTTATTAAAAACAGATTTTTATACCCCTTTTTAAAAAATTAGTTCATATCTGGCCCATGCCCATGTTTATAGTCGTCAGATTTTCGGGCTTAGAGTCCGTAACCCAAATTTAGTCAAACTGCAAATAAAGTTTTATTTTTGGCTTCTTTAGACTACTTTATAGTATATTAGAAATTTAAAAGGTTTTTTTTTTAAAAAATTTTAATGGAAACGAGCGTTTGGTGAGAAATATGTTTCATGCGCTTAGACTATTTTATGGTCGACATAATCGACGCACTACTCGAGTTACCTTCACCAACATTGAAATCTAATTTTCACTATTGGATAATACTCGACCTAATGGACCAAACTCAGCACGAAGTATTGTAAACATAGTGGCAGTAGCTGAGAGTTTAAGTGAAAACACCCAGAAATCGATTGTGCAACTTTGTGTTTGGGCTCTTCAAAAGCTCTGGCTCAACGGCAACGTCAATAAACAAAATAACCGCAGGTTCAATAGGTGCAATTATACCCAGAGAAAACCACGGTTTGGTGCGGTTTATGGACTGGTGGAATCATCGGTCCATATTTTTTTTTAAAAAATGATGGCCGCAACGTAACTGTGAATGGTGCTCGCAATCGTGCCATGATAACTAAAATTAAAGCCCGTAATCTTGACGACATTTGGTTTCAACAGAACGATGCTATTTGCCATACAGCTGCTTGAACAATGGATCTATTGAGAGGTCAATACATAGGCACACGGATTGTTTTTTACTAGACCAGAGGGTGGACTTTGGCATTACATCTATCGAGAATACCACATCATTGTAGCAGTTATCAGGTTAAATCAACTCCGGACACAGGGCGTATGTTTGATATTATCTAAACCAAAAGCAATACGTATACGCTCCCGTGAACAGTAGCCCAATGTTAATTTATCTTGTATAAGTAAATACTCGTATATGGCGGTCGCAAAAGCTGATCAATGACTTTGATACAATACAGTCACAACAGCAGCGCCCGGCTGTTTTACATGATTCCCACTGTGATAGCTTCAACCATAGTGCTGAGCCATTACCAATCAACGGCCGGCGCCCCTTAGTCATTTCGAAGAGCAGCTAATTGCACGTTTTGGACCGGTGAGTTGGTCGCCTAGATCGTGTGATATCACACCTTAAGGCATTTTTCTTTGGGGCTACGTAACGTCCAAGGTCTATGCTCACAAATCAGCTACGATTCAGGTTTTAGAAGACAACAATACGAGTGCCATTAACGAAATGCTTGAACGAGTCATCCAAAATTGGACCCCCAGAATGGCCACCCTGAGACGTAGTTTTGGCCAACATTTGAAGGAAATTTTATTCAAACAATAAATGGCATAAAATGTTCTTTCGAAAAAACAAAAAAGAATCCACACTTGATATGAATTTTTGTATTTTTTTTTTGTCATTTAAAAAAAAATACCTCTAGTTTGAACCCCGATAAGATCCAAATCGGTTCAAGTTTGGTTGTTTGTCCATCATTTTATACTACACCAAGTTTGATCAATATGGGAATGGTTCTTTTGGAGTGTTTCTATGTATCTGTGGGATCTTCGTACCGGTGTTATTTAAAAACGGGGATCGGTATGACCCGTATTGATATAGATGCATGTAATATGTGGCTTCTGGTGCAAAAACCATAAAACTGGTTGACTATATATATGCTATATCTAAACTTAAACCAACTTTCTTAAATCAACAGCCAATATATAATATGAGACTTCTAGAGGCAGATAAATAAAATCGAATAAACATATGGGAAGGAGCTATATCTACTAAATCATTTTTTTCAATTTCAATAGCTTCCATCCTTGGCCCAAAAAAACTTGTACCAAATTTCATGAAAGTCGCACAACAACATGTAGATTGATTACAAGCTTAGGAGGATGGACGGACGGACAGTTCAAGTCGCATAAACTGGTGATTCTAAGCCGATCGGTACCCTTAAAGGTGGGTCTAGCTCAAATACTGCATATTCCACGCGTGAAATTATGAATTTTCTCAGATTTGACATTCAACAACAGAAAACACAAAAAAAAAACAAAAAAAAACCGATAGCAAAAAAAACGAGATTTTTCATATTTTTTGTATGGAAAACGACCTGAAAAGGTTTAAGTTTTCAAAACCCTTAAGAGACTCATATTCCCTTTTTTGGAAAGAAACAATGAATTTGCTGTAATTCAAATTTTGAGTGAATTATGGAACTTCTTTTAATTAAATATTTTGTTGTCAACACAATCATTTTTAGAATTTTTTTTTAAATGGAGCTAAGAAGAACTTACAAAGATTACTAACAAAATTTTAATAACTAGGGCTTGAAGTAATTTCTTTTTAATTCCATAGACTGTTTTATTTATAGTTATAGAAATTGTTCTTTATAAACAATGTTTAAAAGTAGAATTGAAAAATTGTTTACAATTATATCAATATTATTCCAGCGTATAGAGTTGGTGTTTACGCTTATAGAGTGACCCACTTTAATGTACATACATAAATGTAAGTATGTGTGTGTTTTTTGCAAGTCTTCTATGAGCACACACATATGTATGGCTGTGTGGGTGGGTTGAGCGTTAAGTGCGTGTGTGTGTAGCACAGGTATTGTCTTTTTGAACGTTTTGTTGCTTTTGCTTTGTTTGTTTGTTTATTTGGCTTTATGGCAACAGTTATTAATTTTTGCTCTGTCACAATTAATATTATTTTTATCACATCTACATCAAATGGGCCAGACAACAGATACGAGAGGAGTAGATGTAAGCAGGCCGACATACCGACATACGTGCATGTATGTATTACTTTTCAAGTTCCAGTTTAGATGATTATTATTATATGTTTTTTAATTTAATTAGACTCAGAGGGCCAGACCTACACCTACACCAACGGGATAGAATAACAAAAATATGACGTAGACATATTTCGTTTGAAAAGAAAGACAACGGCAACAACACCAAAAATGAAAGATAAATATTATTATGTCTGACAAGAAGCACCCTCCCCCCCGACAGAGTAAACATTGTATATGAAATCCCTGGCAATATGTTTGATCCCACCACAACCGTACACGTATCTGTCATGTAGCCCACAGCAGATGTCTCTCTCTCTCTCCCTCTGTTCTTCTCTTAGGCAATGTGGCCAATATGAATGTCGACCGAACATAAATTTGGCAGACATATAAATTAAAGTCAGCTTCTTTGGCAAAAAAAAGACAATTTTTCGTAATTTTACTGTTGAAGGTTTTTGGGTTTTCTTTGCGAGCCCTGAGCCGAAATGGTAAAGGTCACGGTAGTCCACAGTCGACGGAAGGGAAAGACCTCATTTAAAATTAGGCTTTAAGCAAAGACAGAATGTAAAACCCGATAGGGTTCATTATCACTCCTTTTAAAAAAAGGGTTATCCTACATAAAAGATTTACAGTTGTGTCCTTTTCTCCTGCTCTGGAAACGTTATACGGTAAACTCGGGATAGAAGGAACCCTGGATTAAGGGAACTACTCGACAGAGAGGACAGAAACCAAGTTTTCAATGAGGGAACCTTCGATTGAAAATATCGAAGGTTCCAAATTTTAAAAATAGTGCCAACGAGCAGTACAAAAAGAAAATCTATGAAGAAGCTAGAGTTTTTAGGAATGAAAAAAGCTGTGAAATGGTTCGATACTAAAAGAAGTCCACACATTTCAATTTCTGGTCATCTTATAAAAGAAAAAGCTAAAAAAAAAACTGCACGAAAACATGAATGGAAAAGAAAGTTATAGATTCTCTGCACGCCGCGGCTCACTCAATGGATTCAAGACCAGATTCGGAATTATATTTTTGAAAATTAGCGGCAGCAATTGATTAGACTAAGAACAACACCAACTTAACTAAATACCGGGTCATCAATTTAGAGGTATTTTTGTTGTGTTACGAGATGCAAACCACATAATTCTTATACTCACTAAGCAGGACCTGCTGTGTAAAGCCAGCTCCGTAGGACAAATGCATTCTATAGAGATTTTTTTGCGGTAGAGTTAAACCTCGTCCTGGCGAACACGTCTGCTCGTACCAGAGGGAAACCCCTAGCCATCTTTTTAGATACAACAGGATTTTAACACACCAAGAGGTCCAACATTATGCCTATGAAATGCTAATGTGCCTGTATGTATGTACAGGGTGGGCCAAAAGTTACCACGGGGTTAAAAATTTGAATAATTTCGTTTAATAATTTGTTTTTATTTTTTTTCTCAGATTATAATGGGTGATCCATCTAGAGGTATTTTTTCAGAACAAAAAAAAATATAAAAATTCAAATCAACTGTGGAATCTTTATTGGTAATTTGAAAGGACATTTTATGGCATTTATTTTTTTAATATAATTTCCCTCAAATGTTCGCCGCAACTACGCCTCAGGGTTTCCATTTTGAGGGTCCAATTTTGGATGACTCGTTCGAGTATTTTGACCGGTATGGCTTTAGTGGCACGCGTAATGTTGTCTTCCAAAATCTGAATCGTAGCTGGTTTGTCAGCATAGACTTTGGACTTTACGTAGCCCCAAATAAAAAATCTAAAGGTGTGATTTAACAAGATCTAGACGGCTAGCTCACCGGTCCAAAACTTGAAATAAGCTGCTCTACGAAATGACCTTTCAATAGATCCATTGTTTGAGCAGTTGTATGGCAAATCGCAGCGTCTTGTTGAGCAGTTGTATAGCAAATGGCAGCATCCTGTTGAAATGGCGCGATAGCGAGCACGACTCACGGCTACGTTCCGATCATCATCATTTTTGGAAAAATATGAACCGAAGATTCCACCAGCCCTAAAACGCTACTAAACCATGGTTTTCTTGACCCTCGTTGGGTTGCTCTTCAGCCCAAATGCGGCAATTTTGCTTATTAACGTTGCCGTTGAGCCAGAAATGGGCCCCATCACTGAACAACATTTGCGAAAAACATTTCTCACCGAACGCCCATTTCCATACGGGAGTTGCTATTTATATTTCGGGTCCGGCAATAAAAACACAATAATTTATCATTGGAAATTGTTTTATTGTTTTTCAAAATATTCTCCTCTACGAGTGAATGAAAATGCGAATATTTATCATCAAAAATGGTTTTTATTGTTTTTCAAAGTATTCTCCAGCATGATTTATACACTTTTGCATGCGCTCAAACCAATTGTTGAAGCACTTGATCCACTCTGATTGAGACACCTCCAAAACATGGTTTTTGAACTCTTCAACAGCATCTTCTGGCGACGAAACTCGTTGACCACGCATTTTTTTCTTGATGTGGGGGAACTAAAAGAAGTCATTGAGCGCCAAGTCAGGGCTGTTCGGCGGCTGACCCATCAATTCGACGTTTTGACCGGTCAAAAAGGCGCTGGTTTGAGCCGATGTGTAAGAGCTCGCATTGTCATGGTGCACAATGATTCGCCTTCTCTTGTTCGTTTTTCGAATTTCTCCGAAGACTTCAGGCAAACAAATTGTGGTGTACCACACAGAATTGACCGTCCTATGTTGCTCAGTCGCCACACGACCAGTTTTGCCGAAGAAACAGGCGACCATTTGCTTCGAAGTGCTTCTTCCACGAACAACTTTCGTTGGATTGGGTTCGTCTTCGAAGACCCACAAGGTCGATTGCTGTTTTGTTTCGGGCTCCTACGCATAGATCCATGAATCGTCACCTGTGACGATCTTATAGACGTCTTTTGAAGGACTGCGATTGCATTTTTTCAACATATCTTTGCATCAATCCATACGAGCTTTTTTTCAGCATTCGTCAAATTATGTGGGATCCAACGAGAACAAACTTTTTCACGGCCAAATGAACATGCAATATCTTTTTGATGCTTGTCATGCTAATGCCCACGGATGTCTCAATCTCACGATATGTCACATGTCGGTCTTGCTTAATCAGTTCACGCACAGCATCGATGGTTTCTGGAAAAGTGACAGAACTTGGACGTTCTGCACGAAATTCATCCTGGAGCGAACGGCGTCCGAGACTGAACGCTTGGTACCAGCGATTAACAGAGGTTTTTGATGGTGCTTCATCGACAAAAGTCGAAACAAGTTGATTTAGACACTCATGTCTCGATAACCCAAGCCGAAAATCGTTACAAATCATAGCACGAAAATGTTCACGGGATAATTCCATTTTTTGGCTGAGATGAATTTTTCAACACACTGTAAACAAAAAAAAATCACCCTCAAATGACAAAACGTTCTGAGTGAAGATATGCTTAAAAATGTCAAATCTGAGAACACAACTATTGTTAGGATCCGAAATATAAATATCAACCCTCGTACCCAGAGAAAACTACGGTTTGGTGCGGTTTATGGGCTGGCGGTCTATATTGTTTCAAAAATTATGATGGCCGGAACGTAACCGTGAATGGTGCTCGCTATCGCGCCATGATATCGGACCTACCTAAAATTAAAGCTCGTAATCTTGACGACTTTTGGTTTCAACAGGACGGTGCCACTTGTCATACAGCTGCTCAAACAATAGATCTATTGAGAGTTCATTTCGAAAAGCAGCTAATTTCACGTTTTGGACAGGTGAGCTGGCCGCCTAGATCGTGTGATAGCACACATTTAGACTTTTTTCTTTGGGACTAAGTAAAATGCTGACAAACGAGCTACGACTCAGGTTTTGGAAGCCAATATTACGCGTGACATTAACGCCATACTGGTGACATTAACGCCATACTGGTCGAAATACTCGAACGAGTCATCCAAAATTGAACCCTCAGAATGGAAACCCCGAGGCGTAGTTGCGGCCAACATTTGAAGGAAACTATATACAAAAAATAAATGCAATAAAATGTCCTTTCAAATTACCAATTAAGATTCCACACTTAATTTGAATTTTTATATTTTTTTTGTTCTGAAAAAATACCTCTTAGCCTAGCACAAAAAGCGCGGTATAAACAGAAAAAAGTTAGGTGTTTTGGAAACTTCCATCTCTGCTATGAACACATGTTAAATTTTGTTTTGATCTGACAACTCCTTTATATAGAAACAGGTGTTCACAAAAGACGCATCAGCGATTTTTTTACAATGGAAAAATTAAAAATGCGTGGTGTCATTAAATATTTACATAAAAAAGGTTTATCGGGACAAGAAATTCATAATGATATGGTGAATGTGTTAGGTGAAAGTGCTCCTTCATATGCAACAGTAAAAAATTGGGTTGCAGAATTTGAACGTGGTCGTACAAGCATTGAAGATGAACCACGTAGTGGACGTACAAAAACAGCAACAACAACAGAAATTGTAGCCAAAGTGCATGATATGGTATTAAATGATCGACGAATAAAAGTGCGTGAAATAGCTAATATCATGGGCATCTCAAGTGTTTTAACAATGGCTAAAATCAACGAATTAAAGTACGAGTTGCTTGACCACCCACCTTATTCTCCTGATTTAGCTCCCAGTGACTTTTACCTGTTCCCAAATCTAAAAAAAATTCTTGCTGGCAAGCGTTTTACCTCAAATGAAGATGCAATTACAGTTGTAAACCACTATTTTGAAGACCTTGAGGAAAACTGTTTTAATCAAGGGATAGAATTGCTAGATAAGCGTTGGACTAAGTGTATTGAAGTTTCAGGAGATTATATTGAAAAATAAAAATATTTTTGAAAAACTAACTATTCTCTTTCATTGATAGGCTAAGAACTTTCCGAACCGCCCTCGTATATATACTCGTTCTTTAAAGGGATTCTTAATGACAAATTTATTATACACTGCATCGTACAGAGGAGGGTACAAAACTACTATCAAACTTTTAAAACAATAAATAAAACATGACTAATATGAGTCATTCCATGCCAAACGGTACGCATTTTTTACATCACAAGCTTGGATTGCTTAACTAGTTTGTGTATGCATTCTTCTCTTAAAAATATTATATACGTGTTTCAAGAAAAAAATTTTAAAAATTTTTTTTAAATGTTATGACCAATTGAACTTTGGTGAAATGAAGATTTTATCAAAGAGGTGTGTTCATTCAGTCGCATGTAACTCCGGAAATACTTGACCGATTTTACTCTGCTATACCTTGTTTTGAAGGTAATTTTAAGCACTTCTAAAATAACGAAACGGTATGGCATAACGCCATAGAATTTTTTAAGTTTGTATCATTTTAATCCTTTTATTTCGATTTTGAAAATGATTACATCTTTTTTTATTTTTGAAATTTTGCAGGCGTATTCTTACAGGTCTGTTTTACCGACTGTGTAAGTTTTAAAGTGGTGAAATAATGCGTTCTATTTTTAAAAATTTTTTTTTACCTTATACCTTTTTCACTTCCATGAATATAGAAAATATAATATAGAAAAAAAATATTTTTTAATAGTTTATTGACACAAGATATAACAACAACAAAAAAACAAAGAAAAAAAGAAATAAAAAAATGAGTAATGAAATAAATGTTATGCCTTGTATACCATCTTCATACAGTACTGCTCAGAAGATGATGTTGTCTGGACTTTCATTATTTTATCGAATGAATGCATGGTAGCCAAGAGTTCCAGAAATTGTTGTCGTTTGTCCAGCCTCATAAATCCCATTAATAGTGCCGTCAAATTTTATGATTGGGTGAATAAAAACGTGAAGAATATTCATACAGAATTCTTCAATAACTATCAATATCAAGATAGGGCGAAACACCTGAAGGAGCGTTTTGAAAAAGCGAAAACAATTTCTGGAACTCTTGGCTACCATGCATTCATTCCACAACCCGATAAAATAATGAAAGTCCAGACAACATCATCTTCTGAGCAGTACTGTATGAAGATGGTATACAAGGCATAACATTTATTTCATTACTCATTTTTTTATTTCTTTTTTTCTTTGTTTTTTTGTTGTTGTTATATCTTGTGTCAATAAACTATTAAAAAGTATTTTTTTTTCTATATTATATTTTCTATATTCATGGAAGTGAAAAAGGTATAAGGTAAAAAAAAATTTTTAAAAATAGAACGCATTATTTCACCACTTTAAAACTTACACAGTCGGTAAAACAGACCTGTAAGAATACGCCTGCAAAATTTCAAAAATAAAAAAAGATGTAATCATTTTCAAAATCGAAATAAAAGGATTAAAATGATACAAACTTAAAAAATTCTATGGCGTTATGCCATACCGTTTCGTTATTTTAGAAGTGCTTAAAATTACCTTCAAAATAAGGTATAGCAGAGTAAAATCGGTCAAGTATTTCCGGAGTTACATGCGACTGAATGAACACACCTCCTTGATAAAATCTCCATTTTACCAAAGTTCAATTGGTCATAACTTTTGAAAAAAAAAATTATATTTTTTTTTTCTAATCGCGGATGAAATAGAATTGCTAGAGGACCAAATCTGCAAATTTTCATAAAAATCGGAATCATTGCGTTAAATTTTTGCCCAAAATCGTACCGTTTGGCATGGAATGACTCATATTGCAAAAAATCGGATACTTTGTCAAAACTATCAAAATGAAGTCACCAACAAAACAAGTACTCAACTTTATAATAAAATCCACTCCATGGGAATTTTTTAAATTTTATTATGTCAGGTATTTTCAATACGTGCAATGTCCAAACTTGCAACAACGCATGAAAAACTCATAAAAGAAACCTCATAACCAGAGGTGTTTTCACAGAGGTTTAGCGCACCAACGGCGAGCCCCAGAGACGAAATATTTAAAGTAAATGTAGTCATAAAAACCACTGAGAGTTAACTTTTTTCACGGGATGCTTTAGTCTTTAAGCGTGTTTGTGTGTAATCCTATTTTACCTACATTTTGCAAATTAGCTTAAACATATAAAAGTAAAATGAAACTTATGTCCCTCCCAGGCATGCTGTCAAATTGTTGTTGATTCGAATCCACGTTTTGGGAGTCCTTTTTAACGATTTAAGTAATAATTTCTGATTCCTTTTTTGGGAGAGAGAATGCCCCTTAACCGGAGGCATTTAGTGTTTTAACAACAGCTTCCACTGGCGCAAACAGTGAATGAGCCACCGGAGACTATGAGGCTATTGCGATGAAATTAGAAAGAAAACAACTGCCAGTGGCAATGGTTATGTTTATCAAAGGTAATGGCAACATTTACAAATGAACTCATGACATGCCTTACACTCTGAATTTAAATTAGTCGATGCCGAATGACTGACTGAAATTCTTTGCTAAGACCTTGAGATATATCACAATTTCTTCGGTTTAAACATTTTTATTTTACAATGCCAATTAATTTTATTTATAATTTTTTTTTCGTTGCCTTCTGTACCACTGTCTCCTTTGCTGGCTAGAAAAAGGGGTACAAATTATGAGAGAAACTGGATAACTTAAAAAACATTGTGAATCTATCCCTGGTGTATTTTGGGATAGACAAAACAAAAATATTAAATTGAAAATGTATGAAATGAATTCTTTCATTTGGATACTCTTGGTATACCTTCGTAAACCTTCGTACACACTTCAATCTCATAGGAAATGCTGTCAGGAACAACTGCATGAACTTGTTGATAGCCTTGGGGTTTATTTTATACGCTGCCATTAAAAAGAAAATAAGACAAAAGTGTTTACACACACACACACATTTATATTAATACATATCTACATAGCATAGTGTATGTATGTGTGCATGTATATAAATATGTATAACACGCATAGTATGTGAAATATGTGAAAAATGTGAAACACGCTGCCATGGGATGGAGTGAAAAAAAAATTGGACTCGATGCTGGGAAATATTTGAGGCCATCGCAGTGTTTGTGCTGCAATCGAGCGAAATCCAGTGGAGAATTAACTATCACATGTAAAAGCTTTTTCCCTGACAGGAGGTGGAGTAGATATATTGTGAACCGATTAGGAATGGTTAAAAGCAACCGACATCGACTATGTAATACCCTACACCAACCTCTTAGGCATTTTTCAAGTATAATCACTAGAAAGGATAGGGCCATACTATTGGAATTTCAAATTTTCAATTCAATTATCTTTAGTACCAATAATAATCGAACAAGTAATGCAATACTCCTAATCTTATGATAATTTGTTAAAGATATTAACCCTTGAATATACAACAAATAAGTATGATAAATATCTAAGTATGATATAAATTCAAGTAAACTTAAAAAAAAACCTTATACAATTTTGTTTATTTAAGATTAAGAAAACCCGGATCAATTATTGCTCGGCCATTGGTCTCGATTTGCACAATGGCTCTGAAAAGTAATGTTTCTTTCACCTTTGAAGTTGAATGTGGTCGAAGATCATCACGGAGTGTCAAGGATGTTATGTTTGATGTGTCAAAATCGTGTTAAGGCTTGTGTTGTTACACACAGAAAAAAAATATGGTTGTGGTGACAATATTCGAAGAGGATCATACTTTTGTTGGGTATACGGTTGTGGCACAACAATATAATGATCCCCACAACAATAGTATGATTCAAATACAACCATACTATGAATCTCACAACAATACTAGGATCCTCACAACAATAGTATGATTCACACATAACCATACTATGATCCTCACAACCATAGTATGTTTTACATACAACCATAGTATGATCTTCACAACGATAGTATGATTCACACTCAACCATGTTATGACCCGTGCAACCAAAGTATGATCCCGCTCAACCATTCTATGATTCCTAAACTTATTTATTAGAAGAAGTTGTCAACAATAGAATTGAATTATAAAAAATATTTAAAAATACTTTAAATTTAAATAATAGGTGTGATTTATTTAGCAAGAGAAAAATTAGTTTAAAAAAATTTCAGCGTTTTTATTAAATATATTTCAGTTAATCAAAGCCAAAGCAGTTTGTCTGAAATAAGTATTTTTTTATAAAAAGTACTATTATTGCATTCGATCCGTAACAATAACGTTGTTCTAAAAAGCGTATTCAAACGAAAAAAATTTACCATCATACAGTATGATTGCCGTAATCATATTATTGTTAACAAAAAAAACCATAAAACATTACTTTTGTCGCACCAACTATATTTATATTGTTACATTTCAACAATATTATTGTTGCGACAATCAGACTATTGTCAAAATTAAATTCAGAAAGCAATACTATGGTTGCGACGAACATACTTTTATTGCGGCGAACATATTATTGTTGCCGTGACCATATAGTAACCTTGCTTTCTCCAGTAGCAAAGACGCTTGAAGCACTGGTCCTCCCCAGCCTGATGGAACACTTTCCTTGTGCTGATCATCAGCATTGATTCCGCAATCAGCACAGCACAACAACTGCTTTACACGCCATCACCTCACCACACGTATAAGTCGCGGCCTTAACCAGAACAAGCCTAACGACAGGACGGTCCTGGTGGCTCTTGACCTAACAAAAGCCTTCGACACGGTCAATCATGCCACTCTGTTCGAGGACATTGAAGAAACGTCCTTTCCGCCCAGTTTGAAACGTTGGGTCGTAAACTATATGTGTGGCCGCCAGTCATATGTAGAATTTAGAGACAGAAAGTCGAAGCCCCGTAGAGTTAAACAAGGAGTTCCCCTGGGTGGAGGTATATCCCCGGCTCTGTTTAAAATCTACCTCTCTAAACTTCCTGCGCCACCAGACGGCGTTGAAATTGTGTCGTACAGGACCTAAAGTGGATGACATTTGCGAGAAAATAAACTGTTACCTCACTGACTTAGCAGGTTTTTCCACTGCGAGGAATATGAAAATATCCGCCTCCAAATCATCAGCCAGACTGTTTACTGCATGGACCGCAGAGGTCAACATTCCGACTACCAACTACCCCAAAATCCTTGGGGTCACATTGGACAGCCTTTTTAGATCCTCTGCACATGCTACGGCTACCTGCGATAAATTTAAAAGTAGGAACAAGGTCCTCAAGTAACTTGTCGGCAGTACTTGGGGAGCCGACAAAGAAACATTGTTGACCTCTTACAAAGCGATAGGTCGGTCTGTAGCAGAACTTGCCAGAATGCCGCCCTCAGAACATCAACAGGGTGTCTTCTTATGTCTTCTGAGGACCATCTACATGAGGGGACGAAAGTCCTTACCACAGATACAATTTCCTGTTGTCCTGCTAGAGTGTTTTCGCAGCAGTTATCCTAACCAACATCTCTTCAACAGGATGCCTCCGCCCAGGCAGATCAGGTACGATCTTCATGATCTAGAGAGAGAGGTCCAGCGGTATAAGAGAGAACCTTTATATCATCGAAACTATCAGGCAGGTCTGAACAACATTCACACCGATGGAGTAGCAGCAGCAGTATCCAGCTACCGTGTGAATGTAGTGCTGGGGGAACATCCCCCGGAGATTTCACCTGAGGAGAATGTACTACTTAGTAGGGACATAAATACTGTTACACACGTTTTATGCTGTAAAATAAAAAGTACTGAATGTTTTTGGACCAAATATTTTTTAATATATTTATTGATGTATATTGTATACAAAAAGAATCTACTTATTCGAAATGTGCTCCTACTGCTTTACACACGCCTTAAGTCGGACTGACCAATCGTCAATAGCTGCACGAACCTCGTCCATTGGAAAATTGGCCACAGCTCGAACCAAAGCAGTCTTAAGAGATCCAATGTTGGGATATCTTTTTTGACAAACCTTGTCCTCAAAAACCGTCCACAGTTTGTAATCCAAAGGGTTCAAATCTGGACTGCCTGAGGACCATTCTTCAGAGGAAATGAACGCTGGCAAATTGTTTCGAAGCCAGGCCTGGGTCGTTTTAGCCTTATGGGCCGGCGCAGAATCCAGCTGGAAAGTCCATAGCTGGTTTTGGAACAGGGAATTGTTAAGAGGCTTCACAAAAGCTTCCAAAACGGTTTCTTGGTAAACTTTGACCGATGTTTTGACTCCTTGTTCGCAGAAATGCAGGTCAGTGACCCCATCGTAAGAGACACCCCGCCAAACCATGACTAAATCTAGGTGATGACCCTTTACCACCCTTGGGATCAGTTCAGATGCTTCCTTAGATGACCGCGCATACACTCTATCATTTTGCTTGTTAAATTTTTCCTGAACGGTAACAATTTTTTCATCGGTGAAAAAATTTATTCTGTGCAGAAAATTTATTCAGGGTGCTTCACCAAAAGACGTTTGCATTTTTCAATCCTATTTTTTAAGCTGCCCGGTACGTAGTTTGAAAGCCCCAAGTCCCAAGTCTTTTTTAATGATTCGACTCATGGACTTTTGGTATTCATCTCACGGGCCATGATTTTCTGTTTTCGGAGCGGATTTCTGTGAATTCTTGATTTAACGACTTTGCTGACATGCGGTGTTCGAACAGAGCGTGGGCGGCCCGACCGGAGATTTAAACCCATTGCATTACAAATGGTAGACGGTTTTAGAGGACAAGGTTTGTCACAAAAGATACCGCAACATTGGATCTCGTAAGACTGCTTTGGTTCGAGCTGTGGCCAATTTTCCAATGGACGAGGTTCGTGCAGCTATTGACTAACGACCAGTGCGTGTGGCCAGATGAAGGCGTTTGTAAAGGCAAAAGGCGGACATTTCGAATAAGTAGATTCTTTTTGGATACAATATACATCAATAAATATATTAAAAAATATTTGGTCCAAAAACATTCAGTACTTTTTATTTTAGAGCATAAAACGTGTGTAACAGTATTTATGTCCCTACTAAGTATATAACATTGTAATGTCCTTAATAAACCCACAATGTAAATAGTAAAAAAGATTCGGCTGGGTTTATGATTGAGATTCAATTTTTTTTTTTATTTTGTTAATCATAGACGAAATACAAAATAAATTTTCAATCAAGTTGTAATTTTGAGAAATCTATCACAAAAAATTAATTAAAATAGCACAAATCGTGTTTTAAAGAGGAAAGGGGATTTTCCAGTCACTAATCTGAGGCTTAATTTTTTGTTTAGAGATGAACTTTGGATTATCTTAAATTCTAACATCTTTCGCTTCGAACTTTTCGTAATTAGCGGCCACGATCCGCCTAACCCTAGAATGATACTTCTAAATTTGCCTATTTAATGATAATCTTTGACACTTAAAATTTAACCAATGCAACTTGAAAAATATTTCATTTTGTTAATGAAATACAAACTAACTTTAATTTTAAACAGTTTACATGATTAATGGATAAGTGTCTATTCAATTTGTATTTGTTGTACATTTATACAATATTTTTATGAGCGATTTTCCACACACTAGTTCAGATTCGATATGCAGATGACTGTCTTTTATATGCGCACGATGAGTACCCGAATATTGCGTTGATGAAAGTTGCGGATCATCTTGTCACTGTCAGGGAGTTCTATGATTATTGGGGTATAACAATAAACGCGTCCAAGAGCGAGGCTATTCGTATTCGAAACGCCTCAGGCAAGTGTAGAAGGTTTGTGGTTCCTGAGAGTAAACGGTTGAGAATTGGTATTAATGGCGAGGAAGTCTCTTTCAGGAATGACATGAAATATTTAGGCATTCACTTCAACAAACTTTTGAAATTGAATAGACAAGCTAGGTCTGTTCTCCAGAAGGGCTATAGGATTTTGGGATCTTTTTCGAAAATTCTGTGGAATAGGAGTTTACCGTTAGAGACGAAGCTATTACTGTACCAGACTAGTATACGACCGGTCATTTTATATGGGTTCCCAATATGGTTTAATGTATCCCCGACAGTTATAAAGGAATTTGAGATATTTGAGAGAAAGATATGAAGATATTGTATTGGTAAAAATGTTGAGTCGTTCTCCAAGCGATATTCGAATAAATATATATAATGGAGTCAGATGTTACGCCTATTGGTCTGTATATTTGTGATGTATGTAATTAATAAATTTATTACAAGGATTTCCCTTCACGAGAATTCCATTATAACCGATATTTACAATGCCCAGGAGGACATTCGCTGGTCAGATGTTTGCTATTTATCTCCGATTGGATTTTTGAATGAAAGTCGGGCAGATTTTGATACTTCGGTTTCCTTTCGTCCCGAGTTCTACAAATACGTGGTTCCGGGTGCTCATAGAGTATAGCATCTTTATGATTGGACTATTGTTAAGGCTCTTGAGCAGCATTTGTTAAAATCTCTAGTTTTTTCTACTTATTATTTCTATTTTTTCCCCCTATCCTCTACTGTTTTGTAATCAACCCCTCCCCTTCACCCACTAATTTTAGACTAGTTATAAGTATACTTTTAAGCTAATTACTAGGATATTTCACTCCTAAGACCACTTTAGCCTCGGGAGCAAGGGCGAACACACACTCAGCAGATCTACATACAAATTAAAAATATTTCTATACACAGAAAAGGCTTGGTGCCGTTAGCTGTACGTTATTGATAATTTAGACAATACAAGTCATAAGCAATTTCTTGTTCATAGATCTAGTATATGTCTGTCATTGTTTTTGAAAAAAGATTCAATAAAATAAACTAAACTAAAAAACATAAACTCGTTATGTTTCTTTCTTTAAAAAATATACCCAGAGATAAGAAACACACAAAATTAAAATCTACATAGGTTTCGAAAAATGTAAAAGGGTAAAATTTTTGCATACAGTGATTTTACTTTTTCAGTTAGTCTGTGAAAATGTTCGGTAAATTATGAAATGGAGTGAAAAGAGTATTTTTAATTCAAATCGATTTTTTTTTCTTCTATTATTTTGAAATCACTAATCGGAGTTTCTTAATTACAACAATTGGCGAGTCCTGAAAATAATAATAGCGACTTGTCTTAATCATTAAATTTGTCTTGCTTTAAATTTCAATTTAATCATTTTTAATTTTTTTTAAATATTTTTTTTAGAAAATCTTACAGAGGCACCTATAGAAATTTCTTAATTACAACACTGGAGAAACCTGAAAATAAGGTGCGATCTGTCTTAACCACTAAAATGTATTGCTTTCACTTTCAATTGTCTTTTATTAAAGTTTTTTTTAAATATTTTTTTTATAGAAAATCTTACTCCCCACTGCTGCTGCATACTTGTTATGTTGTTCGATTTAATTGGCTTAATTTTGATATTTTTTAAAAAACTTCAAGACGTCATTTGAGATATACTTTGCCCTTGACATGACATTTCAGTCACTAGCGCGCACACAGTTATTAAGCACAATTTAAAACACCTTTTAAAGACCGCAGCCAAAGGGGCGCGAATAAGAAACAACAACAAAAAAAAACTTTACACAATTCCAAATGCGTTCGCACAGCTTTAAAAGCGTTTCCTTTCACACTTCACGTCACTCTGGTGTCCGGATGAAATCACTCTGGCAATTCGCTTTGTCGTTTTTAACTTTGTTTTTGTCTGCACTTGTGTTTAAATTCCGTTCGAGGGTTTTTTCTTCGTTTTTTTTCTTCTTTTTGTATTTCACAATCCTTGGGCACGAAAAGAACAGAGCAGACGGCAGCACTTCACGTTCAGCAGTTGGTGTCGTTAATTAAACGAGTTATTAATGATTAATGTACACTTCTTCTACACTGAAAGACAGTCCTTTCAAAAAGCAAAAAAAAAAAACGATGCCGTCAATGTCTTGCGACGGCTGTTGCATGCATCTGATGAGTTCTGTGTGGTGTGTTGTATGTGTTTTGGCCTAAAGTGTCGGTTGCAAATGTGTGGTAAATGTAGCCGTGTATGTGAGTGCTTGTGGTTGAGTACAAAATTTAAAAGAAAATTCACTTGTTAACACTAAATAAATGTATTAGTGTGTGTCTGTGTGTGTGTTCTTCACCATCACCCACTTGAAGGAAAACGTTAACCGGAAACAACTGTTAAGCACACAGCCTCAAAAATAAGACTGATTGGAGAAGCAACAGTTTCATCGCTTTAAACTTCATTTCTTTGTGAACCAACACTAGCAGACGCACACATACACCATGTGTGTGTGTGTTTGCGTCTCCAGGCCAGACACCAAACGACTCTCTTAAATCCTGCTAGTATTTTAACACACACTCTCTTACTCTGTAGCTCTCTCTTTCTCTTTAGATAGTGAATTTCTCTCACAACAACGGAGAGTGAGCAACTCTGTTATCTTTGCCCATGTATTGGTGCTGTTTGGCGGTTACATTAGTGTTGCCTCGCCGCCGTTAACATCTTGTTGAGCTCCCTCTCCAGTGCAGCCACCACTTTGCCCCCACCCCCATCGCCCGCCAGCGAAAAGGATGAGTCGTTTTTATGGGTACTTCCGTTGTGTCGTTAATTGAATAATGCGTATGAACGAACAACAATAACAGTTACAGTAACAGATGATTGTTGGAAATTTAAAATTTATAGAAATTTTGCCGGGAATTAACGTAATGTTTGCTAAATAATTAACTTGGCCTGCCGCCTGCCTGCCTCTTTAAATTAGCCATGAAATATGATATGCCGCACCGTTTCGGATATTTTGCTGGCAAATCGTTAAGAATTCATAACGATGCCATAAATAAATACATGCAGCATAAAGGCGAAACCACTGGGCGCCATATATTATTTTCACTTTGAATTTGGGCCACCTTTAATATGTATTTCGCTTCAGCAGCAGCGGACGATATTCTCTTTACTTTGCCTAAATGACAATCGCCATAATGTATCACAAATATTTTAAACTAGTAAAAAAATACACGCTATAGTCGGACGTGACCGACTATATTACGAGAGTTGCTATTTATATTTCGGGTCCTGACAATACTAGTTATTCCAGATACAAACTGCAAACATCCATTGGAAACTTTGACATTTTTTAGCATACCTTGACTCAGAACGTTTTGTCATTTGAGGCCGAATTGCTTTGTTTACAGTGTGTTGAAAAATTTATCTCAGTCAAAAATTGGAATTATCCCGTGAACATTTTCGTACGATGATTTTATACGATTTTCGGCGTGGGTTATCGAGACAGGAGTGTTTAAATCAACTTGTTTCGACTTTTGGCTATGAAGCACCATCAAAAACCACTGTTATTCGCTGGTACCAAGACTTCAGTCTCAGACGCCGTTCGCTCCAGGATGAATTTCGTGAAGGATGTCCAACTTCGGTCCCTTTTCCAGTTATGCTGTGCGTTAACTGATTAAGCAAGACCGAGCATCAATAGGATTTTTCATGTTCATTTGGCCGTGAAAAAAATTTGTTCTCGTTGGATCCCACATAATTTGACGAATGCTCAAAATAAGGCTCGTATTGATTGGTGCAAAGAGATGTTGAAAAAGTATAACTGCGGTAGCTCAAAGGCAATGTATAACATTGTCACAGGTGACGAATCATGGACCTATGCATATGAACACAAAACAAAACAGCAATCGACCGTATGGGCTTTTCAAGACGAGCCAAATCCAACAAAAGTTGTGCCTTGAAGAAGTACATCGAAAAAAATGATTGCGTTTTTTACGATATATCCGGACATGTTGCCACAGTGCCTCTAGTGGAACGTAAGAGGTGAATTCTGAGTGGTATACAACCATATATTTGCCAACAGGGTTCGATGAAATGAGGAAAGATAATAAGAGAAGACGGATCATTTTGCATCACGACAATGCCAGCTCTCGCACATCAGCTGAAACGATGAGCTATTTGACCACTCAAGATGTCGAATTGATGGGCCATTCACCGCACAGCCCTAATATTGCACCCAATGACTTCTTCTTATTCCCTAGTATCAAGAAAAAAATGCGTGGTCAATGTTTTTCACCGCAGCAGCTGTTGAAGTGTTCAACAATCATGTTTTGGAGGTGTCTCAGTCGGAGTGGAAAAAGTGCTTCGAAAATTGGTTTGTGCGCATGCAAAAGTGTATTAAAGGAGAATATTTTGAAATCAATAAAACCATTTCCAATGATAAATTAGTGTGTTTTTTATTGTCGGACCCGGATTATAAATAGCAACCCTCGTATACCCTGCACTCCTGGATGTTCGGAAAAGCCAACTGAAAATTGGTTTTGTGACCAGATTTGACAACTAATGTCATATTCTAATAGCTTTTTGATAAAATCGGTTTAACATATGTAAACTTCTCCGCGAAAAGGGACCTTGTGTGTGAAAATGAAGTTTTGAGAAAAACGCATTTAAACTTTCATAACGCATTATTACTGTGAACACACCTTCAGTTGGGAGATGCGATTTGGTATGGTTAGTTATGATTGGGTGCCGACTGTGGTGACGTCATGTCCATGAGGTGACGTAAGTTTTTCGCTTCTAGTGTGACATCACCTTTGCTATTGTTGCTGCTCTGTTTGTGATGATCTCAATGCTTGATTCTTAAGCCGCAACCAGAGACTAGTGGTATTTGTATGAGAATGTCAGGGTTTAACAGAAACGGGATTTTGTAGCTACTGAACCTAGTGAACCCAAAGCGAAAAAAAATCGAAAAATAAATCTAAACCTCACAGCAAGAAAAAAAATCGAAGCACCGGATCACGAGAAAAAGAAAGCTAGAGTCAAAGCGCCGAAAAAAGAAAAAAAAATGAAATTTGTCAAACGGAAGAAAATCGAAGTACTAGATCACGAAACACCGAAAAAAAAGTACACACTCCAAAGAAATTCGAAGAATGATGAAAAGAAAACAATTTAAAACCAAAAAATCGAAAAAAGTTAAATTTTATTTTTTTTTCTCATTTTTATCGATTTCCCAAGTTCGTTTTGTACGTTTTAATGGGGTAAATAAATATTTATCAGAAATCTAACTCATTTCATCTTATTCTACACCCATTTAGGTACCAGAATCCACTCTTAAGTCCAAACCCGTTTATTGACACACTAGGTCCCTTTTCTCGGAAAAGGTCACATATAGGATGTTGCTTAAATTGAAGAAAATGGTTCAGATTAAGACACAGCTCTTTCATATATATATGAAAGAGCTGTGTCTTAATCTGAACCATTTTCTTCAATTTAAGCAACATCCTTCCTTCCATCCGAAAAACTAACGAGTGACAAATTTCATGAGGATTTGATGTATAGAGTGGGCTATTAAAAATTTTAAATTTTAATCGACTGTAAAAAAAAGTACGGATAATTTTTTTTAATTTCTGTTTTTATTAGAAAGTTTGAATTTTGTCATTTAATAGTGGAACACAATTTCATTCATATAACTAACACAACTGGCTCGGCAGTAGCTCATCCATCCGATCAACCCATTTTTTCAGTACATTTTCGATTGTTTCGAGTCGAATCTCAATAATGGAAACTTCGATTTTAAGTTTCCACGCTTCGAATGTCTCTGGACGCTTCGCGTTACAAAATAATCCAAAGTGCTCAAAACACAGCTTCGAGGCGGCCAATTGACATCAAAATTTCGACTGATTATTCGATATTCAAAAAAAGTGCGTAAATATCTCTCGATACTGGCATTGGACAAAATAAAAGGAGCGTTCAGAATACAATGAAACTTTATTTCTAAATGGATTATGATACGCCGGTTTCAAAAACGTTATCGGTTTATATGAAACATTCGTGTTTTCTTTTTGTACTGGTTTTTACTGAATCATTTGGCATATCAACTAGGCCTGAATTAACATGATGATTTGCTCTCACAACAGTTCGCTGAAATCCTTTATTAGGTTAATTTGATATAAAAAACAACAACAAATTTAGTACGAGGGTATATCAATAATTCCGTGACTTTTCGAATAAAAAAACACAGTTTTTACCAAAAAAAATTATATTTCAACATAATCTTTTTTTAGCTCATTACACTTAGTCCAACGTCTCTCCAAATTCTGTATTCCATTCAAAAAAAAATTCGAGGTCCATGAAAGAGCCATTTGTTTGATCAATGATTTCATTGTTGGAGCTAAATCTCTTTCCACCGAGCCATTTCTTTAGGTTTGGAAATAGCAAATAGCCACTAGGGGCTAAATCCTTTGAGAATATGGCGGACGAGTTACCTATTCGTAACCCAATTCATGGAATTTTGCCATTGCGACTGCACATATGTGCACCCGCGCATTATTTTGATGAAATGGTAATCGCGGCACACAACTTGCAGACTGCTTTCTTAAACCCAATTGATCATGTAAAATCTAAACTACATTGCCATATGAAATTCGTATGGCATCAACAATCTTACGCACTTTAACTCCAACACCAAATCGTGAATTTTTTCGACATTTGCGGGTGTATTGACCTCAACCAGCCGTCCAGAATGTTCAGCGTCATTTGTACTTGTACGACCACAACGAAAGTCAGTAAAGCACTGTTTTATCATTGGAATCGATGGTGCAGAGTCCCCATAGTATTTATTAAGCTTTTCCTTGGTTTGATTGATCGATGGTGCGGAGTCCCCATAGTCTTTATTAAGCTTTTCCTAAGTTTGATTCACGGGTTTTTCCGCAATCAAACCAATCGAAATTCACTTTTTCCATTTTTAACAAAATCCACGAGGATGTATATTTTTAACAGCTGTGACACACAAACTTTATGACGGAACTCTCTCAATATTTGACAGTAGTCTACTAACAGGTGGTTCTTGATGGGAGCAGTACTGCTTTTCAGATAAATACAAGGGAAGTTGGAAAAGTCAAAATTATTGATTTGCCCACGTATAAGAAATTAAATACATTTTCTTATGTTTTTTGCTTTTTGGAATCAAAAATATAAAATTATTCAAATAAAAAATTTATACAAATACTTCCTTAAATATGAAAATCAAAAAGATTCGGACAAAATCGGCAAAGATTTTGTTTTTTTTTTCTAATAGAAGATAGTCCAAACTAATTTTTTGTAAGTATATGACGTTTACTAACAATAAGAGAAACTAAACGGCGAGTTAAAACCTTATAGCGAATGTGTAAAATATCTTGGAATTCACCTGGATCGCAGATACAATTGGAAATCCTACATAAAAACAAAGAGAAAGGAACTTGATATAAAGTAAAAAAAAAACTGAACTGGCTTCTTGGGACAATATCCCAACTAAGCGTGGAGAATAAGCTTGTAATATACAAGCCAATATGAAAACCAATTTGGGTATATGACATTCACCTCTGGGGTACGACAAGTTCTTCAAACGTTAAAGATATTCAACGATTTTAGTCCAAAGCTCAAGGCTGATCCTAAACTCTTTATGGAATGTCTGAAATTACATTATCCACTTAGAACTATAAATTGCACACGACATACGAGGGCGGTTCGGAAACTTCTTAGCCTAGCACAAAAAGCGCGGTATGAACAGAAAAAAGTTAAGTGTTTTGGAAACTTCCATCTTCTTTCCATCTTCCATTTTCTTCTGCTTTGAACACATGTTAAATTTTGTTTCGATCTGGCAACTCCTTCATATAGAAACAGGTGTTCACAAAAGACGCATCCGCGATTTTTTTACAATGGAAAAATTTGAAATGCGTGGTGTCATTAAATATTTACATAAAAAAGGTTTATCGGGACAAGAAATTCATAATGATATGGTGAATGTGTTAGGTGAAAGTGCTCCTTCATATGCAACAGTAAAAAATTGGGTTGCTGAATTTAAACGTGGTCGTACAAGCATTGAAGATGAACCACGTAGTGGACGTCCAAAAACAGCAACAACAACAGAAATTGTATCCAAAGTGCATGATATGGTATTAAATGATCGACGAATAAAAGTGCGTGAAATAGCTAATATCATGGGCATCTCAAATGATCGATTCCATTTAATTTTGCATGAAGAACTACAGATGAAAAAGCTTTCTGCAAGATGGGTGCCGCACTTGTTAACAGTCGACCAAAAACGCATAAGAATAACCATTTCTCAAGCTTGTTTGGATCGTTTTCGGCGAAATAAAATGGATTTTAAGCGTCGTTTCATAACTGTTGATGAGACATGGATCCTCCACTATACTCCAGAGAAAAAAGAACAATCCAAACAATGGACTGAAGCTGGAGGAAGTGCCCCAAAGAAGGCAAAAACAATTCAATCGGCTGGTAAGGTTATGGCAACGGTTTTTTGGGACTTCAAAGGTATTTTATTGATTGACTATCTGTAAAAGGGTAAAACAATAAATGCAGAGTACTATTGCAACCTTTTAGATCAATTAAATGTACAAATTCGAGAAAAACGTCCTGGCTTACAACACAAAAAAATAATTTCTCATCAAGACAACGCACCAACGCACAAGAGTGTTTTAACAATGGCTAAAATCAACGAATTAAAGTACGGGTTGCTTGACCACCCACCTTATTCTCCTGATTTAGCTCCCAGTGACTTTACCTGTTCCCAAATCTAAAAAAATCCTTGCTGGCAAGCGTTTTACCTCAAATGAAGATGCAATTACAGTTGTAAACCACTATTTTGAAGACCTTGAGGAAAACTATTTTAATCAAGGGATAGAATTGCTAGATAAGCGTTGGACTGAGTGTATTGAAGTTTCAGGAGATTATATTGAAAAATAAAAATATTTTTGAAAAACTAACTATTCGCTTTCATTGATAGGCTAAGAACTTTCCGAACCGCCCTCGTAGATGAAATAAAACATTTTTCCGAAAAATATGTATCACCATTCGAATTTATTTGCGGTTTGTCTTTTAGAAGAATGTAATGAAACAAAGCGCTTAAAAAGACTTTACGTACTAGGCCTTCCATACAGATGATGAGCAGAAACTAAATGACACCCTTCCACTATATAAGTCATTTTTATTAGAGATTCTACTTAATGAAGTGAATTTCTATAAAGTAATAATGTTGTTCCTGATTTTTTGCTTATTATCTTACGATAGATTCCAAATAAATAAATAAAATAAAAAAAGATTTGACCTTTCTTCTATTAAAACGGAACGTTTCTATTAATATTGAACGTTTCATAAATGGACGTGTTAATTGGACCCTGGGGCCCAAACACCGTCCCGAAATGTCCGGGGATATAATCGCAAATCGAAATTTGTGCATCTAAAGGGTGTCTCAGTAAGAATGTTCTTTTTTATTTTAAAATAAATACGCGGATTTACCGAGATAGTTGTGATTTTTTTAATTGGATTTGTGTGTAAGCTGTATCTTCAACTCTTCTTCTAGCAAGCTTACAAGTATATCCATATCCGTTTCAAATACTTATATAATTCAGAAGTCGTTGAAAAAGGTCTTCTGGATATTATTTAAAGTTTTCTCGAGGCCTGTGACCAATATGTTTTATATCTTGATTTAAGACTAAAGCTGTTTTTCTACTTGTTTTCCGTTTCGTATAAACCATAATTCGAAACATTTAATCGTAATTGAAAATTTTCACAAAATCATATTTAGGCCAAATGTATCCGCTGAGCACAAATTAAAAAGCGATTATCACAAAATGTATAAACATGGCAAACTCATGCATTCGGTTTACTCAAAGCTGTTGTTGAACACAAGACACATTGAGTTTCTTTCACTTCGACTCTTGTCATGCTGGCCGCCTGCGGCTTAATGGCGTATGAAAATGTGACATGAAATAATAAGAAATTTCCGTCATTGATTCTCAATTCATTGTCTAATGTCTAGTGTCATTTCGTCTTCATCATTGTCATCGTCACAATTGTCGTAACGTTACGTTTTATGGCCACCGGCAATGGGAATGTAAATTAATATTCTGTCAAATGTATATAAATACTTGTTGGTCTATCTCTTGTGGAAATAAATATCGAATGCGTTGAATGGGCCCGCGTAACCTTTTGGTGTTGGTCGGTACGACGGTTCAACTCAGTTGAAAAGAATGACAATGGAAGCCCTTGAATTGAATGTGGCATAGAAAATCGACAAAGTAATTTCCCAAATAATTTAGTTTAGTCGAATCATTAAATCACTTTTTGAAATTTTGTAATGTATTCTTTTCTTTATTTCCCACTTAAGACCACAGCCAAGTATGCCAGCCAAGTAAATATGATAATAGCCGTTGTTGAGCCCCATCGCTCCGTGAGTTTGAGCCCCACTCTCAGCCTAATAATAAAAATACAGCTACATTGGAATTTGTAAGAAAGTTGGCTTGAGTTTGAGTACTTATATGCCCATAGTATAGACCGGTGGTCTCTTTGAACATATTGGCCGTTTTATTGGGCACCTTCGGTCTATGAGTTCGACCCTAATACCAGCCGAATAATAATCCGAATTTCGTTTCGTAGTTTAAATTGCTGTAACTTGAGTACCCATATGTTGTCTATTAATAGCTCGTTTTAATCATGTAGGCCTTTTTCTTGGAACCTTTTATATTGCTATACCTTTTTTTATTCTGAATTTCTAATAAATAAGTGTGTGCAGTTTCCAATTTTTCTTAACACTTTTTTGTGTATGTGTCTCTTTTTATACCATACAGGGTGTTATGACCTAATATTGATGTTTGTTTGACCTTAAAGAAATCTATTTATATCGCTAGTAAGCTGTACCAATCGATGCAGAATTGCTGTCTGCTTCCAATGGGAAATATCCGTCCGTCCGTCCGTCTGTCCATCTATCTTAATATGCAAAGCAATGGTCGCAGTTATGAACCGATTTCTATGAAACTTGGTAAATACTTCAAGTTGGGGTCACGGACGAATCCCTTCTAAAATTGGTCACCATCGGTCTATGTTTTGATATAATACAGATGTTTGTCCCGATTTCAGAACCATCGAAAAACATTTTTTTTATTACCTTTAAACCTTAAAAAAAAGTTGAGAAAATGTCAAAAAATTAAAAATTTGGCGCCGGGAATTGTAAAAGTCAGTCCCGATCGACATCCCTACCTTTATACGAAGGTTGCTATTTATATTCCCTTCTGAATAAACGTGTATTCCCAGATGCAAACTGGAACTTCCATTGGAAACGTTGACATTTTTTTAGCATAACTTCACTCAGAACGTTTTGTCATTTGAGGGCGAAATGTGTTGCGTTGAAAAATTCATCTTAGCCAAAAAATGGAATTATCCCGTGAACATTTTCGTGCTATGATTTGTAACGATTTTCGGCATGGGTTATCGTCGAGACAAGAGTGTTTAAATCAACTTGTTTCGACTTTTGGCGATGAAGCACAATCAAAAACCACTGTTAATCGCTGGTACCAAAAGTTCAGTCTCGGACGCCGTTCGCTCCAGGATGAATTTCGTGAAGGACGTCCAACTTCGGTCACTTTGCCAGAAACCATCGATGCTGTGGGTGACCTGATAAAGCCAGACCGACATGTGACATACCGTGAGATTGAGGCATACTTGGGCATTAGTATGACAAGCACCAATAAGATATTGCATGTTCATTTGGATGCGAAAAAAATTTGCTTTCTTTGGATCCCACATAATTTGACGAATGCTCACAGAAAGGCTCGAATGGATTGGTGCAAAGAGATGTTGAAATATTATAACTGCGGTAGCTCAAAGGCAGTGTAGAACATTGTCACAGGTGACGAATCCTGGATCTATGCATATGAACCCGAAACAAAACAGCAATCGACCGTATGGGTCTTTCAAGACTAGCCAAATCTAACAAAAGGTGATCGTGGAAGAAGTACATCGAAGCAAATGATTGGGTTTTTTTTTTTCAATATAACCGGCCATGTTACCGCAGCGCATTTAGTGTACCGTAGGACGGTCAATTCTGAGTGGTATACAACCACCTGTCAACAGTGTTCGAAGAAATGAGGAAAGATAATAAGAGAAGACGGATCATTTTGCATCTCGACAATGCGAGCTCTCAAACATCAGCTGAAACGATGAGCTATTTGACCACTCAAGATGTAGAATTGATGGTCCATCCGCCGTACAGACCTGATTTGGCACCCCGTGACTTCTTCTTATTCCCTAGCATCAAGAAAAAATGTGTGGTCAGCGTTTTTCATCGCCCAAAGCAGCTGTTGAAGCGTTCAAAAATCATGTTCGTCTTTAATCGACTTTATTATACTCAAAAGTCGATTTTTTAGTAATAGTCGAAAAGTCGAATTGTAGTCTTATATATATAACTCCAGTTTCGCCGTTTAGCACAGCGAAATATTATAACCGGGTTTCCCCGAATCGTTATAGAGAGGAATTGTTTAATTGTTCACTTTGAGATTAATCACTTTGTTTCCACGAATACCACCGTCTTTTGCAAATGGACTAATTAACTTAAGACATACACTCCATCTTAAAAATATTGACTTAATCGAATAACTTTTCGAACGCTACGTGATGTAGGGTACAACACCACCCAGCGGCTCACAAACGCAGCTCAAGTAGTTTAAATTGTCATCAATTTAAACTGTACACGTTCACATTCTGCCGTAGAAACAGACGAGAGCATATCAAATGATGCTAATTATTTTCATCTTTTTTTTTGTTTGAAGAATGTAGAAAAACCTCGCTGCTGGCTTGGGAAGTCGTAGGAACTGTTCAAGGGCACCTTAAGGACATGTGCTCGGGCGTATGCGATACGTTACTAGCAGAACATCCAATTGAAAACATAAAAGATTCGTATGTTTTATCACATCATTAAAAGGTTTTAGATATACGTACACATACATATGCATATGTGTATGTATGATAACATACAGAGGCACACAGGCACGCAAATAGACAACCATCGTAGGTGTTCACTTTCATATCCTGGAAATACAGTTGTGAGACTTTGAAACATAGATCTATGGTTGTGCAATTTACAAATTTCTGAAATGAGCTTTTGCAATTAAATCAATCCAATTAGGGGAAATTTAAAACTGTTGTTTTGAAAAAAAGATTGCATCATAACTGAATGGCAAAAAATACCATAGCGGATGTTTAGTTTATTCCTTTTTTATACCCTCCATCAGTGGCTAAAATAATCACCCATGGACATAACGCCCAAAATAATTATTGGGCGTTATGATCCCCTATGATCGACCATAATGCTTAGTTTTTATTTGGGTCGTATGACCGCCCCAATTGACTAAAAAACCCATAGAAGAAGCGGTCAAAAAACCCAAAACATTGGTCCTTTTGAGCTCTCCTTGAATAAATAAACACCCAATACTATTAACACCCTAACTTGAAAAGAAAACTCTGGATGTCACACTAATCTGCCATAGTTTCAAAATAACGTTATCGTAGTTTGAGTTACTTTCTTCGGATACTTATAATGAAAGAATTCCCAGTCCATTTGAGGGGGAATGATTAAGTGGTAAGCAAACTAGTGAATAGATCCTTTATTAAACATTTTTGTAAATTTTATAAAATTATTTTTCGGCTTGAGGGCATTTATTAAAACTCGTTGTTCTATGTGTTGTTTAATTTTTATTTGTCCCAATATATCGATTGACTTCGTCAATCATCTTCAGGGGTTGTCAATTAACAAAACAATGTCGTCCTTCTGATTATCGCTGTCAACATTTGTAAATAGCAAAACATAATAAAGAATAAAGCGAGATGAAGACGACATGTAGTTTATTATGGATATAATTAATACTATCCAGCAAAATTCATGTGAGTATTGAAATTACAATTTAAAGGGTGGTCCAACCATAATGCACAATGTTAACTGTGAGTCACACAACTTAATTTGACATTTCTATGATTCAGTGTTTGACAAATTCAACCATGGAGAGGTACGAGGGTTGCTAAAAATATTTCTGGCCTATCTGACATTTCCATTAGAAATTTTGACATTTTTTAGCATAAACGTACTCAGAACGTTTTGACGTACGACCATCAATTGTGTTGTTTACAGTGACTAGAAAAAATCAATTTGGCCAAAAAAATGGAATTAACTCGTGAACATTTTCGTGCGATCATTTTTTACAACTTTCGACGTGTATTATCACGACAAGAGTGCATCGATGAACTTAAATCTTTGCATGGCGATAAAGCACCATCCTATAGCACTGTAAAAAACTGGTTTAATGAATTCAATAGTGGCTGACGCTCGCTCAAAGACGAAGGTCGTGAAGGTCGTCCAAAAACGGCCGTTGTGCCAGATAACATTGATGCCGTGCGTAAACTGATAATGGAAGATCGCCATGTGACATACCGTGAGAAAGAGTCATCCTTAGGCATTTCTTCCACCAGCATACATTCTATATTGCCTGAACACCTGGCCGTAAAAAAGGTTTGTTCTCGTTGGAGCCCGCACAATTTGGCAATCGCTCAAAAAAGGGCTTGTGTCGATTGGTGCAAAAAAGTTTGAAAAATATGGTCGCGGTGCTTCAAAAGACGTCGGCAATCGCTCAAAAAAAGGCTTGTGTCGATTGGTGCAAAGAAAGTTTGAAAAAATATAGTCGCGGTGCTTAGATCGCGGTCTATAAGATCGTCACCGGTGACGAATCATGGATCTATGCGTATGAGCCCGAATCAAAACAGCAATAGACCGTGTGGGTCTTCGAAGACGATTCAAATCCAACGAAAGTTGTTCGTAGAAGAAGCACGTCGAAGCAAATGGTCGCCTGTTTCTTCGGCAAAACTGGTCATGTGGCGACTGTTCCGCTTGAGCAACGTGGGACGGTCAATTCTGAGTGGTACACCACAATTTGTGTGCCTGAAGTCTTCGGAGAAAAACGAACAAGAGAAGACGAATCATTGTGAACCATGACAATGCGAGCTCTCACACCTCGGCTCAATGACTTCCTTTTATTCCCGCACATCAAGAAAAAAATGCGTGGGCAACGATTTTCGTCGCCAGAAGATGCTGTTGAAGCGTTCAAAACTCATGATTTGGTGGTGTCTCAATTGAAGTGGAAAAAGTGCTTCGAGTGCTTGAGTCCAAAGGACTCAAATTAACCAACTGACATCACAATTCCGGCTAATTATTCGATTTTAAAATAGTCACATATAGGTTCTCTGGGCCCCATATGCGGCAATATTTCGTTTTGACATAGCCACCGAGATGAAAATGAGCTCCATCTGAAGACACGATTTCTCAGTAAAATTCTTCGTCTCTTGCCGAAAACTATTCAGCCTAGAAAATTATTGAATGACGAAGTTCAACATTTCCAATAAAAACAAAAATTTGAAAAATAATAGTACTTTTTACAGCCGATTCAAATTTAAAACTACCTACCCTAAACATACTGTAGTTTTAATAAGCTTTTTGTTTAAAAAAAATAAATTACATAAAAAACTTTTTTCCTATGAATTTTTAACCATTTTTAACCGAACCATAACTGCCGTGAAAACCCTTTTCAAGACCGAACCATAGGTTTGGACCTGCTTTGAACCACTGAACCTGACCAAACACATCCTGGAGGAAAAGGGGAATGTACCACGCCCCCTTTAAAAAAATCATAATTGTGGCCAAAGTAATAGACCGTTTGTTATTAAATTTTAACAGAATAAAATTAAGGACTAGCATGTTTTTATAGACTGTCATAGAAACCATGTCGGTTTTGCTAATTGTCGTTTTTGCAAACCAATAGTGACAGCATTGGTTTCTATGACAGTCCTGTATATTATGTTTAAATTGTATAAAAGGGCGTGGACCGCCCTAACAAGCCTGAACTTTGAAAGGTTATGAAACGTAAACGTATACCAATATTATAGTAGTTGGTTTAAAAATACAAAAAAGTGGCCAGTACCACGCCCCTTAAGAACATTTTCATCTTGGTACGTTATCCATGATGGAGGATATTTAAGCTTCGGCACAGCCGAACTTAATTTGTCCAATTTTCAGAGTGTTCCAGAAAATATGAAATTAAGCAGGAGGCAATTAAGATAACCGACTTGCCTACTTATGTATGTGTTGGTATGGGTCCAAAATGAAAGGAAATTTCCTTGCTAGTCTAAATATGCGTGTGATTATCGGAGTAATCAAACTGTTAAACGCTGGACCTCTTTTAGTGAAAGAAATGATAAAACATGTGAAACTGTCATTAAGGCTGCGCAGGCTGAACCTTATATACCCAAAAGATGGTACGTTTTTTTAAGCCCTTTCTCCCATGCGTCTGTTTTAAATCTCAAAATTACTCTATAATTGGAATTGTAGCAATATTTACTTTAATTTAAGTACCCATATGTCCATGTTGACTCCTGAACACCTGTTTTGACCAAGAGGTACTTTTTTGTGCCCCATCAATCCACAGATAGTTGGATAGCATATCTCTTTACAAAAAGATTATTGTTGATAACAATGTCTCCTTTGTCATTTCACCAGAAATAAGGCCCGATGATGCCGCAATACAGTACTTTGTGCATGCAGTAATATTTAATAGAACATATATGGAGTGTGTTCGATCCAAAGGCAGCAATATAGCTTGTTGTCATAGCCGCTAAGCCGAAAATTTGATTTGTTGTTTTGTCCAAAATTCTAATCAACGTTCACTTCATTGTACAGGTAGAGCGCGGAAATTTGCTGTTTTGCACTGCAGGCTGTGGCGGCACTCTGGGTCGAAGAGAGTGGATAATGTGTCTGGCTTAAAGTGGCTGACGGGAGATTTGTATACGGTTGCCTTTCAGCTGCCATCAAGCATTGGACATGTATGGAGAGGTCTTTTTGTGTTGGAGCGTATTTTTCAAATGCGCACTGTGTGCATGGTGTTTTTCATTTAAGATTCGCAGTTCCCCCACTGGCACGTGTTCCTGGACGGCAATCAATTGTAAATTGGTTAACTTCATTGCGAACAGCAGGGAATGTGTCATTGTACTTAGGGGACCTGAGAGAAGGATTAAAACACCACAAAACAACGAGAGAGTTAGAGCAGCAGTTCTTCAATGTCCGAAACGCTCTGCTCGGAAGCAATCACTTGCTCTTGGCATTTCCAGACTTTTTCCAGCCGGCTCTTGAGGCAATGCAATTAGAGAATACATGGTTCCAACAGGATGGTGCCATTGCACACACAGCGAGGGTTACCACAAATGTTTCCTTGACGGACTATCTCCATGAGGGGTGATGTGAAATGGCCAGCACGCTTACCAGACTTAGACCCATGCGATTTTTTCCTTTGTGGTTGCTTGAAGTCGAAGGTATATATTAACCGTCCCAACACCTTGGATGACCTACTTAACAAAATTGAGGCTGAAGTTGTCAGAATACCTGTCGACATGCTTGTTAGAGTTCATGAAAACTTCAGAAAACGTATGCAGCAATGTTTAGATAGGAAAGGTCGAAATTTGACAGATACACTATTTTAAACCATGTAATTTAAAAATTCCCTTACCATTCAATACAATTTAATTATAAATTAAATTTTTCTATGGTTCATAATTTTTTTATTTCATTCTCAGAAAAGCAAAATACCGCGCTCCATCCTATATAGTCGTCCGGATATCATTCCTGCATCACAGCAATAGTTAGCGCAAAACCGCAAGAAAGCTGGTGATGATTAATTTAGCTGAACGGTTCCGAAACGACATTTTTAGATCTTCGCAGTTATACCCAACACATTATGGTTTAGTGCTAATGTTTGTAACACCTTACTAGAATATAAATAGACCCCATTTTAACTATACTGATCGAATTAGAATCAGTATTTGATTTTAGGGAGCAATGTCTGTCCGTCTGTTCGTCCCTTTATGCTAAAATATGTCAAACTTTCCAATGGAAATGTCAGATGACGCCAGACAACCACTTAGTTTTGCCTAGGCCAGAAATATATAAAGCAACCCGCGTATGGCTATCGTTGTAATCAAAGTACAGATAGCAGCCGTTTAAACTTAAAACATTGTTCAGGCTTAGAACCCTATTGAAATTGGTCCATATCGGCCCATGTTTTAAAATCATACAAATGCTTTTTTCCAATATCAAAAATTGCAGTTCTAGAAGCTACATGTTGGACCCAATTCCAAGCGTTACAAGCTACCATTAACCGCTTTTGGTGAAATTTGACCATAGCCCTCACACAAAGGTGCCTCCCGATTTCAGTTCCTGCAGCTCTACCATAAATTAAAGCCAGACGTGCTCAAGTTTGGAGCCGTACGTTATAAGCGACAAATCATAAACTCTAGTAAAACTGGACCATGCATGTTTTCGAATAGTTCCCACACAAAAATCATTTCCGATTTCAGGTCTTGTCGTTCGATAAGCCACAAATTAGACCCGATCACGCCCAAATTTTTCATGCTTCGTTATGAGCGACTATTTAGAATTTCTGGGGAAACTAAACCACATAGGCTTATATTTTCGTAAAGCCCTCACACAAAGGTTCTTCTCCTTTTTAGAATCTGCAGCTTTAGTAGCCACATTTACATCCGATTCCTTTACAAGCGACCAACATCCATGACCTGTAACATTGGACCATATCGGCCCATGTTTTCGAAAAGCAGCTCACAAACGTTCCTGCCTTTGAGTGCTCTTTAATTCCGCATGGCACGTTATAAGGGACCTACTTATATATTAAGTTCCCCTTTAAGGATCTTAAGGTACCCAATTAGTGCACTTTTTTGAGTATTTCCTTAGCAAATCATAATTTTTTGTGAACGGAATGGTTCAAATAGATTTTGTTATTTAGGATGCACTAAATACCTCAAAAATAATTATAAAGGCTGATCAATCTAGAGGTATTTTTCAGAACACAAAAAAAATATAAAAATTCAAATCAAGTGTGGAATCTTTACTGGTAATTTGAAAGGACATTTTATGGCATTTATTTTTTGAAAATAATTTCCTTCAAATGTTGGCAACTGTATTATGGAAATGAGCGTTGGGTTAGAAACGGGAAGAACCGCTGTTTTCGACCAAAACTTTGTTCAGTGTTAAGACCCATTTCTGGCTTAACGGCAAAGTAAAAAAAAAACAAAATTGCCGCATTTGGACTGAAGAGCAACAGGAAGAGGTTCAAGAGGTGCCATTATACCCAGAGAAAACCACGGTTTGGTGCGGTTTATAAGCTGGTGGAACCATCGGTGCATATTTTTTTTTAAAAATGATGATGGCCGGAATGTTACCGTTAATGGTGCTCGCTATCGCGCCATGATATCGATCTACCTGGAGTTGAAGCCCGTCATCTTGACCACCACACTCGGTTTCAACAGGAAGGTGCCACTTGCCATACAGCTGCTCAAACAATTATCATTTCGAAGAGCAGCTAATTTCACGTTTTGGACTGGTAAGTTGGCCGCCTAGATCGAGTGATACCACACCTTTAAACATTTTTCTTTGGGGTTACGTAAAGTCCAAAGTCTATGCTGACAAAACAGCTACTATTCAGGTTTTGGAAGCCAACATTACGCATGTCATTAAAGCCATACCGGTCGAAATGCTCGAACAAGTCAAACAAAATTGGACCCTCAGAATGGAAACCCTGAGGCGTAGTTACGGCAAACATTTGAAGGAAATTATATTCAAAAAATAAATGCCATAAAATGTCTCTTCAAATTACCAATAAAGATTTCACACTTGATTTGAATTTTTATATTTTTTTTTGTTCAGAAAAAAATGCCTGTAGATGGATCACCCTATAGTTGCTTGTCTTTTTGGGTACTTAAATTAAAGCAAACTTTGCTTCCAATCCAAAAATAAAATACTTTTGAAGTGAAACTAGACCATATCGGACCATGTTTTGAAATAGCATCGAAATAAAGGTTACTACTCCCGATATCAAGTATTGCCGCTCTAGAAGCCACAAAGTAAATCAGATCGTACTCAAATTTCACATAGTACTTTATGAGCGACCAGTTAGACCAATTAGTCTTACAATTCGAATAAAAACTACGGTTTTGGTCAGCGCAAAAAGTTTTTCCACACCCTAGGTTGCCAACCTTGTAGCAGTGCTTCACTGCACGTATTCTGGCTGAAGGAAAATAATTCTTCCCATGAAATCGAATGCACCTTATTTATATAGCTATGTGCAATTTCATTAATTGGCCACAAAAATTAGAGATTTATTTTCAAAATATATTTTTTTTTCCAACCACTGTGCAACGTTCCTTGTAGCAACCCTTATGTATGAGGTCTACTTAGTTTCTTTCTTGGCTAAGATATCTGCCAGTCGGTCAAAGCGACCACAACGTGCTCACTTATTAATCAGTTTAGTTTTTTTATTAAACGGGTCTCCTTTTCGAAACACCCCAATGTACATTCTTTATTACTTAAGCGTGCATATACACCTGACCATGCGAGTATTTATGTACACCGTGCATTAGGTAGTCATCAGTATGCAGGAGTTTTTTCACTCAAATAACCTTTGAGGGTGTGTCCAGGAGGGTTAATATTAGAAAAGATTACAATTTACCTTTACTGGCTTTGTGTACGAAATAATGTTCTCGTAACAAGAAAAGTAAACCATAATTGGAAATGACTAAATGTCCGCAACAAAAGTGTATTCATATTTAAGGATACCTGACCGTCTGTCCGAAATGTACTTCATTGAAAGGAGTTAATAATATCAGGGGCTATGAACAACCCTTAAAAGCTAACAGAATGGGACTTAGCCATGTCCGTCTATCTCTACTATATTCTGTTTTTTAGATCATATATTAGAAGAGATCTTATCGCTAAAACCAAGGATACTGTCATTGAGGAAATTGCCTTGTTCGTGAATCTAGAAAATTACAAAAACCTTCCAATATTCGAAAACTAAAACGCACGATTTGGTCTTACTTAACTTTGGATCTAGTAAACATTTTTGAGCTCTGTAAAGAGAACGATTGTAGTCAAAGACTCTAGGATTATTATGAGCTATTGATATCCAAAATCGGTTAATGGGGTATATTTTAGAAACTAGTCTAAACGTTGACTACGTTTCTTTAACTTCATTTGGCGATTTTTAAGAAAAATATTTATCATTTCTATTTTTTTATCCTTCACCGAAGGGTGGACGGTTAATTCAATTTTTATTCCGATATTGCGAGGTGTTGCAAACGAAATGAAAAATTTACTTAAAGTACAGGGTTTCCGCCGGGAAGTTATACTACTTTGTTTTGCCGACATTTTGGTAAACATTAGTCTTGCCAGTTCATATTTGGCAGTCTTGGAGTAGAGACGTGGCAATACTTGAAGTAGAGACGTGGCAAATTTATTATGAAAAAATAATCGATAAATCGTTATACATGGACAAATATTCGATAAATTGTTAAACGTTTTATCAAAATCAATCATCGATTGAATTTTTGGGAGAAACGTCGTGCCAACAAAACGCACTATTTATCGTATAGTGAATGATTTCGAAGAAAGAGGGTCTGTAGCTGAGAGGCCCAAGCATGGACCACAACGTACTGCAAGATCGGGTAAAAACATTACTGCTGCTCAAGAAAGTGTGCAAAACAATCCATCAACCTCAATTCGACGCCGTGCTGAATGTAATGAAAAATGTGCTCAAAAGGCTCGTGAAGCTAACACAGGCGGACATTTATCTGATATTGTATTCCATACATAAATGCCGAAATTAAATAAAACATTTATTAATATAAGATCCATACTCTTTCATTGAATCAAAAATTATAAACAAACAAAGTATACCTTCCCGGCGGACGAGAGCCAAGAGGCCCGACCACTTTTTGAAGCATTTGGGGCCGTATGTCAGCAATAACGCACCTAATACTCATATATATCTTCCAAAGTGACAATCGTGTCGGGCTTATTTCTTGTGAAAATCAAAATCAGTTGGATCTCATTTTGGGCCCATTCACCACGATTTGCATACTTTGTTCCGGAATAAGTCTATTTATTATGAAACGGCAAACCAAACTGAACATAAAGCAAGTGACAGCTGTCAAAAATACCAACTCCGAAAACAGTGTGGCCAGATTGAAAACCACAAGTCTACAAAATCACTCTTCATCGTCGAAAAATTCTAAGACGATCTCGTCATGTACGTCCGTCTGTCTGTCCGTCCGTTCGTGTGCCCGTCCGTTCGTGTGTCAGTCCGTCCATATGTCAGTTAAGGGACGATAGCGGTCAAACGAATCAACCTAGGATGAAATTTTGCATAGTCATGAGCTATTTGGGATTTCAAATGGGTAAAATCGACCCAGGGGTAAAACAGTTTCCCTTTGAGGGACTAAAGTTACCTCGATAAAAAGGACACAGCATTTGCTTAACAAATCATAATTTTTTCTGGACGGATAATGGTTTAAATGGGTATTGTTAGTTGGGACGCACTGAATACATCAAGAAAGGGCAAATTTACTGGACTTTTTGGATACCCAAAATAAAGCAAATGTTTCATCCAATATAAATATTGAGTACTTTTGAGGAAAGGATCCAAAGTATAGGCGCCTTTGCAGCGCAGGGGTGATGCACGGTAATTCAGAATATAATTTTACTAGCAAAAAGTCCAATTTTTTGCCATCACCGATTTCTAAAATTTTAATAGCGAAAGTATTAAACCTAAGGCAGCCAAAAAAAACTAGATAAAACTATGTGTAATTGTGGGTTGGTCAACCTAGAGGTACAGGGTGTAGCGCGGTAATTTGCTAATTTGGGAATGAAATAAAAAAATCATGAACCTTAGAAACATTTATTTTATATTTTAATTACATTGAACAGTAAGGGAATTTTTAAATTACATGGTTTAAAATATAAGTAGTGTAGCTGGCAAATTTCGACCTTTCCTTTCCAAACATTGCTGCATACGTTTTCTGAAGAGATCTCTGGTGCAGTTCTCTGGGGTTCGTTTAACTCCAGTTCCACATATTTTGTTTCTTTACACACCTACTGAGGTAAAAATCTGCCTCATCAGAAAATAACACAACTGCGTCACGGGGTATAGTTGCAAGAATGTCTTCACAAGAGGTCCGCCGTGTCAAATAGTTCCGTTCTGACAATTGTTGAACCACGCACATTTTATAGGGTGAAAATTCAGTTCATCGTAAGGAATCCGATGGATAGAAATGCCAAGAGCAAGTGATTGCTTCCGAGCAGAGAGTCTCGGAGAGATTGCAGTACTGCTGCTCTAACTCTCTCGATGTTTTGTGTTTTTTGCAATCCTTATCTCAGGTCCCCTTCGTACACATGAAACATTCCATGCTGTTGTCAATGAAGTAACCCAATTTACAATTGATTTCCGACCAGGAACACGTCCGCGAGGGGGAACACCGAATCGTAAACGAAAAGCATTCTGCACTGCAAAGATCGAGTGCGCATTTGAAAAATACGCTTCAACACACAATGACCGCTCCTCACGTGTCCAATGTCTGATGACAACTGAAAGGCAGACGAATGCAAATCTCCCGTCTGCCACTGTAAGCCACGCATAATCTTCACTCTCTTCGACCAACAGTGCCGCCACAGCCTGCAGTGCAAAAAAGCAAAATACCGCGCTCCACTCTGTATTTTTCAAAAGCGTTTTTTCAGAGATTACGCGTGATTTGAATTAAACTTTTTTTCTTTTCCGTTTTGTTTGCCATTTCAGCATGGAAAGCCTTATACCGCGAAAACCTTAGTGTGTGTCATTAACACCATACCGGTCGAAATGCTCGAATGAGTCATCCAAATTGGACCCTCTGAATAGGGAATGGGGAAAAATTGGACGACTCTTTCAAAATTGGACCTGCATTGGAAATTGCATTTAAAAAATTAAATGACATTAAATGTCCTGTCGAATGAACAATAAAGATTCCACACTTGATTTAACGTTTTGTAATTTTTATTTTGAAAAAAAATGTATCTCTGGATTGATCACCGGATATAATTAAAAAAATAAATGTTTTCTCTTAATGTCAATAAAAACAAAATGAAGATTAAAAACGATCCAAAAGTTTCCATGAAGTTTAAAAATGTAATAACTTTTTCGTGTATATATTTTTTTCAGATTATATAAACAACACTTGGAGAATAAATAATGGAGATTCACACCTGAACAAAGAACCAGAATAATAAAATTTTATTGTTTAAATCAGCGATCAATTATTTGAACGCAAACGCATGAGTGATGAAGCTCATTTTCATTTGAATGGCTTTGTTAATAAGCAGAACTGTAGGTTCTGGGGTTCTGAAAATCCAAGAGCCATTCTTCAACGCCAATAGCACCCCATTAGATGTACAGTATGGTGTGGGATCACATCTGCAAATATCATTGGGCCTTACTACTGCGAGAATGAAGATGGAAGTGCTCTAACCATTAATGGTGAGCGGTATCGGTTTCTGATAGAAAAAAAATTTGTCCTGTTCTTGAAAACAGAACTGAGATGTGGTTTAAACAGAACGGAGCCACTGTACACACTGCCCGAGACACAATGGCACTTTTAAGTCAAATTTTTGGAGAGCGAATAATTACCAGAAATTCCGAGTTATTTGGCCAGCGCGATCGCCAGATTTGTCAGCACCCGACTATTTTCTTTGGGGTTATTTGAAGGAGCGAGTACGAGGGCGACCGCAAAACTAACTGGCCTGGCACATGTTCTGTTTTGCTAGCAACTTTTTTTTGTTTTTTAAAAGCAATCTTTTATAAGCCACATGTCAAAATTTCCGCAATATTTAATGATTATTTTCTTTGTTACGGGTGATTGAAGTAAACAAGTTTTGAAAAATGGAAAATAAAGAGTTTCGTGCGGTAAGTAAACACTTTTATATGAAAGGTTATACGCCACAATTAATTAAAAATGAATTGGATTCTGTTCATGGTGATAATGCACCATCATACTCCACCGTGAAATCCTGGGTTCAACAATTTAAAATGGGTCGTTCAAGTACGGAAGATGAACAACGCTCTGGAAGACCGAAAACTGCTACTACTATTGAAAACATTAGAAAAATATTTAATGAAGTGACTAAAGATAGACGAATAAAGCTCAGAGAACTTGCTGGTATTGTTAAAATACACGAAAAACAAGTTTGGAGTATTTTACATGATGAACTCCACCTGAAAAAGCTATCCGTAAGATGGGTGCCGCGTTTGTTGACTTTGCCCCAAAAAATCGTCCGTTGGACCAATTCCGAGGAGCTTTTAGCGATTTATCAGCGTAATCCAATAGAGTTCTTGCGCCGATTCACAAATGTTGATGAAACATGGATCCATCACTACATCTCAATCCCAGAATGCAAAGAACAGTCAAAACAATGGATAGAAGCTGGTTAAAGTGGTCCCAAGAAGGCGAAAACTGTTAAGTCAGCAGGAAAAGTAATGGCCACAGTATTTTGGGATGCAAGGGGTATAATATTTATTGATTATCTTGAGAAAGGAAAAACTATAAATAGTGAATATTATTGTGCATTATTGGATCGGTTGAGTGAAGAAATCAAGATAAAACGACCGCATTTAGAAAAAAAGTTCTTTTTCATCAAGATAATGCTCCTTCACACACTGCATTTTTAACTCAACAAAAACTGGCCGAATTACGATTTGAAATTGCTCCGCATCCACCATATAGTCCAGATTTAGCTCCTGCTGATTATTTCTTGTTTCCAAATTTAAAAAAAATTCTCGGTGGCAAAAAATGTTCGTCCAATAGCGAGGTTATTGCTGAAAATGATGCATATTTTGAAGGTCTTGAAAAATCTTATTTTTCGGATGGAATTAAAAAACTTTAAAAACTTTTGATGAAGTGTATTGAGTTGGAAGGAGATTATGTTGAAAAATAAATAATAATAATTGCAAAAAAAACGGTTCTTTTTATGTTAGGCCAGCGGTCGCCCTCGTATTTGGCCAGCGCGATCGCCAGATTTGTCAGCACCCGACTATTTTCTTTGGGATTATTTGAAGGAGCGAGTATATGTGAACAAGCCCAAGACAATCCTTCAACTCAAGGCCAACATTGTTGCAGAAATTCGAACGCTACAGCCACAAATTTTGAAAGATGCTATGGAAAATGCTCTAAAACGAGCCCATCATTGCGAAGCAAAACTTTGACCTTGAGTTCCACAATAAATACTGAACCGATTTTTATTGAAACTGAAGAAAAGCATAATTAAAATATTTGTCCAATAGGACAAAACCAATAAAATATCTCAATTGGTTCAAAAATTACACTGTGCGCAGCCGGAAATATCGTATCGCAGAATGGCCATAGATTGGAATCCTTAAGGACAGAAGCGTGTTCATAGACCATTCCATACACGGAGAAGACAGCTCGACTGTGTAAAAGAATCTACTAAACGAAGATGAAGCCTAAACCTAAGCGAGTGGCGAATGACACAGATGATGAATGGAAAAACTTCATTGTGACCTTATGTTCCTTAAAGGAATTCAAAAGGACTAAATATAGAGATTTGCCAATTTAGCAAAATTTTTACTTGCTTTTAAAGTATTTTATAGCATATCCATTTCATTGGCATATCTTTGCCATTCTATGTGTTGTTCGTCATGTTATTGATGTCATTAGTTTTCCTTATCGCCGTAGTTTGTTTTGTAGCCATTTGATATTCTGTATTTCCTGTATGTATGCCCAGCAAGACATCCATATCATGATGAATACACCAATTTATCCCTACTTATGGGTATCTGTAAAACTTTTACACCAAAGAGATGCCGAAGAAAAAAAGTTATAATGTCATGTATCACCTGCGACAAGTTTCTTGGAAAACAAATTGATATGTTGTGCAATTTGTCTAAGTATGTCTAAGTAGATCTGAATGTGTGTATGTTAAGAACTAAATATGTGTATGAGTGTGTGTGTGTGTGCGTATGTAATCCGTAGTTTTACATGTTTACTTTTTCAAGAAAAACTTTAACCTACCGATGTAAAGTAAAACCACACCCAAAAACTAGTGGATTATCATGTTTGGCCGGGCTGAGCCTTATAAGAGTATACCCTCTATCGCCGCGTATTCAGTTTCTTAGTAGTATGACATAGCGCCTTTTCATCTCGACGGATAAGGAAGCAAGCAAAACAGCAGTACTGGGGATCAGAAACACTGCACGTGATCTTTGAGAAGACAACTGGATCTTAGAGTGACGGTTTAGTGCGTATTTTAAAGTTGTGGCAACAGGGGCCTATTTTTCTTTGCTGCTGGAACAAGACATTTTGGTTGATAGACGGTGCCACAGACAGTGGCCGTGTTCGATTGGCAACTCGCTTAGCAGGTCGCTAACGAGTTAACATCGCACTATTGTACAATAACATTAAAATAATTTTGTTTACAGAAAACTAAACACTTTGCGTTAAAACCAGTTTGTTCAAATATGAGACTATGAGATACCCTACACCACTCTGCTATTCAGAGGATTAAGCATATTTCTCTGGCGATTGATTAAGGTCGTACTTAATATGTTAGAGCTTAATATTTATCGTACATTACGAGGGCGGTTCGGAAAGTTCTTAGCCTATCAATGAAAAGAGAATAGTTAGTTTTTCAAAAATATTTTTATTTTTCAATATAATCTCCTGAAACTTCAAAACACTTAGTCCAACGCTTATCTAGCAATTCTATACCTTGATTAAAATAGTTTTCCTCAAAGTCTTCAAAATAGTGGTTTACAACTGTAATTGCATCTTCATTTGAGGTAAAACGCTTGCCAGCAAGGATTTTTTTTAGATTTGGGAACAGGTAAAAGTCACTGGGAGCTAAATCAGGCGAATAAGGTGGGTGGTCAAGCAACTCGTACTTTAATACGTTGATTTTAGCCATTGTTAAAACACTCTTGTGCGCTGGTGCGTTGTCTGGATGAAAAATTATTTTTTTGTGTTGTAAGCCAGGACGTTTTTCTCGAATTTGTACAATTAATTGATCTAACCGGTTGCAATAGTACTCTGAATTTATTGTTTTACCCTTTTGCAGATAGTCAATCAATAAAATACCTTTGAAGTCCCAAAAAACCGTTGCCATAACCTTACCAGCCGATTGAATTGTTTTTGCTTTCTTTGGGGCACTTCCTCCAGCTTCAGTCCATTGTTTGGATTGTTCTTTTGTCTCTGGAGTATAGTGGTGGATCCATGTCTCATCAACAGTTATGACACGACGCTTAAAATCCATTTAATTTCGCTGTAAACGAACCAAACAAGCTTGAGAAATGTTCATTCTTATGCGTTTTTGGTCGACTGTTAACAAGTCCGGCACCCATCTTGCAGAAAGCTTTTTCATCTGTAGTTCTTCATGCAAAATTAAGAGGACTCGATCATTTGAGATGCCCATGATATTAGATATTTCACGCCATATCATGCACTTTGGCTACAATTTCTGTTGTTGCTTTTTTTGTACGTCCACTACGTGGTTCATCTTCAATGCTTGTACGACCACGTTCAAATTCTGCAACCCAATTTTTTACTGTTGCATATGAAGGAGCACTTTCACCTAACACATTCACCATATCATTGTGAATTTCTTGTCCCGATAAACCTTTTTTATGTAAATATTTAATGACACCACGCATTTTTAATTTTTCCATTGTAAAAAAATCGCGGATGCGTCTTTTGTGAACACCTGTTTCTGTATGAAGGAGTTGCCAGATCGAAACAAAATTTAACAGGTGTTCATAGCAGAGATGGAAGTTTCCAAAACACTTAACTTTTTTCTGTTTATACCGCGCTTTTTGTGCTAAGAAGTTTCCGAGCCGCCCTCGTATGAGCAACTTTTTGAAATCTCTGCTTTAATTTGCAAATCTAATTAAGTTGAGAGCACAAATGGAATGATTTTTTGTTTCAAATTTGAATAGTGGGTCATACAATTTTGGTTTTTAAGTGTCAAAAGAAGTTTGAAGATATGTTTTAAAATACCGAAATAGGGTTAATCCCTGTTCAATGTGTAATAGCAACAGACCGAAATAAAACAAACGAGATAAACATACCTAAGCAAGTTAGAATTTTAAGCTTTAATATTTTCGGCTAAGATCTAACAATATTTATTGCCCAACTTTGAACAATGAGGGAAGTTTCTATATTTTGGAAAATATGTATTTATTAAAAGTTTGTTTCTTTATTTTTTCCCCAAGAAGAAATTAAAACAGAGTACACACTTTTTTTTGTTTGCATTGGTTTTTTGTTGGGTGTATATTTTCGTCTTATGCAAAGATTCTGTAGTGAGTAGAACCGATAAATTGTTATAGGGATTTTATTCTGATCTAGGGATTATCAATGATTACAACAACGAATAAACGGCGTTTGTTCTTTGAGTTTTTTGGTTTGTTGTGATCATTTGTTGTTATTATTTTTGAAAGAGTGAATTAGTCCACAAGGTAATAAGATCAGGTTTGTTGCTGTTAGTCAAAGTTATCACCAAGAACTTATACGAGGGCAGTTCGGAAACTTCTTAGCCTAGCACAAGAAGCGCGAACATGTGTTCTGCTATGAACACATGTTAAATTTTATTTCGATCTGGCAACTCCTTCATATAGAAACAGGTGTTCACTAAAGACGCATCCGCGATTTTTTTACAATGGAAAAATTAGAAATGCGTGGTGTCATTAAATATTTACATAAAAAAGGTATATCGGGACAAGAAATTCATAATGATATGGTGAATGTGTTAGGTGAAAGTGCTCCTTCATATGCAACAGTAAAAAATTGGGTTGCTGAATTTAAACGTGGTCGTACAAGCATTGAAGGTGAACCACGTAGTGGACGTCCAAAAACAGCAACAACAACAGAAATTGTAGCCAAAGTGCATGATATGGTATTAAATATGGACGAATAAAAGTGCGTGAAATAGCTAATATCATAGACATCTCAAATGATCGAGTCCATTTAATTTTGCATGAAGAACTACAGATGAAAAAGCTTTCTGCAAGAAGGGTGCCGGACTTGTTAACAGTCGACCAAAAACGCATAAGAATGAACATTTCTCAAGCTTGTTTGGATCGTTTTCGGCGAAATAAAATGGATTTTAAGCGTCGTTTCATAACTGTTGATGAGACATGGATCCTCCACTATACTCCAGAGACAAAAGAACAATCCAAACAATGGACTGAAACTGGAGGAAGAGCCCCAAAGAAGGCAAAAACAATTCAATCGGCTGGTAAGGTTATGGCAACGGTTTTTGGGACTTCAAAGGTATTTTATTGATTGACTATCTGCAAAAGGGTAAAACATAAATTCAGAATACTATTGCAACCTTTTAGATCAATTAAATGTACAAATTCGAGAAAAACGTCCTGGCTTACAACACAAAAAAATAATTTTTCATCAAGACAACGCACCAGCGCACAAGAGTGTTTTAACAATGGCTAAAATCAACGAATTAAAGTACGAGTTGCTTGACTACCCACCTTATTCTTCTGATTTAGCTCCCAGTGACTTGTACCTGTTCTCAAATCTAAAAAAAATCCTTGCTGGCAAGCGTTTTACATCAAATGAAGATGCAATTACAGTTGTAAACCACCTTGAGGGAAAACTATTTGAAACAAGGGATAGAATTGCTAGATAAGCGTTGGACTAAGTGTATTGAAGTTTCAGGAGATTATATTAAAAAATTAAAATATTTTTGAAAAACTACCTATTCTCTTTGATTGATAGGCTAAGAACTCTCCGAACCGCCCTCGTATGTTGTGATCACTAATTAATGATATCAAAGTCACATGTACTTCATAGTTGGTTTATTGGTCATAACCACCGGTTGGTATTATAGGCTGTTAATACCGTGATATTATCGTAGCAACCATCATATGAAATCTTAAACCATATTGCCATCAATACCATTAAAATGTTAAACATTGGAAACGACAGTCTGTCTATCCCATCAAGTTTTTGTAGTTTGGGCAGCTGATTTTTCTTTGTGTGTAGATATGCTTGCCATACTACACCAAGTGACGTACAGTGGTCGCACTTCTATGGAGACAGCGACCAAAAATACTTCCAGCAGACTTCAAAATAAATATATTGTTGTTACAACAACAACAACATCCAGCAGAAATTGTATCGCCAAACATTTGTCGCGGCTTTATTAAGGTGTAAAATAATTGAAAACAAGAAAAAACGGCGTTAAGTTCGGCTGGTCTAAATCTTATATCTCCACCATGTTTTAAATGCCTGATACTATTCAGTCTTCCGCCTAATACTTTCGAAATGTAATCAAATCTTATTTAATCCACGAAATATTTTATGAGTAGTAGTCGGAAATTGAAACAAAAAAGCGTGTTCTGATTTTATATAGTTGTACAAAATTAACAGTTCAAACTCATTTTGACTATGTATTTATAAATAATAAAAATAGAACAATGGATCTCAAAGTTATTCCAGCTAATCGAAAACAGATTTTAATAAAAAAAATGATTAGTTCTTGGGAGGTAATTTTCACAGCCCCGTTAAAAAAGGGTACGAGCTTAGAAGCAAACGATTGCACAAATCCGTGTTTGTTGATACTCGTGAAGTTTCACGCGTATGCTGGAATCGGTACTCTTATCGAAAACAGATTTTAATAAAAAACGATTTGTTCTTGGGTGGTAGTTTTCGCTGTCCCGTTACAAAAGGGGCCGAGCTTAGAAGCAAACGATTGAACAAATCCGTGTTTGTTAAAAATCGTGAAGTTTCATGAGTATGCTGGAGTCGGAACATTGTTATATCGTTATTGCTGGACTTTGAAGCTTCCTCAGAGGTCCCCAGTCGATACCAGTGCATTTCCTATAACGCCAGGAGCGTGAATTTAAATCTTGTGGGGTGGGTCTGTGGGTAACAACACTAAGGTGGGCACTTGTCGTCAGATTATAATCTAAATACTTTGATAATTAAAAAAAAACATTGGACGAATCTGGGGGGAATCCAACTAAAACTTTAGCTGAAGTTGAAATACGTGGGCGAAATAAAACTAAAAATGGTACTCGGAAAATATTCATTTTATACAAAGAACACAACAGATTAATAACAGTCAAATTGCCCCGAAATTATGATAATACAGGGTGGATAATATAAGGATTTTTGGATTGTAGGCTGTGGCGACACTGTTGGTCGAAGAGAGTGGAGAGTATGCATGGCTTTTAGTGGCTGACGGGTGATTTGTATTCGACTGCCCTTCAGTTGCCATCATGCACTGGACACGTGAGGAGATGTCATTTTGTATTAAAGCGTATTTTTCTAATGCGCACTCGATCATTGCAGTGCAGCGTGCTTTTTGTTTACGATTCGCTGTACCCCACGCGGACGTGTTTCTGGACGGCAATTAATTGTAAATTAGATAATACAGGGTGGTATGATAATACAGGGTGGATAATATAGGGATTTTTGGATTGTAGGCTGTGGCGACACTGTTGGTCGAAGAGAGTGGAGAGTTATGCATGGCTTTTAGTGGCTGACGGGTGATTTGTATTCGTCTGCCCTTCAGTTGCCATCATGAACTGGACACGTGAGGAGAGGTCATTTTGTATTAAAGCGTATTTTTCAAATGCGCACTCGATCGTTGCAGTGCAGCGTGCTTTTCGTTTACGATTCGCTGTCCCCCACGCACTCGATCGTTGCAGTGCAGCGTGCTTTTCGTTTACGATTCGATGTTGCCCCACACGGACGTGTTCCTGGACGGCAATTAATTGTAAATTAGATAACTTCATTGAGAACAGCAGGGAATGTGCCATGTGTACGAAGAGTACCTGAGAGAACGATTACAACACCACAAAACATCGAGAGAGTTAGAGCTGCAGTACTGCAATGTTCGAAACGCTCTGCTCGGAAGCAATCACTTGCTCTTTGCACTTTTAGAACGTTCTCTCCAACAGATTCTTCATGATGAACTGAATTTTCACGCGTATAAAATGTACGTAGTCCAACAATTGTCAGCACGGGACTATTTGACACGGCGGACCTCTTGTGAAGACATTCTTCCCACTATCTTATCTGATGAGGTACATTTTCAGCTCAGTGGATGACTTTGGTGACACCAGATTTTTCTGATGAGGTACATTTTTACCCCAGTAAGTGACTTAGGTAACACCAGACTTAGCCCCATGCGATTTTTTTCCTTTGGGGTTACCTGAAGTCGCAGGTGTATATAAACCGTCCCAACACCTTGGAAGACCTAACTAACAATATCGAGGCTTAAATTGTCCGAATACCAGTCGACATGCTTGTTAGAGTTCATGAAAACTTCAGAAAACGTATGCAGCAGTGTGTGGATAGCGAAAGTCGACATTTACCAGATACACTATTCAAAACCATGTAATTTAAAAATTCCCTTACAGTTCAATATAATTAAAATATAAAATAAATTTTTCTAAGTTTCACAATTTCAAATAAGCAAAATACTGCGCTCCACCCTGTACCTTCATTTTGATTTATTACAATACAGAATTGATTTGTATTTTTTTATATTTTTAAGTAGCACTTATCTCCTAAATAGCACATACTTCAAACAACCAATTAGTTACATGTTCTATTTGTTGATGATATTCTTAAATGTGACGTTTGGAGTGAATCAAAAACAGGGTTATCCATCTAGAGGTATGTTTTCAGAACAAAAATATATATAAAAATTCAAATCAAATATGGAATCTTTATTGGTAATTTGAAAGGACATTTTATGGCATTTATTTTTTGAAAAATAATTACCTTCAAATGTTGGCAACTGTATTATGGAAATGAGCGTTGGGTGAGTAACGGGAAGATCCGCTGTTTTCGACCAAAATCGTGTTCAGTGATGAGGCCCATTTCTGGCTCAACGGCAAAGTCAATAATCAAAATTGCCGCATTTGGACTGAAGAGAAACAAGAAGAGGTTCAAGAGGTGCCATTATACCCAGAGAAAACCACGGTTTGGTGCGGTTTATAAGCTGGAGAAATCATCGGTGCATATTTGTTCAAAAATGATGATGGCCGGAATGTAACCTTGAATGGTGCACGCTATCGCGCCATGATATCGATCTGTATGCTACCTGAAGTTGAAGCCCGTAATCTTGACAAGCACTCAAACAATGTATCTATTGAGAGGCCTTTTAGAAAAGCAGCTAATTTCACGTTTTGGACACGTTTGGTGAGTTGGCCGCCTAGATCGAGTGATATCACACCTTTAGACATTTTTCTTTGGGGTTGCGTAAAGTCCAAAGTCTATGCTGACAAACCAGCTACGATTCAGGTTTTGGAAGCCAACATTGCGCGTGTCATTGAAGCCATACCGGTCGAAATGCTCGAACGAGTCATCCAAAATTGGACCCTCAGAATGGAAACCCTGAGGCGTAGCTGCGGCCAACATTTGAAGGAAATTATATTCAAAAAATAAATGCCATAAAATGTCGTTTCAAATTACCAAAAAAAAGATTCCACAGTTGATTTTAATTTTTATATTTTTTTTGAACAGTAAGGGAAATACATGTTCTATTTGTTGATGCTATTCTTAAATGTGATGTTTGGAGTAAATCAAAAACAACTATTTGGTTTTTTCGGTCTATTTGGTCAACTTATGCACGGAGGAAAAAAACGGCCTCTGTAACATATTGTCCCAAACATATTTTGCAGGCAACATATATATGCTTGGAGCAGCTCCCAAACATATTATGTTTGGGCTAGCAGCAATTTTCCCAAACATACATATGATTGTATGCAAACATATATATGAGTGTGTGCAAACATATATATGATTGTGTGCAAACATATATATGATTGTGTACAAACATATATATGATTGTGTGCAAACATATATATGATTGTGTGCAAACGTATATATGATTGTGTACAAACATATATATGATGGTGTACAAACATATATATGATTGTGTGCAAACATATATATGATTGTGTGCAAACAAAACTCTTTTTCATTCAATCATGAAATTATAACGGTTCACAGCAACAAGTAGCCTCATGTACATCGCCACTCTCTACGTCAAATAAAAAAATACAATAACAACAAACTTTTTGATTTATAGGCAGCAACTTCTGCAAGAAGAAACATCAACCCAAATGAATTCCAGCCATGAGAATATATCGCATACATTCTACTAAAGTCACACAACTCGAAATTATTAATTTTCGAGATTACTTGTTAAAGCGGTTCAACATACACATATCTATCAGCTCAAAAGAGATCAATTTATAGTCATATTCTGTTACCAATTTCTTCTAAATAAATCACACTTTTTTCTGAAAAGTAGTTTACGAGCTGCAGAATAGTTTTTTGAGTTTTCTGAAAATTGCAAAATTTTGAATAGTATATTGCACTCTTTACTACTGTACCTGGAGTCATTCCAGATGATAAAAAATGTTTGTGCGTGAGTGTGTTTGTTCAAAGAACAAGACAAGCGCACATAGTATGTACATATGTATGTTGACAAAATAATTTGTGTGGGGCAATAAACGGCGTCAGTATCACAGAACGTTTTGTTAATAAAATGATTTGATATATTTAATTTATATTTAATTAATAATCTTCTTCTTTTATTTTGAATTTGTTGTACGTTGTAAAACAACAACAGATTTCTTTCACCGTTCACCAAATACATATTCAATAAAAAAAAACGACCTTAAGCTTAGCCAGACGAGTAAACAGCATCAAATAATAATACCCTTTGGTGTCGGTCCCATTCCTCCTCCTCATACACACGGTTACCATATATTACCCTTCTTTGCACAAAACGATGAGTCATACAATAACGCTCTCTGAGAGTAATACTCTCTAAAACTCTAAAAAAATATGTTCTAACATATTTTTTTGACAAAAATATGTTAGGACACAATCATATCTTTTTTTGATTTGTTAGAATTGTGCCCCTAACATATTATGATTGTGGGCAAACATAATATGTTAACACACAAACATATATATGATTGTGCCGTCCCCAAACATATATATGATTGCATGCAAACATATTTTTAACATATTTTTTTCTCCGTGTGATGATGAAAATAAACGAATTTATTTCATTTTCCACTCTTCGTATCGTTGGCTTGTTTTCAACTTCTTAAGGAGTGGTGTTTTATTTAAAATCAATTATTTTCACAGCCGTCTACTCATTTCTCTTATTCAACTGGACTTCACGACATAAATGTTAAATAATAATCACAGAATGAATTAAAACTTATGTCAAAGAACTTTAATTAAAGAATAGCTATAATAACTAATGCTTTGAAAAGATTATTGTAATAGCAGGTAGTGCTGATTTTTCTAGTTTCTAGTTTCAGGACATTAATAATTTTATTTTTCCTCTATGTTAGCGACCACTGTGGCTTGGTTGAGGATATGAACAGGATCTGTTGATCACTAAGCTATATTGCGTTCACCGGTAGATTCAACTTAAAAGCTCAAATCTTTTCTTTGCCGTATCATCAATAGATTGCAACTGATTATGGTTACAATTTTATTCGAGAGCATTTGCGGTATATTTTTTCGCTTCTATGAATATTTTATTTTGCCTAAATTATAAACTTGTACGTCATTTCCCTGCCGTAGCAAAAAAAAAACAACAATATTTACTAGCCCAATATCGATGGAAATTCCGTTGTGACCTTTTGGCAAATTGTTTCAATGCTCTAGTATTTGTAACAGACAGACAGACTTTGAACTATTTCCAGTGATTTCCAATTTACCAAAAAAATACCGATGGGCATTTCTCAAAATGTAGAAGTACTCATAGTGTAGATATTTGGTTATGTACGAGTATGTGTGTAACGAATAGCTGTGTGTGAGTGTGTTTAGAATTTTAAAGGTATGTATTGTTTGAATACCATATCCTACCGACAATGGCAATAATTCAATATTTTAGATCAATTTGAGCTGTTGTTGTTCAGTTTGTTCACGGGCACTTCTACTTTAATAGTTGTGTTGTTGTTTGTGGTTTATTGAATTTTAATTCGATTTGCTCTAGTCGGTTTCTTGGACACAACACATAACAATTTAATTTCTTGCCATTATTTTTGTAGTAATAAAATCAATGTTTCTTTTGTTTTCGGTTTAGTATCACATACACGCACAGACTCACAGAAACACACACACACAGATTTGATTAATTTCATTTATTGGCCCTTTTTTATTCATCATCGTCTGCTTTACGCTGCTTTTTTTTATTAAAGGTGTTGTGAAAATATGTATGTCTTTTAGTGTGTGATATACGTCAGTATATGTGTGTGTATATTGCTTTGTGTCTGGCTATATATAGGTAAAAGGTGTATGTATGTACTACATACATAAATATATTCCCATAGGTGTAGATGTATGTTTGACTGCGGGTGTGTGTGTGTAAATATCCGTTCATTAACCGTTCACAGCACTGTTGGTGGTTGTGGCAGTGGTACCTTTATTTTTATTTTCAATTTATTTTTCTTCACCGGAAACGTCAGTTTAGCGTGCAGCTTCAAGTAACACTGAACGGAAAAGCAACAGTTATATTTCATGCCGAGCACATTTTGACTTCACGCTACCCCAGCACTAGCTGTGCTCCAGATATGTCTACGTATGTGTGCGATTATCCTGTGAGTTTGGTATCTTACTCTCCTTTTCTACACACACATATACTCTTAGGATTTCTCTTTATGTTGCCACAAAGTAAGAGAGGAAAACTCAGTTTAGTTCGTTAAAGTGAAAGTTGTCCTTAGTCGGTCGGCCGTTCGTTTGTCAAGTACTAAAAACTGGTCAATACCATCTCCAACACCACCATGCAAACAGAAATTTCTGTTTATTTTATGAGTAAATTTCACCTTGAAAAAAATTGGGTTAATGTAACATGTTGATTTTAGTACTCACACACACACACACATATTAGCTCGCAGCCACATGGACCCTCAAACTCCCACTCATTGGCAGTAATAGAGACACATACATGTGCAAGTACGAACGTAGCCAAACTCTTGACAAAGCTACTATAAATCAGCTGAAAAGCAACAGTTTGTTTATGAGTTCTTGCCAGCCAGCCAGCCGGCAACTGGTTCATCATCGACATCGGCAACAACATCTAGATAGAAGAGAATGAATAGCCTGTCTGACTAGTAGCAGTACAAGCAAGCAAATAATTTGTATTTATCCTTGATAATGGCATTGAAAATTGGGCCCACTACCATAACCCATCCATGTACCCACTTTCATAAACAGACATTTACGTTGTACTCGTATGTATCCAGTAACTATGATAGATTTTTGATTTATTTTCAAATTTTTGTGCAAACAAATGTTCAATAAAAAGCACACACAGGGGAAAAATAAGTTGGAAGTCGGTTGGAACTACAAAAATTCCGTTGCAAATGAAGACTTTCGGTTGCAATAACTCAATGTTTATAATCGTAATGGATATTCGGGTGGGTATACCGCAAGATGATCGGTCATGTGAATGAAACGTGTAAAAGGTATTTAGTTTCGGAAACAATTTATTGTTGCCACCAATTACACTAGTTAACAAATTATGATTTTTTTCTAAATATTTTTTTCCTGTAGACTTTGGCCTCCTAAACATGAAAATGTATTTTAAAAAATGTTCCTCTGATTAGTTTTGAAGATAGAAATTTGCAGCTTTTTGGACCATAACTCCAATCAACGACCGATTTGATCAGGGTTGGTCTCAAATCAAAGGAAATTAACTTACATTTAAAATAAGAATTTAAAATAAAAAAAAAATTAGCACAAAGTTTGGTCTTTCTCAAGCAAAATTAGGCAACAAATGGTAAAGTGGCACGTCCTGGTAAATTTTTTCATTTTCAGCATTATACTTATAGTTACCTCTTTGCTAAGCTTAGGTTTACCATACAGCAAGGATGCCTACGGCCGATTCTTTTTTGTACGAGGGCGACCGCAAAAGTAACTGGCCTAACATAAAAAGAACCGTTTTTTTGGAATTATTATTATTTATTTTTCAACATAATCTCCTTCCAACTCAACTCCTTCCAAGTTTTTTAATTCCATCCGAAAAATAAGATTTTTCAAGACCTTCAAAATATGCCTCAGTTTCAGCAATAACCTCGCTATTGGACGAACATTTTTTGCCACCGAGAATTTTTTTTAAATTTGGAAACAAGAAATCATCAGAAGGAGCTAAATCTGGACTATATGGTGGATGCGGAGCAATTTCAAATCGTAATTCGGCCAGTTTTTGTTGAGTTAAAAATGCAGTGTGTGAAGGAGCATTATCTTGATGAAAAAGAACTTTTTTTTCTAAATGCGGTCGTTTTATCTTGATTTCTTCACTCAACCGATCCAATAATGCACAATAATATTCACTATTAATAGTTTTTCCTTTCTCAATACCCCTTTTATCCCAAAATTCTGTGGTCATTACTTTTCCTGCTGACTTAACAGTTTTCGCCTTCTTGGGACCACTTTTACCAGCTTCTATCCATTGTTTTGACTGTTCTTTGCATTCTGGGATGTTGTGATGGATCCATGTTTCATCAACAGTTATGAATCGGCGCAAGAACTCTATTGTATTACGCTGATAAATCGCTATAAGCTACTCGGAATTGGTCTAACGGACGATTTTTTGGGGCAAAGTCAACAAACGCGGCACCCATCTTGCGGATAGCTTTTTCATGTGGAGTTCATCATGTAAAATACTCCAAACTTGTTTTTCGTGTATTTTAACAATATCAGCAAGTTCTCCGAGCTTTATTCGTCTCTTTAGTCACTTCATTAAATATTTTTCTAATGTTTTCAATAGTAGTAGCAGTTTTCGGTCTTTCAGAGCGTTGTTCATTTTCCGTACTTGAACGACCCATTTAAAATTGTTGAACCCAGGATTTCACGGTGGAGTATGATGGTGCATTATCACCATGAACAGAATCCAATTCATCTTTGATTAATTGTGGCGTATAACCTTTCATATAAAAGTGTTTAATTACCGCACGAAACTCTTAATTTTCCATTTTTCAAAAATTATAAAACTTGTTTACTTCAATCACCTGTAACAAAGAAAATAATCATTAAATATTTCCGAAATTTTGACAGATGGCTTATAAAAGATTGCTTTTAAAAAACAAAATAAAAGTTGCTAGTAAAACAGAAAATGTGTCAGGCCAGTTAGTTTTGCGGTCGCCCTCGTAAAGCACTCCGCATAGAGTCATGTAAGGGGTGTTTTTTATTGGGGTATAGAACTTTAAGTTGGCATCACTTTTTTAACTGGCGGCCATTTTGTCAGCTGTCAAGTGATTAATATTTAGTTTGGTTTGCCATTTCATCATGAACAGGTTGACAAAAGAACAACGCTTGCAAATCGTGCAAATTTATTTCGAAAGTAATGGTTCAGTTCGCGAAGTTCACCGCAAGCTCCATCCATTTTATGGTCGACATAATCGTCCATCAGAGCAATTAATTCGGTTAACCATGGATCGGTTTACATGGACCATTGGATTATTTTCTTTGGGGATATGTGAAGTCGCTCGTCTACGCCAACAAACCAGAAACACGTTAGGGGACTTGGAAGCCAACATTCGTGGCGTTATTGCCAACATACGGCCCCATATGCTCGAAAAAGTGGTTGAAAATTGGACCTGTAGAATTGGATTTATTCGAGCCAGCCGCGGCGGCCACATGCCCGAAATCATATTTAAACATTAATGGCATAAAATTATCCTTCCAATAAAGCCAAATTGATGGACATTAAAACGATTTTCTTGTGTTTTATTTCAATTCGAAGTTCTATACCTCAATAAAAAACACCCTTTATAATCACGTACTTCTTCGCCCACTAAACATCGTGTAGCTCTACCATTTCTCATCCAATTTCAACAAACCTTGACTTGTGTTGCTGGAGAAAATCCCATCGTTATGCTCAATTTATTTATATATTTTTATAATATTGTTTATGTATATTTTTTTTAGTTTATAATCGTGATTTTTAAACAAAAAATCTATTTTTTAAATTTTAAATGCCTCTTGCGTCAAAACAATTAGATAAATTATTATAATATTATACTGATATATTATATAATATAAAGTTTAAAAAAGCTAATTTCCTTTTTATTTGAGACCGCACTTGATCAAATCGGTAATAGCGTTTGGGAGTTACGGTCCAAAAAATGAGACATCTCATAAAAAAAATCGTAAACAATTCCCAAAAATTCTATCTTGACAACTAATCAGAGGAAAATTTTTTAAAATTCATTATCGTGGATGCCAATATCTATAGGAAAAAATATTTAGAACTCTGGATCAAAATTGTGTGTTGGTTAATAATATTATATGTAATAGGATTTATGGAAAAAAAATTATTACTGGCCTGGATTAATCCAATGTTTTTCAGTAAAAATCTCCCTTCATTTTTTGTTCTTTTTCCTCAATATGACCTATTCAATTTTTTAGATTTCTTTAATGTGTTAACAGTTTTTGTCTTGTCAATTACCGAAAATTTCAGAGCACCAAATGATATTCGGTTGTACTGATAGAGTACTTGAGGGGCAAGAAACCCATTTTATTCGGTTGGTAACAAATTCAGTTGTGGCGACGAATCTGTTCTCTGTGTGCATATTTAGTTGAATAAGGTGAAGTCGAATTTTATTAAAATTTAAAATTTTTAAATTTTTTTAACAATTTTTAATAAAGTGCTGCGCCTTCTGGGCTACACCAGCTTAAGGAAGCGTAATGTTAATAGTTCTACAGTGCACACAGAGATAAAATCAGTTGGAAATCGGTCCGAACTACAAACATTTGGTTGGATAAAAATACTTTCAGTTGCAATCACCAATATTCCATTATATTGATGGTAACATGGTTTGACTTACCATAAGATTGGGGGGGCTACAATAATATTATGATTCTTACAGCCAATAAGTCGGTTATACCAGCCGAATAGAGTAAAACTATTGGTTGCCACAACTAGTGGTTATATAGCAACTCACCTATTATGAAGTAAATGTAAATGTTTGGCACCAATAACTGGTGGTGACAACAAATAAATTCTTGTAGTCACAGAACCCCGTTTAGTTCGCTGTTGCAACGTATTACACTATTCGGGCAGTAAATGATTTCTTCTAGAAATGAATGACTGATTATAGTAAATTCCCACAAGGACGACCCTAGTAGGTCCCAGTTATTTGTTATGGGAAATTTACTTTGTTTATTTTTTTGGCAACGCTATACCATTTGAAATAAGTTAATAATCCTTCGTCCTACTGAATTTTCGTCATGAAATCGTATGGAGCTCGTACAACAATTGCAGTGTGCTTTTCGTTCTTTTTTCCAAAAAGTGAAAAACATTTTGTCCAATTAATTTCAGTTGGTGCGTGTTCATTTTGAGTGACCTATTTTAAAGGCTATTAAAAATGATCGTTTTTAAAACTATTATCATTTTAGTATAGATCGTCTAAATTAAAATATTTCCAAAGTGGCGATTTAAATAGGGTGATCCATCAAGAAGTATTTTTTTAGAACAAAAAAATATAAAAATTTAAATCAAGTGTGGCATCTTTATTGGTAATTTGAAAGGACATTTTAGGCATTTATTTTTTGAAAATAATTTCCTTCAAATGTTGGCAACTGTATTATCGAAATGAGCGTTCGGCGAGAAACGGGAAGATACGCTGTTTTCGACCAAAATTTTGCTCAGTGATGAGGCCCATTTCTGGCTTAACGGCAAAGTCATTAAACAAAATTGCCGCATTTGGGCTGAAGAGCAACAAGAAGAGGTTCAAAAGGTGCTATTATATCCAGAGAAAACGATTTTGTGCTGGTGGAATCATCGGTGGATATTTTTTCAAAAATGATGATGGCCGGAACGTTACCGTGAATGGTGCTCGCTATCGCGCCATGAAATCGCTACATAAAATAGAAGCCCGTTATCTTGACAACACTTGGTTTCAACAGGACGGTGTCACTTGCCATACAGCTGCTCAAGCAATAGATCTATTGAGAGGTTTTATCGAAAAGCAGCTAATTTCACGTTTTGGACAGGTCAGTTGGCCGCCTTGATCGAGTGATATCACACCTTTAGACATTTTTTTTGGGGTTACGTAAAGTCCAAAGTCTATGCTGACAAACCAGCTAAGATTCAGGTTTTGGAAGCCAACATTAAGCGTGCCATTAAAGCCATACCGGTCGAAATGCTCGGGTCATCCAAAATTGGACCCTCAGAATGATAACCTTGAGGCGTAGTTGCGGCCAACATTTGAAAGAAATTATGTTCAAAAAATAAATGCCATAAAATGTCCTTTCCAATCACCAATAAAATTTACACACTTGATTAGAATTTTTATATTTTTTTTTGTTGTGAAAAAATACCTCTAGATGGATCACCCTACATATGAAGAGTGTTTTTTAGTCGTCTGGTTTTCAGTCTGGCTAAACTTTTTTCGGATTTGGTCTTATTGACTTATGCTCAGTTTGGTTTGACATTTCATAGTGAATATACTTACTCCGGAACAACGTTTGCTAATCGTGGTGAATGGGCCCAATACGAAATGGCAACCGATACTGATTTTTACAAAAAAAAAATGTTCATCTCACTTTTGTTAAATGGGTTCGTTATGAACCAAAATTTTCGCATTTGTAGTAATGAAAACCCACAAACCATTGTTGAGGCGCCGTTACATCCTCAAAAATTCACTGATTGGTGTGCTCTATGGACAGAGGGAATCATTGGTCTAAACTTCTTTTAAAATGAAGCCGGCCATAAAGTTACAGTCAATGGGGAACGATATAGAGCCGTGATAAATGACTTTTTCGTGCCTGAATTGGAGGACGTTTATGTGGACGACCTTTCGTTTCAACAACACGGCGCTATATGCCATACAGCCAGCGAAACAATCCATTAATTGAAGAGATTTTTGGTGAGCACATTATCTCGTGTCATGGGCCTGTGGCGTGACCTCCAGGATCGTGCGACTATTTCTTCTGGGGCTATGGGAAGTCGCTTGTCTACGCAGATAAGATTGACACGATTGACCCTTGGAAGAAAGTATTCGGTGCGTTATAGCTGACATACGGCCCCATATGCTGCAAAAAGTATTCGAAAATTGGACTTCTCAGCTGGTTATTTTTTTATTATATTCATATATTGTCAGATCTTCGAAAGAAAACCCGTTCTTCAGTGCGCCTAAACTGACAGTTTTTGTGGAAAACTCAATTGGACACCAAGTCAGTCCACAAACAATCAGAAAGGTTCTCCACAGAGCAGATTTGAATGGTAGACGAGCTAGGAAGATGCCATTGATAACGGACAAAAACAAGAAATTGAGGTTAGATTTCGCAAAGGCCCACAATGACAAGGATTTTTCGTTTTGGAAGGATGTGCTTTGCACGAACGAAAGCAAATTCAATATTTTTGGATCGGATGGGAAACCTTATGTATGGCGAAAACCAAACGAAGAGCTTCTGTCCAAGCACGTTCAACCAACTGTGAAACATGGTGGGGTCCGTGATGGTTTGGGGGTCCTTTCCGCAGCTGGACCCGGATTTCTACATTTTATCGAAGGAATAATGGATCAGAAAGCATATTTAGAAATGTTGAAAGCCGATTTGCCAATATCGAAGGAGAAGTTGCGTCTTACCAATAACTACCAATTTTACCAGGACAACGATCCTAAGCACAAAGCTCACAGTGTAAGGTCATGGTTGTTATACAACTGCCCACATGTAATGGAAACACCTCCCCAGAGCCCGGATTTGAATCCTATCGAGAATCTTTGGAATTATCTGGATAATAAAGTAAGGCAACATCATATTTCCTCCAAATCTGAGTTAAAGCGCATTCTTTTAGAGTAATGGAACAGATTGAACGTAGTTTTTGCCAAAAGCTAGTGGAAAGTATCCCTACACGCAGAGAAAAAAGATGGTTACTACATGGTCACGGCAATAATAAAATGTTATCCGCAATAAAAGTATGTTCGTCGCAACCATAGCATTGTTAACTGAATTTAGTTTTGATAATAGTATAAATGCTGCAATAATAATATTGTTGAAATGTAACAATAGTATTATTGCCAAATTTAAAAATGAAAATATGGTTAAAGCAACAATATTAATATGGTTGGTGCGACAAAAATATGGTTGGTGCGTTTTATGTTAACAACAATATGATTACGGTAATCATACAGTATGATTGTAATTTTTCTTCATTTAAATATGCTTTTAAGAACAAATGTTATTGGTACGGATCTAATGGAATAATAGTACTTTTTTATCGATATTTTTTAAACGAACTGCTTTGGTTTTCTTTATTTAAACTTATTTTTTTTACTGTGAAATAAATCACTCCTATTATTTTGAATTTAATGTATTTTTGAATAATTTTCGTAATTCAAATCTATTGTCGACAACTTAAACAAATTCTAATAAATTATATTGGGAATCATAGTATAATTGTGTGTGACCATACTATGGTTGTAGGGATCATAACATGGTTGCGTGTGAATCATACTATGATTGTGGGGATCATATTATGGTTGTATGTGAAACATACTATGGTTGTGAGGATCATAAAATGCTTGTGGAGATCATAGTATGGTTGATTGTGAATCATACTATTGTTGTGAGGATCATAGTATGGTTGTATTTGAATCATACTATTGTTGTGAGGATCATAATATTGTTGTACCACAACCATATACCCAAAAATAGTATTATCCTCTTCGAATATTGTCACCACAGCCATACTTTTTTTCTGCGTGTAAGAGATTAGAGTTGGTAATACAAGCTAAAGGTTTGCATACAAATATTAATAGTAATATAATAGTATATAATAGTATTAATATATATGAAATCACTTACTGTACGAGTTTGGCTTTTACATGCATTTTTTACTTAAACCCTTGTTTTAAATTACTGAAGATAAATATTTTAAGTTTGACTTTTATTTGTAATAAAGGCTTAAATAAGCTTAACATTTCCAAAAAAGACTTTGAATTAATAATTGATATACTACCCCAATTATTGAGATATTTGTAAAATTTCTTGGTGTACGAGTTTCGCTTTTACCTACTGTTTATCTAATTTTTTACCGATTTTCATCAAAGTTACCAGCCTTTATCCAAAAAACTTACTTTTCAAATTTCATGAATTTTGGACAACATTTGCGATATTGTAATATTAAATCAGCTGGTGATTCTGAGTCGAGCTGTACAGCTGTCTAGTACACTTAAAGGCAGGAGTTTTTGATGTTTATATATTTCGTACATAAATACGAGGGTGGTTCGGAAACTTCTTAGCCTAGCACAAAAAGCGCGGTATAAACAAAAAAAAGTTAAGTGTTTTGATAACTTCCATCTCTGCTATGAACACATGTTTAATCTGGCAACTCCTTCATATAGAAACAGGTGTTCACAAAAGACGCATCCGCGATTTTTTTACAATGGAAAAATTAGAAATGCGTGGTGTCATTAAATATTTACATAAAAAAGGTTTATCGGGACAAGAAATTCATAATGATATGGTGAATGTGTTAGGTGAAAGTGCTCCTTCATATGCAACAGTAAAAAATTGGGTTGCTGAATTTAAACGTGGTCGTCCAAGCATTGAAGATAAACCACGTAGTGGACGTCCAAAAACAGCAACAACAACAGAAATTGTAGCCAAAGTGCATGATATGGTATTAAATGATCGACGAATAAAAGTGCGTGAAATAGCTAATATCATGGGCATCTCAAATGATCGAGTCCATTTAATTTTGCATGAAGAACTACAGATGAAAAGGCTTTCTGCAAGATGGGTGCCGGACTTGTTAACAGTCGACCAAAAACGCATAAGAAAGAACATTTCTCAAGCTTGTTTGGATCGTTTTCAGCGAAATAAAATAGATTATAAGCGTCGTTTCATAACTGTTGATGAGACATGGATCCACCACTATACTCCAGAGACAAAAGAACAATCCAAACAATGGACTGAAGCTGGAGGAAGTGCCCCAAAGAAGGCAAAAACAATTCAATCGGCTGGTAAAGTTATGGCAACGGTTTCAAAGGTATTTTATTAATTGACTATTTGCAAAAGGGTAAAACAATAAATTCAGAGTACTATTGCAACCTTTTAGATCAATTAAATGTACAAATTCGAGAAAAACGTCCTGGCTTACAACACAAAAAAATAATTTTTCATCAAGACAACGCACCAGCGCACAAGAGTGTTTTAACAACGGCTAAAATCAACGAATTAAAGTACGAGTTGCTTGACCACCCACCTTATTCTCCTGATTTAGTAGCTCCCAGAGACTTTTACCTGTTCCCAAATCTACAAAAATTCCTTGCTGGCAAGCGTTTTACCTCAAATGAAGATGCAATTACAGTTGTAAACCACTATTTTGAAGACCTTGAGGAAAACTATTTTAATCAAGGGATAGAATTGCTAGATAAGCGTTGGACTAAGTGTATTGAAGTTTCAGGAGATTATATTGAAAAATAAAAATATTTTTGAAAAACTATTCTCTTCCATTGATAGGCTAAGAACTTTCCGAACCGCCCTCGTATTATGAATTTTCTTTGCCTTTACATACAACAACAAAAAAAAAATCTAATTGGGTATTTAAATGTCTATATTGCTGCAAAAATGTTTTAAATACTCAGAAATGTTCCTTCATAAGATATTAAAAAGATTTTATTCCAACTCTCGATCTCTACTCGGGTGTAAATGAACGTATGTGTGTATGTCTGCAAGTAAATGTCATACCTCACCGACAGTGTCAACTGGTTGAGCTTCTGACTGCTGGCAACAACACCTTAAGCCAGGTGTACTCTTCTCTTCAATCTCCTTCGATTTCAACACCTCACAATTTAATTTACTGTTAACTACAGTTAAGATACTAAATGAAATTCCCAAAAGTACAAATGTTTCGGCGGCATTCTCTCTCACACTCTCTCTCACTCTCTTCCTCCATCTCTGGGTATTCTGAATATAAAAAACTGATGATATGGAAAAGTGCCTGGCCTTTTCATGCATGTGTGAGAGTACTAAAACGAGACAAAATCGTACCAAGAGAGAGAGAAAGATAGAGCGGAAAAGTATGAATTGTATTTATGAACTCGCATAGCCATAATAAAATATGCATACAGGCACAGATTGTCATGTCGGTGAGCAATCAACAGTTTATTTTCGTGCAAGTGTTGGTGGTAAGGACACGATGGTTTTTAGCGGTAACTCCACGTCGTTTGGGCTCACGCTTAAAGCACATGTTTCTTAATGTATACAAATACACTCTCGCTTGCACAGACACACACACACACACAGCCATACGCGTGTGTGTGTGTATGTCTGTATACAACTGTATGGATTTCTGTAAAAGTTTGTGTACGCAAACAAAAGATAAAATCTATCAGATTTCTCCCTATTTATTGTACGTTAAGACGTTTGTACATACATATGTATGTTCGTGTGTATGTATATACAGACATACATATGTATCTATGTGTATTATTATTTGCACAATAATGTTATTGTATTAAAGTGTACACAAACAAAACAGACTTTTTTCTATTCAATGGCGCATTCTTCCACAAAGACGTTTATAGATGGTAAGGAAAAATGAAAAAAACAACAATACTCACCTCCAGATCTAGGTAACTTCCCGAGAAACACACACACACAAGAATGCTTGGCATGAATGGCACACAAAGATGCAGACGTTATGATCCACACATGTATGTAAATGTATGTATACATGTCGTATTGTCAACTGAAATGCCAAACAGCGTAAACACATTTCCATGGCATTGGAATTAAAGCCAAAAAGTGCTGCAAATAAAAGACAGATTTGCATTATAGAACAGGGAATTATAAGTTATTTTTATGGCAAATGTTTGTAAAAGATAAAAATTCACAAGATGTTCCTTTATTTCATTTTTAAATTTCTTTATTTTTTCATATAATTTTTTATTTTCTTAAATACTACAAAAGGAAACTTTTTGAATTTGCTTTCAACCTCTACGAGGATGTTTCGCCTTTCCTACTTCTTTCTTGACGGCTTTCAGGGAATTTGTTTTCTAAATCCTAAATTTCGAGAAAAGAAGAAATACTCGTAGCTTCACGCAGAAAAAAAAGTATGGTTGGGGTAACAATATTCAAAGAGCACCATACTATTGTTGGTTATATGGTTGTGGCACAACAATATTATGATAATCACAACAATAGTATGGTTCACACACAACCATACTATGATCCACTTAACAATATTATGGTCCGCACAACAATAGAATCATTCACACACAACCGTACTATGATCCCCACAACCATATTATTATTCACATTCAACCATACTATGATCTCTACAACAATATTATGATCCTCATAACCATAGTTTGTTTAACGTACAACCATAGAATGATCATCACAACCATAGTATGACTTACGCACAACTATACTATGATCCCCAAAATTGTTTGTAAAGACTGGAATACGTTGTTATTCAACAATAAAGAATTCTATTAAGTAAGTTATGTAAAAATAAGAGTGATTTATTTAACAGTAAAAAAATATCATTTATTAAAAATTTTTTAGTTATACTAATCCGTAGTTTTTTTTATAATTTTTATTACTATTGCGTAAGAATCGTAAAAATAACATTGTCAAATTAAAAAAAAAATAAGGATTTGCCGGTATGATTGCCGTAATAATGTTATTGTTAACATAAAACCCATGAAAACAATACTTTCGTCCCACCAACCATATTTATATTGTTGCTACAACCATATTTTCATTTTTAAATTTGGCAACAATACTTTTGTTACATTTCAACAATATTAATATTGCCGCAATTCTACTATTGTCAAAATGAAATTCAAAAAACAATACTATGGTTGCGACGACCATACATTTACTGCAGAGAACATACTATTGTTGCCGTGACCATATAGTAACCATATCTTTTCTCTGCGTGTTCTCTCTTTTCCTCTCTTCTTTCGATCATAACATTTAGAAGCAAGATTCGAAGTCACTTTATGATCTCTACTTGGGCTGTGCTCAGTAAAACCATAGAAGAACCAATGTCCTACAATCAGTGTAGCCGCTGGGAAATTTTTTTCGACCAAAATATTATCAAAAACCGACCAAAACGACCCGAAATCGACTGTTTCGGATAAAATCGTTAACTAATCATTGATATATTGATAATAGAGGTGTTTTATGTCAAGTCTCGACAAATAAGACTAACAATCTATATATATAAAAGAAAGTGTCCGAAGCGATGTAATCCCATAACTCGAGATTGGCCAAACCGATTTTGATGATTTGTACTTTGTTGGAAAGGTATTTTCTCAGCACGGGTTTTAAAAAAAAAATAAAAAAAAAAATAAAAAAAGAACTTCAAAATATCAAAATTTGAAAATGTCTGATTTTTACCACCCAGCGTGTTTCGACAGGTTTATTTTCAATTTTCTTTTTTCATTAAGTATATAAAAATGAAATGTGCTTTGCTACACCGCTTAAAACTTGAAAACGACTGGGGAAAATTGGATACTTCCTTCTGGGGGTTTGTTCATAATCGAAATTTTGGAGTGTGGGCGGAGGAGGCGTAACAGAACAGTTTTTTGAGCTAGAAGGCTGACAATCGGTACAAAATTTTAGGTAACGATGGTCTGTTGATGATTTATGTGTAGTTTGCATGAAACCGGCATTTGAAAAATATTTGGTATGATGGTTTAGTAACAAAACACATTTCATTTATATATTTATTAGGGTGATCCATCTAGAGGAATTTTTTCAGAACAAAAAAAATATAAAAATTCAAATCAAGAGTCTTTATTGGTAATTTAAAAGGACATTTTATGGCATTTATTTTTTGAAAATAATTTCCTTCAAATGTTGGCAATTATGGAAATGAGCGTTAGTCGAGAAACGGGAAGATCCTCTGTTTTCGTCCAAAATTTTGTTCAATGATGAGGCCCATTTCTGGCTCAACGGCGAAGTCAATAAACAAATTTGTCGCATTTGGGCTGAAGAGCAAGAAGAGGTTCAAGAGCTGCCATTATACCCAGAGAAAACCACGGGTTGGTGCGGTTTATAACCTGGTGGAGTTATCGGTGCATATTTTTTCAAAAATGATGATGGCCGGAACGTAACCATGAATAACCATATCGATTTTTTTGCTATCTGAAATAGAAACCCTTAATCTTGACGACACTTGGTTTCAACAGGACGGCGCCACATGCCATACAGTTAACTTAACAATGGATCTATTTGGAGGTCATTTCGAAAAGCAGCTAATTTCATGTTTTGGACAGGTGAGTTGGCCGCCTTGATCGAGTGATATTACACCTTTAGACATTTTTCTTTGGGGTTACGTAAAGTCCAAAGTCTATGCTGACAAACCAGCTACGATTCAGGTTTTGGAAGCGAACATTACGCGTGTCAATAAATTGAACCCTCAGAATGGAAACCCTGAGGCGTAGTTGCGGCCAACATGTGAAGGAAATTATATTCAAAAAATAAATGCCATAAAATGTCCTTTCAAATTACCAATAAAGATTCTACACTTGATTTGAACTTTTATATTTTTGTTTGTTCTGAAAGATCACCCTATAGATGAAATCGTGAATAGGAACGCGAGCGTTCCTACGACACAATAACTTTGCAACAACAAATACAAACAAATATTCCACTGTTGAATAAACAACAAATGAGTGCGTATGATACACTGATAAAGGCTGTCGATGATGGAAATGCTAGACTTTTTTTCCTTGATGCGCCCGGCGGAACAGTGAAACGTTCCTGCTGTCATTGATGTTAGCAGCAATACGTGCTCAAAGTGGTATTGCTTTAGCATCTACCGGAATTGCTGCAACACTGTTGGAAGGTGGAAAAACCGCACATGCAGCACTAAAGCTTCATCTAAACCAGCACACCAACGAAAATCCTGTTGGCAACTTTTTAAAGCAATCAGCCATTGCAAAAGGGTTGAAAAATTGTAAATTGATAATATGGGATGAGTGCACGACGGCGAACAAACGATCATTAGAAGCACTCGATCGAATATTGAAAGATTTGCGCAACAATAATAATCGCTTTGGTAGCGTGAGGATACTGTTGGCAGGCGACTTCCGACAAACACTTCCCGTGATTCCGAAATCAGATGAATTAAATGCATGCCTGAAGTCATCCTATTTGTGGCGATACGTGAAAACTATTCCATTGAGAACCGCAGAAGTTTTCTTAAAAGAACTGCTGAGAATCGTAAATGGAGAAATTCCAGTAAATACTTCCAGTGGTTTAATATCGATTGCACCTACCATTTGCCAATTTATTTCAACCAAAGATGAACTCATCACTAATGTTTATCCGAATATCGTAACTACAATTGGTTGAGCGCACGCTTCATTTTATTAGCGAAAAATACTGATTTCAATGACTTAAATTGGACGATTTGAAATCAAATTCCGGGAGACTAGCTTTCATACAAATCGATCGATCACATTGAAAACGAAGACGATGTCGTCAAATATTCAGTGGAATTCGTAAACTCTTTAGATTTGCCTGGCGGCTTCATCATTTGTTTCTTAAAGTTGGATCTGTCATCATTATGCTACGAAATCTGCACCAAAACTGTGTAATGAAACTCGCCTGATTGTGATAAAGCTAATGAACAATGTGATAGTGAAAGGGCCGTTCAAAGGAGAAGAATGTCTAATTCCGCGAATTCCCTTGACTTCAACTGATTTGCCATTTCAGTTCAAACGAATTCAGTTCCCACTGAAACTTGCATTTGCGATGACCATAACAAGTCATTTCAAGATTTATGCCGCTGGAAGTGTGCGGCATAAATCTGGAAATGTCATGCTTTTCCCAGGGCATGTTTTCGAGTTGGGAAACCGTCCTCCCTATTTATTTATGCAGAAATCAAAAAATGAAGTGTATCGTGCAGCCTTAAATTGAATACATTTATTGTTCTATTCTTTTTTTAGATTTCAATAAAATGATCAGAATACCTTATTCTATTATTTCGGCTCCAGTAAAAGTTATTTGAATAAAATTTGTATCCCGTGCAACTGTCATTTGCACGGTGCAACTGCATTTCTTCATCAAAATATGAATCCACCACGACTTTGCAACTGAACAGACTTTCAGTGAAAATAAAATTTGAAGGCAAAACCACGTTGGCCGGGTCAGCTAGTTTTATATATAACATAACAATTTTATATATTATTAAGACACAGAATATTTATTGAATAAGTATATAGTTTAAATTTATTTCCGGTGTACTGAAATCAGTTTTAAAAAAGAAATTCGATTTCGGTCATGTGGCTACCATGAACCCGTGTACAGCGATCTAAACTTTGGAACGAATTTTACACCACTCTTGCACACATTTCGACCGGAACAATGGCAATTTCGCGTTGGATTTTGTCTCTGAGTCGTTGGCTTGTTAGCATAGACTAATGACTTGATGTGGCCCCATAAAAAGTAGTCCAATGGCGTTAAATCGCATGAACGAGGTGGCCATTCGACCGGACCATTTTTCGAGATAACACGTTTATAGAATTTGCCTTTCAGCTAATCGATTGTAACGCGTGCTGTGTGGCTAGTGGCGCCGTCTAGTTAAAACAACATATCGGCTTTATAAAGCTCATCCAATTCTGGGCAAATATAATTCTCTAACATGGCACGATAGCCCTTTCCATTGACGGTAACATGAAGATTGTTTTCATCAACGAAAAAATACAGCCTAAGCACACCTCCGGCATGAAAACCAATGACGTTTCTGTCCAATAACGTATAATTAGTTTATTGACAAAACCACTCAGACAGAAATTAGCATCATTGCTAAAGAAGATTTTTCGATGAAATTCTGAATTGTTGGTCAAACTTTGACAGAGCCAAATCGGAGAACTTTCGGTGGCTTTAGTTCTTAAGTCAGTTTGATTTTATAAGGATTAAGGACATGATCTTTTCGCATAATACGCCACAGTGTGGTTTGAGAGATGACCAATTCCCGAGAACGATGTGGAATCGACTGATTGTGGTCATATAGAAACGGATAAGAGCGGCACGACGTCTTCTTGGCGCCGGAACATCCAAAAGTGAAAATTTGGATCCAAATTTATCTACTATAGCACGAACAGTCTGTCGAGTAGGATGATTATTGCGGAGAAAGCACTCTTAAAATTGCGACCACTGACTCGAACTTCGACTAACGTTTTCACACTAAAATATCATTAAGAATGTTTGAGGGTGCGTTGACATAAAGATACGAAATTGTTATGTCCCTGTGTGAACACCCAGTAGTTAAGACATTTAATAACAAAAAGTGGCAATGCAGTGCAGAAGTATTAGTCATCAAAAAAACTTATAAAAAAAACTTATGCTTAGCCTGGATAACTATCGGACAAAGGTAGTCTATCCATGCTAACTGTAAAAAGTGGCCAGCAAGTTATTTGCCTAAAATGTTTTTTTTTCAGAATCGAGACATGCTGAAAATAGGCACTTTTTGTTAACAAATGACCTAACTATTGCGAAACCGTGGATTTTTTCTTCATGAACCTCTTCTGGTTGCTCTTCAGCCCAAATGCGGCAATTTTTTTTATTGGCGTTGCCGTTGAGCCAAAAATGGGCCTTATCACTGAACGAAATTTTGCTCGAAAACAGCGGATCTTCTTTGAGCTTTTGAAGAGCCCAATCACTGAAACGGCGACGCGTAGGAAGATCACGCAGAAATGACAAACCATACCGAAAAGAAAAAAATAAAGTTTTACACAACTCACGCGTATTCTGGGAGAAAACCCCTATTAAAAAAAATTCTTTTAGATCGATCACTTTATACTATGCCTGTAAAACATGGTTGGTTCAAAAGCTGTCATTCATCAAATGCAATGCTATATAAACAGATGCCCAGCAATATGCTAAACATCTTGTGGGCCAGTAATGTACGTCTGTGCAAAATTCGCAAAAGAAGATACCGATGGTTTGGACATACCTTACGTAAGGACACATGTCGCATTGGCGTGAAACCTACTGGGCAAACGCAAGACAAGAAGGCCAAAAATAACCAGGTCCAGAACGATATTTAAAAAGGACATCCATTTCGTTTAGCGTGGTGAGATTAATGGAAAATATTTGTAAAAAATCTTTGTGAATAGGTTAAATTTAAACATATACGAGGGCGACCGCAAAAGTAACTGGCCTAACATAAAAAGAACCGTTTTTTTTGGAATTATTATTATTTTTTTTCAACATAATCTCCTTCCAACTCAATACACTTCATCAAACGTTTCTCAAGTTTTTTAATTCCATCCGAAAAATAAGATTTCTCAAGACCTTCAAAATATGCCTCAGTTTCAGCAATAACCTCGCTATTGGACGAACATTTTTTGCCACCGAGAATTTTTTTTCAAATTTGGAAACAAGAAATAATCAGAAGGAGCTAAATCTGGACTATATGGTGGATGCGGAGCAAGTTCAAATCGTAATTCGGCCCGTTTTTGTTGAGTTAAAAATGCAGTGTGTGAAGGAGCATTATCTTGATGAAAAAGAACTTTTTTTCTAAATGCAGTCGTTTATCTTGATTTCTTCACTCAACCGATCCAAAAATGCACAATAATATTCACTATTAATAGTTTTTCTTTTCTCAATACCCCTTGCATCCCAAAATACTGTGGCCATTACTTTTCCTGCTGACTTAACAGTTTTCGCCATCTTGGGACCACTTTTACCAGCTTCTATCCATTGTTTTGACTGTTCTTTGCATTCTGGGATGTAGTGATGGATCCATGTTTCATCAACAGTTATGAATCGGCGCAAACACTCTATTGGATTACGCTGATAAATCGCTAAAAGCTCCTCGGAATTGGTCCAACGTACGATTTTTTGGGGCAAAGTCAACAAACGCGGCACCCTTCTTGCGGATAGCTTTTTCAGGTGGAGTTCATCATGTAAAATACTCCAAACTTGTTTTTCGTGTATTTTAACAGTATCAGAAAGTTCTCTGAGCTTTATTCGTCTATCTTTAGTCACTTCATTAAATATTTTTCTAATGTTTTCAATAGAAGTAGCAGTTTTCGGTCTTTCATCTTCCGTACTTGAACGACCCATTTTAAATTGTTGAACACAGGATTTCACGGTGGAGTATGATGGTGCACTATCACCATGAATAGAATCCAATTCATCTTTGATTAATTGTGGCGTATAACCTTTCATATAAAAGTGTTCAATTACCGCACGAAACTCTTTATTTTCCATTTTTCAAAAATTATAAAACTTGTTTACTTCAATCACCTGTAACAAAGAAAATAATCATTAAATATTTCGGAAATTTTGACAGATGGCTTATAAAAGATTGCTTTTAAAAAACAAAAAAAAACAAAGTTGCTAGTAAAACAATTGCAATTTGCATATACTTATAATTCTTCCAGTTGTGAATACATTTGGTTGATTATGATGACCATGAAGTTCAACAAATAATTTTGATTTAAACGCACGTTATCGTAAAAGGCTTCAACAATCTTAACGCGCTGCTCAATTGTGTACCTCTCCATTGTTGAATTTGTCAAACACTGAAACAAAGAAATGTCAAACTAATTTGGGCAAAACACTCGAAGTTGTTTTTTTTTAATTAACCAACACTTAGGGGGTTTCTTCTATACATGCAATGCATAGCGTTGGTGGGTTGAAAGCAAGGGATCGAAGGGGGGAAAAGAGGGAATAATATTTATTGAAATTTATCTTTAATTTCCGGATGTCGTAATTGGTGGGAAATACATTTGCCGGTATTCGATTCCACATATGGAAAGAACGGGCGAAAAACGAATTCGATCTGTAGTGTATAGTAAGGTAACCGGCCAATCGATAACAAATGGGTATAAATTACGGGCAAGTCGTGTATACCTGCCCTACATCCTCACTTCAGAGATAAGACCACGAGTTCTGAAGTACACAAACCATGAAAATTACGATAGAACAGCAGCACACAACCCACATTTCGACGATGCTCCAAGGAGACAATAAAGTTGGATACCCTACTGTCACCTATCAGCACCATCGCTCTCCTTTGAAAACGATCAAGTAGGATGATTTGGAGCACCTGCCCATATATGGGAGTTGTATTCCATCTTAGGCCTGATAAAGGTCGTATAGATGTGGAAAAGATCAGAAGGAGTGAAATATTTCTTACACCGCTTTAGAAAGCCTATAAACTTGAGTGCTTATTTCGACACTTCGAACACATGTCTCGTCCAACGAGCGTCAATTGTTTTTTTATGCTTAGAACGTCAAGAGCATCTGATTGTTCAACATCCATCCCATAGAGAAATTGACGACATTATTGGGCCATTGAATCGCTTGTGAGACCACAAGAAGCACTGCATCTTTCGCGCATTTAAACCTACTCTATTTACTCGAGCCTATGCGGAAATGGCCAGTAAATCCCGGCCAAGTGTCTCATCCATTTTTTTTTTTTTTTTTTTTTTTAAATAACCAACACTCAGGGGATGCCCCCTATACATGCGGTGCATTGAGTTGGCGAGTGGAAAGTAAAGGATCGGAGGGGGGAAAGAGAGAATAATGTTTATTGACACTTGTCTTGAACTTCTGGATGTCGCAATTAGTGGGAATTCCTAGAAAGTCGCGTATCACATTGTATTTTCATGCCCAGAACATCAAGAGCTTCTGATTGTTCAATATCCGTACCATCGATAAAAATTGACGATATTGTTGGGTCAGCGAATCGCTTGTGAGACAACAAGCAGCACTGTGTCTTACACGCATTAAAATCTACTCTATTCACTCGACCCCATTCGGAAATGGCCAGTAAATCCCGGCCAAGTGTCTCATCCATAATTCGCCTTTTGTCTTCAATATCTTGAAGACTCGGCCTACGGTCGAATGAATATGAATGACATAGGTTACTGTCATCCGCAAAGGAGTAGATTGGATTCACGGTCTGACCCAACAGATCATCAATGAAAATTAAAAATAAAGAGGGAGAAAGGACAGAGCCCTGTGGTACTCCTGCTGTAAGCCTATGTTTGTTGGATGAGACCCATCTACAACAACTCTTATAGTGCGATCTCTAAGAAAGCTCGATATAAAACGAGCGAAAGTATCACCGACGACGGACGCGTTGCAGGTATTGCTGGGTGTATTGCCTATTGACCTTGAAGTAATCCGCCGAGCGATTGCTTTCAAGGCCAAGAAGGGGCTACCACTTCTGGAAAGAGATTGTTTTTCGGCGCCTGTGTCCGATATGCGGGAGGTGAAGGCACGCCTAGAGGAATGCGTGATCTCGAGGTGGAGGCAACGATGGACAGAAAGTGACAAGGGCCGGGTGACGTATGAATTCATACGGGACGCGGACTTTGTTAAGGGACACCCTGACTTCGGCTTCGGCCTAAGTCTGGGGTTCTTACTGACTGGTCATGGCTCTCTCAATGAGTTCCTTCATCGGAGGGGTCTCTCTGAGACTTCTGATAGTTGATGTGGTGGTGGTCCGGAGCACTGGAAGCACGTCCTGTTGGTATGTCCGTTGTACAGCGACATAAGGGACTTGCATGGAATGGGCATTGTCCAGACCGTCAGTCGCTGCTTGGGGGATGATCGGGCTTTTAGGAGGTTGGGGGAGTTTGCTCGTGTAGCCTTCAATAGGAGAAGACTCGCAGGAGCCTAACGGGGGTTTTTCTGATGTGACCATTCGCGGATAAGGCGTGGCATTGTCGTTGCCTCACCCAATCGTCGTTGGATCGTTGTCGCCGTTGGATCGTCGTTTTTGTTCCTCTGTTGTTTTGTATCCCGTGAGGGAGGCAAAGTCCTTTGTTGTTGTTCGTGATGTCCATGCAGGTGCCAGTCCCTGGCCATCGAATCGCCCGTGAGGGCGACTGTTAATTGTTTGTGTTTTGGTCGATAAGTTGCTGTGGGTGACCAGTCCCATGTTATATGGAACAGAAACTGGAAGTAGCCTTTTGGTTACGAGGTCTGACCGGAGACTTTAATCTGGTACCACGGGTAGTCAGGAGCCCCCAGAACTTCTTCCGGCCTGACTATATGGTGCGGCCCTTCGGGGAGTATCGTGGTGGCTGTGGTTTGGACCCAAATCGCGGGGAGAACTTCGGTTCGATGTGGAGTTGCATTGCGACCGGGTGCCGTGACCCATAGAACAGCAGAGGTTTAGATAGTCCTCGACCCCTAACCAAGAGGGAAGCCATGACCCATAACTGTTATGCTTCGAATTGGTACCGGCGAAATCAATCCAATGGGGCGTTGGCCGTCGCATCGTTACGGCCTATGGTTGAATGAATAAGAAGGACAGAGGTTGCTGTCATCCGCAAAGGAGTAGGTCCGACCCAACAGATCATCAATGAAAATGAGAAATAAAAAGCGAGAAGGGACAGAGCCTTGTGGTACACCTGCGGTAAGCCTATGTTTATTGTATGAGAACCCATTTACAATAACTCGTGTAGTGCGATCTCTGAGAAGGCTCGATATAAATAGAGCAAAAGTATTACCGACAATAAATGCGAACAGCTTTGATATGAGTGCACCGTGACAGACTCTATCAAATGCCTTGGAGATATCCAGAGCCACGACTTTACTCTCGCCATACTAATGAATAGACCGACGCCAACGCTCCGATAAGAAAGACATCAGGTCTCCCCTAGACCGATTTCAACGAAAGCCATACTGTCGATCGCTAAGGAGGTGGTTGAACTCCATAGATACCTTATAAGATGGTGGTTAACCATGCACTTCATTACCTTGGAAAGCGCAGAGCCAATCGCGATTGGTCTATAATCCTGGTCAAACCGGGTGATCAATAATCAATATGAACATATGTGTCGCGCTAAATAGAAAGGGACCTAAGGTTAAAAACCAGTTTTGTTTAGGAGAGCCATTTTAAAGATTAGGTCCCTTTCTATTTGCGCTTAGAATCGTCGACTTCACTTTCATAAAACGCGCATATCTCTGGGAGGCAACACTTTTGGGGCAAGGGATCGGTCTCATTCGATGCTCAGATGTTGTCCACCTCAAAAAAAAGTTAAAATTTGATGAAAAGTTTTGTTCAGGAGAGCCATTTTAAAGATTAGGTCGCTTTCTATTTGCGCTTAGAATCGTCGACTTCACTTTCATAAAACGCGCATATCTCGCTTTTGGGGCATGGGATCGGTGCTCAGATGTTGTCCACATCAAAAAAAGAACAAAAATGAAACTTGATTTGTTTTTTACCCTTAGTTCCCTCTCTCTATGCGCTGCCACATATGGGTACCCAAATTAAAGCAAATTCTTCTACGAATCCAATAGATTAATTATGTTTTGTCTCAGATTAGGGACGGTCGCATGGGCCGAAAGAGCTCAAAAAATGACCAGGTTAATTCAAAATTAATTTCCTCGAATCCAAATTTGGATTTATTTTAAAGAGTTGGCTGAGATTAGGGTAGGACTCGTGGATCCAAGGGACCCAAATCGCACTACAGTCAGTAACACTTTCAGTTAGACTGCTCGGCAATCTGATTTCTTCGCCTTCTTCTATTGCAAGAGCCTCTGCTATCGCAACGTAGTTTACTTGTTCATATTGTTTGACAACTTAAAGGACCATTTTTGCGGGTCGCCTGGAAGGCCTCGCAATAGAAGACAGCAACAACATCTTTGATCGTCAATCTAATTTTGTACTAATTCCAAATGAGCATTGCTGCAACTTATTGCAACCCCCCTCGTAAATGAAGGTATTGTGCATACTTATATGGACTCGTACGTAGTAAATATGGCATTGAATGATTTTTATTGTCTATGGCTGTGGTTGTGTCTGTGTCGTTTCTTTCTTTCTTGCGTTGCTGGGCGAGCCTGACACTGCCGAGCATTCTAATCCTGCTGTCAGTTGGTATTGCGTGAAATTCATTTGTGTTTTTTCCTGTTTGATTTACAATACAATTTATTCTTTTTGCCGTTGCTTTCCCTGTTCCTTTGCGGTGTGGTGCGGTGCGGTGGCGCCTTCTTTCTCGTTCATTATTCTCTATTTCAGTTGCTTTTTAACTCAATTATTAACTGAGCTACAGACAAACATCCGTTTCGATGGTAAGCTGTCAGTGAAACGTCAAACCGGATGTACGGCCATAATACATCCGTTAACAATGGCAACGCCAAGTAGCAGCAGTACTTTAAAAAATGGAATAATATATGCGGATATATGCAAACACATACACACATAGCTACTTGCATAAACATATGTAGATATACATATGTATATGTGTATATAATATTTTTTATATAAAATATATATATAGGCGGACAGCACGTTGTGGTATAACAAAGTTAGGATAAATAAATGTCAAACTGAATACGACGAGGCATTCATTCGAGCACATGCCAATATGGAAATTGAATTTTAATACAGGGTTGTGCTGGAATGATCAAAGCTGGTATCATCGGAAGATACTTAAACCAAATTTTCCGGCTTTATATCTGGCATAAACCAAACAATTTAACCCAATTTTAATATCTGCGATTTTAAGATCATTCTGACTCAAGGACCCGAGTGAACTACGTTTGGAGTGGATGTTAAACCTTATCTAAACCTTTATAAGAAAGCTTTGCAACATTTGTTAAACGAACACCCGAACTCTTTAAGACCAGGCTCTCACCAAACAAATGAGAACTACTGTTGTTAATATCACTTTTTAAGTTTTCTTCACCCAATTGCCCACAGCACGGCAGACAACAGTTGGCATAGCCAACAATACTGTTTTCAAATACTCGTTGTAAAAGAAATCTATTGATGGCTCTTAATGTTGAAACTCTGTAGAGGTGGTAAGAGTGAATTGTATAGGGTGATCCATGTAGAGGTATTTTTCAGAATAAAAATTCAAATCAAGTGTGGAATCAAAATTGATAATTTGAAAGGACATTTATTTTTTGAAAATAATTTCCCTCAAATGTTGGACAAACTACGCCTCAGGATTTCCATATTGAGGGTCCAATTTTGGAAGACTCGTTCCAGCATTTCGACCGGTAATGACACAAGTAATGTTGGCTTCCAAAACCTGAATCGTAGCTGGTTTGTCAGCATAGACTTTGGACTTTACGTAACCCTAACGAAAAATGTCTAAAGGTGGGATATCACTCGATTTAGGCGGCCAACTCACCTGTCCAAAACGTGAAATTAGCTACTTTTTGAAATGACCTCTCAATAGATCCATTGTTTGAGCAGAATAATAGAATTTCATTATTTAAATTAGCGATCAATTATATTAACGCAAACGCAGGAGTGATAAATCTCATTTGAATGGCTTTGTAAATAAGCAGATCTGTAGGTTCTGGGGTTCTGAAAATGCAAGAGCCATTCATTAACGCCAATTGCAACCCCTTAAGCGGACAGTATGGTGTGGGATCACATCTGCAAATATCATTGGGCCTAACTTCTTCGAGAATGAAGATGAAAGTGCTGTACCAGTAAATGGAAAGCGGTCTCAGTTTATGAAAAAAACAGACCTAAGAAGTGGCTGTATGACAAGTGGCACCGTCCTGTTGAAACCAAGTGTCGTCAAGATTACGGGCTTCAATTTCAGGTAGCATAAAGATCGATATCATCGCGCGATAGCGAGCAGTATTCACGGTTACGTTCCGGCCATTATCATTTTTGAAAAAATATGCACCGATGATTCCACCGGCTTATAAACCGCACCAAACCGTGGTTTTCTCTGGGTATAATGGCACCTCTTGAACCTCTTCTTGTTGCTCTTCAGCTCAAATGCGGCAATTTTGTTTATTAACTTTGCCGTTGAGACAGAAATGGGCCTCAATATTGAACAAAATTTTGGTCGAAAACATCGGATCTTCCCGTTTCTCAACGAACTTTCATTTCCATAATATAGTTGCCAACATTTGAAGGAATTTTTTTTTTTAAAAAAATAAATGCCATAAAATGTCCTTTTAAATTTTCAATAAAGATTCCACACTTGATTTGAATTTTTATATTTTTTTTGTTCTGAAAAAATACCTCTAGATGGATCTCTATATAATTAATACTTGGATAATAAATGTGACAGCGCATAGAGAAAGGGACCTAAGGGTAAAAAAATCAATTATCATTTTTTTTTCTATTTTTGATGTGGACAACATCTGAGCGTCGAATGAGATCGATCGGTCCCATGCCCCAAAAGTGTTCCCTCCCAGAGAAAAGCGCGTTTTATGAAAGTGAAGTCGACGATTCTAAGCGCGAATAGAAAGGGACCTAATCTTTATAATGGCTCTCCTGAACAAAACTGGTTTTTAACCTTAGGTCCCTTTCTATTTTGCGCGTCACATATGCGTTTTTAGATCTTGTTGGAAACCACACGTCTGAAAAAACACCCTTTATAAAGATAAATTACTGAAAGCTTTATGTTTTGTTTACAATTTACTTGGACCACCATCTATGACCTTCGTACTCAAGAAGTCACATCTTCTGAAAAGCTGAGTGGAGAAGGTATCTTACAGTTGACCGAGTCTAATTTTAGCTATATCCTAAGTGATCGTTATTAGGAACATATCCTAGACATGGCTAAGACATGCCGGTCGAACGGTTGAGAGCGCTCTATCCATAAAAGCAGTCGATGATATCTACCACGAAATGAGCATACAAAGCAGACCGGCAAAAGGACGAAATGAAAGAAGACATGTGAATTAGAGTGTCCAAAACGGAAACCGACATTCCGGTTTTTATGTCTAAGCCCGACAGTCGGTTTCGCAAAAATAGCTTAACCCGACCTGGCGGTTTACCTGGTTTTGTGCCGTAGGGCTTTTGCGGTTTTAGGATTTTTAGTTGTTGTATGTAAACCTCAAAAAAAAACATAATTTTCAATTACGGAAACGTCACTACCAATAAAGCTAGACCCGTCTTTAAGTGGACCGTTTGACAATTAATTCGATTTAACGATATCTGTCTGTCTGTCTGCTCTCTATCTAAAGCTTGATTTCAAACTGCAGGTTGCAATTGTTATCCGATTTGGCAGAAGTACGTTTTTTTAACAACAGCCGTTGAGTTTTATGAAAATCGGTAAATTAGTATTGCCCACACATACGTCTAACCGATTTTATGTCTTAAGCTCTAGAAGAAATAAAGTACGAGGGCAACAGCAAAACTAATTGGCCTGGCACATTTTCTGTTTTACTAGCAACTTTTTTTTTTGGTTTTTAAAATTAATCTTTTATAAAATTAATCTTTTTATCTGTCAAAATTTCCGAAATATTTAATGATTATTTTCTTTGTTACAGGTGATTGAAGTAAACAAGTTTTATAATATGTGAAAAATGGAAAATAAAGAGTTTCGTGCGGTAAATAAACATTTTTATATGATAGGTTATACGCCACAATTAATCAAAGATGAATTGAATTCTGTTCATGGTGATAATGCACCATCATACTCCACCGTGAAATCCAGGGTTCAACAATTGAAATGGGTCGTTCAAGTACGAAAGATAAACAACGCTCTGAAAGACCGAAAACTGCTACTACTATTGAAAACATTAGAAAAATATTTAATGAAGTGACTAAAGATAGACGAATAAAGCTCAGAGAACTTGCTGATACTGTTAAAATACACGAAAAACAAGTTTGGAGTATTTTACATGATGAACTCCACATGAAAAAGCTATCCGCAAGAACGCTGCCGCGTTTGTTGACTTTGCCCCAAAAAATCGTACGTTGGACCAATTCCAAGGAGCTTTTAGCGATTTATCAGCGTAATCCAATAGAGTTCTTGCGCCAATTCATAACTGTTGATGAAACATGGATCCATCACTACATCCCACAATGCAAAAAACAGTCAAAACAATGAATAGAAGCTGGTAAAAGTGGTCCCAAGAAGGCGAAAACAGTTAGGTGAGCAGAAAAAGTAATGGCCACAGTATTTTGGGATGCAAGGGGTATAATATTTATTGATTATCTTGAGAAAGGAAAAACTATAAATAGTGAATATTATTGTGCATTATTGGATCGGTTAAGTGAAGAAATCAAGATAAAACGACCGCATTTAGAGCAAAAAGTTCTTTTTCATCAAGATAATGCTCCTTCACACACTGCATTTTTAACTCAACAAAAACTGGCCGAATTACGATTTGAAATTGCTCCGCATCCACCATATAGTCCAGATTTAGCTCCTTCTGATTATTTCTTGTTTCCAGATTTAAAAAAAATTCTCAGTGGCAAAAAATTTTCGTCCAATAGCGAGGTTATTGCTGAAACTGAGGCATATTTTGAAGGTCTTGAAAAATCTTATTTTTCGGATGGAATTAAAAAACTTGAAAAACGTTTGATGAAGTGTATTGAGTTGGAAAGAGATTATGTTGAAAAATAAATAATAATAATTTCAAAAAAACAGATTCTTTTTATGTTAGGCCAGTTACTTTTGCGGTCGCCCTCGTACATCTAATATTGACGAAATTTGGCACTGTTAGTTACGATCAAACAGTTATCAGCTTAGATAAAAATGGGTCATGCGGATCCACGGTTCGATATAGCTCCATTGCAAAAATCTCTCCCGATATAACCGATCTACAGCATCCATATTAGTTTCGATTTCATCAAGCTTGGTTTGGTATACTACAAATAGCGAACAAACAAACTTGGACCAGTTAAGGCCATAAAGGTTTTTTTTTTAATAGTCCCCGAAGAAATTGTCTGGGGGCCTGGTTTGGTATACTACAAATAGCGAACAAACAAACTTGGACCAGTTTAGGCCATAAAGGTTTATTTTTGAAATAGTCCCCGAACAAATTGTCTGGGGGCTCCAAAAATTCAAATATGATTTTATATTGAACATCTGGGTAAACTAAGAGCATGTTTAAGGGCACAACTACTTCACTTCTAATTCGAAGAATATTTTTTACTCTTAGCAAAAGGCTGAAACCGGAATGTCGCTTAGTGCCGGTTGTTTTACTTTTAAAAGAACACGAAAGTGGGTTTTTTCAAATCACGGTTTAAAAAAAACCGAATTATGTTTTGGAAATTATTAGATTTTCTAAGAAGAGAGAACACAGAAAAGATCGATGCGCTTGAAACTAATTGCTATGCTGCTCAGGATGACCCTAGGCTAAGCAAGCAAGTTTAGCGAAACCTTCGCAAGGATCAGGTGAAAGGGTAATGTCCACAGAACTATGGAATGTACCGAAAAGTGGGCCGACTGAACTTGAAATATTTTTTAAAAATAATATTTTGTTTTAAAACTATAGTACACTTAAATTTATACTATATAAAAATATTTCTAAAATAATATCTGTGATCTTAAAATCTGTTAAAACCGTATATTTGGCATTTAGTCATTATTATTTGTCGTTTTTTCGCCTTACATACCCTTCAAGTACTGAGTATAATAGGATTCCTACGAAGGCTACCAAAGGTATTGTCTCCATAAATACGTTTAGCTATCTTGGCACCATCCACATCTGATTTCCCTACAAAGGAAAACCTTTTTCCCATTGTGTTAGATGGGCCGTAGCTATCGTAAATAATTGTCTTTAAATACATTTCTTTTAAACAACGACCAAGGCAGCGGCAGAGAACGCCTTTTACAATCCAGCGTTAAGACCTTCATTAAAATCGTCTTTCTTTGAAGTGGCCATCGGGTTGTTTGTTGTGCGTTCTCACACAGCGAGGAGTGCCAGCCTGGTTGGCTGGCTGCCTGCCTGCCTACCTACATTATTCTGGTTGACATAAGCTATCTTATATTGTTTACACGCTCTTTTAACATTAAACGCTTTTCGTATTAGCAAACACAATCTGCGCTGAATGGTATAAATTCAAAGTCAGCCGACGTCAGTTAACCAGGCATCCAGCCATTCATTCCAAGTACGGACCGCAGCGTGGAGGACACCCACTCACTGCTCACCCATTCCCTACCCACTAGAGCATTCATGAACTTGACGGGCAGGCTGGGGCTGGCGCTGGAAATGTTATGTCAAGGTTGTGTGGGATAAATGTTCTGCTCGTAAACTAAATAAATAGTTTCATTTAATCATGCGAGTCATACGGCTGCCATTGTCTGATGCTTGACGTGGTTATCCCTATTAAGACGTCATCATTCTGGTCGGATCCATGGACGATGAAGTCGTCCGTCGGTCTGTCTTTGTGTTTGTGTGTATGTGAATACTTGTGTGTCGATTCGAGTGAATTCCATTTCCGAGCAGTGAAAATGTTTTTATATTTAATACAAATGACTGAATGAGAATCGAATGAGAATGGGCAGTTGCTAAGAAATCTGTGATAGTTTTTACTCTAAAGTGCACAGTGGGCTAATAAACACAAAAACAAAGTAGGAAGGACTTTTTTTAGGAAAGCCATTACGATATTTCATTAAAATTAAGAGCAGATTGCGTCGGAAAGGAACGCAGAGTTTCCAAACCCGAAATCCGACATTTCGGTTTTTATGGTTTCTCAAAAATAGCCTAAGCCCGACATGTCGGTTAACCCGGGTTTTTTTTTTCTGTCGGTTTTTTTTGTTGTTCAATGTAAACTCAATAAATATTCATAATTTCACGTGCAGAATTCGCAACTAGTTTTTAAGCTAGACCCACCTTTGAGTACTTTTAATTTCATTTCATTACGTTTATATAGATAAATTCCTTACAGACAAGCTACAACAAAAAATTCAAATAAATTACAACAAATAAATAGCAAATAAATAGCATTAAGAAGCTTCATAGATTTTTGCAAACGTTCATTAAAAGCATTATTTGAAAGATGTTTTTAATGGCAAAGGGAACGTACACCGAGCGAAAAATAGCAATATCATATTGATATTTTGAAATATTGATTTGATATTGCACAAAATGATATTTTTTGACGCTGGCGTAACCACTTTTTTCATATGGTTGTTGTTAATTTTATTTTTGATGCGACGTAAGCGTCGTATTTGATATTTATAATATCAATTTGATATTTATAATATCAATTTGATATTGATCAATATCAAAGCGCTCGGTCACCAAGTACAACAATTAAATGTTTGTTGTGATTGTAGGCAATTTTTTCGTATGGTTGTAGTAAAATTTCATTTTGAAAATTTATAATATCAATTTGATATTGATCAATATCAATTTGATGTTGGTTAATATCAATTCGATATTGATGAATATCAATTGGCATTTTTATTTTGACATTTATAATATAAATTTGATATTGATCAATATCAAATGGCTCGGTTGACTTTCAAGAAAAAAGTTTATTATAATTTATTATTTATTTATTCCAAGAGAAAATAGCGACCGAGACATTTGATATTGAACGATATCATATTGATATTTTTCGCACTTAGCCCCATTTTGTTAACGTTTAATATCAATTCGTTAACGAAAATATCAATTTGATATTGTTTTTTCGCTCGGTGTATAGTCTTAATATTCTAGGTGGTGAATTAAAGGGTACGAGTACTTTAGTATCGGGAATCACCAGTAGCAGCGATTTAGCGATATCTGTCTATTTAAAGTTTATTATCAAACTAAAAGTCGCAATTGCCCGATCTTCATGAGATTTGGTAAAGGTGGTCCAACCACAATGAATGATGTTAATTGTGAGTCACAGCTTAATGTCAAGATTTTTGCCCAACTTAATTTAACAGTTCTTTGTTTCAGTGTTTGACAAATTCAACTATGGAAAGGTCCACAACTGAGCAGCGCTTTAGGACTGATGAAGACTTTTACAAAAATGGGCGTTTAAATCAAAATCCATTTTGGACAGCATAATCGACCAAATGTGTCCACAATCGGAAGACTTGTGCTCAAATTTTAGCGAAACGGGTCTGTATGAAATGTGAAAACACCAGCGCATGCTCGCCCAGCTCGTTTTGCAGAAAGCATTGATGTTGTTCGCGATAGATTGGCAGACGAGCAGTCAACCTCGACTCGACGTAGTGCCCAACAATTAAACAGCTCGCGAACATCACTGATGCGAATTTTAAATAAAAATTTGAATTTACACGCTTACAAGGTTTAATTGACTCAGGATCTAAGGTCTACTGACCATTTCAATACGCCGAATCGTCGTCAAGATAATAACGGCATTCTTGTGGCCAGAAATTGGGGATATGGCCCTGTACGACATGTGGTTCAAACAGGTTGGTGGCACTTGCCAAACAGCCAACGAAACAATGGCTCTTTTTCGCGAGGAATTTAATTGACCGTGTTATCTCAGATTTTTGGACGGAGGCGGTGTTAATTATCCGCCGAGATCAGGTGATTTAACGCCGTCGGACTTCTTTCATTGGGGATATTTAAATGCAAAAGTGTACGTCCAAAACGCAAGAACAATTCAAGAGCTGAAGAGATAAGTTGCTTAATCTTTATTAAAGTTATTTATCAGTTTTATATGAAAGATATTAGATATATATTTACACAAATTTAGAGATTTGGTTTAGAGAACAACCTTACATCTATAACAGTGAAATCTCACAAAAAAAAACCAAATATCATGAATGAAAAGAGCAATTGACTAGGAGAAGAAAAATCAGATTATCAAACCTTCATTAAAGAGTGTACTTACACTTAGTAGGGACATAAATACTGTTACACACGTTTTATGCTGTAAAATAAAAAAGTACTGAATGTTTTTGGACCAAATATTTTTCAATTTATATTTATTGATGTATATTGTATCCAAAAAGAATCTACTTATTCGAAATGTCCTCCTTTTGCCTTTACACACGCCTTAAGTCGCACTGGCCAATCGTCAATAGCTGCACGAACCTCGTCCATTGGAAAATTGGCCACAGCTCGAACCAAAGCAGTCTTAAAAGATCCAATGTTGGGGTATCTTTTGTGACAAACCTTATCGCCTGAAACCGTCCACATTTTGTAATCCAATGGGTTCAAATCTGCACTGCCCGAGGGCCAATCTTCAGAGGTAATGAACGCTGGCAAATTGTTTCGAAGCCAGACCTGGGACGTTTTAGCCTTATGGGCCGGCGAAGTATCCTGCTGCAAAGTCCATGGCTGGTTTTAGAACAAGGAATTGTTAAGAGGCTTCACAACAGCTTCCAAAACGATTTCTTGGTAAACTTTGGCCGATGTTTTGACTCCTTGTTCGCAGAAATGCAGGTCAGTGACCCCATCGTAAGAGACACGCCACGAAACCATGACTGAAGCTGGCTGATGACCCTTTTCCACCCTTGGGATCAGTTCAGATGCTTCCTTAGATGACAGCGCATACACTCAATCATTTTGCTTGTTAAATTTTTCCTGAACGGTAAAAATTTTTTCATCGGTGAACAAAATTTTTCTGTGCAAGTTATCAGCGTGCTTCACCTAAAGACGTTTGCATTTTTCAATCATATTTTTTAAAGCTGCAGTCAATAAATGTCCAGTACGTCTTTTGCAAGCCCTAAGTCCCTAGTCTTTTTTAATGATTCGACTCATTGACTTTTGCGTGATATTCATCTCACGGACCATGATTTTCTGTTTTCGGAGCGGATTTCTGTGAATTCTTGATTTAACGGCTTTGATGGCATGCGGTGTTCGAACAGAGCGTGGGCGGCCCGACCGGTGGCGGTCTTTTACATCTCCAGTCTCCTTAAACAGTTGTATGCATCGGTAGACGAAGATGCGGCTATCCCTAGTGGCCGGAGCGTTTTGAAAATATCGTTTTTTTTTCATTTCACACTTGAAAAGCGCCATTACCACTCCCATGACGCCATGACCACTCCGTGATGAAAGTTGAAACAATTTAAAAATCCCATTACAGACTAACGCTATTGAGGTTAGCTTTCAAAACATATATGACATTAACGGGGTATGTTCAGTTCTACTATTGAAATGGGCTGTTCAATGTGTAACAGTATTTATGTCCCTACTAAGTAATATGGTACATTAAAGACATTAACCTCCAGTATGTATCAGAATCATTAAAAATAGGACCATAGGGTAGATGTATGCCACCGAAGCCGTAGCAAGCATTTGGCCGATATTTTGTTTACACATTATTGTGTTAGATCCTTTTATCATAATTAAAAATATAAAGATAATTCTTTGAAAACATTTTGTTTTATTCTTGCGTTTTAGTTGGACCTCCTTTTATAAGTAAGATTTTTCGGCCAAGCAAGGAAGCTATTGAAATTGGTTAAGATTAAGAATAGCTTCACATATGTTCATCCAATTTGATCTTTATAAAATTTGCAGACAAAGGTCAATTTTTTTCGTCTTTAGCTCTTGACGCTATATATTACATGCACCCATCATGATAAAATTTGACACAGCTCTTTACGGACAATCAGTTATCAGATCAGACAAAAATGGGCCATGCCGATCTACGTTTTTAAATAGTATATAACAATGGAGAAACAACCAATCCTAGATCGATTTGGATCATATATGCTCATTTTTTCATATAGTCCTGAACAAATTGTATGGAGGCCCAAAATATGGCTTCCAATTTATATAACTATACAGTTTTACAATTACAATTTAACAATAAAATTTTCTTTGCAATTTGACAAAATTTAGGTAACAGAAACTATATTTAGGTAACCTTAAGTCCAAAAATCTTACCGATTTAAACATTAGCATATGGGTACCAAAAACAATGACATTTTTATCAAGGGGTTCAAATGTATCAAGGGGTTCAAAAATCTGTTTTCAATTAGCTTTTCTGCCACCCAGAAGTGAAGGATAGTTTAAAGGCGGTCATGCCACTCTTAAGCTATTTTATTTCGTTCCAGAATCTAGAAATAAAGAAAATTTCACCACTTGCTATTGGGGATATATTTTCCACTCCTTGTCAAAAGGCTAAACAGGAATGTAGGTTACCGCCGGTTTTTTACTTTAAAAAATTTCGACAGTCGGTTTTTTTAAATCACGGTTTAAAAAATAAAACCCATTGGCTGTATGGCATGTAGCGCCGCCTTGTTGGAACCAAAGGTCGTTCACATCAACATCCTCCAATTCAGGCACGATAATTTCATTTTTGAAGAAATATGGACCATGATTCCCTCTGCGCCTAGAGCACACCAAACAGTGACTTTATGAGAATGTGACGGCGTCTCAACAATGGCTTGTAGAATTTTATTACTCCAATTTTGATTATAAACGTACCCATTCAACCAAAAGTGACCTTCATCGCTGAACAAAATTTTCTTGTAAAAATCTGGCTGTGGGGATCATAGTATGGTTATGTGCGAATCATATTATTGTTGTGTGGATCATAGTATGGTTGTATTTGAATCATACTATTGTTGTGAGGATCATAATATTGTTGTACCACAACCATATACCCAACAATGGTATTATCCTCTTCAAATATTGTCACCACAACCATACTTTTTTTCTGCGTGTGGCCATCTCATTTTGGGCCCATTTATCACTTGATTTGCGCTCAGTTTGGTTTTCCATTTCATAATGAATAGACTCCGGAAGAACGTTTGCAAGTTTCTTCCGGAGTCTATTCATTATGAAATGGAAAACCAAACTGAGCGCAAATCAAGTGACAGCTGTCAAATAGACAAACTCCGAAAAAAGTGTGGCCAGATTGAAAACCACACGTCTAAAACACACCCTTTATCAAACCAAATCTTTTTAAGTAACAATTGATTACAGCACTCAGTTTATAGATGGGGTCAATCACTTCTGAAAAAACCGAATTGCTGGGTTTCTGAAAATCCCGGTTTTTTTGAACACTCTAGCCCCAGTGGGTTATACCCAAATCTTCTTGGACTTGGTCTTTTTATGCGTGTTTCGGTCAGCACTTTCTGCATGTACTCTCGTTATTGAAGATTTTTAGTGTCATAACATTCTAAACCATTCGTTCTAAATCAACCACTCTTCGCAAGTTTTCTCAAACTGCTGGCAAGATACTGCCGAGGTTTTTATGTGATCCACGACATCATCGGGCCGAGCCAGCAAACAAGTCCCGAGAAAAACAAAACGACAGCCCTATATGAACAAAGCTATTTAAAACCATGTCAGTTTAAAACAAGAAGGAAACTGTTCTATCTTCTGATGCAAAAAGAGTAGTCAACAACGACAACATTCATTTAAATATAATATATACAGTGCAGTAACTAAAATGACAGTGCATAGGGTTTACAGAAAGAAATGTTTTCGGTCTTCTAAATTGTCGTTTTTTTTTGCAAGTTGACCGACCCATGCTATTGTCCATTTAATAAGTGGAAAGAAAGCTTTTTCCTAATAACAAAATCTATTTGAAACCTGCATGTCCCAACTACATATGCACTCGTACTAGTGGCAGTAGGGATGAGTGTGACTTGGTATGGAGTTGCGTACGAGTATGAGTCGCTTCGTCGTTTTGTGTAAGTTTCCTCCGTCTCTGTGGTGACACTGACAGATTGTCCAACCATCTGTTCAGTGTATGGTTACAGTTTTGTATTTCGGTTTTTTCTTGCTAAGTTGTTGGTTAAATTATGTAAGCTTCATAAATCAACACGAGGAGAGCAAAACGTTGACAGAGAGGCACAAAAAAAAACATGACAGCTTTTAAGGGTCAGGCTTTGCCAAGTGTACAGTCTACAACAGGTCGGTACGGGTCCGTAAGGATCTTAATGCGATGATTTAGGTACATATCGAGCCCTAACCGCGAAAAAGACGTAAGTGCCAAGAAGATTTTGCAGGAGAGGGGTTTTTCAATCTCGAAAAAGACGTTAGCGTAAAAGCGATAATTAATCACAAGAGGGTTCTTTTGCTTTTTGTCTAAATTATTTGGGAGCCGATAGAATATAATTAATTTTTAATATTTTATAATTAATATTTTATACTCGTAGTTTATCAATTTTCTATTGCATTTCAATAAAAATATAAATTTCGAAAAAAGCGCTTACGTCGTTTTTGCGGTAAAGGCTTGATATGCTTTCCAGCTTGCTGTTAGTACGGCTGGATACGGTGTGTGGACACTGTTAGTTGCAGACAGGGTAACCGTTGAAAATTTTCAGAAAGTCGCACAAAAAGGGGATTATTTTTAAAAAAGTGGCACAAAAAGGGTATTTTATAAAAAAGTCGCAAACTTTAAATTTAATAGGAAAAATTACAAACATCACATTAAAAACTAAGTTCCATGAAATCAGAGGTAAAATACACATTCAAACAATTCAATTTCTGTTTTTCAAAATGTAGCACAACTAACTGGTTAAAATACAGGAAGTACATTAGCAGTCATTTAGATTCGAATCATCTAATTGCCAACGCGGAAGAGATCGATAACAACGTATCCAACTTGAACGTGATCCTGAAACAGGCAGCCATTAACGTTACACACAGACAAATAAATGCGACAAATAGTTTAAATACTTACACTAACCGGGAAATAGAGCACCTTGTAAGTGAAAAAGGAGGCTCCGTCGCGAATGGCAGCGAAATAGGTCACCAGCGGCCCGACTAAGACCGACTGAAGCTACTAAAAGGTTGCAAAGCGCACTTAGAAATGAAGACAGTAGACACATGCTAGTTTCATTGCAAGTTTAACTCCGACTGCTTCAATTAAATTCTCATTATGGAAAACATTAAGAAATACTAGTATGCCCACCGAAACGCAATTTCCAATACGCGACGCAAATGGCAAGTGTGCAATATCAGAAGAGGAAAAAGCCAATGTTTTAGCAAACCATCTGTCCCAGGTATTTCGCCCAAATCCTGCAAGTAGCGACCTTCTTCCACCTGATGATAAAATATCTGCCGTAATTCCATTGTTTACTAACGCAAATGAAGTTCTGAATGTCATTAAAGAAACTGTGAATCCAGGTTAAGCACCTGGATATGATCTTATCACGCCTAAAATGATCTTGGAACTTCCCTATATTGCTGTGAAGTTCCTGGCAAAATTATTTAACTCTATTTTGAGACATGGTCACTAAAGTGTGGAAAATTTCTCTGATTCAGATGATTTTAAAGCCAGGAAAGGGCAAATCAATACCTTCCTCATACAGGCCGATCACTTTGCTTCCCTGCTTATCCAAACTATTTGAAAAAGTTCTTTTATCGAAAATAAAACCGTTCCTCGTGTCAAATAACATAATACCAGACCATCAGTTTGGATTCCGCGAAGGTCACAGCACTATCGAACAAGTAAACCGTCTGACCCAAGCAATTGAAAAATTATTTGAACGGCGAGAATATTGCTGCGCCGTATTCCTGGATGTTGCTCAAGCATTTGACAAAGTCTGGCACTTTGGCTTGACCTACAAAATATACAAATACTTACCGGCAAATACGCATCGAATTCTTGAGTCTTGTTTAGAAAACCGCAGATTCAGAGTCAAATGTGGACAACACGTCACCGATGACCGCGAAATACTAGCAGGTGTTCCCCAGGGAAGCGTCATGGGGCCTATCCTTTACCTTCTGTTTACCGCAGATATCCCTACCAGCCCAAACGTGCTAACATCCACTTTTGCCGATGATACCGCTATAATGGCCGCACATAAAAAGCAGAATATTGCATCTATGAATCTAGACGAGTAGAATCTTGGCTCTCTGACTGGAGAATAAAAGTCAATGAGGCTAAATGCACACAGGTAACTTTCACACTGAATTTTAGCACTTGTCCGACATTGAAACTAAACAATATCCCTTTTTCTCAATCTGATCATGTTACATACCTTGGAATCCACCTGGATGGCCGACTCACTTGGAGAAGTCATATCGAAACCAAGAAAACTCAACATAAACTTAAGGTCCATCAACTTCACTGGCTCCTAAACGCGAACTCAAAAAACTCTGGTTATACGAGGGCGTTTCGGAAACTTTTTAGCCTAGCACAAAAAGCGCGGTATAAACAGAAAAAATTTAGGTGTTTTGGAAACTTCCATCTCTGCTATGAACACATGTTAAATTTTGTTTCGATCTGGCAACTCGTTCATATAGAAACAGGTGTTCACAAAAGACGCATTCGCGATTTTTTTACAATGGAAAAATTAGAAATGCGTGGTGTCATTAAATATTTACATAAAAAAGGTTTATCGGGACAAGAAATTCATAATGATATGGTGAATGTGTTAGGTGAAAGTGCTCCTTCTTATGCAACAGTAAAAAATTGGGTTGCTGAATTTAAACGTGGTCGTACAAGCATTGAAGATGAACCACGTAGTGGACGTCCAAAAACAGCAACAACAACAGAAATTGTAGCCAAAGTGCATGATATGGTATTAAATGATCGACGAATAGAAGTGCGTGAAATAGCTAATATCATGGGCATCTCAAATGATCGAGTCCATTTAATTATATTGAAAAATAAAAATATTTTTGAAAAACTAACTATTCTCTTTCATTGATAGGCTAAGAACTTTACGAACCGCCCTCGTAGTGTCAAAACGGTAATCGAAATCAACATTTTCATCTTGGTAAAGTTCACTTACAGTAGTAATTAAAAAGTACTACCGAAATTCTGAGTCGGTGGTCGCAACATTAAGAGCGCTTTCTCCAATTTTCATCATCTGGCTGAGTGGTTTTGTCAATAATCAAAATATGCGTTATTCGACAGCAACCGACCCACATGTGCCACAATTGCATCCGCAAAAAATTACTGCGTGGTAAGGTTTTCATGCCGGAGGTGTGATTGGAAGGTATATTTTTGTCGATGAAAACAATCCTCATGTTACCTTCAATGGAGAGCGCTATTGTTAGAAAAGAATTTTACGCCAGAATTGGATGAGCTTGACATCGCCGGTTTGTGGTTTCAACAAGACAGAGCCACTAGCCACACAGCACGTGTTACAGTTACTAAAAGGCCAATTCAGTGAACGTGTGATCTCGATAAATGGTCCAGTCGAATGGCCACCTCGTACATGCGAGTCAAGTTATTGGTCCATGCCAACAACTATAGACGAGCTTATAGACAACATCTAACGCGAAATTGCCAAAGATCCGGTCGAAATGTGTGCAAGATTGGTGGAAAATTGTGTTCAAACAATAGATCTCTGTACAAGGGTTCGCGGTGGTGATATGACCGAAATCAAATTTTATTTTTAATATTTAATATTTGCACCACACCTGGAATAAATTTGAACTATTTATCATTAATATTCTGTGTTTTATTATCTTACCAAGGACTTTGACACGGGCAATCATGACACTCTGTGCGAGGACATTGCACAAACGTCCCTTCCGCCCAGTTCGAAACGTTGGGTCGAAAACAGTACGAGTATGTGTTGTCGCCAGTCATATGTAGAATTTAGAGACAATACTTTTGTCGCACCAACCATATTTATATTGTAGCAATAACCATGGACAGTATGCTCCCGCCCAGGCAGATCAGATACGATCTTAATGATATAGAGAGAGAGGTCCAGCGGAACCAGAGGGAACCTTTAGATCATCGAAACTATCAGGCAGGTCTGAACGACATTCACGCTGATGAAGTAGCAGCAACAGTATCCAGCTATAGCGTGAATGTAGTGCTAGGGGAACATCCCTTTGAGATTTCACCGGAGGAGAAAACGCAATTGCCAAAAAGGTAAATCGCAGTTCTTCATATTTTTGTATGCCCTACACGGTAATATCAGAATCAATTTAAAAATGTAAACAAATTTAAAAAATGACTATCCCTAATGTACAACATGTCCCTATCTACCCATCTACCTTTCCTTATACGCCCACTGTTTGCCCATTCGTGGGACATTCCACGAATGTCATTACAATCTAATTACATTACAATATAATTCTGACAGGTCGACTAATTTATACGATAGAATTAATTGACCATTACAAGTTTAACGTTGAATATATATATTCTTCAAAGTTCATTATGTCTATTGGATTCCTGGGAATCCAAATAGAACATCTTTATTATCTGCCATTGTCTCCTTGCTTCCATGAAGCCAGCAACTGTCAGTCAATCATTGTGGTGCTCGGCAAAGTTGGAGTGGAGCCAAATGATGATTGATTTTTATCCGGACTTAATGATGGGACAAAATGGTTTAAAAAAAGGGAACTTTGTGTTATGTCAAGGGAAACATGTGTTAATCCTACTTCCATTTCCAAGTGTTTGTTTTTTCGATAATAGACGTGTTTTATTGAATAAACGAAGGAATGGGCTAATACCAAGAGAACAAAGCCGGAGTGGAAATGCGGTCGACGGCGGCTCCACTAAAAAACAGTCAGCGGCGATTGGAGGTATTGACTAAGGGAAAAAATTAGAGAACACAATTTACCACATGTAGGCGACTCGACGAGCACTTTTATAACCTACACTACAGTACAGTACAGGGTATTAAGACTTAGTGCGGATGTTTTTGATAAATGAAAAGAATGGAGATAGACCCAATGTTAAGTATACCGAACAATTACAACCCTCCATAAGTACTGTTTGGTGCGGTGTTATGGTTGATAAAGTTTTCGGTCCATATTTTTTTTTTATGAGGAGGTTCAGGCAGAATTCATTTACAAGGCTCTGTATAGAACTATAATTGAAAATTGTTTGCGTCCGCAAGTAAGGAATCATCCTAACATATAACCCCAGCAAGATCGAGCAACAGCGCATACAACAAGAGCCACAATGGAACTTCTTCATAACCATTTCCCTTCAGTCTTATTTGGGCCACCCTGTATATTCTGTCAATAAAATTCTAAGATGATCATGTCCATCTGTCTGTCTCTAAAAAACTAACTACAGCACTTTTGAAGCTAGGTGATTGAAATTTTGCAGAAACATTTGCTGATAGTCTGAAACGCTTGGTATTGAAAATGGACCAGATCGGTCAAAAGCTAAACATTTTTCCCTCACAAGGACTGGGTCAACCAGTGTAAAAATCAACAACTCTGAAATTAAAAATAACGATGATATTTGGAACATATGATGTTGGCATGGATCGAAACACATCCTGAAGGAAAAATGGTATATGTCTATTATAAAAAAATTGGACAACAGGGCGTGGCACCGCTTACTAAACCGTGCACCTGAAAGTACAATACACACGAACTATTTGGAATTTTTTGCCTATGATATTTGAAACATATGATGTTGGCACGGTTTAAAACACATCTTGGGGGGAAATATGGGAGGTGTCACGCCCCCTTTAAAAATGGCATTTATGGCAAAACTGATAGACCGATTATTCTTAAATGTTAACAGAATGAAATCAATGACTAGAAAATTATTATAGATCATACTATGAACAAATTGGACAAGGGGCGTGACACCGCCCAATAAAACCTGAACATAAAAATTCAATATCTTATGAACTATTAAAGATATGTACATGATATTTGCAACATATGATGTTGGCATGGACCGAAACACTTCCTGGAGAAAAGGCGGGTGGTACCACGCCCCCTTAAAAATTTGTAATGAATATCATATTATTAAACATATATATATATAACATTTTTTTTAATGAATAACATATTTTTAAACACTATATTGTGTTAAAATGTGACAAAAGGGCGTGGCTCAGCGCATACATCACTGAACTTTAATAGGCTAAATTTTGTAAACTAATACAGCTTTGACGATAGTACGAGGGCGGTTCGGAAAGTTCTTAGCCTATCAATGAAAGAGAATAGTTAGTTTTTCAAAAATATTTTTATTTTTCAATATAATCTCCTAAAACTTCAATACACTTAGTCCAACGCTTATCTAGCAATTCTATCCCTTGATTAAAATAGTTTTCCTCAAGGTCTTCAAAATAGTGGTTTACAACTGTAATTGCATCTTCATTTGAGGTAAAACGTTTGCCAGCAAGGAATTTTTTTAGATTTGGGAACAGGTAAAAGTCACTGGGAGCTAAATCAGGAGAATAATGTGGGTGGTCAAGCAACTCGTACTTTAATTCGTAGATTTTAGCCATTGTTAAAACACTCTTGTGCGCTGGTGCGTTGTCTTGATGAAAAATTATTTTCTTTGTGTTGTAAGCCAGGACGTTTTTATCGAATTTGTACATTTAATTGATCTAAAAGGTTGCTATAGTACTCTGAATTTATTGTTTTACCCTTTTGCAGATAGTCAAACAATAACATACCTTTGAAGTCCCAAAAAACCGTTGCCATAACCTTACCAGCCGATTGAATTGTTTTTGCCTTCTTTGGGGCACTTCCTCCAGCTTCAGTCCATTGTTTGGATTTTTCTTTTGTCTCTGGAGTATAGTGGTGGATCCATGTCTCATCAACAGTTATGAAACGACGCTTAAAATCCATTTTATTTCGCTGAAAACGATCCAAACAAGCTCGAGAAATGTTCATTCTTATGCGTTTTTGGTCGACTGTTAACAAGTGCGGCACCCATCTTGCAGAAAGCTTTTTCATCTGTAGTTCTTCATGCAAAATTAAATGGACTCGATCATTTGAGATGCCCATGATATTAGCTATTTCACGCACTTTTATTCGTCGATCATTTAATACCATATCATGCACTTTGGCTACAATTTCTGTTGTTGTTGCTGTTTTTGGACGTCCACTACGTGGTTCATCTTCAATGCTTGTACGACCACGTTTAAATTCTGCAACCCAATTGTTTACTGTTGCATATGAAGGAGCACTTTCACCTAACACATTCACCATATCATTATGAATTTCTTGTCCCGATAAACCTTTTTTATGTAAATATTTAATGACACCACGCATTTCTAATTTTTCCATTGTAAAAAAATCGCGGATGTGTCTTTTGTGAACACCTGTTTCTATATGAAGGAGTTGCCAGATCGAAACAAAATTTAACATGTGTTCATATCAGAGATGGAAGTTTCCAAAACACTTAAATTTTTTCTGTTTATACCGCTTTTTGTGCTAGGCTAAGAAGTTTCCGAACCGCCCTCGTAGTTGGTAGATATGATGTTGGTATGGAAAGAAACACATTCTGATAAAAAAAATGCCGTAACACGCCCCCTTAAAAGAAATCATATTAGACCAAAACTATGTCAACTTGTGTGCCATGCGTGTACATATGTTTAGCCCGTTTGTTTTATTTCGGTCTGGTGCTTTTACACATTGAACAGGGATTAACCGGCTCAAGACCTCTTGCATCTACTTATATTTAAACAGAAGACAAGTTTTTAACAGAATGGCAAAATGAGATCGATTTGGCTGCACATTGCTTTTATCATGATTTCGGGGTTTGGAGAGAGCCTGGCCTTAAAGAGTTCGGTTTTACTTTCAATAATTGCAGCAAATCTTTTTGAAGAGGGTTGTCACGGACCCGAAATCATGATAAAAAAAAACAGTGTGCAGCCAAGAAAATCAATGTCATTTTGTTAAAAACTTGTCTTCTATTTAAACATACATAGATGCAAGAGGTCATGAGCCGGTTAATCCCTGTTCAAATTCGATGTCTTTTATGGGTATAGCTTGCTATTTGAAACTTCTTTAAAAGTCGCACTCTTACAAGTATAGCTATAACTTCCACATATATACATAGCTTTTCTTCAAAAGACATTTTTTTCTTCATAAAGTTGCTAGCCAAATGAAAATAAAAGAGACCTTCGATTTTTTCCTTTTTTATGAATTTTATAAAATGATTTTTTTTTTAAATATTTTTTTTAATATTTTTCCACTGCTCTTTTTTAACCACTTTTTATATAAATACCATGTTTACAACTTTTGAACTTACATAATTTTCTTTAATATATGATCGAAGGTCTAATTCCAAAAGTATAGCCCAAAAAATAATACAAAATGCATACTCGTACAACGAAAATGACAAAACTTATTTAAATAAATTATTGTACAAAAAAATGTTTCAACAAAAAATACTGGTTGGCCGAATTAAGGAAAAACATTTTTGTTTAATACTTTCAAACTTTCGACATTTCGATAAAGGTTTTAATTTTATATTAAATTTAAATTTAATTTTTTGCTTAACTTTTTCAAGAAAACACGACTAATGCTATGTTATCCTTGGCATGTGAAGAGGAATTTTAATCTGTATGTATGTGCATAAATAATATATCCAACAGTTTTCAGTGATAGAATATGAGTTTGGTTAAACAAGTCAACCGTTGAAGATATTCTGTGATCAATGGTATAAACCCTCCGTTAGGTCTATGAAGTGGACTTATCTATACCCTCTCCCAAAGAGGGTTTAATTTCCTAGCAGTTCAGTTCGACGTTGCTGAAGAAAACTGAAAAGGAGTGAAGAGGTTAGTTTTAGTAGTTAGAACTACCAAAAAGGCTAGTGGCTTGTATTAGATATTCCAAAGTGGGTGGAGTACGCGCTGAACAGGTCTTTAGAAGGTAACCTATGACAACGCCAACAATGTTGAAGCGATGCCGGATGTTAAGAAAAGAGTAGAATTGTCTATTCAGAGCAATGACAAGAGAAATGGAAAGACATCAATGTGAGAAAGTCCAATTGTACGGCAACAGAAATGAAGCCAGCAAATATTATCAACGACGAGTCAAACGCCAGACAAAAGACTCGTTTACTGGCATAACCTCGTGTAGAGCAGCAAGTGGAAATCTGGTAGCTGATATATCGAGTGTGCTGAGGATTTGTAAAGAAATTGTTTCCAACTAATTAGCGGCTGAAGATATTGCCGATAACAGATGATGGGGTTGACCCAGGCCGAGCTCAAGACAGCACGCACATCAAAGCCGCAGGAGCCAAAGGAGTAATGGCGGAACTTTATAAGATCGGAGGAGATGAGCTTATAAGGTTCATGCATCACATAATTTACACTACCAGGAAGACCAAACTCAAGCCCGATGATTGGAGTCTCTGTGTTCTATGTCAAATCCACAAAAAGTGAGACCGTTTGCAGCAACTACAGCGAAAAAGTCGTCTATTATTCGTGCACAAAATACTATCGACTAAACTGTATGAGCATTTGAAGACTTAACACGTCGACCTTAAAAAATGGCCAAAAAATATACACACTGAGCCAAATTTGTGAAAAACCCACCATAAACCAATTAATTCATACTCTTTCTTCATCGACTATAAGGATGCATTTGAGGCTCTGAAAGAAGATTAATTAAATGAATGCACGTCTACTTAGTAGGGACATAAATACTGCTACAACATTGAACACACCCATTTCAATAGTAGAACTGAACATACCCCTTTAATGTCATATGGGTTTTGAAAGCTAACCTCAATAGTGTTTGTCTGTAACGGGATTTTAAAATTGTTTCAACTTTCATCATGGAGTGGTCAGATTATGAGAACCATATCGCTGTAAAAGCGCTTTTTAAGTGTGAAATGAAAAAAAGCGATATTTTCAAAACGCTCCGGCCACTAGGGACCAGCCGCATCTTCGTCTACCGATGCATAAAACTGAGGAGACTGGAGATATAAAAGACCACCACCGGTCGGGCCGCCCACGCTCTGTTCGAACACCGCATGTCATCAAAGCCGTTAAATCAAGAATTCACAAAAATTCGCTCCGAAAACAGAAAATCATGGCCCGTGAGATGAATATCACGAAAAAGTCCATGAGTCGAATCATTAAAAAAGACTTGGGATTTGGTGCTTTCAAACGACGTACCGGGCATTTATTGACTGCAGCTTTAAAAAAAAATAGGATTGAAAAATGCAAACGTCTTTTGGCGAAGCACGCTGATAACTTGCACAGAAAAATTTTGTTCACCGATGAAAAACTTTTTACCGTTCAGGAAAAATTTAACAAGCAAAATGATAGAGTGTATGCGCGGTCATCTAAGGAAGCATCTGAACTGACAACACGGATGGAAAAGGGTCATCACCCAGCTTCAGTCATGGTTTGGAGGGGTGTCTCTTACGATGGGGTCACTGACCTGCATTTCTGAAAACAAGGAGTCAAAACATCGGCCAAAGTTTACCAAGAAACCGTTTTGCAAGCTGTAGCCTCTTAACAATTCCTTGTTCCAAAACCAGCCATGGAATTTCTCATTGTCTTGGAAGGCTAAAACGTCCCAGGCCTGGCTTCGATACAATTTGCCAGCGTTCATTTCCTCTGAAGAATGACCCTCAGACAGTCCAGATTTGAACCTATTGGGTTACAAATTGTGGACGGTTTTAGAGCACAAGGTTGGTCACAAAATATACCCAAGCCTTGGATCTCTTAAGACTGCTTTGGTTCGAGCTGTGGCCAATTTCCAATGGACGAGGTTCTTGCAGCTATTGACGATTGGCCAGTGCGACTTAAGGCGTATGTAAAGGCAAAGGTGGACATTTCGAATAAGTAGATTCTTTTTGGATACCATATACATCAATAAATATATTACAAAATATTTGGTCCAAAAACATTCAGTACTTTTTAGTTTACAGCATAAAACGTGTGTAATAGTATTTATGTCCCTACTAAGTATAAATGGATTTCCACAAAATGATTACCTTGGTGGCTGGAATGAGACTGAATGACACCAAACCCTCATTTGAAATTGGAAGATGCTTCTCTGAACAATTTAGCACTACAATAGGTCTCAAAAGGACTGGCAGTTAAACTGCATCTTAAATGGAAGGGTAGAAGGAGTGACGAACCAACATGGATAGATTTATATGGTCTCTGATAAAGATTTCGAGGTGTAGGTTTTAAAATCCCAAAATGGTGCATGGACTTATTAAGGATTAAACTGACGAAATGCCAATTCGTCCCACACAAAATCCTATACTCTTTGGAGGAAAAACATTCTCTCCCCCTCTACCATGGCATTCCGTCTGGGGGGTATAAAAAACGCCTTAATTTTAAAAAGTTATCACAACCATATCGTTTGACATGATGGCAAATAAATGTGAAAGAATTTGCCTTTCAAGTATTTTTCTAATATTTTCTGCTAAAGAATAAACAAAATGTTCAACTTAAAAGTGTTACATTTAAACTCAAAGGTATCGTCGTTTTTTTCTACATCTTGTTTTCTTTCTTTCTCATTGTCTTGGCATAATAAGGACAACCTTCTATGCATTTACCCGATAACCTTTGGTCGTGGTAACTAAGGTCTCCAGTTGCATTGACACCATTCCAGATTTCAGGGATCCCGTTTTTAGCATTTCTTTTGATTACTTTGTTTCTCAGAAAGACGCACGACTTCAAGATTTTATAGATTGTGTTAAATGCGAAAAGTTCCCCCATAAATTATGTGACTTTCTGCTGCGAGCAGAAATGTATGAAAACGAATTACTAATAACAACTTTAGTTGTGCGTAAATGTGTTGCTCCCACTGGGGTACCAAAGTAACCGGGTATCTGAACTGTAGTTGGGCGAAATGCTGCTGCCACTGGACTACAAAAGTAGCCGGGTGCCTTTACTATAGTTATGCGTAATGCTGATCCCACTTGAGTTTTGCCGTAACTGGGTATCAGAAAGATTCGTTAAATCGAAAAGTTATAGTTTGGTGAAGTTTTATTAATGAAATTGCGCCTTTTTAGAATGTTGAGATGATACAAGAACTGCAGTCGAATCGTTCTGCACAGTGAACGGTGTTCGTCGAATACGAGGGTTGTTATATATATTTCTGGCCTAGAACTTACTCAGAACTAGTTGACGTACGACCACCACTTGTGTTGTTTACAGTGAAATGAAAAAATCAATTTGGCAAAAAAAATGGAATTAACTCGTGAACATTTTCGTGCGATCATTTTTCACAACTTTCGACGTGGATTATCACGACGAGAGTGCCTCGAAGAACTTAAATCTTTCTATGGCGATGTAGCACCATCCTATAGCACTGTGAAAAACTGGTGTCCGACGCTCGCTCAAAGACGAAGGTCGTCCAAAAACGGCCGTTATGCCAGAGAGCATTGATGCCGTGCATGAACTGATAATGCAAAATCGTCATGTGATATACCGTGAGATAGAGGCATCCTTGGACATTTCTTCTACCAGCATACATTCGATATTGCATGAACACCTGGCCGTAAAAAAGGTTTATTCTCGTTGGATCCCGCACAACAGCAATCGAACGTGAGGGTCTTCGAAGACAAGCCAAATCCAACGAAAGTTGTTCGAAGCACTTCGAAGCAAATGGTCGCCTGTGTCTTCGGAAAAACAGGTCACCGACTGTTCAGCTTGAGCAACGTAGGACGGTTAATTCTGAGTGACACACCACAATTTGTTTGCCTGAAGTCTTCGGAGAAATTCGAAAAACGAACAAGAGAAGACGAACCATTGTGCACCATGAAAATGCGAGCTCTCACATCGGCTCAGACCAGCGCCTTTTTGACCGGCCAAAACGTCGAATTGATGGGTCATCCGCCGTACAGCCCTGGCTTGGCACCCAATGACTTCTTTTTATTCCCGCACATCAAGAAAAAAATGCGTGGTCAACGATTTTCGTCGCCAGAAGATGCTGTTGAAGCGTTCAAAACCCATGTTTTGGAGGTGTCTCCATCGAAGTGGAAAAAGTTCTTCGACAATTGGTTTGAGCGCTTGCAAAAGTGTATAAATCGTGCTGAAGAATACTTTGAAAAACAATAAAACCATTTTTGATGATAAATATTCGCATTTTCATTATTAGGCCAGATATATATATATATATATATATATATATATATATATATATATATATATATATATATATATATATATATATATATATATAGCAGCCCTCGTATAGTCTGGAATATTAGCAAACAAATATTGATTTTTTCGAGAAAATTATCTTTTTCGATGACGTCTTGTCGCACTTTGGATTCACGCTACTCATTATTTAGTGCTCACTAAAAAAATTATGTTCGTACTAGAGTGTCCAAACCCGAAAGCCGAAATTCCAGTTAGTTGCAAAAACCCCACAGACGTTTTCTTGAAAATAGCTAAAACCCGACATGTCGGTTCACCCGATTTTTTGCTCTGGGGTTTTCAGGTTTTTTGTTGTTGATAGTTTTAGACGACGTCTTAAAACGCTATCGACGGAAACAACCGTGGTATCAACTGGAACCTCCAAAGCCAACTGGAAGATCTGGCATATGCAGATTATATAAGTATATGTCTAATAGTGACCATCGAGGCATTTTGATATGCAAGATAAAATCAATGCCCTCATCATGGTATCTAGGAATGTTGGCCTGAAATTAAACACTGCAAAGAGCAAGCTGTTGAAAATAAATGCTACCAACGTTAGTCAAAACTTTCAAGCTGGTGCAAATACTGTGCAGAACGTCAACCCCTTCACATGCCATGGCAGCGTCTTTTCGCTTATGATAGAGCTGTAAACGACATTCTTAGCCGAATAGCTTTTGCTCAAGGGACTTTCGCACAGCTATGGAATATTTAGAGGTCCTCGTCAATATGTACCTACACCAAACTACCTATCTTTAATTCAAACGTAAAATCTGTCCTGCTGTACGGATGTACAGAAAGGCTTAATGATAAATACGCTTGCGAAAAACTGCGAAAACCTGCATTAATAAATGCCAAAGGAAAATTTTGAAGATCAAATGAACAACTCCACGAGAAATGCAACCAACTTACAATACAAGACGAAATTAAAGAGAGACGATGAAAATGGATTGGTCATACCTTACGGAGACCGCAAAAAGAGATATGCAGACAAGGTTTAGAGTGAAACCTGCCGGCAGCAGGGGGAAGATATAGGACGAACATATAAGACGATCAAGGCGCAATTTCAACTTGGAAAAATCATCCTCTCGAGATAGAGGAGAATGGGGATAATGTGTTGAGGCCCTACGCTTCACCGGAACCGAAAGGAACTAAGAAAAACTTTTTTGTACAACGGACTGAGGTTGTTGACTTTGCGAAAATTACTAACAATTTAGATATCACTAAATTTAAATGTGCCATAAGCTCTAGAAGCCACATACGTCATCCAAACTTGATGATATTTGGGACAGGTCATTACGAGAAGTAATTAGCTTAACTCAAGATATGGTCATAAAAAAACCCTCCCGATATTAAATTAAAGCCTCTCTAGAACAACCATATAAATTCCGATTTCGATTTCGCACAAACAACCATTCTTGGACCGATTAGGATCATATGGGCTAATTTTGTATACGAGTACTCTTTTCTGGGGTCTGGGTCCAAATATGGTTTCCAATAGATAGGGTGATCCATCTAGAGGTTTTTTTTTCAGAACAAAAAAAAATATAAAAATTCAAATCAAGTGTGTAATCTTTATTGGTAATTTGAAAGGACATTTTATGGCATTTATTTTTTGAAAATAATTTCCTTCCTTATAGAAATGGGCGTTCGGTGAGAAACGGGAAGATCCGCTGTTTTCGACCAAAATTTTGTTCAGTGATGAGCCCCATTTCTGGCTCAACGGCAAAGTCCATAAACAAAATTGTCGCTTTTGGGCTGAAGATTAACAAGAAGTGGTTCAAGAGGTGCATTTATTATACCCGGTTTATAAGCTGGTGGAATCATCGGTGCATATTTTTTCAGAAATGATAATGGCCGGAACGTAACCATGAATGGTGCTCGCTATCGCGCCATGATATCGATCTTTATCCTAACTGAAATTGAAGCCCGCAATCTTGACGACACTTGGTTTCAACAGGACGGTGCCACTAGCCATACAGCTGCTGAAACAATGGATCTATTGAGAGGTCATTTCGAAAAGCAGCTAATTTCACGATTTGCACAGGTGAGTTGGCCGACAAGATCGTGTGATATCACATCTTTGGAGCCACGGAAAGTCCAAAGTCTGTGCTGACAAACCAGCTACGATTCAGGTTTTAGAAACCAACATTACGCGTGTCATTCACGCCATACCGGTCGAAATGCTCGAACGAGTCATCCAAAATGGCACGCTCAGAATGGACACCCTAAGGCGTAGTAGCGGCCAACATTTGAAGGAAATTATATTCAAAAAATAAATGCCATAAAATGTCCTTTCAAATTACCAACAAAGATTTCACACTTGATTTGAATTTTAGTATTTTTAATTTTGTTTTGAAAAACGTTCCTTTAGATGGATCACCCTATATAAGGGTAATTTGAACATTTTGTTGTTGACTGGTATTTAACAATAATATTAGTTAATTTCACTATTCTATGGTTTAATTTTTTAACCATGAAAATTGTAATTTTATAATAATTATTGTTGTTTTAACAATGCATTGTTGTTTTTTTTACCATTAAAATTGTTAGTATTAAAATTTCAAAATTAATTTATTGAAACTATACATGTTCAATTTAACAATGAAATTGTTAATATTATTAACTATGAAGATTGTTATAGAAATCATTTTTATTGTTAGGTTAACTAATTATTGATTACCTCTTTTAACCAGAAATATAGTCACTATAGTCACAATTTTTAGTATTAAATTTACCTACGAATTATGTTTTTGATTTGTTTACATCTATTCGGTCTTTTTTCATTATTAGGACTTAAACAGTTTTTACTTTGGTTCGAGATCTTTTTGCTATTTCTTTTTCAGAATCAACTAAAAATATGTGAAATGTATTGGCTACGGTTGCAAGGAAGACTGTAAAGCTGTTTCTAAACCCGCCAAGGTTTCTCTTAGGCAGTCTTTGACAAGAATTACTTTGGCTACAAATCAAATGACTTATACGGGAATCCCATTATGATTAATGAGAATTACCCTTTGCTTATAGTCTTCGAACTGTGCGAAAAGAAATTGTACAGCTAGCATTTGCTTTTGGTAGTGGTTTTTTTAAAGAGCGAGATAAATTGTCTTATGATCTTTTTCTCAATTACACACGTTCAGAGGAGAGGAAGAAAGGAAAAGAGTAGGGGGATACGACAGTCGCAATCGTTGCAACTTCGTGTAACTTAATTCTGAACTACGTGTAACACAAAGCATATCAAAAACTTGATAAAACTGCCTCTCTTGAAAAAACCAACATTATACAAGGTTAACTCAACTATTTTGTATGCTCATTTGACCTTAATATAACGTTATTTTGTCTTCGTTATCAAACATTTACCATGAAAAATTTAGCCAGACACATGGTTAAAAAAATCATTGTATTTTCGGCTTAGTGTAGTTCTTTTATGGGAAACTGTTGCCCTCTTGGTCGATCTACAAATAAATCGATCTACAAATAAGTAATATGCTTTCAAGAGAAAGACGCAAAGATGGACATGGCCAGAAAGTCATTAAAGATAAGCATTGTAAGCATCTTATATGTTAGAGGTTCGAGGATAGAAATTTCGAAAGGTTCCAAAAGAAATAACAAATTTCGTATAAACTCCATTCAATGGAGGAGAGTAAGCAACCCGGTTAACCGATTTTATTTCCTAAGTACTCCAATGCAGACGGGCACAAACAAGTGTTGCTGTTTTTTTGCGCTTTGCCATGTCATTTCATATTGCTACGTGACACAATAATTATGCAATCAACACCAACATTTTTCCACTTTACAACTCTTAATGAGCAACAACAACCGAAGCAGAATGGAGAACAAATAAAGAAAAACGATAGACTGCGACATAATGAATGAAGGACAATTGAGCCAAGTCCCCCCTCTCACGCCAAGCTCGCTCAGCTCAGTAGCATTTTTTTGTATTTTTTTCTTGTTTAGCCGGAAGTTGTAGCCATAGAAATCAGACACCAACTATTGTGGATTCCATTTGTCCTTATTAACATCTTTGCAATATAAATGTACATCTGTGTGTATATATAAAAGTTTCGGTTCCTTTGACCGTGCCCTAGTGTGTGTGGGTGTGTGCAATGGAAAGTACTGTCCAAAAAGAAAGTTGTCAGGGCTACGAGAACCGACCGAACCGCCGTCTGTGGACTACAGTTCATAAATAAGTGTGATTTGTACATTTTTTTGATGTCCTCCCTGCCAGCCAGGGACAAGGAAAAGGTTCACTTGCTGTGGACACATTTATACACATTTTCAGTTAATTTGTTTTCGAGATAAGGACATTTGCACGCAAACACTTACAGACACACGCGCGCACATACACCCAAACATCCATGTAAATTAGCCAATATAATTAGGTCTGAGTTCATCCATTGGATGCTTTGATACTTAAGAAAATAATGAGAATGCTCTGGGGGAGATTTTGTGGCATCCTCTTGCTCAGTGACTCAATTAAGGCAGCATAACCCTGTTGCTACTGTTAGAACACAAACAAATTGACATAATTTCATACTTTCGGGCGAAATGCTTTGAATACCGGAATGGTGGCAGACATAAAGTAGGGTTGTAACGGATATTCGAATATGCGAATGCGAGTTATTCGCATCATATTGAATATTCGCATTAAAAAATTTTGAAGTATTCGCATTATCAAATACATTTTGAAATATTCCCATTCGCAAAAATTTATTTCAGTAAGGATAAAGCGAACTCCGAACTAAATCTTTTGTGAATTATTTGTCAAAATTGTTTGTTTTTCCTTGTAATAAATCAACTTTTTTAATAAAAAAAAGTGTGTCTGGCACACTGCAATCAATTTTAGTTTTTGTAATTGCCCTCGAAAATTATCTTAAAAAAATAACAAAAAGTAAAAAACTATTAAAAAAATATATAATAATAAAAAAAAATAATCTTCAAAATCAAAAAATAATTACTCGTTTTAGCATTTGCCAAAACCATATTTGGAGAATTCGTTTTTGCATTCGCAAAAATGTTCTAAATATTTACTTTCGCAACAAATATATTTCATTATTCGCTCCGCTAAACCCACTTTCGTTACATCCCTAACATAACATGCTATTACAACTTACAACTTACTATTTTGCAGCTATGGTTAAACTAAATTTGGCCAGGTCGAACATTATAAAGGGTGGTCCAACTTAAACGCAAGATGCACAGTGGGAACAGATGAAAAAAAATTAATTTAATCTGCCGTTTTTTCACAACAGAGTTAAATTTTTTAATGTTATCACCATTTTTACTTAATTGCAAATGAAGTAAACTTTCGAAATGGGTTTAGTTTTTATTTCAAAATAAGAATCAACATAACGGCTGATCAATCTAGAGGAATTTCTTCATAATGATTTTTTCATAGATTACGCGTGACTTGTGTTCAACTTAGTACAATTTTTCTTTTCAGTATTGTTTGCCATTTTATTACGAAATGACTAACACCGCAACAACGTCTCTCTTCAACTCGGCGTAGATCCGATGTTTTTTAAAAAAAAAATAAAAAGAATCGGTTGATATTCGGCTCAGTTATTACCAAAATATTACACACACTCTTTTGTAGTAGGTCTCGACTAGATTCTATAGGAAATCATTCAAATCGGTTCGCAAATACAAAAGTTACATGTGTTTTAAAATTGTAACGCGTGACCCATTTCGAGGTTCCCTACTTTTTTAAAGAAAAAATCGCATAAAATTCAAATTGAATAGGGAATGTTTATTATCATTTGAAAAAACATTCTTTGGCATTAATTTTTTGAAGATTATGTCTATCAAATGTTGGCCGCGGCTACGTCTCAGAATGCTCGTTGGAGCATTCCCACTGGTAACTGGCGAATGATACGCGTAATGTTTTGCTCCAAGGCCTGAATCGAAGCGGGTTTGTCCGCATAAACTTTAGACTTTTCATATCCCCACAGGAAAAAGTCTAACGGTGTGATATCACACGATCTTCGAAAACGACCGGCCCGAAATGTGAAATTATCTGCTCACCGAAGTGTTCTCGCAATAAATCCATTGATTGATGCGATGTGTGGAAAGTGGCGCCTTCTTGTTGAAACCAAATGTCGCCATGATCACGAGCTTCAATTTCAGGCAGCAAATAGTCGGTTATCATGGCACGATAACGGTCGCCATTGACGGTTACGTTCCCACCGGCATCATTTTTAAAGAAATATGGACCGATGATTCCACCGGCCCACAAACCACACCAAACCGTTGGATGAAGTGGCAACTCTTGAACCTCTTCTGGTGCTCTTCTTCCCAAATGCAGCAATTTTGCTAGTTTACATATTCATTGAGCCAGAAATGGGCCTCATCGCTGAACAAAATTTGGCTCAAAAACGTCGGATCTTCTTGGAACTGTTCAAGAGCCCATAGAGCAAAGCAATGGGAACGTCGGGCGGCTTCAGTTCTTGTGTAAGCTGTATTTTGTACGCTTTCATTTAAAGATCTCGACGTAAAATGCGCCTAGTCGTTCCATACCTCAGTCCGCGAACGGCGCCGAATCGACTCTCCACGGTCTTGGTGTACACTCTCAGCTACGGCCGCTACATTTTCTTCACTGCGTGCAGGACGTGGTCTATTCGGTCGAATATTATCCAATAATAAATGCTGGGTCTCCAGATGGGTGATGGTGTTGCGAATAGTACGCTCAGTAGGCCGATTATGTTGACCATAAGTTGAACGAAGTGCACGAATCACATTTCTCACAGAACGTAAATTTTCGTAATAAAGTTGAACGATTTGTAAACGTTGTTCAGGCGTAAGTCTTTCCATGATGAAATGCCAAACAATACTAAATAAAAAACACATGACAGCATGACACGAATCACAGGTGATCTGTCTAAAAAAGGCTATTGAAAAAAGTATCTCTACTTGAAACACCCATTATAAACTCTCTCCGCCCTTGCATATTGTGGGGTCCGAACTCAAAACTTTAGCTCGAAAATACCTCTTATAAATTGTATAAAATTTCATCAAAATCCGAATACGAGTTTAAATACGGCTGAATTATTTCCATTTTTTTTAACCTTTTCCACTGTGCGATGGTAATTGTAAATGAAACAAGAAGTTTTTAGAGGATTATTTTAGTATTTTTTATAATGATAAAAGGCTCTATGGTAATTAGGTGTGAAACAAAATATCGGCCAAATGCTCGCCACGGCTTCAAACCTCTATCCAATGGTTCTTATTTCAATGACTCTGAGCATATGGAGGTTCAATGTCGTTTATGTGCCGAATTATCTCATCCTTTATATCCTTTATCGTGACTTTTCGCAAAAAAAATATTTTCAACATAACCTCCTTTTAGTTCAATACACTTAGTCCAACTTTTCTCCAATTTTTGTATTTCTTCCAAATAAATAGGATTTTTCGGGGTCCATAAAATAGGCATTTGTTTGGTCAATAATATCATCGTTGGAGCTGAATCTCGTTCCACCGAGCCATTTCATTTGGTTTGCAAATAGAAAATGGTCAATGGGGGCTATATCCGTAGAATATGGCGGATGAGGTACCCATTCGTAACCTTATTAATGCAACTTTGCCACTTGGGCTGCACAAGTGTGGACCCGTGCATTATCTTGACAAAAAGGACATTTTTCTTGGCCATATTGGGTCGTTTGTTTTAAAATCCTCGTTAAATCGGTCCAATAAGTTGGCATAATATTCGCCTTTTTTGTTTTCCCCTTTGTAGGTAATCGATGTGGATTATCCCGCATGCATCCCAAAACTGTTGCCTTCACCTTATTGGCCGACAAAGTCACTGTCACCTTGGCCTTCTTCGGAACCTGTTCACCCGGAGAAACTTATTGTTTAGACTGCTGCTTGGTCTCTGGAGTGCTGTAATGGATACATGTTTTATCCAAAGTTACAAAACGCCGCAAAAACTCATTCGAATCGCGACAAAACAACTCCAAACAAGCCTTAGAAGTTGTCACAGAATTTCGTTTATGGTAAATTGAGAGCAAACGCGGCAACAATCTTGCAGGCGGCTTTCTTAAACCCAACTGATCATGTAAAATCGAAACCACACTGCCAAATTAAATGCGTATGGCATTAACCATCTCACGCACTTTTACGCTTTGATCGACCAACACCATATCGTGGATTTTTTCGACATTTTCGGGTGTATTGACCTCAATTGGCCTTCCAGAACGTTCAGCGTCATTTGTACTTTTGCGACCACAACGAAAGTCAGTAAACCGCTTTTTTACCATTGAAATCGATATGGCAGAGTCCCAATAGTGTTTATTCAGCTTCTCCTTAGTTAGATTGACGGTGCTTTTCGCAAAAAATAATGATTAATGAGCACTCGATTCAATTCACTTTTTTCAATTTTCAACAAAATCCACGAGGTTGTATGTTTTGAACAGCTGTTAAATACAAAGTATATGACGGAACACTCTCAAAATTTGACAGTAGTCTATTAACATATGGTACTTGATCGGATCAGTGTTGCATTTTATATAACTACGAGAGAAAATGGAAAAATCGCGGAACTATTCATATGTCCTTGTATTTGGTTCCCCAACTTAAAAACAATAAGACAAGGTACTCCCCAAAATTATTTTTTTAGCATTGGGTTATGTTATCATTAATAGAGATATAAATTGAGATTTTTTTTTTAAAAATATATTAAATTAAAACAAATAAGATTGATTTATTTAACAATAGAAAAAATCCGCTTCAAAAAACATAAGCGTTTTATTTATTTAAATTATTTAGGTAACCAATTTCAAAACAGTATGTGTAAACAATTTTAGTTTACTTAGTAGGGACATAAATACTGTTACAAAATTGAACACACCCATTTCAATAGTAGAACTGAACATACCCCTTCAATGTCATATGGGTTTTGAAAGCTAACCTCAATAGCGTTAGTCTGTACCGGAATTTTACAATTGTTTCAACTTTCATCATTGAGTGGTCAGATAATGAGAACCGTATCGCTGTAATAGCGCTTTTCTAGTGTGAAATGAAAAAAAAAACGGTATTTTCACAACGCTCCGGCCACTAGGGATTAGCCGCATGTTCGATGGGGTCACTGATCAGCATTTATGCAAACAAGAAGTCAAAACATTGTCCAAAGTTTACCAAGAAACCGTTTTGGAAGCTGTTGTAAAGCCTCTTAACAATTCCCTGTTCCAATATCAGCCGAGAACTTTCCAGCAGGATTCTGCGCCGGCCCATTAGGCTTAAACGTCCCAGGCCTGATGAATGGCCCTCAGGCAGTCCAGATTTGAACCCATTGGATTACAAATTGTGGACGGTTTTAGAGGACAAAGTTTGTCACAAAAGATACCCCAACATTAAATCTCTTAAGACAGCTTTGGTTCGAGCTGTGGCCAATTTTCCAATGGACGAGGTTCGTGCAGCTATTGACGATTGGCCAGTGCGACTTAAGACGTGTGTAAAGGCAAAATGCGGGCATTTCGAGTAAGTAGAATTTTTTGGATACAATTTACATCAATAGATATATTAAAAAATATTTGGTCCAAAAACATTCGGTACTTTTTATTTTACAGTATAAAACGTGTGTAAAAGTATTTATGTCCCTACTAAGTATAAGATCGTCACAGGTGACGAATCATGGATCTATGCGTATGAGCCCAAAACAAAACAGCAAGCGACCGTGTGGGTCTTCGAAGACGAGCCAAATCCGACGAAAATTGTTCGTGGAAGAAGCACTTCGAAGCAAATGGTCGCCTGTTTATTCGCCAAACTGGTCATGTGGCGACTGTTCCGCTTGAGCAACGTAGGACGATCAATTCTGAGTTGTTTGCCTGAAATCTTCGGAGAAATTCGAAAAACGAACAAGAGAAGGCAAATCATTGTGCACCATTACAATGCAAGCTCTCACACTTTGGCTCAAACCAGCGCCTTTTTGACCGGCCAAAACGTCGAATTGATGGGTCATCCGCCGTACAGCCCTGACTTGGCTCCCAATGACTTCTTTTTATTCCCGCACATCAAGAACAAAATGCGTGGTCAACGATTTTCGTCGCCAGATGATGCCTGATAAAGCGTTCAAAAACCATTTTTTTGAGGGGTGTCTTAATCGGAATAGAAAAGGTGCTTCGACAATTGGTTTAAAATCATGCTGGAGAATAATTTTAAGAGCAATAAAACTATTATTGATGATAAATATTTGCATTTTTATTACTAGGCCAGAAATATGTATAGCAGGCCTCGTATTCTGTTTTATTTATGTTGAAAAATGTTGTTTTCAACTGCCATTTGTAACCCAATTCTGGAGCTCTCCCAATCAAATTTGCATGGAATTATAAAAAACGTAATGTAGCGTTTCCAATGTGTATATTTTTGATAATCAGGCGGAAATTGTCTGAGTTATAGCAGTTTTTGTAGAAAATCATAGGATCAGTTGATTTCGTCTGAAGGAAGCTTTTGTTGCAGGACAGTGTTTTTAAATCGCCCAACTGATGTTTTTCTCTGAGTGTATGATTTAACACAAAACCTCTGGATGAAACTCCGATTTTTTGTGCTTTTTAAGCAAGGGAAATAAAAGTAACCGCCCAACTTGACTTACTATATTTTAATGTGTTGCCACAGATACATACATACGTTTATGTAATCGTAAAAAGGCGACTTTTTATGCGAAATTGAAAGAAAGTCCTTGTCCGTTGAGAACTTAAGGAGTGTGAACACAAAACTTTTCACATTTAAACCATGTGCAATTTAATTAAAGTTTAACTTGATGGCAGGGTATTTAAATATTGCTACTACTGTGTTTTGATTATCAGCGTTGTTATCGTTGTTGTTGTTGTTGTTGCTACTGTCGTTGAATTAGCATTAGAAAGTTGAAGAAATTATAATGACTTTCACCTTTCAACTTGCCACCCCACAGCGGAACCGAAAACAAACTCTCGAGCCACCCGCCCACTCGACGTCATAGCAACGCCATTCAAATTCTCATCCTTCATGGCCCCCGCGCGTCCGTGCATTGGCACTCCAATGTGTAGCTGCAACCACCACTGACTGCCACCACCACCACTACCGCCGCCACTAACCACCACAAGCTCTGAGGCTCTTTCGGAAACAGACGGAGATCAAAAAGTTTGCTTTAACCTTCTGACATCAAAAGCGAAATAAAAGTTGTACCGAAAACATTTTATGCTCACTGCGTATTCATGCTACAGGTATGACATGGACACAGATACATACGGATGGATCCCCATAAATATTCCTTAATACAAACAAATGTGTGTGTATTCCATCACAGGAGTGTAACCTTCAATGCACACACAGGCACAAACCCACACATACACACACACACTCGCATAGCAATGATTTTGTATGGGTGGGCGAAAGGAACCCAGCGGGACAAAATATACAAGGCCTTCTCATAAGGAACTTCTAGAAGGCTATTCTTTTTAGATCAAATACGCATTTGGTAATGTCTTCCGAAATACTCGTAAGGCCTACAGCCGCACACAATCTCATGGCTCTCATTTAGGAGGGCATGATCGCGAATCTTGTGTTCATTTCTTAGTGCTCTCTGTAAGCAGGTCTTCAAGAAGGCCTTCATATTTTTAAGTAAATAGGTTTATTAAACAAATTTCTGGATCCCTTTTAGTGGAAGACCTTATCCCTACAAAGAGGCCTTATCCTAGATGGCCTTGATTTTCGTACTGGAAAGTGTCTGTGGCTGTGTGTGTGTGTGTTGGTTCGTATGTTTTGGTGTATAAGAAATGGTTGTTGCCACTTTATAATAAACTTTATTTGAATAGCGAAGGCGAGAAGGCGCAAACGTAACTAAAAAAAATATGGAAACAGGAAAATCTGTTTTCTTGTCGCTGTCGTTGCCTTGTTGAAAAGTAAGAGGGCAACAACAACAAAATGAAAAACAAATATATACTGTGTACAATAAACAATTTCCCTTTATCTTATCACATATTTTCCTAGATTTTAACGATACACATCAAACGGCATTTCTATGCAGACAAGTCGACCAGCAAGTGCCCTTTTTCATGGTAGTCTCCAAGGAGTTCAATCTCACTGTAACTAAGAGAAAGTGACACACTAATCAGCCGGGCCACTTAAACATAATTATGGATCGATGAATTAAGAGGCGTTCATCGTTTTATACGAGGGTTGTTGCTATTTATATTTCGGATCCTGACAACACTAGTGTTCCTAGATGCAAACTGGAATTTCCAATGGAAACTTTGACATTTTTTAGCATAACTTCACTCAGAACGTTTTGTCATTCATCTCAGTCAAAAAAGGAATTATCCCGTGAACATTTTCGTGCGACAAAAATGTTACCGAGACAAGAGTGTTGAAATCAACTTGATCCGACTTTTGGCGATTAATTACCATTAAAAATCACTGTTAATCGCTGGTACCAAGAGTTCAGTCTCGGACGCCGTTCCAGGATGAATTTCGTCAAGGACGTCCAACTACGGTCACTTTGCCAGAAACCATCGATGCTGTGCGTGAACTGATTAAGCAAGAACGACATGTGACATACCGTGAGATTGAGGCATCCTTGGGCATTAGCATGACAAGCATCAATAAGATATTGCATGTGAAAAAAATGAAATCGGTGGATCCAACATAATTTGACGAATGTTAAAAACAGACTCGTATGGATTGGTGCAAAGAGATGTTGAAAAAGTATAACTGCGGTAGCTCAAAGGCAGTGTATAACATTGCCACAGGTGACGAATTATGGATCTATGCAGATGAACCCGAAACAAAACAGCAATCGACCGTATGGGTCTTTCAAGACGAGCCAAATCCAACAAAAGTTGTTTGTGGAAGAAGTACATGAGTGCGTGTTTTTTCGGTATAACCGGCCATTCTGCCACAGTACCTTTAATGGAACGTAGGGCGGTCAAATCTGAGTGGTATACAACCATCTGTTTGCCAACAGTGTACGAAGAAAAGAGGAAAGATAATAAGAGAAGACGGATCATTTTGCATAACGACAATGCGAGCTCTCACACATCAGCTGAAACGATGAGCTATTTGACCACTCAAGATGTCGAATTTATAGGCCATCCACCGTACAGACCTGATTTGGCTCCGAATGAATTCTTCTTATTCTCTAGCATCAAGAAAAAAATGCGTGGTCAACGTTTTTTATCGCCCGAAGCAGCGTTCAAAAATCATGTTTTGGAGGTGTCTCAATCGGAGTGGATAAAGTGCTTCGAAAATTGGTTTGTGCGCATGAAAAAGTGTATTGATCTTAAAGAAGAATATTTTGAAAAACATCGAAACCATTTCCAATGATAAATAATTGTGTTTTTATTGCCGGGCCCGAAATATAAATAACAACCCTCGTAAGAACAAGTCAAAATAAGGAGAGGACCATCTTTTATGGGATATGCTTTTGTTATTCGTTTGTTTCTATTCGACCGGCATTCCCCAACAAGCGGAAACCTTGTTCTTTGATGCACATAACAACACTCATGTGGGGACACAGCTCTCGCATTTAAGGGTTGGTTCAACACATGTACTTCAAAGCTACACAACTCGATCCGTAGATTTTACAAAGGATCTTCACACATCTTCATCCTCTTTTGGTAGCACCCCGGATAATCCTTGTCTCTTGAGAGCGGTCTGTTTTTAAGCTTTTTACCGAGCCCAAAACACGTTTGTTTGTCAACGCACCACTTTGTTTTCGTAAACCAAGCTACTACAGGCGGCCAGCAGATGGCAGATAGCTGAACGGCCTACAGATATGCAGGTTAGCTGCAAATAACCAATAAGCAGGCCCCGAACAGGAGCGGCAAGAATGGAGGGCGTGCTATAAGAAGGTACATGTGACTAAGGAAATCCTTGCGTTATGTCGAATGGAATGCCGCTTCTCCCACAGGGTTGCCCTCAAGAGAGGTAATGATGGAGTGTGACGTCTCCATGGTTTAAATATAATTCCCCCACAGGGGTGCCCCCATCAAGAGAGGTAAAGATGGAGTGTGACGTCTCCATGGTTTTCCCTAGTAAAACACTAAATCTAGAAGCGGCTGTTTCACATTAGACGGCTTTCTGGTCAGCGCCTGTCTTGATGTTAGGAGCGGCTGAGTAAATCGTCCTGGCGGTAGGCAAGTAACGCTAGGGGTAGTATCTCCGATGAACAAAACAAAAGATGGAAAGTTCTTAAACAACACTAAACTTACCACACAGCGAACTACTCGTAATACCCCAGTGTCGGCGGCCGTCGTTATCCAGCGACTGCAATGCCGCTGCAGTAAGCTTGGCTGGAACAGCAGCACCAATAGCAACCACGCGATTGAATGTGATAGGCACCAAAGTGATTCCTTTGGTCGAAGATTGGGGGTACCAAGGTCCCCGCCAGCTTCGCCATGTGAAGCTCACCGTCCTGTTGCTACTTCGAATAAAAACATGCCCAACCGGCCCAACACTAATGCACCTGAACCGGCTTTCTACAAGCTAGGAGGACATATAGGGAGTCGAGTCGATATGATGGAAGATGGGAAATGGCGATCTATACACCAGCCAATGAGAGATGCCACTGAGAACATAAAAGTTCTCTACGAGCTTTACGCAATTGAGGTACGCGATGAGAAAGCGAAAGAAGTTATTCGCATCAGCAAGGCTTTGCAGACATCGCCATGACTTAAGCCAAAATGGATACAGTCTGAAGAAGCTGAAACCTCTAGGGCAAAGCGCATAAAAAAGGCGAAGGAAGATGTGTGTGATGGTTCTGCCATAAAACGCAGCCGATTGTTGAATAAAGCGAAGTCCAGCGAGGACAAATGCCCAGGGATAAAACAACGATGCGCCCTGGACGAAAGTAAAACCAAAGAGGAGTGGTAAAAAGCCTAATCCTAAGGTTTAAACGAAACCGGATGCAATTGTCATCGCAGTAAATGGAGGGCTGTCGTATGCCAAAATCCTGCGGAATGTCAAATCGGAACCACAGCTTGGCAAACTTAGTGACAACGTCACAAAAATACAAAAAAAACCCCAGAAGGGCGATTTGCTTCTAATAGAAAGGGGGTAAAAGCGGAGGTCTTTCGGAGACTTTCTTGGAGACAAGCAACGGTTCGAAGCCTCAGGCAGAAAACTATAATAGAAGTGAAAGATATAGATGCAATAAGGGAGAAAGAGGATATCTGGCAAACCTTTAAGCTCGTATTCGGCACCAAAACTTTGAACAATCGGACATCCTAAATCTAAGAAGATCGTATGGCGAGACGCGGACTGCTATAATAAGCTTACCCGCTATCTATGCGACCTCATCTGCTACAATTAAGATAGGATAGGTTAACGGTCGCGTGGTTGCGAGGATGAACATCATAAAGTACTTTGGATGCCTTGAATTTGGACACAGAGCGAGGGAATACAGGAACGAGCACAATCGATCCAAGTGTTGCAGAAGGTACGGGGAAGAAGGTCACATCGCGAAAACTTGTTCCAAGGACGTATGTTCTGTGCGCAAAATGGGACGAGAAACGCAGGTCACATAGCTGAGATTGGAAAATGTCCGAGTTTTTACGAACGCGCTGAATCAACAAAGAAGAAAATGAGAGTGGTGCCAATAACTGCGAGGCGGCTCAGGATTCTCTCAATCAAACTACGAGAGAAAACGATATAGAAGTATCTATAATTAGCGAACCGTACCGAATTCTACAAAGCAGTACTTGCATAGGCGACAAATCGACCAAAGCTGCGCTATGAGCATGTGACCGTCATGTACTCCAGAAGACGCTGTAGTCCTAAAGATTTCTCAGAGCAAAAATGTAAGGTGTGTACTTTTACAGTTGCTACGCTCCTCCAAGTTGTTCGCACGGAGAATTTCAGAGGATACTAGACAACCCCATTGTCGATGCTAGGCTAAGACCACCGTGGTGATTGCAGGAGATTGGACACTGGAATGGGATAACAAAAAAAAACAAACGCCCCAAAGCCCAGCCTGCTAGAAACTTTTGGCCCAACTGGATATATATCAAACAAGGGGTGGAAGAATACCTTCAGAAAAGCAGGATACGGCTCGATAATAGTCATCACTTTTGTTAGCAAGTCCCTTGCCAAGTCCACTAAATGGCGAGATAGCGCGGAATACACACACACCACCAGGCTATAATGTAACTGATAGGAAGGTAGAAAAAAACGTGAGCCTAAATCAAACCGGGCCGAAATGGAAGACTGCGCAACTTTTGAAGATATGATTTGCTTACATCAGCTTGCAAACGGCACAGCAGAGCAACTGCAACAGGATTTAGACACCACGATTACCAACGCGTGTGAGGCATCAATGTCTAGGAGGAGCACGTGCAAACAAGGTGCACCCTGTTACTGGTGGAACGAAGAGATACGACTGCAAGCTGTCTAAAAACAAGACGCCAGGTTCAACAATCCAGATGAAGACTGAATTTCAGGAGATGCTGGAAGGTTTCAAAAATCTAAGGAGCCAACTGAAAAAAAAAACATTTCAGGCAGTAATACGAGGTGTTTGAGAGAAATATGTGAGGAGACTAACATCAACCCATGGGACTCTGCCTACAAAGTGGTTATAAAGAAACTAGGAGGTCAAAAATCACCACAGCTAACGTGTCCCGATATGAAACGTAGAATAATAGAAACATTGTTTACACAACGCCCATTGCCTATCACTGATACAAGGGCACACGAAACAGAAAAACTGATTCCCGTGACGAGAATAGGTGACGGCAACGCCCCGGGTCCCGACGAAATACCCAATAAAGTACTTAAAGAAGCAATGCGTTCAAGACCGGAAGCCTTCGTCAGAACTTTTCAAAAATGTATTGACGGTAGAGTGTTTCTTGACAGATGCAAAGTGCAAAGACTCGTACTCATTTTTCAGGAGAGGCAAGCCGTCGTCGTATCGACCTATCTGTCTTCTTAATTCAAAAAATGTGCTGACGATAGAGTGTTTCCAGACAGATGGAAAGTGCTGAGACTCGTTCTCTTTTTTCAAGGGAGGCAAGCCACCGGACGAGCCGTCGTCGTATCGACCTATCTGTCTTCTTAATTCAAAAAATGTATTGACGATAGAGTGTTTCCAGACAGATGGAAAGAGCTAAGACTCGTTCTCATTTTTCAAGGGAGGCAAGGCGACAGACGGGCCGTCGTCATATCGACCTATCTGTCTTCTTGATACCATGCACAAAATACTTGAGAGCATTTTTTACAACCGCCTACAAAGAATTGTGGATGATAGAAGGGTGTTATCGGAATACCAGTAAGGATTTAGGAAGTAACGTTTTACCATAGACGTGGTCAATAGAGTGGAGTGAAAACATGTTTTTTTTTTTAATTTGAAAAAGTTAACCTCGGAAAGAGATGTAGTCTGGGTCCTAAAGAGGGGAAAAATAAAGAAAAAAATTTAAAAAAATTTTTAGGGGTCGCGCCAAAATAAACAAATACACATGTTTGAAGGCGTGAATTTTCCTAACCCCTGAACCGATTTTAAAGTTTTATGTCAATAAATGTTTGCAATAGCGTAAACAATGAAATAAGGGCATGAAAAAATTTAAAAAAAATTTTCTCATTGTTCAAAAATTTCGAAAAGTAAAATAAGTCAAATCGTCCCTTCTTCAGAAAATTGACTGAACAATGGAATCGCCACCAAAGCTACAAATATTAGTCGATTATCCTCATATTTGCCTCAAATACTTTTGTTTGGGCACTGAACAAGCTCAAACTTTTAAATTTCGAATAAGTTAAGTCGTTAATTTTTAGGATTTTTCTAAAATCAACGCCATAATAGCGATAATTTCCAAATTTCTAGGGAGTGGCGCGACCCCTAAAATTTTTTTCTTTATTTTTCCCCTCTTTAGGACCCCAGACTACATCTCTTTCCGAGGTTAACTTTTTTTTTTTGAATTTCACTCCACCCTAGTGGTCAAATCTGTAGTTGATATCTGGTAAACGACGGAAAGGAGGCTCTACTTTGCAATAGTTACACCTGATGTAAAGAACGCGATTAACACGGCCGATTGGGGTAAAAAATAAGGTGCCCTTGCTGGAATGGAGGCACCTGCATACATTCTGGATCTAATAACGAGTTACTTCTCGAACCGAAGGCTGCTCTATAAAAGTGACAAAGGCGAAGCTATTTATCACGTGACAACTGGTATTCCCCAAGGATCGGTCCTTGGCCCCCTTCTGTGTAATATCATGTACGACGAGGTTCTATGATTGCCACTTCAGCAAGGTACCAAAATAATAGGCTTTGCTACATTGAACCTCCATTATGTCTCAGAGTTATTGAAATATGTACCATAGGTTAGAGGTATGCCAACAAAGCCGTGGCTAGCATTTGCTTGATATTTTGTTGCACACATAATTATCATAGATCCTTCTATCATAAAAAAAATATTAAGATAATTATTCGGAAACTTTTTGCTTTGTTTACAATTATTATAGTGCGTTTGAGTTGGACCATACTTTACAATTTGCAAGCATTTTGCTGGCGTTAGTTTGTGTGATAAAATGGCAAATCAAAAGTAACCTTTACTGAAAATATCGTTGCCAGATCTGGCTAGTTTGTGATCGTTTATTTGTGATCGGAAAATGTAACCTATAACAACACCCCTAATATCCCCTTAGGCCTCCGTGAAGTTATGAAAGTAAGCACGACTATCATGCCAGTAAAACCAAGTTCAATCCCGGGTAAAAACATCTACAAACTTTTTAGCGTCGGCTTTCTACCTCGTGAATTCCGGGGTCTCTGTGAGTAGGAGATTAATCTTAAAGCCCCTTAAAAACATCTCTATAAAATGCATTAGTCCTTTGGAGCCGGCGTTAAACAGTAGGTCCTGGTCAGTGAGTATAAGAATTGCATCATGCACAGTTCATTGATTTGGGAGAAGTTCGCCCTTATTTCGTAATGGGCTGCTGTGGGACTAAAGTAAGTTATATCCTGAAAGAGCCAATTTCGAGGTGACACAAACTTAATAACAAGAAGCATTCTTTGAAGTAGGTTAAAACAAGATAGAGCCACCTTTGGCGTTCATTTCATTTCCTCTTTCAACTCTGGCAAAACCTGTGTCCTCTTTCTCTACCATATGAACTTAATCAGAAGGCATCTTCCAATTTGGCGACCTGATCCCACACACAAAAAACAGTATCCACTCTTAAGCAGATATTTAATTCTGTTCATACGATAATTAAATTACTCGCATTCCTGGCTAAGGGATTCACTCAATTTAGGCCACATTTGTGGAAGCACATTATGTCGTTAGTAGGGAACGGAATTCTATGCAATTTTTTTTTCGTTAGTCCAAAAGTAACTTTGACTGAATATCTTCTAGAATCAGCAGTTGAGTAATAAAATGCCATTAATTTTTAAGTGCATATTTTAGCATATTTTACCGAAACTGCATGTTTTTTTAACATTTTGTTAATAAATTCCAATTTCATGCATATTTTAATAACAAAAAACGAGGGTTTTCGGCATATTTTGCTAAAAAAAACTAGTTTAAAGCCATTTATAATAAAGCCATGGGATGATTTTCCCATATTATCCCATTTAAAAAATACGTCAATATCATAAAATAATTAAGTCCCAACCAAAATGTTAACCAAATTCGAAATTTTGAATAATAGCAGCCTTAAATTCCAACTTGCTTCTTCTTATTCAAATTATGAATTTATAAGAGACATTTGAAAAGCCAAAGAGAGCAAATAGGTCTTAAAATTAGATTCAGACACAAACCGATCTACTTTTGATATTGTCATATCTAATACAGCTCAAACTATTTCCCAACCGTTTGCAATAAACTTATTAAATCGTACAAATGAAATATAGGACTATAAGGGGAAAATGTTTTTTATTAATAATTATAGGAAATGTAATTGGCCTTTAAAGGATGTTTTTTAGACGTGTGGTTTTCAATCTGGTCACACTTTTGTCGGAGTTCGTCTTTTTACTCCGGAACAGCATCATGGTGAATAGGCCCAAAAAGAGATGGCCACCGATCCTGTTTTTTACAAAAAAAAAAAAACAATTTTCTGCAATGAAGCTCACTTTTGGTTGAACGGGTACGTTAATGAGCAAAATTGTCGCATTCGGAGTAATGAAAATCCACAAGCCATTGTTAAGATGCCGTTACATTTTTAAAAAGTCATTGCTTGGTGTGCACTATGGGCAGAGGGATTCATTGGTCCATTTTTGATCAAAAATGAAGCCGGCCATAATGTTACAGACAATGGGGCACGCTATAGAGCCATGATTAATGTCATTTTCGTGCCTGAATTGGAGGATGCTGATGTGGACGAACCTTGGTTCCAACAAGACGGCACTAACTGCCACACAGCCAATGAAACAATCAATTTATTGAAGGAAACTATTTGGTGAGCGCATTATCTCACGTTGTGGGACTGTGGCGTGGCCTCCAAGATCGTGCAATTTTACACCCCTGGACTTTTTTGTGGGGTTATATAAAGTCGCTAGTCTACGCAGATAAGCCCGACATGATTGGCGTCTTTGAAGCTAATTTTTATTTGAATTTTTGCGGGAAAATAAAACAAATTGTGACTATGTCAAATTAAATAATAATCGTTAGGTTGGCTGGCCTAAGGTCATTTATTTATAAAAATAAAATTCTATAAAAATACTATGTATATTAGAAAAACCTAGCATAAGATAGAATTAAAAACTGTAAAACAAAATTCATTTGGAAAATAAACGACATATTGAAGTCTTTCAAGAGAATATGCGACACTTACATACGGCCCCAATTGCTGCAAAAAGTTGTCGAAATTTAGGACTCTCGGCGGCGGCCACTTGCCCGAAATAATTTTAAAAACATAATCCCAAACACTTATCTTTATAATAAAGCTAAATTCTTGGCCATAACATTAAATTAGATGTTTTTTTTATTCTTGAAAACCACATGTCTTTATTAGACAGAGCCATGTCTCACCTAAATTGTAATCCTGCTGATGTCACATGTTCAGGTATGGTAGATACCAGTGTAAATATTCTAACAAACTCTATATTGAGTGTGGTAAATTTTGCAGTTCTCAAGGTACATAATAAGGGGTGTTTTTTATTGGGGTATAGAACTTTAAGTTGGCATCACTTTTTAACTGGCGGCCATTTTGTCAGCTGTCAAGTGATTAATATTTAGTTTGGTTTGCCATTTCATCATGAACAGGTTGACAAAAGAACAACGCTTGCAAATCGTGCAAATTTATTTCGAAAGTAATGGTTCAGTTCGCGAAGTTCACCGCAAGCTCCATCCATTTTATGGTCGACATAATCGTCCATCAGAGCAATTAATTCGGTTAACCATGGATCGGTTAACATGGACCATTGGATTATTTTCTTTGGGGATATGTGAAGTCGCTCGTCTACGCCAACAAACCAGAAACACGTTAGGGGACTTGGAAGCCAACATTCGTGGCGTTATTGCCAACTTACGGCCCCATATGCTCGAAAAAGTGGTTGAAAATTGGACCTGTAGAATTGGCTTTATTCGAGCCAGCCGCGGCGGCCACATGCCCGAAATCATATTTAAACATTAATGGCATAAAATTATCCTTCCAATAAAGCCAAATTGATGGACATTAAAACGATTTTCTTGTGTTTTATTTCAATTCGAAGTTCTATACCTCACTAAAAAACACCCTTTATAAAACAGCTGAAAAAAATATTCGAAACAATTATAAAGTACAGGGGAGAGAATGGTTAAGGAACAAATTTCAGCAGGATAATGAAATTATACAATAAAAGATTAATACAGAAAATGTCAAAATATAGAAATGAAACCTGGAGATCTAAAATTCAGTATTTGTAAAAGACATTCAAACCATTCTGAATATTTCCAAATGCTTAAGACAACTTTTATTCCACCTCTTCTCAAAAATAATGCAACGCTATACAGCAATGATGAAAAAGTCAACAAACTTGCTCTAAAGACATTCAAACCAATCTGAAGTATTTCCAAATGCTTAAGAGAACGTTTATTCTACTCTTCTCATAAATAATGCAACGCTATACAGCTATGATGAAGAAGTCAACAAACTTGCTATAATTTTGTTTTGAAAAATCATCAAACTGGAGATCATCTTGGACTGTCGTCTAATAACACAGTACAACAGCCAATCTGGGGGGTGAGAAATTCCAAGTCAGGGTGATGGTACTAGTAACTTCACTTAATTGTAAAAAAAGCAGAACGCGTTAATCGATTTCTATGATCTATGTCGCATTTTGTTTATAGGTTATGTGACTTTACGTGAAAGTTATACGACTCTACACGTTTTTCCGTTTGGGATTTATATGTTTTAAAAAAAAAAAAATTTTTTTGGCAAAATTTTCTTCATAAATTTATTTCTAATTGCAAAAATGTTGATTTGGTAGAGAAACAGTATATTAATGGATTAAAGAAAATGTAATTATTAATTTTTCTCAATTTATTTCAGCAAAATCGAACTAGTCGTTCTCGAGTTATGTCAAACTACGTTTTTGCCCACATTTTACAACTAAGCGAAAAAACATCAAGATAAGGAAAAAATGTAAAAGGTCATAAAAAAAACTGGCACATACGAACGCAAAACTCTTTGAGGGTTTTAATATACTGACATCACCCTGACTTGGAATTTCTCACCCCCCAGACAATAACCCCAAAAATGTTCCACAGTGTAATTTGGTCGTTTCACTTCTCTTAGCATAACTGCTGATATAGAAGAGCATATTGATGTTGACAATATAATGCAATAATTCGGGAACTACATCCCAGAAAGGCTACGGTACTAGTTGGTAGCGGTTAAGCCAATACAAATTTTAAATCAGAATTGGCTGTTTTTGAAATTGCTGGTTTTATTGGAAAGGATAAACTTTGTCATTTAATAATGGAACACAATACCGTTCATTTGACGATTACAACTGGTTCGGCAGCCTAATTTTTCAGTACATTTTCGATTGTTTCCGATTGAATCTCCTCAATGGCAACATCGGTTTCATGTTTCAACGCTTCAATTGTCTGTGGATGATTTGCGTAACATGGTTCCCTACAGAAAATAATCTAAAGTGCTCAAATCACATCTCCGAGGCTGAAAATTAACATCACAATTTAGACTGATTATTCGATTTTCAAAAACAGTGCGTAAATTATATATGACGAGCAAAATATAAAGGGACCTAAGGGTAAAAACCAGTTTTGTTCAGGAGAGCCAATTTAAAGATTTAAATACGTGTATCTTTGGTGTACCATCACTTTCATAAAACGCGCATATCTCTGGGAGGGAACACTTTTGGGGCATGGGATCGGTCTCATTCGATGCTCGGATGTTGTCCACATCAAAAAAAAAAGTGAAAATTGATTTTTTTACTCTAGGTCCCTTTCTCTATGCGCTGTCACATATCTATTTACGTTGGCTGTGTGACATATGGTCCCTTCTTGTTGAAATCAAATGTCGCCCATGTCATTCTCTTGAAACATAAATTCATTGAGCATGACGCGGTAACGCTCACCGTTGACAGTAACGGCGGCCCATTGCTCATTTTCGAAGAAAAATGGCCCAATGAAGCCGCCAACACAAAATCCACACAGTCACTCATTGTGGATGCGCATTGGCTTCTCAATAGTCACGTGTGGGTTCTTTGACCCCATATGCGGCAATTGTGCTTATTGGCATAGCCACCGTGATGAAAATTAGCTTCATCTGAATACACGATTTTTGGGTAAAATTCTTCATCTCTTGCCAAACAATCTTCAGCCCATTGGGCGAAACGAATACGCATCGCATGGTGATTCATTATTAAAAATGACAAAGTTCAATCTTTCGAATGAAACCAGAAATTTGAAAAATTATTAGTATTTTTTTCACAGCCGATTTAAAATTAAAATTATTAATGGCGCACCCTCTACAATAATTTAAAATTCATATTCCTGAAATCGGAACACATTCGTTTACTCTAAAATTAAAAATTAATTAAGCGAATGAAACAGGATCCCACAAAATAAAAAATGATAAATCAGAGGTTTTTAAAAATTGTTCTTTCCTCTGAATGATTAATTTTATAAAAGAAATAACCTAATAAAACTGTAAATTGAGATCAATGTTGTAGATAATATGCCGCTATATATAAGTACAACTTCAACTCTGTAAAGTATTGTAATAACTAAATTAAGAAAAGTGATTTAAAACTAAAAAAAACAAACTCAATGCTGTTTTAAAAAACAATTCTGGAATCTACGAGGGCGGTTCGGAAACTTCTTAGCCTAGCACAAAAAGCGCGGTGTAAACAGAAAAAAGTACGTGTTTTGGAAACTTCCATCTCTGCTATGAACACATGTTAAATTTTGTTTCGATCTGGCAACTCCTTCATATAGAAACAGGTGTTCACAAAAGACGCATCCGCGATTTTTTTACAATGGAAAAATTAGAAATGCGTGGTGTCATTAAATATTTACATAAAAAAGGTTTATCGGGACAAGAAATTCATAATGATATGGTGAATGTGTTAGGTGAAAGTGCTCCTTCATATGCAACAGTAATAAATTGGGTTGCTGAATTTAAACGTGGTCGTACAAGCATTGAAGATGAACCACGTAGTGGACGTCCAAAAACAGCAACAACAACAGAAATTGTAGCCAAAGTGCATGATATGGTATTAAATGATCGACGAATAAAAGTGCGTGAAATAGCTAATATCATGGGCATCTCAAATGATCGAGTCCATTTAATTTTGCACGAAGAACTACAGATGAAAAAACTTTCTGCAAGATGGGTGCCGGACTTGTTAACAGTCGACCAAAAACGCATAAGAATGAACATTTCTCAAGATTGTTTGGATCGTTTTCAGCGAAATAAAATTGATTTTAAGCGTCGTTTCATAACTGTTGATCAGACATGGATCCACCACTATACTCCAGAGACAAAACAACAATCCAAACAATGGACTGAAGCTGGAGGAAGTGCCCCAAAGAAGGCAAAAACAATTCAATCGGATGGTAAGGTTATGGCAACGGGTTTTTGGGTCTTTAAAGGTATTTTATTGATTGACTATCTGCAAAAGGGTAAAGCAATAAATTCAGAGTACTATTCAGAGTACATTTTTGATCAATTAAATGTACAAATTCGAGAAAAACGTCCTGGCTTACAACACAAAAAAATAATTTTTCATCAAGACAAAGCACCAGCGCACAAGAGTGTTTTAACAATGGCTAAAATCAACGAATTAAAGTACGAGTTGCTTGACCACCCACCTTTTTCTCCTGATTTGGCTCCCAGTGACTTTTACCTGTTCCCAAATCTAAAATAATCCTTGCTGGCAAGCGTTTTACCTCAAATGAAGATGCAATTACAGTTGTAAACCACTATTTTGAAGACCTTGAGGAAAACTATTTTAATCAAGGGATAAAATTGCTAGATAAGCATTGGACTAAGTGTATTGAAGGGTCAGGAGATTATATTGAAAGATAAAAATATTTAGAAAAACTAACTATTCTCTTTCATTGATAGACTAAGAACTTTCGGAACCGACCTCGTAAGCCCATAAAATATACTAAGACTTTACTGCAATAGTGCTTCCTTTCTTGACAAATGCACCTAGCTCTCCCGTCGATACTGTACGTTCGTTCTCAACGTATACCAATATTTTTGAACCAAATAAATTGAGGTTGACTTTTAAAAGTAAAAAAAAAAAATTCTAAGATTAAATTTTTCGTTCATGCAATTGATCATCAAATAACACTGTGGAACATTTTTAGGGTTATTGTCTGGGGGGTGAGAAATTCCAAGTCAGGGTGATGGTACTAGGTCAGTATATTAAAACCCTCAAAGGTTTTTTTTATGACCTTTTACATTTTTTCCTTATGTTTTTTCCTTGATGTTTTTTCGATTAGTGATTTTTTTGCTTAGTTGTAAAATGTTGGCAAAAACGTAGTTTGACATAACTCGAGAACGACTAGTTCGATTTTGCTGAAATAAATTGAGAAAAATTAATAATTACATTTTCTTTAATCCCTTAATATACTGTTTCTCTACCAAATCAACATTTTTGCAATTAGAAATAAATTTATGAAGAAAATTTTGCCAAAAAAAATTTTTTTTTTTTTAAAACATATAAATCCCAAACGGAAAAACGTGTAGAGTCTTATAATTTTCACGTAAAGTCACATAACCTATAAACAAAATGCGACATAGATCATAGAAATCGATTAACGCGTTCTGCTTTTATTTATAATTAAGTAACTTCACTCTTCACCATCACCCTGACTTGGAATTTCTCACCCCCCAGATTGGCTGTTGTACTGTGTAATCAATAAAATAGAAATAAACTGTACATATTTCATGGTTTATGTTAATTGAATTACAAAAACGTTTTTACGTTTGAATTATTACGTTTAAAATTATTAATAAATCTCCAAAAAAAAATTATAACAACTTTTTTATTAGTGTATATTTTTACATTTTGTAGATATTTTTTTTCCTCACTGCATATTTTGAAAATTTTGGTCCATATTTTAGGGCATATTTTCGAATTTTTTAGTTGAGTTTTTGTAGATGAGTTTTTTAAGCGGATATAATTCCGAACCCTTGACATAAGTATGTATAAGTTTCAAGCTGTTACAAGCCGTATGACAAATTGTGTCGAAAGAAATTAAAACGGGAATACGCCCACTACAATCCAACGGCTCCTTCGTCTTCGTCTGCTTCCATTCTATTTTCATGCCGTCGACAAATGAAACCTATTAAGAGAGAAAAAAGCCAACAAATCTTTTGTTTGTTCTTTGGCAACTGCCAGACAATGGAGCGAGGAGGAAGTGAGGAGCGTGCAGCAGCGAAGGTACGAAGGAGCATACGATGGTCCTCGCACGTCCAAAGTTGTTGAGTCGAGGTTTTGTTTTGTTATCATAAAACAATATTTTAAGGTGCAAAACTTTGCTTTGTTTTTTGTTTTCTTTTTTTAAAGAAAACTTTTTTTTAACTTTTGCCCTGTTGTTCTGGTTGTTTCCCGTTTTCTCGTATTTCAGTTGTTCTGCACGTTCTTAGGTTCTTTCGTTTTCGTTTTGCTTTCTAAAGAATGTTCTAATCTTATTTGAGTTTTATTGATTTCTACACTTAAATCAATTTTATGTATAGAGGCAAATTTTAAATGTTTCAAAAGCTTCGACAAGTTGAATATACTCGTACTTCCAAAGACAATGGCAAAATGTCTTTCATTCACACATCAATTCATCCATTCATCCATGGATATAACACGCCGTGATTGTATTAAAAAATAATTGCTAAGGGAGGCCGTATCGATACGCTTTCATCGTTGTGTGGTTTGTCTATGGCATACTTTTGCAGTACTCATTGAGAAATAGCAGCAACGTTTCTAGCTTTGGTGGCAGTTCGATTCGACATGTGATAAGATGAAAGCTGTTACATGATTATTATACCTAACTTGATAGTACGAGGACAGATCAATAATTCCGTCACTTTGCGAATTAAACACAGTTTCTTTGCAAAAAAAAAATATTTTTTAACATAATCTCCTTTCTCAGCTCAATACACTTAGTCTAACGTTTCTCCAATTTTTGTATCTCTTCCATAATCGAATCGATACGCTTTCATTGTTGTTGGTTTGTCTATGGGATACTTTTGCAGTACTAATTGACAAATAGCAAGAAAGTTTCTAGCTTTGGTGGCAGTTCGATTCTCATACTATAAGATGAAAGCTGTGGCAAGATTTTTATACCTAACTTAAAATTATACCTTAATAAAATATGACCGATATGAGGCATATATTTTTAACACTTCTGTAGCCCAGACTTTAATCATTCATTTGAGATATTTTAAATAAAATTCAACTTTACTTCACTTTAATTATATATCAATTCACTTGTGCATACAGACTTTTCTAGATTCGAAACGAAAAATCAAGTTTAAAAAAAACCTGCTCATAATTTAAATAACGAAATAAAAATCTTAAAATCGTGAAATAAAAAAATTTAACACAAAAAATTGTTTTCGGTTAGATAACGAATACATAAAATTAACCAATCAGTTGGTCCAGTCAACAAATCCACGACAATCGAGTTCAAAGAGGACTTATGGCAATAATAATTTACAACAACAAATACATGTCCAAATTCAGTTCCAATAGTCGTCTTCATGAGTTAGGCTTACCAACCGATAGTGCCAGTTCCCGCTACTAAAAATTGCCGAGTACCCAATCAATATTCGGTTGTAGTGTTGGAATACGTGAATAGCACGTGAAACCCCCCAACATTCGGTTGGCAAAAAATTCGGTTGTGGTAACAAATCTTTTCTCTGTGTGTACGCAACGGGAGTTTCGTCGTGCCGTTGTAATAATTTGAGTCTTAGTAAACAAATTTAAAACTTATCGGAAAAGAGCTAAAAATTTCGAATCAGTGTTGCACTCGGCATGGCCAAAGAATCAACCCAGCTTTTTGCGGTAGGAATTGGCTTTATATTTGTATGACATTTCGGTGACAAAATATTTTATGCCGGATGACCATAGACCATGTCGAGAGTTCTTTAATTTATTTTAGCTTGGAATCGTTTTGTGCCCTAGAAAATGCTGGACGGGAAACCCCAACATTCGGTTGGCAAAAAATTCGGTTGTGGCAACCAATTTGTTCTCTATGTGTACGCACCGGGAGTTTCGTCGTGCCGTAGCTTTAATGCGCGGGCTATCCACCACACCTTGTAACAATTTCTGTCTTAGTAAACAAATTTAAAACTTATCGGAAAAGAGCTAAAAATTTCGAATCAGTGTCGCAATCGGCATGGCCAAAGAATCAACAAAGCTTTTGCGGTAGAAATTGGCTTTATATTTGTATGACATTTCGCTGACGTAATATTTTATGCCGGACGACCATAGACCATGTCGAGAGTGCTTTAATTTTTTGAGCTTGGAATCGTTTTGTGCCCCAAAAAATGCTGGACGGGTAGGACGAACTTAACGACGTTGCTTAAAATCGCCTATTGTGTCTCTTCTGCAATCTTTTTTCACTTTTGTCTTCGAAGAATATCCTGGTAATATGCCCCATTTTGTCACAATTTACCCCATTTTCTATTGTTTTTTGTGGCCAATTGCAAAGTCTCTCTTCTCCTATCTTTATGTTGGCTCTAATTGATCGCTATGCCTATATTTATACCCTCATCATACTGGGTAAAAGGGTATATATCATTTGTTACGGACAAAAAGTGTAACGCGTTATAAAAAGCATTAAAGATCCTACTACAATAGTTTGACTGCTTCGCAAAATAAAACTCAAAGAAAGCTACCAATCGCTTTTTAAATTTTGCATGTCATAATATTTTTTAAAAATTAACCATATTTTTTTTTGACCAATACTCGGGTTTTTCCCCTTTACATGCTATGCATTGCGTTGGTGAGTGGAAAGTAAGGGAGTTCAAGGGGGAAAGTGGGAGTAATGTTTGTTGACATTTGACTTGAATTTCTGGATGTCGTAGTTGGTGGGAAATACATTCGCCGGAAGTCGATTCCATATACGGACAGTACGGGCGAAAAACGAATTTAATCTGTAGTGTATAGTGCGGGCAACCGGCCAATCGATAACAAATGCGTGTGAATTCCTAGAAAGTCGTGTATCCCTGCCGAACATCCTCACGTCAGGAATAAGACGACGAATGTCTGAAGAACGCACACCATGAAAGTAACGATATAATAGCGACACTCAATCCACATTTCAGGGGGACAATAGAGTTGGATACCCTACTGTTACCCATCAACACCATGGCCCTCCTTTGGACACGATCAAGTAGCTCCAAGGATGATTTTGGAGCACCTGTCCATATATGGGAGTTGTATTCCATCTTTGGCCGGATGTAGGTTGTATAGATATCGAAGAGATCAGAAGGAGTGAAATATTTCTTGCACCGCTTTAGAAAGCCTATACACTTGAGTGCTTCTTTCGACACTTCGAATACATGCCTCGCCCAACGAGCGTCACATTGTATTTTCATGCCCAGAACATTAAGAGCATCCGATTGTTCGATATCCATACCATCGATAGATAATGACGATACTGTTGGGTCAATGAATCGCAACAAGCAGCACTGTGTCTTACGCGCATTAAAATATACTCTATTCACTCGACCCCATTCGGAAATGGCCTGTAAATCCCGGCCAAGTGTCTCATCCATAATTCGCCTTTTGTCCTCAATATTTGAAGACTCGGCCTACGGTCGAATGAATACGAATGAAACACCGTGCCAGACTCTGTCAAAACCTTGGAGATATCCAGAGCCACAACATTACTCTCACCAAAGTGGTGGATGGACCGACTCCAACGCTCCGATAGTAAAGTCATCAGGTCTCCCGTAGAGCGATTTCTGCGGAAGCCATACTGCCGATCATTAAGTAGGTCGTTGGACTCCAGATACCCCACAAGATGGTGGTTGACCATGCTTGGAGCGCAGAGCAAATCGCAATGGGGCGATATTATTGGCAGGATTATTGGCTTCACCCTTTTTAGGTATCGGCTGGGCGTTCGCAACCTTCCAACACGCTGGGAAGACTCCTGCACGATAAGCAAGGTTGAAAAGGTTGCGTAATGGACGGGCTAGCGTCGAAGAGCACTTACTTAGGACAAGTGCCGAGATACCATCCGGGCCCGGGGACTTACTAACATCGAGATTCGCAAGAAACCACATTGCCACCACAGCCCTTTTGGAACATCTCACACAAATGTATTATCACGCCCACTTTTGGTATATTTGCAATATCGTTAATTCTGTTTGCACGATCTCAGTAAAGATCAATATTTTAGAATAAATCATAGGGCAAATTTGTTGAGAAAAAATTGGACGCATAGCCACGCCCCTAATGGTACCTCACCATGTTTCAGTGCAGATTAGAATCCACATAACTTGTCAGCTAGTGCGTGAAATTCACTTAAATTGTCTATTATTTCCATAAAGGCTTTGTTCTTGCATATGAAAAAAGCGGTTGGCACGCCCCTTTACGGTATCTCCCATGCAAACCACCCACTTTTGGTATTTTTGTCATAGTTAAAATGCTATTCGTACGAACAAAATCAGAACTTAAGACGTGAGTTAAAAAGTTAACTAGGTGATAAATAAGTGGATTCGCGGCCACGCATCTTCATGATAGCCTGACTTAACTTATTTGTCTACCGTTAAAATAGTCTTTGGCAAGACTAATAATTTTATTTTATTATTAGGATATTGAGAAATCTGATTTTGCTGTAGCTGCATTGTTAATTTAATACTCTCCAATTTTTGTACTCTCCACCATAGCATGGGAATATTGGAAGTGGTAGGCATAGATTATTTAATCTTCCCATACATAAGTGTGGTCACTGGGACCTGGAGCCCTAAAGTCCCAAAACCGTCCCTTTAATGTTCGGGGATATGATGGTAGCGGTAAAATTCGGAACCCGGTCCGATCTCTATGGGCCTTAGGGGATCAGAAACCGGCTTCTTTAACTATGAACATGTGGGTATTAAAAACATTAAAATTAATTTTACGATTCGATTAAATTGAAGTCCTTGACCTAGGGGGGTAAGGTCCCAAAATTTGGTCCTTTCGAATATGTACATATGGTTACTCAACACAATGGAATTTCATGAAGAATCTAAAAATGACATTAGTTTTACCATTTGCCTAAAGTCTAGGCCTTGACAATTAGGCATGGTCTATGTGCTCTGGGGCCCAGAAATCATCCCGTAATGATCTGAAATATATGGGTATCCAGAAACAGCGAAATTTTATGACAGATTTTGTACTCGGACTTTACCATAGGGGTCCAAATAACGGCCTCCTTCAACTATGGAGTTAAAAAACACCAAACATTTTTCATCGCTAATTCGACCAAGTGGAAACCCGTTTGTTTTGTTTTCAATTAATAAAGTGTAGTAAAGAGTGAAATTTTGTTAAATGGGTCGACAACAAAAGTAAACTACAGAAGCCGAAAGAAATTAAATTGGAACTCTTAAATTGAAGAAATAGTTAATCAAAGCAGATTAACTGTATGCAACATTGTAAAACGATTTAAAGAGTCTACAGGTTACACAAACTTGAAACGTACAGGACGGCCCCGAAAGCGAAGTGCTAGAAGAGAAGACCAATTGGCAAAAAAAAACCCCAAAAACTTCTTCTCAAGTGACTGCAGAGTATTTCAAGTAGATGGATAAAAAAAAATTCACCCAGAAACTGTGCGAAGGAATCTTCATCGTACTAGTTACAGCTCACGAATCACCCGAAAAAAGCCACTTATACGAGTAAGCAAAATAAAAAAAAACCAAAACGAATAGACTTCACAAAAGAGTAAAAAATTGAGCCAGGATACTTTTGGGATAGAGGAATCGTATTTTGTCTAAATTATAAACTGAATCTTCGGGCTCCTGGGGCTCCTCGAAAATGGACCTATGGGTTCCCCAAAACAATAAAACTCATAAATATAAACAGGACAACGGTTCATAGGGCCGAAAAGTTAAATGCTGTGGATTTCCTTTGTATGTGCCAAAATGGGCTCTATGAAATAAAGTCCCAAGAAATAAGGCCCCAAACTAAAAATGAAATGAAGCTCCAAAAATTTGTACAGAAAGCAACAACAAAGATATTTAGGGCGTTGTTTCATCTTTTTTATGGCTTTATTTCATTTTGGTAATTAGGGTATTATTTCATAATAAAATAAAGTCCTAAATTCTAGAATGAAAAAAAGCCATAAATATTATTTTTGGGGTGTTATTTCGTTATCTTAAAAAGCGAGATTTTGCAAAACACAAGCTGAATAACAGTTATGCATCGCTAACACAGGCTGAATAAAAGTTGTGCATCGCCAACACTCCAAAATTTGCGCGAATTTTGAATCTCTCCCCCTCTTACACTTCGACAAATTTAAGTGCAATTTTTTTTTCCTCACCATCAATTTACGTTTCCATGTACTTACACACGTCTTTCTGTAAATTCGCGCGAATTTTTAATTTCTGCACCTTTTACACTTTTTACAAAATTAAAGCTTTTTTTCCAACACCACCAATTTACACTTTCTTAAAATTGAAATTCCATTTATATTCAGTTTAATGAAAGTGTAAATTGATTGTTAAAACAAGTTATTTTTGTAGTTTTTATTATTGCCAAGCTATGAGGCGAAATATGTGTAGCCTAAAAGTATTGCTTGACTATATCAAAGGTCCGAAGGCAGCATCTGTGGCTTATCACAAAATAATGGCACTTCCGTTTTTGCCACCAGGTTAAATTAGGTTTGCTTATGCTGAAGTCAAATCAAAACTGCAATTTAAAATTGCAATCCAAAGCGACTTCCAAGGGATTAGAGCACTATAAATGTCCATATTGACGACAAATTGCACTAGCCAACAGTCGTTTTGTTATTTGGTTCTAGCATAATTTTTCTCATTGAAAAATTATTTTAAAAATTTTTCTGTCGATTGGTTTTCGAGATACAAATTTTTGAACATTTTTTTTAAATTTTTGGAGGTACACTTACAATTTTGAGCATATCTTTTGTCTTCTTTGACCTATTTGATTCTACTACTACTCAAATTAAAGAAAATTGAGCCGTCTACAACTCATTCTCAGAAAATTTTCAAATCGGGTAAGTAGTTTTGATGTTGGTGGCTTAAAAAGGTTAAAAAACGGCGTTTTTTTAGTAAAAATGTGGCAGAAAAAACCATATAAAAATTCAAATTCACAAATGGCGGACTTATAATTTTTTTGGTAAAAGACCGAAATTCCGCTAATTCACGATATTTTGATTTTCATTATTTGCACAGCTTACACAGAGAAAACAAAATTCGTTACACGCCGCGTGTAGAAACGGCAATCCTAAGCGATTCGTATCGTCGGTCTTTTACCAAAAAAATTATAAGTCCGCCATTTGTTGTCAGATTTGGTTAAGTAAGGGCTTATTTTCTTTGTAAAAATACCAGCTATACGTAAAAAACCAAAATTGCTGTTAGCATCGTGTTTTATATTTTATATGAATTTTTATATGTTTTTTTCTGCCACATTTTTACTAAAAAACGCCGTTTTTTAACCTTTTTAAGCCGCCAACATCAAAACTACTTACCCGATTTGAAAATTTTCTGAGAATGAGTTGTAGACGGCTCAATTTTCTTTAATTTGAGTAGTAGTAGGATCAAATAGGTCAAAGAAGACGAAAGATATGCTCAAAATTGTAAGTGTACCTCCAAAAATTTAAAAAAAAAAGTTCAAAAATTTGTATCTCGAAAACCAATCGACAGAAAAATTTTTAAAACTCATTTTCGTGTTTAGTAGGTCAAAATCAATGGGAAAAAGTATGCTAGAAACAAATAACAGAGAAAATTTTGTTATTTGTGACCTAGTGTTGTTGAAGATACAATGCAGGTGTTTGTTTAATATTTTATTAATTTTTCAATAAAGAAACTATAAAACTATATTTCTTTTCAAAAAAATGGGGCCTTAGTTCATTATAAAAAAAATTAAATGGGATGTTGTTTCATTTTAGGTTTGGGGTCTCTTTGCATCATTTTAGGGTTTTAATTCATTGTAGGAATTGGGGCTTAGTTTCATAACGAAATAAGGCCCCATTTTTTGGGCTTATTTTCTTGGGGCTTTACTTCATAGAGCCCCAAAATGTTTTATTCAATTAAAATCCAATGGAAAACACTTCTGATCGGATTTTTGCTAAAAAATTTAAGCAATTACTTACATTAAAAGTACATGAAAATGTATTAACATACATATGCGCATCTATTCATTGATTCAATATAGGATATATTTTTTAAATTAAGATTTTATCCTGTAAATCGGCATTACATCGTCCTAAAATCGATATCTTGTCGATTTTAGTCCCCGATTAGGTTCGAAAAATACTCGGCATCTCGACTTTAAATAGAGTCGGAAAACCTATATTCTATTAAGTCTATATAACCTTAAATGCTACACTGAAAAACACACACGTTCTCGGTATTTAATCGAACACGATGTATATGAAAGTGTACGAGAAAATGATTAACCTTTAAGTCAAATTGCATCCTGGCCATAAATGGGTAAGGGTATATGTAAGTAGGATTAGTAGGAACAAACTTGATTGCTTGACTTTTTATAAAACTTTAAAAAGTCTGTCCCACTTTTGTACAATTTAAGGCTCAATTTCTGTCCAATTCCACTAATTGTTCCAATAATTTTTTTCGTAACTGTTAAAAAGAAATTTTAGATCTACTTACTTTATACCATTTGTATGCCATTTTAGTGCGCCGTGATCTTTTAGTGGCTCTTTCACTACTTAGTTCATGCTGATGCTGCCAGCCGTTGTCGTGAAACAGTTCAGAAATAGTTTCCCCTTTTGGCAAATGTGGGCGCTGCCTGAAAAAATCAGAACAGAACTAAGATAACAAATCGATGGTTATAAAATTTTAAGTCTTTAGAATATAAAATTAAAATTATAAATGTTATAGAATTAAAAAACAGAAAGAAATTAATGACTACGTAAGTATTATAGACTACAAGTGGACCCGGAGAACTTCAGCTCAACTTAATTTAACGCCCTCAGATAAACACCAGAGTGATAATTATCTGTATGACAAATTTAAGCTTTTGGTTGCACACATGAAAAAAAATAGTATATTCTGAAAGAGGAGGAAAAAATAAAATACACGTGTATCCCACTTTTTCTGCATCAATTCGTTATATTTGCAAAAAATTTATGGATATGGACTTGTATGTTAATACAAAATATGTCTATATAAGTGGTTTTTAACCAAATATATATTCACATTTTTCGCAAAAATACGAATTGATCTAGAAAAACTGGGACACACGGGTAGTTTATTTTTCGACGTAGATTCTGAATATATAGGTCTTCTTCATGTGTGCAAAAGCGTGTTGAACGGTGTAATAAAACACACAGTTCTAATTTCAATGCGATTTTGCGAAAAACAGGGAAATTCGAGATTAACCCCACTGACTTCCAAAGATTGGCCTTGCAATTTATTGATTGTCATCACAAAGCCAGTCGAACGGGGAACTGAATCCTCTGGAATTGAAATAAAAGATCAGTTAGAAAAATCAAAATTCTTGGGTTAAGGACTTTCCCTGAATCACGCTGTTCATCAGTTTCTTGACAGACAACCGCTTACCGTTGCACAATTTCGGATGATACAGATTCCGCAACAGGATTGTGATAAATCCCATCTTCATTTGTAAATTATGCGGCGGAGTTCCTGGCACATCAAGCGAGTTTGAAAATTCCGTCATATAGTTTGTCGCTTCGTCCTCGCTGGCAACGGATTTGTACGAATGCAGTTATCCAGCGATTTGACTTTGAATAGTCAAATTCAAGCTATCGACGTCCTTAATCTTCGCTGCTAGTAGTGCCTGTTCACATAGCCAATCGAGAATTATATAATTTTATGCAATGCCGGGGAAACCTTTGTTGATGAGTTCCTCCTTCGACGAGGTGAGCTCGCAAAAATTTACCGGGAACGGTATTAATCCTGTGAAAACATCAACAGGAATTTGGCCATTGCCAAGCTTTAGCAGTTCTCTCGAGAATTCAAGAACCGATGAGTTGTTCTGCAATGCGACTTTCATGTTCGTGATCAATTTCAACTACTTGAGATGACGCCACAAAAACGACGATTTCAGGCATGCATTAAGTTTATCGGCAGCAGTAGATTTCGAGATGACGGGACACGTTTGAAGAAAACCTCAGGAGAGCAATATCGTAGCCCCACCAAATCGTCTCGAATCATCCCGTAGATCCTTCATCGTTCGGTCAACTGCCTCCAAAGCTTGTTCATGCGCCATTCATACCAAATAATGATTTTGCATTCTCGCATCAATTTTGCTGTCGCCGAAATCTTGGTCACTGTGTACGAGGGCTGCTATATATATTTCCGGCCTTACAACGAAAATGCAAATATTTATCATCAAAAATGGTTTTATTGTTTTTCAAAGTATTCTCAAGCATGATTTATACACTTTTGCATGCGCTCAAATCAATTGTCGAAGCAGTTTTCTACTCCGATAGAGACACCTCCAAAACATGGGTTTTGAACGCTTCAACAGCAACTTCTGGCGACGAAAATCTTTGACCACGCATTTTTTCTTGATGCTAGGGAAAAAGAAGAAATCATTGGGTGCCAAGTCAGGACTGTACGGCGGATAACCCATCAATTCGACGTTTTGGCCGGTCAAAAAGGCGCTAGTTTGAGCCCATGTGTGAAAGCTCGCATTGTCATGGTGCACAATGATTCGTCTTCTCTTGTTCGTTTTTCGAATTTCTCCGAAGACTTCAGGCAAACAAATTAGAATTGATCGTCCTACGTTTTTCAAGCAAAGCAGTCACCACATGACCAGTTTTGCCGAAGAACCAGGCGACCATTTGCTTGGAAGTGCTTCGTGCTTCTTCCACGAACAACTTTCGTTGGATTTGGCTCGTCTTCGAAGACCCAAACGGTCGTTTGCTGTTTTGTTTCGGGCTCATACGCATAGGTCCATGATTCGTCACCTGTGACGATCTTATAAACGTCTTTCGAAGCACCGCGATCGTATTTTTTTATAATTTCTTTGCACCAACCGACACGAGCTTTTTTTGAGCGATTGCCAAATTGTGTGGGATCCAACGAGAACAAACCTTTTTTACGGCCAGGTGTTCATGCAATATTCGTATCGAATGTATGCTGCTGGAAGAAATGCCCAAAGATGCCTCTATCTCACGGTATGTCACATGACTATCTTGCATTATCAGTTCACGCACGCTATCAATGTTATCTGGCACAATGGCCGTTTTTGGACGACCTTCGTCGAGCGTCGGCCACGATTGAATTCATTAAAACGGTTTTTCACAGTGCTATAGGATGGTGCTTCATCGCCATAGAAAGATTTAATTTCATCGATGCACTCTTGGCGTGATAATCCACGTCGAAAGTTGTGGAAAATGATCGCGCAAAAATGTTCACGAGTTAATTCCATTTTTTCCAAATTGATTTTTTCAAGTCACTGTAAACAACACAAATGATGGTCGTACGTCAAAACGTTCTGAGTACGTTTATGCTAAAAAATGTCAAACTTTCCAATGGAAATGTCAGATGGCGCCAGGCAATACTTAGTGTTAGCGCGGAAATTTGCTTTTTTGCATTGCAGGCTGTGGCGGCACTGTTGCTTGAAGAGAATGGAGAGTGTGCGTGGCTTCTAGTGGCTGACGGGAGATTTGGATTTTTTTCAGCCGGCTCTTGAGGCAATGCAATTAGAGGATAGATGGTTCTAACAGGATGGTGCTACTGCACACACAGCGAGGGTTACCATGAATTGTTTGAGGCAAATGTTTCCTGGACGGCTTATCTCTTTGAGGGGTGATGTAAACTGACCGGCACGTTCACCAGACTTAGCCTTATGTGATATTTTCCTTTGAGGTTACCTGAAGTCAAAGGTGTATATCAACCGTCCCAACAGCTTGGAATACCTAATTAACAATATTGAGACTGAAGTTGGCAGAATACCAGTCGACATGCTTGTAAGGGTTCATGAAAACTTATTATGACTTGAGCAGTTTTTTATTCTGGTTCGAGACCTTTATGTTGTTTCTTTTTCAGAATCAACTTAAAAAGAAGAAATTGGTGAAATGTATTTGCTACGGTTGCCAGGCAGACTGTACAGCTGTTTCTAAACCCGCCAAGGTTTTTCTTCAGCAGTCTTTGGAAACGATTACTTCGGCCACAAATCAAATGACTTATACGGGAGACTCATTTTTATTAATGAGAATTACCCTTTGTGTATAGTCTTCGAACTGTGCGTAGAGCAATCTTCAACGCGCAATATCATTTCCACCAATTCCGTTTCGCATGGGTCTTCGTTGAAAACCACAAATGCAAAAAGCACAATCAAAGTGTGCATGTTTTTTGTGCGTACATATACTCATACATGCGTTGCACATTAGGGCGTACCAAAACTTCTAAAAAAGTATGCAGTAGTGAAGAGGGGCGCCTCGCCCATTTGGAAAAAAAATCATATTTGCCAAAATAATGGATCATGCGTTAAAAAATTTCAAAAGTATGAACTTTTCTCTCTTTCTACAATTATCTTAGACAGTAAATGGTTATTTTTAGGAGTTATTGATAGGCGACATTTTAATATACCTATTATGGTACTATACGAGGGCGGTTCGGAAAGTTCTTAGCCTATCAATGAAAGAGAATAGTTTTTCAAAAATATTTTTATTTTTCAATATAATCTCCTGAAACTTCAATACACTTAGTACAACGCTTATCTAGCAATTCTATCCCTTGATTAAAATAGTTTTCCTCAAGGTCTTCAAAATAGTGGTTTACAACTGTAATTGCATCTTCATTTGAGGTAAAACGCTTGCCAGCAAGGATTTTTTTTAGATTTGGGAACAGGTAAAAGTCACTGGGAGCCAAATCAGGAGAAAAAGGTGGGTGGTCAAGCAACTCGTACTTTAATTCGTTGATTTTAGCCATTGTTAAAACACTCTTGTGCGCTGGTGCGTTGTCTTGTTGAAAAATTATTTTTTTGTGTTGTAAGCCAGGGCGTTTTTATCGAATTTGTACATTTCATTGATCTAAAAGGTTGCAATAACACTCTGAATTTATTGTTTTACCCTTTTGCAGATAGTCAATCAATAAAATACCTTTAAAGTCCCAAAAACCCGTTGCCATAACCTTACCATCCGATTGAATTGTTTTTGCCTTCTTTGGGGCACTTCCTCCAGCTTCAGTCCATTGTTTGGATTGTTCTTTTGTCTCTGGATTATAGTAGTGGATCCATCTCTGATCAACAGTTATGAAACGACGCTTAAAATCCATTTTATTTCGCTGAAAACGATACAAACAATCTTGAGAAATGTTCATTCTTATGCGTTTTTGGTCGACTGTTAACAAGATCGGCACCCATCTTGCAGAAATCTTTTTCATCTGTAGTTCTTCATGCAAAATTAAATGTACTCGATCAATTGAGATGCCCATGATATTAGCTATTTCACGCACTTTTATTCGTCGATCATTTAATACCATATCATGCACTTTGGCTACAATTTCTGTTGTTGTTGCTGTTTTTGGACGTCCACTACGTGGTTCATCTTCAATGCTTGTACGACCACGTTTAAATTCAGCAACCCAATTTTTTACTGTTGCATATGAAGGAGCACTTTCACCTAACACATTCACCATATCATTATGAATTTCTTGTCCCAATCACCTTTTTTTATGTAAATATTTAATGACACCACGCATTTCTAATTTTTCCATTGTAAAAAAATCGCGGATGCGTCTTTTGTGAACACATGTCTCTATATGAAGGATTTGCCAGATCGAAACAAAATTTAACATGTGTTCATAGCAGAGATGGAAGTTTCCAAAACACTTAACTTTTTTCTGTTTATACCGCGCTTTTTGTGCTAGGCTAAGAAGTTTCCGAACCGCCCTCGTACAGGGTGATTCATTCACTGACTGTCAGGAAGCGAATTGGCAGCGGTTTGGACACTTTCGAATTGTTGGTCAGAGGGTACTAGAGTAAAATTGATAAGATCTGAACCAGTGGTCGTATTTTTTGGTTTTTTTTCCGACCACTGCACACTGGGTAATTTGAGTTGCTTTTTAGGCCATAATTAATTACAGCCAAAGTTTTGGGTCAATATGGCTGCAATTTGGAATGTACGACCTTTTCATGAGCACGCACAAGTGGGTTTTTTGATTTTTGTAAAAGTGGACATTTTTAGGGTTGCCACCATATGAAAAAAAAGTAAAAAAACTAATATCTCGAAAACGAACTGATATATTTTTTTTTTTTTTTGAATTTTGGCTCGATGAAAATTAGCAAGGTGGCTAACAAAATGGCGTATAAGCCATGTAAACAAAATCTTAAATAAACAAATTTTTTTTTTTCAAGTTAATTTTTTATATATATTATGTTTTTTTTTGTTTGTGTCACATAGAGTTAAATAAAAAAAGTAATTCAAATATATAAAAACTAAAAAAAAACTATTTACATATTTTTTAATTATTCAAATTTTCAATTTCATTATCCAGATTTATTTCATCTAGCTCTCTTTGGTATGCTTCACTTAAAACTAAATAGTCAATAGTTTCCAAACAATCCTCTTCTGAGCTTTCTTCTTCACTTTCCTCTTCACTTTCAATTCTTCTGGTATTTACTTTCAAGTCTTCTTCTTGCGTGGAAAAGATGTTAATTTTTCCGTGGGCCTTTTGCCACCTTAACGATAAATTTTTACAAAAAGTTTGTACCTTTTGCTTTAACGAAGGCAAATCTTGTTGTGAAACATTATTACAATCAACTTTACTGGTAATAAAATTGTAAACAGCGTCCAATTTCTTCTTTTTATCCTTTTCACATATCCAAATATTAGAGAGTTCGCTATATTTCAAGCTGAGGATGTCTAAAAATGAAGATATACATCAAAAACCGAAAAAACCGAAACGAAAAATAAAAATAAATAAATTAAGAATTCTATTCTTAACACTTTTCATGAAGGAAAAACACGAGAGTTCACGGCAAACATTATTTAAAGCTTATGGGACGTTTAAAAAACGCATTTATTTGAGGTTAACCTAAATTTACACGTTTTGTAAAAAAGAAAAAAAATTCCAATAAACAATATTTTTTTTGTTTTAATTACTTACTATTCCCTCTCTTCTCCATATTAAATATTTTGTTTAATCTCTGATAAAACGTTTCAATTTAAATCTAAATTACACTTTTTACTGCACTTTAGAACTATGCTTGCAAATAACAAATTCACGACGCACCAACTCCCACAAACAAATACGCACTGAAATCAAAATGACTCTTGACAGAAGCACAACAGATTCCGAGTTAAGTGTGAACTTTGAGATAACGGAACTTTATTTGTTTACGTGTTATGATTGTGTAAAAACATGTCTATCAGCGTTGCCATATGCCAACCACAGGGCTATTCGGGTTAATGCAAAAAAAAAACTTTACTTCAAGCTGACGCTGCAGCGTCATCGAAAATGATATATATCAAAAAACGAAAAAATTCGAAACGAAAAATAAAAATAAATAAATTCAGAACTCTATTCTGAACACTCTTTACTAGAGAAAATCACGGCAGTTCACGGCCAACATTATTAAAAGCTTATGCAAAGTTTGAAAAAGGCATCTATTTGAGGTTAAGTTAGATTACGAGATTTTTCTAACAAAATAAATAACGTCCACCAAATTTTTTTTTTTTTTAATTACTTACTATTCCCTATCTTCTCCATATTACACACAACTTCCTTCTCTTGTTAAATAAATGATAAAAACCGTTTAAATTTATATAAAAATTACACTTTTTATAGTTCATTGAGCACTTTTCTTGAAAATGCCTAACTTTGAATGCCCATAAATCAGCTGATATTAGGTTTTTACAATAACAAAATATGCAGTTTTTTGCTTTGATGTATTCTTAATCAAACGTCATTAACAAAAACATTATTATTTTTTATTCAAAAAATTATTTTTGGCCAAGATTCCTGAACAAAATACCTATTGTGCACTGGTTCAGAACTTAGCAATTTTACCCTAGTACCATCTAATTACCAATCCGAAAAATTTCAAATCGCTGCCATTTCGCCCCTTGCATTTTCCGGCATAGTCGTAGTTGGGCATATTTTCATGAAATGAGCTAAGGAGTACGCTGGTGAAGTTTGTTTGAATCACCCTGTAGACTGCCATCCATAAGGGAGGGTATAAAAACTTCGACTCGGCCAAACTTAAGTCCACTTGTTTTTTATCTTATTTTATATATTTCCCTCTTTTTGGTCATTTTTTTTTTTATCTAATTTTAGTACGTTCTACGTCCCTGCTCCAAATCAGTTCCTCTGGATGTTAGAAACAGTGGCCGTGGAATAATATTTAAATAGTTTTCCTCGTTTACATGATTCTCAATATCACCTCCTTTTGTCCTGCGCAAGATAACCTCAAAACTAATAAAATAGTTGTTTGTGTCAGAAATTACCTCCGCAGCTGACCCAAATCATAAACCATCAAGCTATTTATATAGCATTGCAGGAGATGACAGCAAGAAGACCTTTTAGTTTTCAGTCAGCCTTTCAGTTTTCAGTCAGCCATATGAAACATAAACCAAATTTATAAAATTAATCTAATTACGTTACTCAGTTCAGTAAATAAGTCCTGCAAAAAAAGTGTAGTTAAAATTCAGCGAAATTGAAATTCAAGTTATTGGCAGCAGCTGGCGGAGAAGGTAGAAAAACAGTTAACCTTGAATTGCTTTATTTATATCAACATTTGCGGAAATCGACCTCGGGTGGGATAAATATTCCACTGAAATATCCGCACGGTGTGGGTGACTTGCATGTGTTACGGAAAATTGCCCACAAAACATGTGTCAAGTGGTTATCCTTCCTAGAGATCGCACGGTAGCTCCATAGCAAGTCATGGCTAATTGAATGTATTCAAATTATAACAAGGTTTCCCTGTTCACTACGTAGGAAGATTTATCTATGCACAGAAAAAAAATTAATATTCACGTATTACACGTACTCGTACATCGGTTTTAATTGTCTATTGGAAGAACGCGAAATTTGAGTACATAAAGCAAGGGTGACCAGTTCGGCTTTTGGTTTCTTTAAAGAAAAAAAGAACTGTCGGTTTCTTAAAAATTTCCGGTTTTCGAATAATCCGGGTTTTTGTATCGAATTAAATTTTCCCAAAAGCAATACACTTTGCAGTTCGAACAAGACGCATAATTATATTTTTCATATTGGCAGATACATGTATTTTACTAGGTTAAGTGGCTCGACTTTTGTGGACACAATAGGTTACAAATGTACCCCTCGCGAAATAAAAATTGCTATGTCTTCTAGCGAATCCGAAAATATTTTGGCTCTATATTAAGGTCGTTTGTTTATTTCGGATTTTTATTTAACCAATTGAAAAGAAATTAATAGCAGTCGAGATCTATTTTTTTAATAGAAGTTAATGGCAAAGTGACGTGGCACAGTGGCGACTGTAAAGCAAACGATATTTTTTATAACCCCAACTTATAGGAATTTTCAACGATTTCAAATATGTCTCCCATAATATAGGGTGGGCTATTACAAATTAAAATCGGCTGTAAAAAAACCCTGTTAATTTTGTTCAAATTTCTGGTTTTATTGGAAAGGTTGAACTTTATCATTTAATAATGGAACATCATCCAATGCGTTTTCGCTTCGCCGAAAGCGCTGAAGATAGTTTGGCAGGAGACGAATAATTTTCATGAAAAATCGTGTTTTCACATGAAGCTCATTTTCATCTAAGCTATGACAATATGCAATATTACCACATATGTGTTTCACACGTGACTATTGAGAAACCAACGCATCCACAACGAGTCACTGTTCGGTGTAGATTTTGGGCTGTCGTCATCATTTGGCCATTTTTCTTCGAAAATGAACAAGGAGCCGCCGTTATCGTCACGGGAAACGTTATCGCGCCATGCTCAACGAATTTTTGTTTCCAAAAATTCATGTGAATAACATGGACGAAATTCGGTTCTAATAAGACGGGGCCACATGTCACACAGCCAACGCAACCATCAGTATTTTTCACACTGTTTTTTAAAGTCGTTTAATCAGCCGAAATTGTAATGTCAATTGGCCGCCACGGAGCTGTGATTTTCTGTGGGGAGCCATTAAGAATTAATGTTACGCAAAGCACCCAGGGACAATTGAAGCGTTAAAACATGAAATCAAACATGAAAAATTGGGTTGATCGGATGAGTAACTGCCGAGCCAGTTGTGGTCCATCATTGAATGACAAAGTTAAACCTTTCCAGTAAAACCAGAAATTTGAAAATTATCAAAACTTTTTTATTACAGCTGAAATTTAACAAACAACTGCTTGGCATTGACATTGTATTCGCTTGTTATCCACCGTAAGAAATCTCGGCACCCATCGGACCGAAACCTCTCTCATGCTTAACTTATCATGTAAAATACTAATTACTATTCCGTACGACACACTTACTGTCTCTGCTGCTTTACCCACATTCTATCGGCGATTACTGAGAATCATGTCGTGGGTCTTTTAAACGATTTTCTCGAAAAAGTTTAGACAGTTAACACAGACTGCGGTGAAGAGACCATGTGAAGAATAATGCGATGAATTTTGGAATTGGAAACTGGAGGAGCACGCCTTAGACTGAAGAACTTCTTTGTTCACGGATGGTGTTTCATTAATAAATAACAAAGTTCAACCTTTCAAGCTTCTCAATTTAACGATGTCTGTCTCTCTCTCTCTCTCTCTGTATGTTTGCGGCCCATCTAAAGCTTGTAATCCAATTACAGGTCGCAACTGTCGTTCGATTATCATTTATTTTTTGGACAGAGGACGAAATCCATTACAATTAAAGAAAATCGCTTTATATATAGTTCACACATGTAAAGGGTGTCCCAAGAAGAACGCAATTTTTAAATCTGGCAACATTCGAAGTGTCATTGTTTGACATTTGAACAATTGTTATTGTTTGTTAGTAGAAGGTAGAAGTACGAGGTTAAATTGAGTTCGTTAATTGGGTATTGGAGAGACAACATGAAAATGCTGATTTTGCCGATAAAATCATCTTCAGTGACGAGGCCCATTTTCATCTTGATGGCATCGTCAATAGGCAGAATTGTTGCATTTGGGGTGCGGAAAATCCTCGAGTAATTCACGAGAAGCAAATGCATCCTCAACGTGTCACTGTGTGGTGTGGTTTTTGGGCTGGAGGAATCATTGGACTTTTTTTTATGAAAATGAGGCAGGTCAAGCGCAAACAGTCAATGGTGTTTGGTATCGTGAAATGATAACCAGTTTTTTCTTGCCTAGAATTGAAGAAATGAATGTGGAGGGCATGTGGTTCCAACAAGACGGCGCCACATGTCATACAGCCAGAGAAACAATTCAATTGCTGCATTAGTCATTTCCCGGTCGTGTTATTTCGCGTTTTGGAGATCAGAATTGGCCGTCTAGATCGTGCGATTTAACACCATTAAATTTTTTTCTTTGGGGTTTTTTGAAGTCGATGGTTTACGCGAATAAGCCGACGACGACTCAAGCCTTAAAAGACGAAATTGGACGCTGCATTAATGAAATACCGCAGCATTCATGCAAAACGGTTATTGAAAATTTCATTAAAAGATCGCGTGCATGCCAGCAAAGTCGCGGCGGCCATCTGCACGATATATTGTTCCATACATAACCTCATTCTGTCTACTTTACGATATAATAAAGTTTCACAATTTTTCTTAAATATCTGTGTTTTATTTAAAATTTAAAAATTGCGCTCTTCTTAGGACACCCTTTATATTCAACCGATTTTGTTTTTAACTCTATAAGCCACATACTGCATCCTAGCTTAATGAAATTTTTTACAGTACATTACGATCGATCAGTAATAATCTGAGATGAAAATGGGTTGTATTGGTCCACGTTTTGGTATAGCCCGAGTACAAAGATCCATCCCGAGTTTACATACAGGCGCTATAGAACATCCATATCAATTCCAATTTTGGGCAATTTGGTCCCATGTAGGCCAAATCGACAAATTGTCTGAAATGTGACATTATATTTCTCTGAAATCTCGATAAGTTTAGATGGCGTTCAAGGGGTCCTAACCCTGTCTTCAATTGGGGTTTCTGCACATCCAGAAGTGAAGGGTATAAAAAGTCGACTACACCCGATTTTTGTTTTTTTTTTAATAAAAATATTTTTTCTTTATAAGTACATAAAAATAAATGTTTGTCTGTTCCGTATAGCCGTCTAAACGGCTAGAGCGATCTTGAAATTTTCACAGAACGTAGCTGTATGCTCTGGGGTGAAAATAGGGTACTTGAATTTTTGACAAATAAAGTGGACGTGACACCGCCCACACACCTTAAAATTTCAAACGGCTATAACTCATGGACTTTTAGAGGTAAACAGATGATGTTTGGTACATATACACCTGGTATGATGCAAAACTGTTGTTGGGAAAAATGGGCGGTGCCACACCCCTTTTTAAAGAAACCGTTATAACAGTCTGATCGTTCCGAAATTTTTACAGTATGTTGCTGTATTCCCAGCGATTTTTTTGTATATTAAGTAGGCGTTGCACCACCTCAAAGTCCAAAAACCTGTTTGGATTGAAGGACGTGACCTCACCCACAGACTATTAGGAGTGGAAGGAGTTGCTACTTATACTAATGGCACCCCAATGCAAAAAGTGGGCGATTGTTGAGGTTTTTATTTCTGATATCTATATATAAGTAAGTATATGTGTGACGCGCAAAATAGAAACGGAACTAAGGTTAAAAACCAGTTTTGTTCAGGAGAGCCATTTTAAAGATTAGGTCCCTTTCTATTTGCGCTTAGAATCGTCGAGTTCACTTTCATAAAACGCGCATATCTCTGGGAGGGAACACTTTTGGGGCATGTGATCGGTCTCATTCGATGCTCAGATGTTGTCCACATCAAAAAAAAGAAAAAAAATGAAAATTGATTTTTTTACCCTTAGGTCCCTTTCTCTATGCGCTGTCACATATAAGTATATAAAATTGGATGTATGTGATTATGTACAGAGTGGATCGCTGTAGTATGCTTTTTCGCACTGCAGGCTGTGGCGGTACTGTTGGTCGAGTGTGCGTGGAGAGTGTGCATGGCTTATACGAGTAGTGGCTGACGGGAGATTAGCATTCGTCTTAAGTTACCATCATGCAGTGGACACGTGAGGAGAGGTCATTTTGTGTTGAAGCGTATTTTTCAAATGCGCACTCGATCATTGCAGTGCAGCTTGCTTTTATTTTACGATTCGAAGTTCCCCCACGCAGACGTGTTCCTAGACGGCAATCAATTGTAAATTGGGTAAATTCATTGAGAACAGCAGGGAATGTTACATGTGTACGAAGGGGACCTGAGAAAGGGATTGCAACATCACAAAACATCGATAAAGTTAGAGCAGCAGTACTGCAATCTCCGAAACACTCTGCTCGGAAGCAATCACTTGATCTTGGAATTTCCAGACTTTTTATCAGCCGGCTCTCGAGGCAATGCAATTAGAGGATACATGGTTCCGACAGGATGGTGCCACTGCACACACAGCGAGGGTTACCTTGTATTGTTTGAGGCAAATGTTTCCTGGATGGCTTTACTTTTTGAGGGGTGGTGTGAACTGGCCGGCACGCTCACCACACATAGCCCCATGCGATTTTTTTCCTTTGGGTTTACCTGAAGTCGAAGGTGTATATCAACCGTACCAACACCTTGGAAGAGGTAAAATGAAATTGGCAGAATACCAGTCGACATGCTTGTTAGAGTTCATGAAAACTTCACAACACGTATACAGCAGTGTGTGGATAGCGAAGGTCGACATTTGCCAGATACACTATTTAAAACCATGTAATTTAAAATGTCCCATACTGTTCAATATAATTAAAATATAAATAAATTTTTCAAAGGTTCATAATTTATTTCATTCCCAAATAAGCAAATTATCGCGCTTCATCCTGTATTACTTGGGACCAGCAAGGCGGGTCAGGTGCAGCTAGTTACTACACGCAGAAAAAAAGTATGGTGGGGGTGGCAATATTCGAAGGGGATCATACTATTGTTGGATATATGGTTGAGACACAACAATATTATGATCATCACAACAATAGTATGATTCACACATAACCATACTATGATCCCCACAAACATAGTATGATTCACACTCAACCATACTATGATCACAACAACCATACTATGATCCTCACAGCAATAGTATGTTTCTCATACAACCATAGTATGATCCTCACAACCATAGTATGATTCACACGCAACCATACTATGATCCCCACAACCATAGAATGATTCACACTCAACCATACTATAATCCCTAAAATTATTTGTTAGGATTGGCTGTTGGTGTTATTCAAAAATAGAGATTTTTATTAAGTATGTTATTTTAAATTGCATTACTATTAGTTCATAGCCAGATTTGAGGCCATGTTTTTATTAAACATTTCATTCAAGAAACAAAAACATATATTCCAACGGTCAAAAATACTTTTAGTTGCCAGCAGGGGTGAATGCTACTTCACCATCCGTAGGCACCAAGTAAAGAATGTGATTAAACCCCATGATCGAAGGCTATAAACTTAAGTGCAGGCAGATTTTAAATAAACGAGAACCTGTCGACTTTAGAGTATTTCACCAAACAAAGTAAACACACTAAAAATCCATCGAACTACCTTCCGATTGTTATTGTTTTTTTAATGGACAACAACCATTCACTGTATCGTGTGTATGTGTTTTTTTGTATATAACCTGTTTTGTTATGTTCATAGTCGCAACCATAGTGTATTATAGCCGTAATCAAATTATTGTTAACGTAAATTTTAAACAACAATACTTTTGTAACACCAACCATGTTTCTATGGTCACTACAACCATGTTTTCATTTCTAAATTTGACAATAATACTATTGTTACATTTCAACAATAGCAATATTGTCGCAATCATACTTTTGTCAAAATGAAATTCAAAAAACAATACTATGGTTGCGACGAACATGCTTTTATTGTAGAGAACATAGTATTGTTGCGGTGACCATAGTGTAACCATATCTTTTCTCTGCGTGTAATAAAAAATAAAGCCGACAGTCGGTATTTTACAAAATATAGTTTTTAAAAATATCGAAATACTGTTCTCTTAAAAACCGCGATTTTTTGGTTACTCAAGTTATGATCTTAACAAACGCTTACTACACGGGTATTAATCCATCAAGCCTTTTGTTATAAACGAAATGATAAGCTTAATTATTAACTCCATCATACACGGTGAGAGAGAGTATAAAAACTAGCATAAATCAACGACAAATTTGCCCTTGTCCTTAGGCAATTCAACTCAACAAAGTGGATTAAAGTCACTTTATATGACCGGCAATTATTATGAAATTGGTAAATCCTCCCGCAATTGTTGTTGTCGTTGGTTGTGTTAAGAGAATGAGTGCCGTAATTGCTATGCGGCCGTAAAACTTTTCGTCGAAATCCAGCATCAAATGTTCCGCTGTTGGAAGGCAATGAAGGACGGAAGGACGCATCAGTGCTTCCATAATGAGTGTGTACTCTCGTGAGCTTTGCAAGCAGGGCGGCCAGATGTTTTAGGTGTGTTTGCACAAACATGTGTGTATATACGTGCGTGTGTTTGGTTTATGATACCTGTACTTATGCGAGTATGTGTGTGTGTGTCTATGTATGTTTGCAATGGAGGCATCCAATCAATGTTTATTATGAGCACATACTTATGAACACATTCGTATTTTATGACCTCCATCTGTGGGTGTGTGCGTGTGGCTGTGTGAATGCCATTTAAACCCCGGTAATTTCAGGAATCAAAGATATTTGACGGAAATAGACACAACTTTCGCATATACACACACAAACACAGACACACTCACACCATGCATTCATCTCACACGCACAAACCGCGAAAACGTAAACATTTCAGCCAGTGTGTACGCCTGTTTGTGCTATCGGGAATGTATGGATGACATATAATAGTTGTGTGCATTAAAATAGCACATGATACAAACATTGGTACGCTGCCCCTTAGGATCTGTGATATAAGGAAACGCCTGAATTGGATTAAAAATTTGAATTTTTGACAAATCTGTGACTTAAGGAAACGCCTGAGTTTGAGTAAAAATTTGAATTTTTGACAAAATTTTCAGAAAAATTCTCTTTAGTACTGGATTGCGTTCCAGTATTGACTTAAGGAAACGCCTGAGTTGGAGTAAAAATTTGTATTTTTGACAAATCTGTGACTTAAGAAAACGCCTGAATTGGATTAAATATTTGAATTTTTAACAACATTTTCAGAAAACTTCTCTTTAGTATTGGATTGCGTTCCCTTATTGACTTAAGGAAACTCCTGAGTTGGAGTAAAAATTTGTATTTTTGACAAATCTGTGACTTAAAGAAACGCCAGAATTGAATTAAATATTTGAATTTTTGACAAAATTTTCAGAAAACTTTTACTCTTTAGTATTGGATTGCGTTCCAGTATTGCGTCCACGGCAAAGGTTCATAACCAAAAAAATCTTTTTTGGTATACTGATCGATGTAAGGGGTGATTAATCTGGAGGTAATATTTTCACTAGGTTTTTTTGTTGAACAGATTTTTCGTGAGTTGTGTTAAACTTTAGGTTCTTTTCAATATTGTTGCCATTTTATCATGGAAAAACTTACACAGCAACAACGTCTCCAAATTGTGCAACTTGATTATGGAACCAAAATTTCGACCAACATTTTGTTCAGTGATGAATCCCATTTCTGGCTCAACCGTCAATAAACAAAATTGCGGCATTTGGGCTGAAGACTAACTAACTAACCAGAAGAAGTTCAACAGGTGCCATTATACCCAGAGAAAAGAACGGATTGGTACGGTTTATGGGCTGGTGGAATTAGCGGTCCTTATTTTTTTGTTTTGTTTAAAAATGATGAACGGTATTTAATCGTGAATGGTGCTTGCTATCGCGTCATGATATCGGACTTTTTGCTACCTGAAATTGAAGCCAGTAATCCATAATAAAGGCTTTTGTTTGATCAATAATTTTATCGTTGGAGCTGAATCTTTTTTCAACGAGCCATTTCCATATGTGACAGCGCACAGAGAAAGTGACCTAAGGGTAAAAAAATCAATTTTCATTTTTTTTTCTTTTTTTGATATGGACAACATCTGAGCACCGAATGAGACCGATCCCATGCCCCAAAAGTATTCCCTCCCAGAGATATGCGCGTTTTATGAAAGTGAAGTCGACGATTCTAAGCGCAAATAGAAAGGGACCTAATCTTTAAAATGGCTCTCCTGAACAAAACTGGTTTTTAACCTTAGGTCCCTTTCTATTTTGCGCGTCACATATAGTGGATTTTTTTCGACATTTTGGGGTGTATTGAGCTCAATTGGCCGTCCAAAACATTCAGCGGCATGTGTACTTGTGCGACCACAACGAAAGTCAGTAAACCACATTTTTACAATTGAAATCGATAGTGCAGAGTCCCCATAGTATTTATCACGCTTTTCCAAGAGTTGATTGGCCCATAGTATTTATCACGCTTTTCCAAGGTTTGATTGGCGGATTTTTTCAGCAAAACATAATCTTTAATGAGCACTCGAAATTCACTTTTTTCTATTTTAAACAAAATCAAAGAAGTTGTACGAGGGCTCCTTTATATATTTCTGGCCTAATAATTAAAATGCGAATAGTTATCATTAAAAATTGTTTTATTGTTTTTCAAAGTATTCTCCAGCTTGATTTATACACTCTTACATGCGCTTAAACCAATTGGCGAATCAGTTTTTCCACTCCGATTGAGACACCTCCAAAACATGGTTTTTAAACGCTTCAACAGCATCTTTGGCGACGACAATCGTTGACCACGCATTTTTTTCTTGATTTGGGGGAATAAAAAGAAGTTTTTGGGTGCCATGTCTGGGCTGTACGACGGATGACCCATCAATTCGACGTTTTGGCCGCTCAAAAAGGCGCTGGTTTGAGCCGATATGTGAGAGCTGGCATGGTGCACAATGATTCGTCTTCTATTGTTCGTTTTTCGAATTTCTCCCAAGACTTTAGGCAAACAAATGTGATGTACCACTCGGAATTGATTGTTCTACGTTGCTCAAGCGGAACAGCCGCCACGTGACCAGTTTTGCCTAAGAAACAGGCGACCATTTGCTTCGAAGTGCTTCTTCCACGAACAACTTTCTTTGGATTTGGCTCGTCTTCGAAGACCCTCACGGTCGATTGCTGTTTTGTTTCGGGACCATACGTATAGATCCATGATTCGTCACCTGTGACGATCTTATAAACGTCATTTGAAGCACCGCGATCGTATTTTTTCAAAATTTTGTTGCACCAATCGACACGAGCCTGTTTTTGAGCGATTGTCAAATTTTGCGGGATCCAGCGAGAACAAACCTTTTTTACGGCCAGGTGCTCATGTAATATCGAATGTATGTTGGTGTAAGAAATGCCCAAGGATGCCTATATCTCACACTATGTCACATGGCGATCTTGCATTATCAGTTCACGCACGGCATCAATGTTCTCTGGCACAACGGCCGTTTTTGGACGAAGATGGTTGTGAACATCTTAGATTTGAGCAAGCGGCGGCCACGATTGAATTCATTAAACCAGTTTTTCACAGTGCTATAGGATGGTGCTTCATCGCCATACAAAGATTTAGGTTCATCGATGCACACTTGCGATGATATTCCACGTGGAAAGTTGTGAAAAATGATCGTCCGAAAATGTTCACGAGTTAATACCATTTTTTTGCCAAATTGATTTTTTCAAGTCACTGTAAACAAAACAATTGATGGTCGTATGTCAAAACGTTCTGAGTACGTTTATGCTAAAATATGCCAAACTTTGCAATGAAATGTCAGATGGCGCCAGGCAACACTTAGTGTTGCCTAGGCCAGAAACATATATAGCAACCCTCGTAAAATGGCCGGGCCACATACAGAGCTTCTAGAGCGGCTTCTCAAAAATTGAAAGTATCTTTGGTATGGGATCTTAACTAGTTCCTTTAAGTATAACAAATGCAAATTGTGGCACTCGCCCAATCAAATAGTTGCTGTTTCGTGGCACATCCCTGTTGCAGACGATTTACGAATCCCGAGGCCTAAAGTCAGCAAGTTGCAAATATAAGGGTATATAAGTATGTATATATGTATGTATGTATGTGTGTGCATATCTGTGTGTGTGTGTGTACTTACGTGTAACCGTAGTTGTATTACTCGAAAACACTTGTAGCGTAAAGCAAGTAGGACGGGAAGGAACAATATTGAATATTGTAGTAACCGATACTTTGGCCGACTCATGATTCTCTTACATACACACAAACATATACCTTTACGTGTACGTATGTATGTACAGGTGTACATGTATATATACTACGTTAATATGTGTGTGTGTTTATATAGACAGACGACCGCTGTTCGTTCAGTACGTGATTATGTCTGGATATTGATTTATCCGCTTGTCTAGATTGTACGTCACAACGGAAATGTTTACCTCTGCGGAACCGGAGTCAGTAAATCGGCGGATACGTGTACCATCAAGATGTCTGTCTACAAGCCCTGACACACATCCATTCGTACATACATACTTACGTACATAATATCATATTATGTACGAGTACATGCCTTCAGACTTCAATGCGGTAAACATAATCGAACGAGATGAATGAAGAAACGTAATTTCTGTATAATTTGTTTACATTGTCAGAGTGGGGGAGAGGAAAGCGGGCAAAAGCCCTCCAACGATGGCAAAGGAAAATTGGAAATATTTGTCTAAGACCTCGAGGCGGGGGTGGTTGCATGCCCTCAACGCCAATGTGGAAATGTCCTTTACAACAAACCTGTTGAATGGCGAAAGTCCATCAAATCTTAACTCCATTGATATCAATACGCCTCCCTATCTGCTTCTCTGAAGAATTATGTGCTCCAGGCACATTCGAAAGAAACATATTTTCATTTCCATCTCTTTCACAAATTGGACTTGAATCTTTTCACTAATTGCCGCTGAATTTCCCAGGGTAGCTTTGTAATCAATTCGAGGGGAGGGAAGGGGAGAGAACGTGACGATTTGTCTGTTTCTTTTGGTGGTTGTTTTTTGTTATGTTTTTGTTTTTGTACGACTCGGGGAAAAGTTAATGGGCAGAGTTATCCGGCAACAGGCCATGCTGATAATTAGTGTCTTAGTGGTCTTATGACAGTAGCCAGTAATGGCTTTTGTGGATACCTATTTAATCACTGCAAAAATAAACGCCTAAATCTACTAAACGCCAGCGCCAATTGTAATTGAGAAGATTTTAATTAAAGTTAGGAATTTCTAGTTACAATTGAAACAAGAAAAAACTAGTCAAGTAGGGCGAGACACTACTTTATACCCTCAACAAACGTTTCATTTTTGTCTAATGTATGGTCTCATACAAATTCAGTGACCACCAAGCGATAATGTTCTCCATTAATATCGAGAGGCCGGCACAAAGACCGAGACGGAAGACCACGTTTAACGGATGGGTAAAGGACAAGTTCGTCGTGAAATCGTTCGTGGAAGTACTATCCAACCAACTCGTGTGCGAAAGCCCTGCAGCAGAGATGGCTGAGGGAATAGCAGAAGCGTTAGAGGCAGCGTGTGACGCATCAATGCCAAGAAGGAGATTCGGCCAAGAAAGAACCGAAAACTACTGGTGGAACAGTACACTTGCAGCACCGAGGAAAATGTGTCTGAAGGCTAGGCGACGGTATCAGAGAGGGAGATCAACTCCTGACTTTCAAACACGGAGAGAGGCATACCATCAGGTGCGAAAGGATCTACAGAAGGCGATTAACCAAAGCAAATCTGACTGATTCAAAGCGATGTGTAAAGAAGCCGATTACAACCCATGGGACAGGTCATACCGCATAGTGATGTCCCGCCTAAAAGGAAAAAGGACAGCTCAAATCACGTGCCCGGTGCTAATAAACCAAATAGTAGCAGTGCTGTTTCCCCAAAGGGAACAAGATATACAGGAGACCCCTCGTCTTCCAGCCGAAACCCCTGCGGCAGTTACGGAGGATAAAATACTGGAGCTATGCTCTAGGATCGGAGATAACAAGGCCCCACGCCTGGTCCAGGTACCAAATAAAGCGCTGAAAGTGGCTTTAAAAACAAGGCCGCAAATGTTTGCAAAACTATTTAGTGAATGCTTGAGAGATGGTATATTCCCGGAAAGGTGGAAGAAGCAAAAACTCATCCTTATACCAAAGCCAGGAAAAGCACTCGGTGAACCCCAGTCATTTAGACCAATATGCCTTCTGGATACCATTGGCAAATGTCTGGAGCGGCTCATATATAATAGACTAAATACCGCAGTGGAGGAGGCCAACGGTCTTTCTCGAAGGCAGTACGGCTTCCGAAAAGCGAGATCTACCATAGACGCTATAAGCTTTGTGGTAAACACGGCAAGGAGTGCAATCCAGGGTAAAGGTGCGAATAGGAAATACTGCGCCATTATCACTCTGGACATTAAAAACGCCTTTAATTCAGCGGGTTGGAACCACATTGTCGCATCGCTGAGGAGACTAAACATCCCGGATTATTTGGTAAAAATAATTAAGGACTATTTCTCCGACCGAACGCTGTGGTATGAGACGGACAATGAAACAGAATCGTACAATGTCACGGCAGGAGTGCCACAAGGCACTGTTTTAGGGTCCCTCTTGTGGAACATTATGTATGATGGAGTGTTGAACCTAACAATACCGGAGGAGGCGACAATTGTGGGGTTCGCAGACGATATTGCAATACTAATCCAAGCAAGGGAGAAGGAGGAAGTCTAGATATATGCGAACGAGGCAATAAGGACGATAAAATCATGGCTGAGCTCGGTAAACCTGGAGCTGTCCTCATCAGTGGCAAGAAAGAACGAAGGTTATGACGGTACAGGTGGGAGGTGTAGAAATAGTATCGAAGAAGGCGAAAAAATATCTCGGTATGATGGTAGATGACAGACTGAACTTCAATTGCCATATGGAGTACACGTGCAAAAAGGCCACCGCTCAAATGCGCTCACCAGAATGATGCCGAACGTAGGAGGACCACGACAGAGCCGCAGAAACCTGATTTCACGGTTAACAAACTCGGTTATTCTCTATGGGTCTCCGGTATGGGATAATATACTTTAGAGCGAGGCTAGCAAGGACATACTCTCAATACTCCGAAGAAGCTGCCTGAGAGTGTGCAGTGAATACCGCACAATATCATTGGAGGCGGGAGCAGTGGTGGCAGGCATGATACCAATCGACCTGACAGCGAGAGAACAGTCAGCAATCTATCGGAGACGAAAAGAGACCCCAGAGATCGATGGCGAAACCGTTAAAACTGAGGGAAGAAATAGGACCATGCAAAACCGGCAACGTAGGTGGCAATGCACAACGAATGGCCGTTGGACATTCAGGCTGATACCTAATATAGAAAAGTGGGAAAACAGGTACTTTGGGGAAAAAAACTACAACCTGAACCAATTTCTTACTTTGCATGGAGGTTACAGGAGCTACCTGCATCGATTTGGGCACGACGAATCCCCAATGTGCCCAGCATGCATTACCGATGAAGAAACAGCTGAGCACGCGACATTTTGGTGCCCTTGGTTCGCCTATATAAGAACAAAGTTAGAGATGCACATAGGCGTAAGGCTGACAGCAGATAACGTGATCGACACGATGCTGAGCATTGAGCAAACCAGGGAGGCAGTTAATACCTTCATCACATGTGTGAATAAGGAATTACGTGCCGAAGAAGAAGCCCGACCTTTCGGGCTGATTCGAGAATGGCCTGACGGCCGAACCACCCAGCCCCCCCCCCATTTTTGTAAGGGCTATATCAAGACTTAGGCCGATTTGGTAAATCGAGATATTTTCCGATTGGATAAATTTTAAACACTGTTTATCCTGTGTGCGAAATAACACCACAAATCAAACTTTCTTAAATTCTGAGGTAATTTGCCGCTGAAGCTAGCTGTTAGTTAGATTTAAATAAGTGATATATATGGTGGTTGCTATATATATTTCTGGCCTCACACTTAGTGTTGCCTAGCGCCATCTGACATTTCCATAGGAAAGTTTGACATTTTTTAGCATAAACGTACTCAGAACGTTTTGACGTATGACCATCATTTGTGTTGTTTACAATGACTTGAAAAAATCATTTTGGCAAAAAAATGGAATTAACTTGTGAACATTTTCGTGCGATCATTTTTTACAACTTTCGACGTGGATTATCACGACAAGATTGCATCGATGAACTTAAATCTTTGTATGGCGATGAAGCACCATCCTATAGCACTGTGAAACACTGACTTAATGAATTCAAACGTGGCCGACGCTCGCTCAAAAACGAAGGTCGTGAAGTTAGTCCAAAAACGGCCGTTGTGCCAGAGAACATTGACACCGTGCGTGAACTGATAATGCAAGATCGTCATGTGACATACCGTAAGATAGAGGCATCCTTGGGCATTTCTTCCAACAGCATACATTCGTTATTGCATGAACACCTGGCCGTAAAAAAGGTTTGTTCTCGTTGGATCCCGCACAATTTGACAATCGCTCAAAAAAAGGCTCGTGTCGATTGGTGCAAAGAAATTTTGCAAAAAGACGATCGCGGTGCTTCAAAAGACGTTTTTAAGATCGTCACAGGTGACGAATCATGGATCTATGCGTATGAGCCCGAAACAAAACAGAAATCGACCGTGTGGGAGACGAGCCAAATCCAACGAAAGTTGTTCGTGGAAGAAGCACTTCGAAGCATATGGTCGCTGTTCCGTCGGCAAAACTGGTCATGTGTCGAATGATCTGCATAAGCAATGTAGGAGTCAATTCTGAGTGGTACACCACAATTTGTTTACCAGTCTCCGAAGTCTTCGAAAAACGAACAAGCAATCGATCGTGTGGGTCTTCGAAGACGAGCCAAATCCAACGAAAGTTGTTCGTGGAAGAAGCACTTCGAAGCAAAACTGGTCATGTGGCGTCTGTTCCGCTTAAGCAACGTAGGACGGTCAATTCTGAGTGGTACTCCACAATTTATTTGCCCGAAGTCTTCGGGGAAATTCGAAAAACGAACAAGAGAAGACGAATCACTGTACACCATGACAATGCGATCTTCCACTCGTCGACTCAAACCAACGCCATTTTGATCGGCCAAAACGTCGAATTGATGGGTCATCTGCCGTACAGCCCTGACATGGCACCCAATGACTTCTTTTTATTCCCTAGTATCAAGAAAAAAATGCGTGATTAACGATTTTCGTCGCCAGAAGATGCTGTTGAAGCGTTCAAAAACCATGTTTTGGAGGTGTCTCAATCGGAGTGGAAAAAGTGCTGCTACAATTAATTTGAGCGCAGGCAAAAGTGTTTAAATCATGCTGGAGAATACTTTGAAAAACAATAAAACCATTTTTGATGATAAATATTCGCATTATCATTATTAGGCCAGAAATGTATATATCAGCCCTCGTATCAAAACTTGTGAGAGAAGTTTCCCCTAGTTCCTTAATTGGATGCTGTGGGACTTAAGTAAGTTATAACAAAATTTAAACCGATTTCTTACAATTTCTATATCGACCGTTACTACACGTAGAAAAAAACTATGGTTGGGATAATGATATTCAAAAAGCATCATACTATTGTTGGGTATATGAATGTGGTACAACAACATTATGATCCTCACAACAATAGTATGATTCAAATACAACCATACTATGATCCTTACAACCATACTTTGATCCTAACAACAAAATTATGAATCAAACTCAACCCTACTGTGATCCTTACAACCACACAATGATCCTCAGAACTATAGTATGATTCACACACAAACATACTATGATCGCCGCAATCATAGTATAATTCACACTCAACCATACTATGATCTCCGCAACCATATTATGATCCTCACAACCATAGTATGTTTCACATACAACCATAGTATGATGCTCACAACCATAGTATGATTCACACGCAACCATGTTATGATTCCTACAACCATAGTTTGGTCACAGACAATTATACTATGATCCCTAAAATTATTTATTAGAATTGGTTAAAGTTGTCAACAATAGATTTGAATTATGAAAATTATTGAAAAATACATCAATCAGACCGAAATAAAACAAACGAGCTAAACATAAAATACATCAATTCCAACATAATGATAGTGATTTCTTTATCAGAAGAAAACATCAGTTTAAAAACCATAAGCGTTTTTATTAAAAATATTTTAGTTGAACAAAGCCAAAGCAGTTTGTTTGAAAAATTTAAATTTCCATTTAAAAAGTACAATAATTAGATCCGTTACAATAACATTGTCCTAAAAAGCACATTCAAATGGAGAAAAATTACAATCATACAGTATGATGGCCGTAATCAAATTATTGTTAACACACAACCAAAAAAACAAAACTTTTGTCGCACCAACCATTTTTATATAGTTGCTACAACTATTTTTTCATTTTTAAATTTGGCAATACCACTGTTGTTACATTCCAACAATATTAATATTTCAGCAATCATACTATTGTCAATATTAAATTCAATAAACAATACTATGGTTGCGACGAACATAGTTTTATTGCGAAGAACATATTATTATTGGCATGACCATATAGTAACCATATTTTTTTCTCTGCGTGTAGCCGAAAAGATAATAGTGTGGAAAATTTCATTGAGATCGGTTCATAATTGCCGCTTTCACTTTGAGAACAAGAGTAGATGGACAGACGAAAAATCTTAATCGACTTAGGAAAAAATCTTACTCGGTCGGTATAATTTGTAATGGTTGTAACACCCATTTTTTTGGCATTTCAAACATCTACACTAACTCATAATTGCACAGAGTGGTGCAGGGTATAAAGTAGGGATGTCGATCGGAACTGACTTTTACAATTCCGGGAAACCCGGGATTTTTCGGAATCCCTATTTACTGCGGGATGCCGGGATTTAGCTGGTATCTTTTATATATTTTAGAGACATTTTAAATTTTCCTAATTTCGGGATTTTTTTGTTTTGCTTCATAAAGGGTGTTTTTTTAGACGTGTGGTTTTCAATCTATCCACATTTTTTTCGGAGTTGGTGTTTTTGACAGCTGTCACTTTATTTATGTACAGTTTGGTTTGCCATTTCATAATAAATGGACTTACTCCGGAACAACGTTTGCAAATCGTAGAGAATGGTCTCAAAACGAGATGGCCTCCGATCCTGATTTTTACAAGAAAATTTTGTTTAGGTTGAATGGGTACTTTATTTACCAAAATTATAGCAATTAAAATAATAAAATCCACAAGTTATTGTTGAGACGCCGTTATTTCCTTAAAAAGTTTTTGGAGTGCTCTATGGGCAGAGAGAATCATCGGCCCATATTTACAGTCCGGCCATATTGTTATAGCCAGTGGGGAACGCTGTAGAGCCATGATTAATTACTTCTTTGAGCCTGTATTGAAATATGTTGATGTGGACGACCTTTGGTTCCAACAATAAGGCGCTACATGTCATACAGCCACCGAAACAATCAATTTATTGAAGGAAACTTTAGAGTAAGTGCATTATCTCGCGTCGTGGGCCTGTGGCGTGGCCTCCAAGATCGTGCGATTAAACAACGCTGGACTATTTTTTGTGGGGTTATGTGAAGTCGTTTCTCTATGCAGATAAACCCGACACGATTGACGCCTTGGAAGAGAATATTCGTCGCTTTATTGCGGACATACGGCCCCAAACGCTGCAAAAAGTGGTCGAAAATTGGGCCTCTCGGCTGGATTTTATTGGAGTCAGCCGCGGCAGCCACTTGCTCGAAATCATTTTTCAAACATAATGGCAAATCCTTATCTTTATAATTAAGCTAAAATCTTGGCCATACCATTAAATTATATGCATTTTATTTCTACTTGAAAACTACATGTTGGAAAAAACACCCTTTAGTTGCGACCTGTAATTTTATCACAGCGACAGATCGACAGACGAACGGACGGTAACACTCAGTAACAGTAACTCGGTAACAGTAAATTTTGTCTCAGGTGCATACTTTTAGGGGCTCACTAGAATCACATGTTCCAGTTCTAAAACCTATTCTATGAGAAGCTTTAATAAATTAGTCGAGTATGGGCCAGAGTCTAAAAACACGTATCAAACGACTGCAATTTGCATACTTATTTTTTTAACTAATTCAAATAACTTGCATAGACTTTACAGAGTATTGGCGACTTGGTGCACTCTGAGCATACAGGGGGGGGGGGGGGGGGGCAAAGAATATTTAATTTTGCAGTTTGACCCTTTTCATCATCAGCTCTTCGATACAACTCATCTGTATAATATAAATGAAAACACGAAGTGTTCTTTAGTACACCCCAATGCATGTTCGATGAACAACCATGCAATAATACTTTATATTCGAAGATGTACGGCGATTTTATTTTTAAATAACCTAAGGTGCTACACTCTAATCTTCATGTTCATAAATACATACGAGGGTTGCTATTTATATTACGGGCCCTGGCAATACTAGTATTCCCAGATGCAAACTGGAACTTCCACTGGAAACTTTGACATTTTTTAGCATAACTTCATTCAGAACGTTTTGTCATTTGAGGGCGAATTGTTTTGTTTACAGTGTGTTGAAAAATTCATCTCAGTCAAAAATTTGAATTATCCCGTAAACATTTTCGTGCGATGATTTTTAGCGATTTTCGGCTTGGGTTATCGAGACAAGAGTGTTTAAATCAACTTGTTTCGACTTTTGGCAATGAAGCACCATCAAAAACCACTGTTAATCGCTGGTACCAAGAGTTCAGTCTCGGACGCTGTTCGCTCCAGGATGAATATCGTGAAGGACGTCTAACTTCGGTCACGTTGCCAGAAACCATCGATGCTGTACGTGAACTGATTAAGCAAGACCGACATGTGACATACCGTGAGATTGAGGCATCCTTGGGCATTAGTATGACAAGCAACACAAAGATATTGCATGTTTATTTGGCCTTGAAACAATTTTTTCACGTTGGATCCCATATAATTCGACGAATGCTCAAAAAAGGCTCGTATGGATTGGTGCAAAGAGATGTTTAATAGTATGGGGTGATCCATCTTTAGGTATTTTTTTAAAACTAAATAAAATATAAAAAGTCAAATCAAGTGTAGAATCTTTATTGGTAATTTGAAAGGACATATTATGGCATTTATTTTTTGAATATAATTATCTTCAAATGTTGTCAACTGTATTATGGAAAAGAGCGTTCGGTGAGAAACGAGAAGATCCGCCATTGCTGGCTCAACGGCAAAGTCAATAAACAAAATTGTCGCATTTGGGCTGAAGAGCAACAAGAAGAAGTTCAAGAGATGCCATTGTACCCAGAGAAAACCACGGTTTGAAGCGGTTTATAAGCTGGTGGAATCATCGGTGCATATTTTTCAAAAATGACGATGGCCGAAACGTAACAGTGAATGGTGCTCGCTATCGCGCCATGATATCGATCTTTATGCTACCTGAAATTGAAGCCCGTAATCTTGACGGCACTTGGTTTCAACAGGAAGGTGCCACTTGCCATAGAACCGCTCAAACAATGGATCTATAATGAGGACATTTTGAAAAACAGCTAATTTCACGTTTTGGACAGGAGAGTAGTTGGCCGCCAAGATCAAGTGATATCACACCTTTAGACATTTTTCTTTGGGGTTACGTAAAGTCCAAAGTCTATGCTGACAAACCAGCTACGATTCAGGTTTTGGAAGCCACATTACACGTGTAATTAAAGCCATACCGGTCGAAATGCTAGAACGAGTCATCCAAAATTGGACCCTCAAAATGGAAACCCTGAGGCGTAGTTGCGGTCAACATTTAAAGGAAATTATATTTAAAAAATAAATGCCATAAAATGATCTTTCAAATTGCCAATAAAGATTCCACACTTGATTTGAATTCTTATATTTTTTTTGTTCTGAAAAAATACCTCTAGATGGATCACCCTATATAAATGCGGTTACTTAAAGGTAGTGCATAAAATTGACACAGGTGACGAATCATGGATCTATGCATATGAACCCGAAACAAAACAGCAATCTACCGTATGGGTCTTTCAAGACAAGCAAAATCCAACAAAAGTTGTTCGTGGAAGAAGTACATCGAAGCAAATGGTTGCATTTTTTTCGGTATAAACGGCCATGTTGCCACAGTACCTATAGTGAAAAGTAGGACGGTCAATTTTGAGTGGTATACAACCATCTGTTTGCCAACAGTGTTCGAAGAAATGAGGAACTATAATAAGAGAAGATGGATCATTTTGCATCACGACAATGCGAGCTCTCACACATCAGCTAAAACGATGAGCTATTTGACCACTCAAGATGTCGAATTGATGGGGCATCCACCATACAGCCCCAATTTGGCAACCAATGACTTCTTCTTATTCCCTAGCATCAAGAAAAAAGTGCGTGGTCAACGATTTTTATCGCCCGAAGCAACTGTTGAACCGTTCAAAAATTATGTTTTGGAGGTGTCTCAATCGGAGTGGAAAAAGTGCTTCGTAAATTGGTTTGTGCGCATCATGCAAAAGTGTATTGATCTTAAAGGAGAATATTTTGAAAACTAATAAAACCATTTCCAAAGATAAATTGTTGTGTTTTTATTGCCGGACCCAAAATATTAATAGCAACCCTTGTATCGTCTAGGGAACATTTTATATAACCGCCCATTTAACACTTTCGTAGAAAAATACTTTAGAAAGTAAATGAATTGCTGTAAATCAGTGTGCTAAGGTCCCCGGCAATTCATTAATGCTCTTAATTAGTTCATTAAACAATTAATTAACGCTTTGTCGAGCAAATAAACGCATATGTGCTCACATCCATATAGTAAGTACACACATCCATACACATATGTTTATGCACATATAAATATGTACGAATGTATGAATACCAGCGGCGGACTTCGTGATGTTTCTATCATTCCAGCGGCACTGTTCCTTTCGCTGGAAGAACTAACAGAAACATTTCCTATTCCATGTTGACTATTGAATGTCAGTTTTAACCGCACGGGCCGAGCCGTTTTGAGAGGAATAAAAAAAAAATAAAATACAATCCACCCTTTGGGAAATTTCCACGGAAATATAAATCTATTTTTAATTTACCAGGATATTTTTAGTTCTGAACCGTCGCATAGTGATTCGGAATCAAATTTCATATGGCATTTTTCAAACCTTCGGTTTTACGGCCTGTTTATGGAGGCTTTCGTTTGCATTTTTTTATTTGGCTGCTAAACGACAAACAGCTGCTTTGGGTTTACCTAATACACTCAGTTCTTCGAAGCCAAGTCGTTCCGTTGCTGATAATAACAGAAAGATTATTTTGAGAAATTTAAATAATAAATCGAAAAGTTGAACATTTTTTTAAACAATTCAACTTTGTTTAGAATATTGAACATTTCCAAATTTTTCCTAGAAAAACTTTTGTAGTCAATGTGGACGTCAGTAAATGCGATATACTATGCAATAATTTTAATATACAGGATGGAGCGCGGTAATTTTCTTTTTTGCACTGCAGGCTGTTGGTCGAGGAGTGTGCGTGGCTTATAGTTGCTGACGGCGGGTTTGTATTCGTCTGCCTTTCATTTGCCATCATGCATTTGACACTTTTGGAGAGGTCATTTAAATGCTCACTCGATCATTGCAGTGCAGCGTGCTTTTCGTTTACGATTCGCTGTTCCCCCTAATATGCGGTGCTGGAGTGAAACAAACACCAGAGATCTCTGGATTCGAACCGCGTCACTGTCTTGTGCGCCTTATCACGAGTAGGCATCATTGGCCTTTACTTTTTCCAGGATAACCGTCTTGCCGTAACTGTGAACTCCGAACTGTACTTGACTATCATACAGGAGTTTTTTCAGCTGGCTCTTGAGGCAATACATTTAGAGGATACATGGTTCCAGCAGGATGGTGCCACTGCACACACAGCGAGTGTTATCATGCATTGTTGGAGGCAAATGTTTCCTGGGCGGCTTATCTCTTTTAGGGGTGATGTGAACTGGCCGGCACGATCCCACACTTAGCCCCATGCGATTTTTTCCTTTGGGGTTGCCTAAGTCGAAGGTGTATATCAACCGTCCCAACAATTTGGAAGGCCTAATTAAGAATATTGAGGCGAAATTGGCAGAATACCAGCCGACATGTTTGTTAGAGTTCAAGAAAGCTTCAGAAAACGTATGCAGCAGTGTGTGGCTATCGAAAGTCGACATTTGCCAGATACACAATTTAAAACCATGTAATTGAAAAATTCCCTTACTGTTCAATATAATTAAAATATAAAATAAATTTTTCTAAGGTTCATAAGTTTTTTATTTCATTCCCTAATAAACACATTATCGCTAGTCTGAGTTAGCAGACTTGTTTTCCCTACAAAAGGTCTTAAAAAAACATATGTTTTTTTGCTTATTATACTTGAAATGAATCAAACCACATTGGCGAATTTGTTAATGTAAATTCAAATCGATAGTTCAAAGGCAGGTGGTTTAAAAGCTGAAAAGTGTGTTGTGATCTTGACGAAATTACCGATTAAACCTCGTGCGTGTTTAACTCTCTTTGTTATAGCAAAGAGAAACAATTTTGCCACTCGAAAGTAAAATCGTTTGACATTTTCCCAATCAGCTGTGCAATACACATCGTTTTCATACTATCCTTATGTGAAATTCCAAAAACCAATGTCTTTCAGTACACCCTAATACATATGCCTTGCATGTAATTATGCCTATGCCCATAAAACCACAGCAATTTGTAATAGTGTAATGTCTTACTTTATTTGCGGTGGACCGCAAATTTTTATTGCAATCTTCAACAAGTGTCAACCCTGCGTGAGGTGGGTCGGATCATATGAAGCGTAATGATGGAAGGGAGATGTGTTTGAAAATTATTTTATAAAATTTATGCTAATCACCATTTGTTAACCTTCTTAAAAAAATGTCCATGCAGAATTAACACTTTTTGAAAATCGTCGCGCTTGTAGCGATTTTTACCTATTATTTCGCCTTTGGCAACAATTGTACTTAGAAATTTTGAGGTAAATACTTATCATCCTATTAAAAATAACTTGAAAAATTGATGCTGCAGAAAGCTCTCAAGACTTCTGAACAATTGCTAACAAATAGTTTTCAAAATCAAAAACATTTGTTATAATTTTTAACTATTTACTCAAAGTAACAAATTTGTATTTACCTAAAACGAAATATTCGCTATAACGAAATTTATCAGTGTAAATTTCGTTTAGCTATTTTCGTTTGGTGGTTCTCAGCTGAAACGAAAAGTTAGCGAATTTGCAATTGTTTAATTATGCTTATAACAGCAGTGTATTTTTTTCATTACTTGCAAACAAAAATTAATGTTCTGATAACTTTTTGATCAAGGAGTTTTTGCCATTTGAAAAAAAAGAAAATAACAAGCGTTGCCTGGCGCCATCTGACATTTATATTGGGAAGTTTGACATTTTTTAGCATTTAAGAAAATAACAAACGTTGCCTGGCGCCATCTGACATTTATATTGGGAAGTTTGGCATTTTTTTAGCAAAAACGTACTCAGAACATTTTAAAGTACGACCATTGTTGTTTACCGTGATTTCAAAAAAATCAATTTGGCAAAAGAAATGGTATTAACTCGTGAACATTTTTGCGCGATCACTTTTCACAAATTTTGACGTGGATTATCACGACAAGAGTGCATCGATGAACTTAAATATTTGTATGGCGATGAAGCACCATCCTTTAGCACTGTTGAAAACTGGTTTAATTTATTCAGTTGTGGCCGACGCTCGCTCAAAGACGAAGGTCGTCTAAAAACGGCCGTTGTGCCAGAGAATATTAATGCCGTGCTTGAACGGAAAATGCCAGATCGTCATGTGACATACCGTGAGATAGAGGCATCCTTGGGCAGTTCGATATTGTATGAACACCTGACCGCAAATGAGGGTTGTTTTCGTTGGATTCCGCACAATTTGACAATCGCTCAATAAGAGGCTCGTGTCGATTGGTGCAAAGAAATTTTGAAAAAAATACGATCGCGGTGCTTCAAAATACGTTTGTAAGATCGTCACAGGTGACGAATCATGGATCTATGCGTATGAGCCCGAAACAAAACAGCAATCGACCGTGTGGGTCTTCGAAGACGAGCCAAATCCAACGAAAGTTGTTCGTTGAAGAAGCACTTCGAAGCAAATGGTCGCACGTTTCTTCGGCAAAACTGGTCATGTGGCGACTGTTCCGCTTAAGCAATGTAGGACGATCAATTCTGAGAGGTACACCATAATTTGTTTGACTGAAGTCTTCGGAGAAATACGAAAAACAAACAAGAGAGAGACGAATCATTGTGCACCATGACAATGCGAGCTCTCACACATCGGCGCAAACCAGCGCCTTTTTGACAGCCCTGACAATGACTTCTTTTTATTCCCGCACAAGAAAAAAATGCGTGGTCAACGATTTTCGTCGCCAGCGGAAAATCGGAGTGGAAAAAGTGCGCATGCAAAAGTGTATTGATCTTAAAGTAGAATATTTTGAAAAACAATAAAACCGTTTCCAATGATAAATTATTATGTTTTTATTGCCGGACCCGAAATACAAATAGCAACCCTCGTATGTATAAGAATAAAGTTGATCGGTTTAAAAAAAAGGAGTACCTAAAAACGGGTACCTACCCTCATGCACCACCGATCGACGATCAATCGATAAAATGTTTACCCCATTTTAGAGGCATTAAATTAAGCAGAACATGAAACGAAAATCAAATAATGTACCCACAATATAACTCAAATATCTCCGGGGTTTAATAGGCTAGAACGTTAAATTAGGTCTTACATAAAAGCTTCAAGTACTGCTACTATTCTACATGCCAAAATACATACCCCCATTTAAGTGATATTTTTCGTTTTGCCACATTTTCCAAAAAATTCCGAATTAAAATATATAAATACGACACATCCTTGCAAAGGGTTAGTGGAGAAAAATTACTAACGTCATTTTGAAGGTATTTCAATAATCTTTCGAACGACATCCATATTAAGTTAAGTAAGGTGAGATATGTTAAAAGGGCATTTTTTGCGCTTTTATATAAATATAAGGTTCGAACTTAACGTTTTTACTTGTTTTTTCGTTTTGATTTGTTCCGTAGCGGGTTTTTTTCATTGTAGCGATTTTTGTTTCGGAACAGTTGGCGACACTGTTTAAAAAAATAAGAAAAAATTCAAATTCACTTACCTTTCATTGCACTCAAATTGACAGTTACGAAGAGCCCAACAAATGTTTTACTTTCGTCGATTTGTTCTTGTTCTGCGCCATAAACTTATGTTGTTGTCTTTTGAACCGAACGCGCCACAGTATTCGCACACGTACACACACATATAAACCAAAAAAAAAATTAAACAAACGACTAACCGGCATAAGCACACATGATACAATTGTTTTAGGAAACTTCGATTACGAACAATGCTAAACAACAACACCGTATGTATTTCACCAATTTTCTTTTAAACTTAATAACTTTTAAATGATTTACTTTAATTTCAAAGTTCTTTTTTATTCTGATTAGCTTCAATTTGCACTTGATCACAGTAATATCTCGACGGAAGAACTGAATGATGTTGAATTTATTGTGGCAGAAGACGAAATGAGTGGGAGAGCAAATAGGATGAGTCGATGGGGAGCATTTGGAAAATACAGTTTGAAGCCCATATGGAATTAAAGGCGGCGGCACGGCTGATGTTGTGTCGGCGGCGGTAGTTGATTTTAAATTATGTATCCGGCGGCGGCTTGAACTTGGGGGTCATTGTTTTCTTAATTAAACAAAAATATAGTTTTCATTGCAACAAGCAAGTAACTATTAGATAAAATAAGTCAAAAATTAACATTCAGGATACATTAATGAGTTTTGTCACCATCAAAACCGAATAATTTTGGTAAAACCTTCGAATCATGTAAGTTAAAGTGGTACAATTTCAGATCTACAGATTAATCGCTCATTTTCTATTTTCTTTTTCTTTAATTCTTTTTATGTTCTTTCTGTATCAACAACAAAAAACATTTGTTTTTGATTTTGTTATAAAAGCCAGGTGTGTCATAATATTTTTTTAGTTTAATATAAAAGTCAGATAACTCTAACTTGTCTCGTTACTGAGTAACAGCCAACTCGCTTGCATACCGAGAAAGTTCCATGCAAATGCTTGTTTGCATGCTATTATTATTTCAACAACGTCTTAGCCGAAATAAACAGCTTAAGGCAGCCGATTCTAAATGTATAGGTATAAATGTAAAGGTAGAGGTTTTTTTTCAGAACAAAAAAATATAAAAATTCAAATAAATTATGGATTCTTTATTGGAAATTAAAAAGGACATTTATGGAATTTATTTTTTGAATATAATTTTCTTCAAATGTTGGCCGCAACTACGCCTCAGGATTTCCATTTTGAAGGACCAATTTCGGATGACTCGTTCGAGCATTTCAACCGGTATGGCTTTAATGTAATGTTGGCTTCCAAAACCTGAATCGTAGGTGGCATTAGCATGGCTGGTTTGTCAGCATCGAATTTGAATTTTTATATTTTTTTCTGAAAAACTATATTTAGATGGATCACCCTATACAAATCGGTGGCGGCAACGCTAAGTACAAAATTATCGGCTGTGATGTCAGTAAATGCATTTAGACGTTTTTATAAATTTCTATTAGCATAGTAAACCGCTAAATAGTTTTTCCCTCTTCTTTCCCCTTAAGCACCTCTCCTATAATCTAAGAAATGCGGCAGGTACAATTTCTTAGTGGGAATGGGGGCATAGTAGCGTAGGGACGGTGGAGGGTATATAAGGTTGGCCTGGCCGACGTTTTTACTTGTTTGAATTGTTAACCTCAATAGCGTTAGTTTGTAACAGGATTTTAAAGTTGTTTCAACTTTCATCATGGAGTGGTCAGATAATTAGAACCGTATCGCTGTAATAGCGATTTTCAAGTGTGAAATTAAAAAAAAACAATTTTTCAAAACGCTCCGGCCACTAGGGATTAGCCGCATTTTCGTCTACCGATGCATAAAACTGTTTGAGTAGACTGGAGATGTAAAAGACCGCCACCGGTCGGGCCGCCCACGCTCTGTTCGAACACCGCATGTCATCAAAGCCGTTTAATCAAGAATTCACAGAAATCCGCTCCGAAAACAGAAAATCATGGCCCGTGAGATGAATAGCACGCAAAAGAACATGAGTGGAATCATACTAAGTATTTGTCATGTCTTTAATAAAAATAATTATTTAGAAAATATGTGTAGTTTTTCCCATATTATTGTACATAGCTATTACAATCTTGTATTTAATTTAATTGCCAAGATTATTTAAAAATAGCACAATCATTTTACATTTTGCGATTCTTGACATATTTTGTGCTAATGGGTTTATCACCGCCGACAATTAAAGGACGCTTCACGATCATGATCGGCCTTAAGCCTAGTATTCACCTAAACGAATTTCTCGCTCCCATAAGAAGTAAATAAAGCAAACGAAATGTACCATTAGTAAATTCCGTTTAGTTATTATCGTTTGGTGGTACTCAGCTAAAACGAAAAGGTAGCGGAATTTGCAACTGTTACAGGGATGATTATTAGAGCAGTGTGGACTTGTTCCACCATCCGCAAACGAAAATTAATGTTTTGATAATTTTACGGTCAAGGAGTTTTTGAAATTTACAAAAAAATAAATTAGCAAATGTTGTGAAGCCGTTTTTGAGGGTATTTAAATGAATATGATTAAAATATTTTTTTAAAAAATGAATAACAGCTGCTCCCTCTTCACTGCTATACACTACAATTCTTTCGTGTAGAGATAAATTAAAAAAAAAACTCTCCAGCGAAAATTTCGTTTTAGGTGAATACTAGGCTTAACTAGTCAAATCATCATTTCCAACGGCGTCGACAATTTTAAGTCGACTCCCTTCTCTGATCATAGTCCAACAAAATCTTGTAACATATCTTCAATCAATCGATATGGCAACGTTAGTCAAAAGACGTTACGTCCCTAAGTGCTCCTCTTTATCTCATCCTATTCACTCTCACACATACTCTCATTAAGTATCCCTTCCAAATTCTTCTTCTGTCAAAAACAATAACTGCAACATCATTCAGTTCTTCTTTCGCGATTTTATTGTGATCACGTGTAAATTGAAACCATTTGGTTAGAAATTAAAGAAATTCATTGAAATATTAAAAGAAATTTTATTAAAAACATAAGGGGTTATATATTAACGGGTTAACATAATTCGCCAACGAAGTTTTTTAAGAAGAAAACGTATTGTGTGTGTTGTTTATTTTATAATTTATTTATGTGTGTGTGGCGTGTTCGGTATCAATGCCAACAACAACATAATAAGTATGTGGCGCAGAACAACAACAATTCGGCAAAAGTGAAACTTTTGTTGGGCTCTTCACAACCATCAATTTGAGATCGATTTCTGTGCAACGAAAGGTAAGTGAATTTGAATTCTTGTATTCTGTTTTTTTATAAATAAAAATAAATGAAAAATTAGTGGTGTTGTGGATAAAGACTAGATACAATAGTTAGGTCATGTGTTAAGAAAAAGTGTCAATTTTGTACTTATTACTGAAAAAAAATGAAAAAAATTAGTTTGTTGTAGCCGTTTAAGCAAATAGCCTGCATAAAGGCTATACCCGATAGCTATCCAGGCTTAGTAAAGAGTGTTCTTTTCAGAGGTGTGGATTTCAAGAAGAAATAAAACGCATAATTTAATGTTATGGCCAAGAACTCAGCTTTATTATAAAGATAAGGGTTTGCCATTATGTTTTCTGACTGGCTCGAATAAATTCCAGCCGAGAGGCCCAATTTTTGACCACTTTTTACAACACTTAGGGCAGTATGTCTGTCAATCCGAGGCGTCAATCGTGTCGGGCTTATCTGCGTATACAAGCGACTTTACACAACCCCACAAAAAATAGTCCAGCGGTGGGTAATCGCACGATCTAAGAGGACACGATGCGATATAATGCACTAACCAAAAGTTTCCTTCAATAAATTGATTGTTTCGTTGGCTGTATGGCATGTAGCGCCGTCTTGTTGGAAACAAAGGACGTCCACATCAATCAACATCCTTCAATTCAGGCCCAAAAAAGCCATTAATCGTGGCTCTATAGCGTTCCCCATCGGCTGTAACACTATGGTCGGCTTTATTTTTGAAGAAATATACACCAATGATTCCCTCTGCCCATAGAGCATGTGGATTTTTATTACTTTTAATGCGACAATTTTGGTTATTAACGTAGCCATTGAACCAAAGATGAGCTTCATCGCTGAACAAAATTTTCTTGTAAAAATCAGGATCGGTGGCCAACTCGTTTTGGGCCCATTCACCACGATTTGCAAAAGTTGTTGCGGAGTTAGTCTATTCATTATGAAATGGCAAACCAAACTGAGCATAAATTAAGTGGCAGCTATCAAAGAGAATTTATTTTACTCCTTTTCTAATTTTATGCCATTTATTTTTTTAATATAATATCCTTTAAATGTTGGCAACTGTAATATGGAAATGAGCCTTCGGCAAAAAACAAGAAGATCCGATGTTTTCGACTAAAATTTTGTTCAGTGGTGGATGAGGACCATTTCTGGCGCAACGGCAACGTCATAAACAAAATTGCCGCATTTTGGCTGAAGAGGTTCAAGAGGTGCCATTATATCCAGAGAAACCCACGGTTCGTGCGGTTTTTGGGCTGGTGGAATTATTGGTCCATATTTTTTCAAAAATGATGTTGGTCGAAACGTAACTTTCAATGGTGGTCGCTATCGCGCCATGATATCGGACTTTTTACTACCTGAAATTAAAGCCCGTATTTTTACTGACATTTTGTTTCAACAGGACGGTGCTACTTGCCATGCAGCTGGTCAAACAATGGATCTAGTGAGAGGTAATTTCGAAGAGTAGCTAATTTCACATTTTGGACCGGTGAATTGGTCGCCTAGATCGTGTGATATCACACCTTTAGACTTTTTCTTTGGAAATACGGAAAGTCCAAAGTCTATGCTGACAAACCAGCTATGATTCAGGTCTTGGAAGCCAACATTACGCGTGTAATTCACGCCTTACCGATCGAAATGCTCGAATGAGTCATCCAAAATTGCACCCTAAGAATGGACACCCTGAGGCGTAGTTGCGGCCAACATTTGAAGGAAATTATATTCAAAAAATAAATGGCATAAAATTCCCTTGGAATGAAGAAACAAGATTCCACACTTGATTCGAATTTTAGTATTTTTTTTACTTTGAAAAAAATACCTCTAGATGGATCACCCTATATAAGCTTAAGAGTGTTGAATAATTTTTCATCGAATTTCTTTATAAAATCAAGAGGCGCTTACGTCTTTTTCGGGGCAAGGGCTCGTCGAAAAGGCCTTCAATTTCGAACAGCAGCTAAACTACTCGTATCAAAACTCAAACGGGTTACCGTTAGTTTCGATACTGACTTTACGTTCACAAAAGGAGTTTGCATTATTATTTGCACTGTTGTTAAACGTAAGAACAGTAGAACCTCTTTAAAAAACATGATCAAAATTGACACTTTTTGTTTACGAATAACTAAGTTAATGAGGTTTTGCTATCCAGCCTAAGCTTTTGACGTCTAACCTAAAACACCACTATTATTATTATACAGGGTGGCGCACGAATCGTACTACCAAAAAAAAAGTAATAACTTTTTTTCTGTGTGAGCCATCGGCATATTTTTTATTTTAAAGGATAGTATGTAGATTTATTAAAATGAATGTTTGGAATAACGAAAAAGAGGATTTGGATAGAGCAGTACTGCGTGCTTTGCAGTACTGCATTTCTGTCCAAAGCGAATTTAGACCAGAGTTTGGCAGAACTCCCCCGAGTAGATGACCAATTATGAGGCTGGTGAACATGTCTGCCAAATCTTAAAGCATTGCACAGTGTCTCGGCGCAAATTGCAGTTAGAAAACGGTCATTACAACTGGCCATTCATGATGACTTGAACTTGTTTTTTCCCAAATTACATTTTGAATGGAATTTGGCCAAAAAATTATTGTAAAACGGTCATTACAACGGACAATTCATGGTGACTTGAACATGTTTTTTCCCTAAATTACATTTTGAATGGAATTTGGCCAAAAAATTATTTTAATGGCCGCAGAAGACAACAGCTTGATAAATTGCTTCATTACATGAGTTGAGGCCTAAAGTTAACTAGCTAAATTGCCATATATGGAGTGAATTTAATCCACAAATACTCCATGAGAAGAATCTGCACCCAGAACTAGTTACTGTATGGAGCAGTTTCGTCAAGCTGCATTGTGGGGCCACACTTATTTAAAGAAAACGGTGTAACAGTGACTGTCAATAGTAATCGTTATTTAAAGATGTTCAAAGAGTTTTTTTTACCCAGAACTGCGCCGAAGACGTATGGAGCAACTGCACATATAGCCAGAGCTCCTACGAAAATTCCAAAACAAATTAATATCCAGAAATTCCACTTTCCGCTGGCCCCACAGGTCACCGGACCTGACTGTGCCGGACTTTGGTTGCGTCAAGCTAGAGGTGTACAAATTGAAACCAAGGAATTTGACTGAGTTGAAGTAGTCCATTAAAACAATTATTGAAGCGATCCCAACTTCCACCACTCAGGCCGCAAAATGTTGCATATGCGCATAGAGAAAGGGACCTAAGGGAAAAAAAATCAATTTTCACTTTCTTTTTTTTTTGATGTGGACAGCATCTGAGCATCGAATGAGACCGATCCCATGCCCCAAAAGTGTTCCCTCCCAGAGATATGCGCGTTTTATGAAAGTGATGGTACACCAAAGATATATGTACGTATTGAAATCTTTAAAATGGCTCTCCTGAACAAAACTGGGTTTTACTCGTTCGCGCATTGCCACCAAAAAATGTTTTTTTTTTAAAAAAGTAAATTTATCCGTTTTCGTTTAATTTATTGGACTATATACACATGTGAATAGGACACTATATCAATGAATTGGTGTTTACAGTAGAATTCCAAATGTCCATAGTAAATTTCCAATTACTGCCAGTTTTTTAAAGTGTACTCCTAAGGTTCTAAAAGCTTTTTGTTTACGGCAAAATTGGTCATGCTCTACCGTATAATGGAGTCCGATTTAATATAGACAGAACAGGTTCCGCTCCGAATCAGTGTGTCCAAAACCGTATTCGACATTGTGGTTTTTATGTCCAAACCAGACAGGCGGTAATAGCTAAAACCCGACACATCGGTTTACCTGTTTTTTGCTCTGGGGTTTTCCGGTTTTTCGTCGTTTGTAAAAGCTGAGAAAATTCATAATACGTATTCAAGTACGAAATAGGTTAAAATCAAAAATAAAAAAGCTAGAACCACCGTTAGGTTTACCGCTCGACTCAGAATCACTAGTTGATTCGATTTTACGATATCTGTCTGCCCGTCCGTCTGATATCTTCCTAAAGTTTGTTTTCAAACTACAGGCCGCAATTGTTGTTCGACATTCATGAAATTTACATAAGAAAGTTTTTTGGTTAAAGGCTGTTGACTTTTGTAAAAATCGTTTAAAATTTAGATCCCACTCCCACAAAATATAATCAACTGATTTTATGCCTTTAGCTTTAGAAGCCACGTAGTACATCCAATATTTATACAATTGGGTACAGTTCATTACGATCGATCAGTAATCAGCTTAGAAAAAATGTGTCATTCCGGTCCACAGTTGAAAGATCTCTTCCGATATGTCATACAACCGCTCTAAAAATCATTCATTTTAATTTCGATTTCAATCAAATTTGGTATGTTATTTTTTGTTAGACAAACAACTAGTTTTGGAACGATTTGATTCATATAGGTTTACTTTTTGATACAAATTGTCTGACGGCCAAAAAATGGCTTTCCTTATACATAGGACTTTAAAATAACTATATAAAGTTATATATAAAAATACAATTGTTTTGCAAATTGGCTGAATTTGGATGAAGGTCTTTATGTCCGAAAATCTGACCAACTTAAACATGGACATATGGGTACCAAAAACAAAAATTCATATATGACCATATTTTTAAAATCTGCGTAAATTGAAATCTGTTCCAGAGCACTATTACTTTACTTCTGATTCGCAAAAAAGTTTTCATTCTCAGGCAAAAGACCAAAACCAGAATGTCGATTAATACTTTACTTTTAGAAACATTCTTTTTTTTACAACTTAGTTTTGATAAAAAAAAGCCGAAATGCCGGTATTCCTTTTCGATTAGGGTTTTTTTCTCGTTCCGGGTTTTTCAGTTATTTGCGTTTCCCGCTCTTCCAGGACTTAAATGCCGGGATCGCCGAGAGAAGAATGAAGAGAATTTTAATTAAGATATAAGGTGATAATACATAAATGCCATAAAATGTCCTTTCAAATTACCAATAAAGATTCCGCACTTGATTTGAATTTGTATATTTTTTTGTTCTGAAAAAATACCTCTGATGGATCACCCTATATTATAACTCGTTGGAATTGCTTTTTGAAAAAATTCATTGTTTTCGGTAAAATCGATTGAACATATATGTGGGAGCTATATCTTAATCTAAACAGATAGGATGAATACATATGTATGGGAGCGCTATCTAAATTTGAACCGATTTTTTTCAATCGGCCTTCCTCGAACCATAAAACAAACGTGTGCCAACTTTCATCAAGATTGGCTGTAAGATGTAGCTTGAAGAGCTAAAGACAATAAATTGGATCAACATACCTACACGTATGAGACTTATAGCTAAATCTGAACCGATTTTCTTCAATTTCTTGAACGTTCTGCCTTTGTCCAAAATCCGATTTTTCTTTATTTCAATAACGTCCATCTTTAGTCTATAAAACTTACTCGTGCTAAATTTCATCAAGGTTAAATGTTGCTTCTTGAGATAAACCATAATATCGGATGAACATATACTTATACTACTTCTAAGTCTTTTGCGATTTACTTTAATTTCCATACCGTCCATCCTTAGTACAAAAAACTTATTTCTACCATCATTCATTAAAATCGGACAAGAATTGCACCTTTAGATGGATGGACGGACAGACACACCTCGTAAAATATTAAATGGAATTGGCATGTGATAATACATCGATCGGTATACTTAAAAGTGGGTCCAGGTCAAATTTTTTTTGGTAGTTACACACATTTTCCATGAAACTTACTCATAATACCCTGTTCCACAAAGTGGTATAAAAGGGTTATAAATGGGCGCATTATTTTCTTATTCTTGATTTGTCGAAGTTTTGTAAAGTCGCGAAGCAAGAAACCGACAAACTGAACGAAAATGTATGCAGTTTAATAGAGTTGATGTTTTTTTTTACTATATGGTCACGCCAATATGTTCTCCGCAATAAAAGTATGTTCGTCGCAACAATAGTATTGTTTTTTGAATTTAATTTTGACAATAGAATGATTGCCACAATATTAATATTGTTGAAATGTAACAATAGTATTATTTTCAAATTAAAAAATAAAATATGGTTGTAGCAACAATATAAATATGGTTGGTTCGACAACAGTATTGTTTTTTTTGGGTTTTATACTGTATTATTGTAATTTTTCTTTATTTGAATATGCTTTTTAGAACAATGTTATTGTTACGGATCTAATTCAATAATAGTACATTTTGTATGGAAATTCAAAATTTTCAAACAAACTACTTTGGCTTTTTTTAACTTAAATATTTTAAAAAAAATGCTTACGTTTTCCTAAATTGATTTTTTCTACTTTCCACCACAATCCAACTACCCAACAACGTGTTGGTTCAGAGCCACCACAATCCAAATACCCAACAATAGTATGATGCTCTTCGAATATTGTTATCTCAACCATACTTTTTTTCTACGTGTTGGTTCAGAGCCACAAATATAATACGATTGTGCCTAACTTTCTCTTGGTTGTGATATTTGACCACATTGTTTCATGTTTTCCTATTCTTACTAACTTAAGTCCCACAAGGAACTTCTCTCAAATAAGCGACGGGGGCCTAACGCAGGCTCCGAACGGCTTATGCATTTTTTTATAGAGAATTGTTTACATGGCTAAAAGATAAATCTTTTACTCTTAAAGTCGCTGGCATTTGCGAGGTGGAAGTAAGATCTTCTTACCTAGTGTTAAACTTGGGTTTACTGGAATGATAGTCGTGCACACTTTCATTCTACCACGGAGGCCAACGTTTTCCTATAGTTCCTAAAAAGATTCCTTCAGTGTTGTGCCAGCCATCTAGTAGACATAATTTAAATCAGACTTTTTTTAAATATCGTACAAAGCAATGAATCCTCAGTATGTCAATGTGTTGTCTGAGTCAATGAAATTTATCTCCGCTTCCATAAGTCGTTTCAGCGTTGAGTAATAATACCCTGTACCACAGTGGGGTGTTGTTTATGAAAAGCAGCAACAAGGGTCATCGAAACTCCAAATCGACTGTGTTGTTTACTTAATCCGGTACAGGCGCCTTTATGACTGTCACCACGATGACTTTAACCTCACGCTGTCCTCATGTCCTTACACAGACGAAAACAAATATTGGAGGCTTTTTATACACACCATAAATGAAAGCAGACAACATGCGCCTATTGGAAAGGTCATTCAACCCTAATCCCTCCACAAGTTTAAATTCGCACCAATATATTTTTTTATTTGTACCTAAAAAGTCCTGGAGCACATGCGTGAGTTTGTGTGTGAATTTTTGATTTGTTCGAAACTTGTGTTTGGATTTGTAACGTGAATCTCATTATCGCAAAGTAAACTTGTCCCTGTGGTGTCGTATTATGTTGGGTAAACCCAAACAAAAAAAGAAACAACAGAATATAAATTTATATTTTGTTACAACCATAACAGCCAATGAACACGAGGATTATATGGGCTTGTATTGTATGTTTAAGGTAGTAAATGTTTTTAAACTCCTAAACTATTTTCTGTTTTTAGTTGAGGATATTTTGGTATATTGTGTAAAATAAGAAATCAATGATACTTAATCTATCGACTATTTTGTGACCATTAGAGTAGTATTTTTTGCATCATTCACCTTAGGAACAAGTGTAAACTAATTTTGTCAAAAAAACAATTCTTTCGCTGAATGTCCTACCCTCCATCATAGGAATAAGTGCAAAACATTCACAAAGTGAATGTAGCCTTTACCAAATTTTCATTCTCGCCCAGAATCCATAATGGAGGGCGCATAACCTTCGGACCGGCTGTTCTTTATTTGTCCACTTGTTTTATATGAATTTGCGTAAAGATGATACACGACATTGCATACAAAAACAGGAGGAGGCGACGTGCTGTTTCCACGCCGCTGAATTCTTCAATAAGTTATAGAGGACATTGTTTCCAAATTGTAATAACTTCGGAGAGAGTTAAGAAATTTCAAGAAGCGTCTTAAAGGCAATTATTATTTTATTATTTAAAAAAAAATATTATTTTAAATATTGCTTCCATAGTCTGTTTGCTAGTGTAGCTGTGAGTGTACGACGCTGGTCCGTGGCGATTTAGGCTGCATAGGATTGTAAATTGGCACATTATGTCTCCCTTTAAGAGACTAAGGGTTCCCCTTAACAGCAATTTTTTAAGTAAAGGGTCGTCCAACTAAAACGCAATTGTAAATGAAACAAAGGATCTATCACAATTATGTGTGTAACAAAATATCGGCCAGATGCTCGCCACTGATTCGGTGGCATAACTCTATCTGATGGTTAATGGGCACATAATTAATTCCGTGACTTTTCCAACTTCCCTCGTAGTTATATGAAATGCAACACTGGTTGAAATGGTAAAAAAAGTAGTTTACTGACTTTCATTGTGGTCGCACAAGTACAGGGTTTTCCATTAAAGACATAATTTTTTATATTAATAAAACGAAGAGTATGAGTATTTAAGATATACTTAGTACACGCAGAGAAAATATATGGTTACACTATGATCACCGCAACAATAGTATGTTCTCTACAATAATAGTATTATTACGACAATATTACTATTGTTGAAATGTAACAATAGTATTATTGCCAAATTTAGAAATGAAAATATGGTTGTAGCAACCATATAAACATGGTTGGTGCTACAAAAGTATTGTTGTTTAAAAATTACGTTAACAATAATATGATTACGGCAATCATACAGTACGGTTGCGACTATGAACATAACAAAACAGGTTTTATAAAGCATACATGTATGTGTGTGCTTATGTTTTTTTGATATACAAAAAAGCACATACACACGATACAGTGAATGGTTGTTGACCATTAAAACAAACAACAACAATCGGAAGGTAGTTAGAGGGATTTTTGTTGTGTTTACTTTGTTCGGTGGAATACTCTACTGCCGATTGGTTCTTGTTTATTTAAAATCTGCCTGCACTTAAGTATGTATTGATCATGGTTTAATCACAATCGTTTCTTGGGGTCTACGGATGGTGAAGTAGCATTCACCCCGGCTGGGAACTAAAAGTATTTTCAACTGCCGTTAGAATATATGTTTTTGTTTCTTGAATGAAATGTTCAATAAAAACATGGCTTTAATTCTGGCTATTAACTTATTGTAATGTAATTTAATATAACTTGCTTGATACAAATCTCTATTTTTGAATAACAACATTACTCAATCCTAATAAATAATTTTGGAGATCATAGTATGGTTGAGTGAATCATACTATGGTTGTAGGGATAATAGCATGGTTGAGTGTGAATCATACTATAGTTGTTAAGATCATACTATGGTTGTATGAGAAACATACTATGGTTGTGAGGATCATAATATGGTTGTGAAGATAATAGTATGGTTGAATGTGAATCATACTATTGTTGTGGGGATCATAGTATGGTTGTGGAGATCATAGTATGGATATGTGTGAATCATACTATTGTTGTGAGGATCATAATATTGTTGTGCCACAACCATATACCCAACAATAGTATGATCCTCTTCAAATATTGTCACCCCAACATACTTTTTTTCTGCGTGTAGGGACATAAATATTGTTACCACATTGAACACACCCAATACAATAGTAGAACTGAACATACCCCGTTAATGTCATGTGGGTTTTGAAAGCTAACCTCAATAGCGTTAGTCTGTAACGGGATTTTTAAATTGTTTCAACTTTCATCGTGGAGTGGCCAGATAATGAGAACCGTATCGCTGTAATAGCGCTTTTCAAGTGTGAAATGAAAGAAAGCGATATTTTCAAAACGCTCCGACCACTAGGGATTAGCTGCATGTTCATCTACCGATGCATAAAACTGTTTGGGGAGACTGGAGATGTAAAATACCGCCGCCAACAAAGCCGTTAAATCAAGAATTCACAGAAATCCGCTCCGAAAACAGAAAATCATGGCCCGTGAGATGAATATCACGCAAAAGTCCATGAGTTGAATCATTAAAAAAGACTTGGGGCTTTCAAACGACGTACCGGGCATTTATTGACTGCAGCTTTAAAAGTGCTTCGAACATTTGAGCGCATGCAAAAGTGTATAAATCATGCTGGAGAATACTTTGAAAAACAATAAAACCATATCTAATGATAAATTATTGTGTTTTTATTGCCGAACCCGTAATATAAATAGCAACCCTCGTATGTGTACTTTGCCATGATGAAAATGTTGACTTCGACTAACGTTTCGACACTGAAAGATCAATAAAAATGTATGAAGGTTCGGTGAGAAAAAGATACGAAATTATTATGTCCCCATTGGACAACTTTTTATATGTAACAACCGCGAACTAAACGGAATTTGCTTACTGCAAATAGCTAATCGAATGTCACCACCAATTTTTGGTACCAAAGTCACATGAACTTCATTATTGGTTGGTTGTCCTAACCACTAGTTGTAAAAACCAATAGTTTTACTGAATTCGGTTGCTATAACCGATTTACTGTCTGTGCGCACCATGATATTATCGTAGCAACCATCTGATGATATGTCGAAGCATACTGTAGAATGTTGGTGATTGCAATTGGAAGTGTGGTAATCCAACCGAAATTTTGTAGTTCGAACCAATTTATAAAATTGCTACATGTAGGTTGATAAAAACATTTAAAAAAAAACAGCAGACGCAGGGACGGACAGATCGATATTGTTAAATCACATCAACTGATCCGTATCCTTAAAGGTAGGTCTAGCTCAAGTACTAGTTACGTATGTGAAATTATAAATTTTCTTTGCATTGACATTCAACAGCAGAACCCCGACAACAACAAACTGGATAAACCCATATGTCGAATTTAGGCCTATTTTGAAAACGGCTGTCGGGTTTGGACATAAAAACGGGAATGTCGGTTTTCGATTTCAAATTAAAAAACAAGTCTTGCATGTTGCATATGTAGGTGCATGGCGTGCATTATCGCGTGTTGGAATTTTACTGCGGTAAGATTTAACTTATCAGTACCCATGTTTTACCGCATATAAAGTATGTATTTCTATTTATTTCCCTAAAATCATGTTTGGTTACGGGTAGTATGTTACGAGTGTTGCTATTTATATTTCGGATCCGGCAATAAAAACAGAATATTTTTTCATTGGAAATGGTTTTAAAGTTTTTCAAAATATTCTCCTTTAAGATCAATACACATTTGCATGCGAACAAACCAACAAAACATGATTTTTGAACGCTTCAACAGCTGCTTCGGGCGATGAAAAACGTTGACCACGCATTTTCTTCTTCGTGCTAAGGAATAAGAAAAAGTCATTGGAAGCCAAATCAGGGCTATAGGATGGCTCATCAATTCGACATCTTGAATGGTCAAATATCTCATCTTTTCAGCTAATGTGTGAGAGCTCGCCTTGTCGTGATGCAAAATGATCCGTCTTCTCGTATTATCCTTTCTCATTTCTTCGAACACTGTTGGCAAACAGATGGTTGTATACCACTCAGAATTGACCGTCCTACGTTCCACTAAAGGCACTGTGGCAACATGGCCGGTTATACCGAAAAAAAACGCAATCATTTGCTTCGATGTACTTCTTCCACGAGCAACTTTTGTTGGATTTGGCTCGTCTTGAAAGGCCCATACGGTCGATTGCTGTTTTGTTTCGGGTTCATATGCATAGATCCATGATTCGTCACCTATGACAATGTTATACACTGCCTTTGAGCTACCGCAGTTATATTTTTTCAACATCTCTTTGCATTAATCGATACGAGCCTTTTTTTGAGCATTCGTCAAATTATGTGGGATCCAACGAGAACAAATTTTTTCACGGCCAAATGAACATGCAATATCTTATTGATGCTTGTCATACTAATGGCCAAGGATGCCTCAATCTTTCGGTATGTCACATGTCGGTCTTGCTTAATCAGTTCACGCACAGTATCGATGGTTTCTGGCAAAGTGACCGAAGTTGGACGTCCTTGACAAAATTCATCCTGGAGCGAACGGCGTCCGAGACTGAACTCTTGGTACCAGCGATTAACAGTGGTTTTTGATGGTGCTTCATCGTCAAAAGTCGAAACAAGTTGATTTAAATACCCTTGTCTCGATAACCCACGCCGAAATCGCAAAAAATGATCGCACGAAAATGTTCATGGGATCATTCAGTTTTTTGATTTAGATGCATTTTTCAACACACTGTAAACAAAAGAATTCGCCTTCAATGACAAAACGTTGTTACTGAAGTTATGCTAAAAAATGTCAAAGTTTCCAATGGAAGTTCCAGTTTGCACTAGTATTGTCAGGGAACATTAGTATTGTCAGGACCCGAAATATAAATAGCAACCGTCGTATATTGAAATTATTTTTTGGCTAGAAAAGTTGATTATATCGATACTCAAAAGAAAATTAAGGTGCGAATCCAAATACTGAATTGTTTTCGAGATTTGACTATAGGCGTAGCTCTTTAATAAATTCTAGGAACTCAAAATACGGTAGTTTTGACTCTTACTTATAGACCCTATCGAAATGAAGTAAGTCATTTATGGTCCAAACAAGGACTAAAAATAAATATGGTCGTATGGGTATTCAAATTAAAGCAAAGCTAACGAATTTAATTGTAACGGTATTCTTAATATCCAAAGTTGTTTAGTGACATTTAACGTTAAAGATAGGGTCAAAAATATACGTTCATAATATGTTCTTCTTTCAAAAAAGGAAAAAGATATAAACTTACATGAAATGCATAGGAAATCAAGGGAAAGCAGTAACACCAACAGCAAACGACACTAAAGGTAGAATGAAAGAGAACTTATGACAGTGGATGAATATTTAAACGAAAGTAAAACGTTGCAAAACTGTTTTGTAAACTCACTTTGTAAAAGATTGAATATATACTAAATAAATATAACTTCATTCATGTACATGAGACAGGCTGACGCAAAAGTCAAAAACCTTTTTAAATTTATTTAAACTCTTGTCAAAATGTTTATAGTGCCGATTTTTGCAAAACTAAAGCTTAAGTTTATAATTCCAATTCCCAAGCTTGCTTGTACTTACAATTATTAATGCGAATTTTGAAGATTTAGCTGCGGTTATAAAGGGTGGTCATATAATTGTCATTTCTTTTTATTATAATAATTTTGGTATGGTTCAAAATCTTCGATGACGCTGAGGTATAATTGATGTTCTATGCAGTTAATGCGCCGAATTATCTCATCCCCTAGCTCTTGAATTGTTGCTGGCTTATCGACGTACACCTTTTCTTTCAAATAACCCCAAAGAAAGAATTCGAACGGTGTCAAATCACATGATCTTGTCGGCCAATTAACATCGCCACAACGTGAGATAACACGGCCACTGAATTTGTCGCGCAAAAGAGCCATTGTTTCGTTAGCTGTGTGGCAAGTGGCACCGTCCTGTTGAAACCACATATCGTCCACATCCATATCTTCCAATTCGGGCCATGAAAAGTTCGTTATCATCTCACGAACACCATTCACAGTAACAGCCTGACCGGCCCCATTTTGGAAAAAATACGGCACGATGATGCCGCCAGCCCATAAACTGCACCAAACAGTCACTCTTTGTGGGTGCATTGTTTTTTCGACAATCACTCTTGGATTATCATTCGCCCAAATGCGGCAATATTGACGAATCCACTGAAGATGATTTTCTTCGAAAATTGATCATAATAATCCTGAATAACTTTAACGCGTTGCTCGCTTGTGTATCTTTCCATGGTTCAAATTGAGTTAGTTTGAAATTGAAAAATATCAAATGAAATTACGGAAAAAACTTGACGTTTAGGTGTGGTTCACATTGAACATCGGCCCTTAAAACCAATGGACTAATGGATCCAAAGAGTCACTTCAATCTGACCTAACGTAACGATATTTATACGTGTTTTCTTCAAAGTTTCTTTTATCTATCGCTGTTATCGGGGTATACGAGTAATACGTATAATCTATTGTTAGTGTCTCGTCAGTTACTCTTATTTCTCAATTATTAAGACTTGAAAGCTGGCCTGGGATTTTCTTACCACGCACAGACAGACGATACCTACACAATGAAAAAAAATAAGGTTGGGATACCAATATTCAAAGAACAGCATGCTATTGTTGGATATACGGTTTTGGCACAACAATATTATGATCCTCACAACGATAGTATGATTCACATGCAACTGTAAGATTATCCCCACAATTCTATTATGATCCTCACTACAATGGTATGATTCACTCACAACCATACTATGATTCCCACAGCTATAGTATGATTCCTACTCAACCTAACTATACCCTCACAACCATGGTATGTAGCACATACAACCATAGTATGTTCCATAGTATGTTGCACATACAACAATAGTATGATCCCCAAAATTATTGATAAGAATGAGGTTATGTTGTCAGCAAAACAGATTTGTATCGGGTGATCAATATAGAGGTATTTTACGGAAAAAACTTGACGTTTAGGTGTGGTTCACATTGAACATCGGCCCTTAAAACCAATGGACTAATGGATCCAAAGAGTCACTTCAATCTGACCTAACGTAACGATATTTATACGTGTTTTCTTCAAAGTTTCTTTTATCTATCGCTGTTATCGGGCCAACCTGTATACGAGTAATACGTATAATCTATTGTTAGTGTCTCGTCAGTTACTCTTATTTCTCAATTATTAAGACTTGAAAGCTGGCCTGGGATTTTCTTACCACGCACAGACAGACGATACCTACACAATGAAAAAAAATAAGGTTGGGATACCAATATTCAAAGAACAGCATGCTATTGTTGGATATACGGTTTTGGCACAACAATATTATGATCCTCACAACGATAGTATGATTCACATGCAACTGTAAGATTATCCCCACAATTCTATTATGATCCTCACTACAATGGTATGATTCACTCACAACCATACTATGATTCCCACAGCTATAGTATGATTCCTACTCAACCTAACTATACCCTCACAACCATGGTATTTAGCACATACAACCATAGTATGTTCCATAGTATGTTGCACATACAACAATAGTATGATCCCCAAAATTATTGATAAGAATGAGGTTATGTTGTTAGCAAAACAGATTTGTATCGGGTGATCAATATAGAGGTATTTTTTTACAAAACAAATACAAAAAATTCGAATCAAGTGTTTACTCTTTATAGTTCATTTGAAAGTACATTTTATGACATTTGTTTTTCGAATATAATTTCCTTCAAATATTGACAACTTTATTATAGAAATGAGCGTTCGTTGAGAAACGGAAAATTTCGCTGTTTTCGAACAAAATTTTGTTCAGTGATGAGGCCCATTTCTGGCTCGACAGCAAAGTCAATAAACAAAATTGCCGCATTTGGGCTGAAGACCAACAAGAAGCGGTTCAAGAGGTGCCATTATACCCAGAGAAAACCACGGTTTGGTGCGGTTTATAAGCTGGTGGAATCATCGGTCCATATTCCAAAATGATGATAGCTGGAACGTTATTGTGATGGTGCTCGCTATCGCACCATGACATCGGACTTTTTGCTACCTGTAATTGAAGACAGTAATCTTGACGACATTTAGTTTTAAAAATACGGCGCTACTTGCCATACATCCGAAACAATCAATTTTTTGAAAAAGACTTTTGGTGAGCGAATTATCTCGTGTCGTAGGCCTGCGTCGTGGCTTCCAATATCGTGCGTTTTAACACTGATGGGCTAATTTTTATGGGGTTATGTGAAGTCGCTTGTCTATGCGGACAAGCCCGACACGATTGAGGCCTTCTATGAGAATAATCGGCACGTTATTGCTGACATTCGTCCACAAATGCTGCAAAAGTGGGCCTCTCGGCCAGCCGCGACGTCCTCTTGCCCGAAATCATTTTTAAAACATAATGACAAACCCTTATCATTATAAAAAAGTTTAATTATTGGCCATAACATAAAATAATATGCGTTTAATTCTTTGTTGAAAACCCTATATTAAGTAAATTATTTAAAAATGCATTAAATTCTAATAATACTATTGTCAAAAATTGCATTTTCGTGGGCAATTGTGTGAAGAAAACTTGAAAAGTAAGGTTTACAACAGTAGTTCTCATTCGTTTGTGGAGAGCCTGGGCTTATAGAGTTCGGTTTTACTTTCAACAATTGCAGCAAGGCTTTCTGAAGAGGGTTGTCACGGACCCGAAATCATGATAAAAGTAGTGTGCAGCCACGAAAATCAATGTCACTTTGCCATTTTGTTAAAAACTTGTCTTCTATTTAAATATAGAAGCAAGAGGTCTTGAGCCGGCTTAATCCCTGTTCAATGTGTAAAAGCAACAGACCGAAATAAAACAAACGAGCTAAACATACAAAAAATAATAATACACAAAGTGTTGCCTGGCGCCATCTGACATTTCCATTGTAAAGTTTGACATTTTCTTAGCATAAACGTACTCAGAACGTTTCGACGTACGATCATCATTTGTGACGCGCAAAATAGAAAGGGACCTAAGGTTAAAAACCAGTTTTGTTCAGGTGAGCCATTTTAAAGATTAGGTCCCTTTCTATTTGCGCTTAGAATCGTCGACTTCACTTTCATAAAACGCGCATATCTCTGGGAGGGAATACTTTTGGGGCATGGGATCGGTCTCATTCGATGCTCAGATGTTGTCCACATCAAAAAAAGAAAAAAAATGAAAATAGATTTTTTTTACCCTTAGGTCCCTTTCTCTATGCGCTATCACATTTGTGTTGTTTACAGTGACTGACAAAAAAATCAATTTAGCAAAAAAAATGGAACTAACTCGTGAACATTTTCGTGCGATAATTTTTAACTTTAACTTTCGACGTGGATTATCACCACAAGAGTGCATCGATGGCGATGAAGCACCTTCCTATAGCACTGTGAAAAACTGGTTTAATGAATTCAATCGTGGCCGACGCTCGCTCAAAGACGAAGGTCGTCCAAAAACGGCCATTGTGCCAGAGAACATTGATGCCGTGCGTGAAATGATAATGCAAGATGGTCATGTAACATACCGTGAGATAGAGGAATCCTTGGGCATTTCTTCCACCAGCATACATTCGGTATTGCATAAACACCTGGCCGTAAAAAAGGTTTGTTCTCGTTGGATCCCGCACAATTTGACAATCGCTCAAAAAAAGGCTCGTGTCGATTGGTGCAAAAATTTTTTGGAAAAATACGATCGCGGTGCTTCGAAAGACGTTTATAAGATCGTCACAGGTGATGAATCATGGATCTATGTGTATGAGCTCGAAACAAAACAGCAATCTACCGTGTGGGTCTGCGAAGACGAGCCAAATCGAACAAAAGTTGTTCGTGGAAGAAGCACTTCGAAGCAAATGGTCACCTGTTTCTTCGGCAAAACTGGTCATGTGGCAACTGTTTCGCTTGAGCAACGTAGGGCGGTCAATGCTGAGTGGTACACCACAATTTGTTTGCCTTCGGAGAAAATCGAAAACGAACAAGAGAAGACGAATCATTGTGCATCATGACAATGCGAGGTCTCACAAATCGGCTCAAATCAGCGTCTTTTTGACCGGCCAAAACGTCGAATTGATGGGTCATCTGCCGTACAGCCCTGACTTGGCACCCAATGACTTCTTTTTATTCCCGAACATGAAGAAAAAAATGGTTGGTCAACGATATTCGTCGCCAGAAGATGCTGTTGAAGCGTTCAAAAACCATGTTTTGGAGGTGTCTCAATCGGAGTGGAAAAAGTGCTTCGACAATTGGTTTGAGCGCATAAAAAGTGTATAAATCATGCTGGAGAATACTTTGAAAAACAAGAAAACCATTTTTGAAGATAAATATTCACATTTTCATTATTAGTATGGTTGCGACCAACACACTTTTATTGCAGAGATATAGTAAAGTATATAAAGGAGTTTGCAAAAGGTACATAACAATTTGTTATCTTTATGTCAACGCACCCTCAAAAATGTCCTGTCTACAAACTCGGGTACTTATTTTAATTAGTTAAGTAACGGGTTTTCTAATAGGGACATAACAATTGCGTATTTTTATGTCAACGCACCCTCAAACATGTTTAATGATTTTTCAGTGTCAAAACGTAAGTCGAAGTCAACATTTTCATCATGGTACGAGTAATGTTCACTTACGAGCAACGTTTAGAAATCATTAAAAATAAATGTCGAAATTCTAAGTCAGTGGTCGCAACTTTAAGAGCGCTTACTCCATTTTCAGCCGTAATAATCTTCCCACCCGACAGGCTATGCGTGCTTTAGTGTATAAAATTGTATCCAAATTTTCACTTTTGGATGTTCCGGCCGTACCGCTCAAAGCGACGAAAATAACGCAGCCGTAAGTTTATCCGTTTAAAATGAGCCAAATCAGTCGATTCCACGTCGTTCTCAGGAATAGCGCATCTCTCAAACCACACAGTGGCGTATTTTGCAAAAAGATCTTGGCCTTCATCCTTATAAGATCAAACTGACTCAAGAACTAAATTGATCATTTGAAACGCCGAAACTTCTGCGATTGGGATCTGGCAAAGCTTCACGAAAATCCAGAATTTCATCCAAAGATCATCTTCAGCGATGAAGCTCATTCCTGGCTGTGTGGTTTTGTCAATGCGTTATTTAACAGCAACACACCCACATGTGCTTCAAGAGCCACAATTGTACGGTCGAGTGAGTGGGCCATCGATGAAAGCAATCGTCATGTTACCGTCAATATAGGGCGCTATCGTGCCATGTTAGAAAATTATTATTGGCCAGAATGCGGTGAACTTGACATCGCCGATATGTGGTTGCAACCAGACCGTGCCGCTAGTCACACAGCAAACGTTACAATCGATTTACTGAAAGGCAAATTCGGTGAAAGTGCTATCTCAAGAAATGGTCCGGTCGAATGGCCACCTTTTTGCATTTCGTTTTATGGGGCTACACCAAGACATTGGTCTATGCCAACAAGCCAACAACTTAAGACGAAATGTGTGCAAGAGTGGTGAAAAATTGGGTCCAAAGAATAGATCGTCGTACACGCTCTGCCCTTTATTACGAACCATGTTGTAACCATATTTTTTCTCTGCGTGCATATAGCTCTAAATGTGTACGACTTCTTAGGGTTTCCAATCAATACTTCAGTGGTTTTGCAGTGATGGAGGGTTTTAAAAAAGATTTAGGGTCTTTTCAAAATCTCTGGAAAAGTTAATCGAGCTTGTATTTCCTCTGCTAGGTCCTGTAGTTATGAGATCGACCTTTTCTAAGCCCTGTTAAATATTAAATTTTTTATATTGTAAAAAAGTCAAATCAAAATGTACCTTATATTGAATTTCGTTGCTCAACCTCTTTCGAAAGCAAATATTCAACATCTAGACGATCATATGCCAACAAAATGTAAAAAGTCAGGATTTTGACCTCTGAACTTGTTTAATACTCGGGACTTCGGAAAGATCTCATAATGTATGTCTCTTAACTGAAAATAGGCCTAATTTAAACAACTCGAAGACTTATGCACCACCCTGTATACTCGTATACATACGTATGTTTTCAAATGTGCATGATTTGTATTTATGCTCATATCTGCTTATTTTACTTCCATATCATTACACAAAGAATTCTCGTATTTTTTGTGCTTACGTTGGCAAACATGCAGAATTTATTTGTTAAATTTGCTACAAGAAAATAAAGCAGTGAGTAAAATAATAGCACACATTGGAAAAATGATTAAACTTTTAAAACACTACGGTTTGCTTTTGGTCTGAGTAGTGTTTATTCCCCGGTCTTTTTTGTTTTCCAGAAAAGCGGCAAAATTTGTTTGTCACAAATGTTAATTGCTTGACGTTGAACCACTTTTTATAAGAAAAATTAAAGAATACTTTCCACTCCAAGTAACGACCCTCCTTTTTAAATAAGGAACTTAAATTACCATTAACAGCACCATAAACATCTCAGGAAAATTTGGACCCATACACATTTTTATGTCCTAAGCACAAGTCAGTTTTAGGCATATAAAGGATGTTTTTTTAGATGTGTGGTTTTCAATTTGGTCACACTTTTTTCTGAGTTGGTCTTTTTGACAGCTGTCACTTGATTTATGCTCAGTTGTGTTTGGCTTTTCCTAATGAATAGCCTGTCTCCGGAACATCGTTAGCAAATAGTGGTGAATGGGCCCAAAACGAGATGGCCACCGACCATGATTTTTACAAGAAAATTTTGTTCAGCTATAAAGCTCAGTTTTGGTTTAATGGATCTACAAGAGACATTGTTAAGACGCCGTTACATCCTCAAAAAGTCACTGTTTGGTGTGCTCTATGGCCAGAGGGAATCATTGGTCCATATTTCTTTAAAAATGAAGCCGCCCATAATGTTACAGTCATGGAAGTTGATGTGGACGACCGAGCTTTAATTAATTATATGCATATGCGTTTTATTTGTTCTTGAAAACCACACGTCTGAAAAAACACCCTAGTTTCCGATCTTTCGAGGTTTTTATTTTTGAATGTGTAAGTGTTGCCACGCCCCCTTATATAATCGTATACGTTTATAGCATGTGACAATCTCTTGGTCCACACAAGCGTTCTGTAATAATTTCAAAAAGATCATCCCATAATTATATGCGCTATATCGCTTTTAAAACAGGGAGCGTGGCACCGTCCACTTTTTCGACGAAAGTCTTTAAAAACAACTTATAGTATACAAACCGCATATGATGTTCCTTAATCTTAAAGTTTATGAGCTTTGGATGTTTTAAATCTTTGGACGTGAGGGAGGTGCCACGCCCCTTTTAAAATCGTATCCGTTAATAGCTTGTGATAATCATCTGGTCGACCGTAGCATACTGTTAAAAATTGCAAGAGGATCGGCCTGTATTTATAGACGCTTTAGCGTTGTTAAAAAAATGGGCATGACATCGCCCACTTTTCCCTATGACATTTTTGATTATATACCTACAGATTATATATTAAGCCTCATGTTCGTAGCTTATATAGTTCTTGATAATTATGATAGTTTTAAATTTTTACGGGTTTGGCCATGAACCGCCCACTTGGGATAAGAAAAAACAAAGCTTCCTATTTTAAACACCGGCCATTCAGCGATAATGTGTAAAAATTTCAAGATGATCGGTTCAGTAGTTTATGCTCATATTAATAACAAACATCAGTTTAATTTTATTTAATTATATAGGGTGATCCATCTAGAGGTATTTTCTCAGAACAAAAAATATATAAAAATTCAATTCAAGTGTGGAATCTTTATTGGTAATTTGAAAGCACATTTTATGGCATTTATTTTTTGAATATAATTTCCTTCAAATGTTGGCCGCTACTACGCCTCAGGGTTTCCATTCTGAGGGTCCAATTTTGGATGACTCGTTCGAGCATTTCGATCGGTATGGCTTTAATGACACGCGTAATGTGGGCTTCCAAAGCCTGAATCATAGCTGGTTTGTCAGCCTAGAGTTTGGACCTTACGTAACCCTAAACACTCGATCTATGCGGGCATAGATCACCTGTCCAAAACGTGAAATTAGCTGCTTTTCCAGATGACCTCTCAATAGATCCATTGCTTGAGCTGTATGACAAGTGGCACCGTCCTGTTGAAACCAAGTGTCGTCAAGATTACGGGCTGCAAATTCAAGTAGCATAAAGATCGATATCATGGCGCAATAGCGAGCACCATTCACGGTTACGTTCCGGCCATCATCATTTTGAAAAAATGTGCACCGATGATTCCACCAGCTTATAAACCGCACCAAACCGTGGTTTTCTCTGAGTATAATGGCACCTCTTGAATCTCTTCAGCCAAAATGCGGCAATTTTGTTTATTGACTCTGCCGTTGAGCCAGAAATGGGCCTCATCACTGAACAAAATTTTGTTCGAAAAACTTTGCTTACCAAACATTCATTTCCATAATACAGTTGCACAAATTGGAAACGTTGTTGCGTTTAAGTCTTTCCATGATGAAATGGCAAACAATACTGAAAAGAAACAAAAATAAAGTTTAACACAACTCACGCGTAATCGGTAAAAAAAACCCTGAAAACCTTAAAAAAATACCTCTAGATTGATCACCCGTTATAAGGAATGCAAAAGGCGGACAAAAGCGGCAATCACAGTCTGGAGTTTGAGCAAGGTCGGACTTATTACGCTTATGCCATATTTTGTGGGGTTATACAGGGTGGAGTGCGGCCTTTTGCTTATTTGGGAATGAAATAAAAAAATTATGAACCTTAGAAAAAATTAATTTTATATTTTACCTATTATTAAACAGTAAGGAAATTTTTAAATTACATGGTTTTACATAGTGTATCTGGCAAATGTCTCCTTCGCTATCCACACACTGCTGCATTCGTTTTCTGAAGTTTTCGTGAACTCTAAGAAGCATGTCGACTGATGTTCTGTCAATTTCAGCCTCAATATTTTTTATTAGGTCTTCAAAGTTGTTGGGACGGTTGATATACACCTTCGACTTCAGATAACACCAAAGGAAAAAATCGCTTGGGGCTAAGTCTGGTGAGCGTGCCGGCCAGTTCACATCACCCCTCAAAGAGATAAGCCGTCCAGGAAACATTTGCCTCAAACAACTCATGGTAACCCTTGCTGTGTGTGTAGTGGCACCATCCTGTAGAAACCATGTATCCTCTAATTGATTTGCCTCAAGAGCCGGCTGAAAAATATCCTGTATAGTCAAGTAGCGTTCGGAGTTTTCAGTTACGGCGAGACGGTTATCCTGGAAAAAGTAAGGGCCAATGATGCCTATCCAAAGCGCACCACACAGTGACGCGGTCCGAATGCAGAGGTCTCTGATGACTCCAGTACCGCATGTTTAGGGGAACAGCGAATCGCAAACGAAAAGCACGCTATACTGCAATGATCGAGTGCGCATTTGAAAAATACGCTTCGACACAAAATGATCTCTCCTCACGTGTCCAATGTACTGCAGCCAAATTCTATTACGACTGACTACAGGCATCTTCAAATTAAGTCAGCTAGTAATTCTGGTTCGACCGGTTCTCTTAAAGGTAGTTACAGTTCAAATAGTTGCCATTTAACTTATTTATACTACCCCTTTCCGAAGTGTGGTGCATGGTATAAACATGGTGTGTGCTACTGCCATCAACAGTGCTGTATAATTATATGTACTCGTATTTATCTGATCGGGAAGACTTCAAAGTATACGTTTGCAATCGAATGACAATTCTCTGTGATTATCTGTACGAGTATTACATATATATACTCGTACAACTGTATTTATATACAAATATTCCAGACATGTGTACATAGTACGAGGACATACAGACATACAAACTCATATAACCATTCTTGACATCAAACAATTTTACAATACTTCAATATGAGGGGACAAATCCATAAGTACCCATATTAAAGTCTTGCCAAGGGATTTCATCAATTTGACTCTCTTGTCACGCTTTATTGTTAGAGTTGAAAACTTCAAAATCTCCATTATTTTGGTTAATATTGGGGGCTTTGTGGGTGTTTTATTGAATACAAGAAAGAAATGTATTTTGGTACTCAGATTTGATGCTTTTGCAAAGTGTAACGTTTTTTGTGATGAAAATAAATTCAAATTTAATTTTCAAAACTCGGCAAATTTATTGATGCAATTGGAATTATATGTAAATCACACAAAATTGTAAATTCAATTATATAAATTTTAATATTAAAAAATGCAATTATTAAAAACGATGTTTTTAAAGGGCATGGCTTAGGTTACAGTGGTTTATCCCACAGTCGTGTCCAAATTTTTTTTATCGCCAGCTTATTCACGGCCGATGTTTTTAAAGGACATGGCTTAGGTTACAGTAGGATATCCCACAGTTGTGTCCAAATTTTTTTTTTATCCGGCATAAGGTCAATTTACTCACAGCCAGTTTACAGCACATAAGAAATAGTTTTACTTTTGAGATCGGACCTTTGCGTTTCGTAAACTTACAGCCTAAATGTGTTTTTTAAAAAATGGTAAATTTTCTTCTGTAACGTAAGCCAATAGACGTTTTTTATATTTTCCTCCATAGGATAGACACCTCGAAATACTGACTGGTATATACAGGGTAGAGCGGGGAATTTGCTTGTTCGCACAGCAAGCTGTGGTGGTACTGTCGGTGGAAGAGAGTGGAGAGAGTGCGTGGCTTAGAGTGGCTGATGTGAGATTTGTATTCGTCTGTCTTTCAGTTGCCATCATGCATTGGGCACGTGAGGAGAGGTCATTTTGTGTTAAAACGTATTTTTCAAATGCGCACTCGATCATTGCAGTGCAGCGTGCTTTTTGTTCACAATTCGCTGTACCCCCACGCGGGCCTGTTCCTGGACAGTAATCAATTCTAAATTGGGTAACTTCATTGAGAACAGCACGGAATGTCTCATGTGTACTAAGGGGACCTGAGAGAAGGATTGCAACACCATAAAACATCGAGAGAGTTAGAGCAGCAGTACTGCAATCTCCGCTCTGATCGGCCGGAACGCCGAACGGTACTTGACTATGACAAAGGATCTTTTGCAGCCGTCCTTGAGGCAATGCAATTAGAGGATACATGGTTCCAACAGGTGGTGTCATTGCACACACAGCGAGGGTTACCATGAATTGTTTGAGGCAAATGTTTCCTGAACGGCTTTTCTCTTTGAGGGTTGATGTGAACTGGCCGGCACGCTCACCAGACTTAGCCCCATGGGATTTTTTCCTTTGGGGTTACCTGAAGTCGAAGGTGTATATAAACCGTCCCAACACCTTGGAAGACCTAATTAACAATATTGAGTCTGAAATTGGTCAAATACCAGTCGACTTGCTTGTTAGAGTTCATAAAAACGTATGCAGCAGTGTGTGAATAGCGAAGGTCGACATTTGACAGATACTCTATTTAAAACCATGTAATTTAAAGTTCCTCTACTTTTTAATATAATTCAAATATAAAACACATTTTTTTAAGGTTAATAATTTTTTTATTTCATTCACAAATAAGCAAATTTCCGCGCTCCACCTGTATATTCTGAATCGTTGTAAAATTCTAAGATGATCTAGCCATGCCCGCCAGTCTGTGGAAACCAAACTACCTCTTACCTCTTGACCGGTCAGATCGGTCAAGAGGTAAAATTTTTCCTCTCACAAGGACTGGGTCAACCTCTGAAAAAAACAATCCTGAACTTAAAAACGCAATATCTCACGAACTTTTAGATATTTGAGGCGGATACTTGGAATCCACAAGTGATTGTTGAAGAGCCGATGCCTCCACAAAGAGTGACAGTTTAGTTCGATTTATGGGCTGGCCAAGCAGTTACCGTGAATAATGTTCCCTATCGCGATATGATAAAGGTATTCTTATGGCCAGAAACTGGGGATATGAAGCAGGACGATATTTGGTTTCAATAGGATGGTGCTACTTGAAACACAGCCAACAAAACAATTGCTCTTTTCTCGAGAAATTTAATGGCTTTGCTACGAGTATATCACGTCGTGGCGATGTGAATTGGCCGTTACGCACATTTGATTTGACACCATTTGGACTTTTTCTTTGTGAATATTTAAAAGAAAGAGTGTACGTCAATAAGCCAAGAACAATTCAAGAGCTAAAGGATGAATACGTTTCACTGCATCTCAGGGACATTCCGCAAAATGTTCGCATTGTAACTCGAGCTGTATGTGTGGTTGCACCGCTTTGTTGAAATTATATATCCACCAAACCCCGCTCATCCAATTCCAGCAGTAGGAATCGTTTATCAGGCCCGGCAGCCAGTAGCAGTGACCGTATTGCGGTGGCGTCTTTTTTTATTAAAACAAATTACTATTTTTGATAAAAGGACGAAAGGGTCAGTTAATCTTGATATATTCTGATTTAATTTTGGAATATATCTACTAAAATAATATTTGTAGTAATTCAGTACAACATTTTAACCCAAAAACGACCATTGTCAAGAACATTAATACAATTTTATTAAAAAAATGACTCGGCCCAACAGAAATTAATTCACCAATATTTTTTAATTTTTTTGAAAAAAGGACGAAAATGACATTCGAATCTTAGAGACTGAATGTCAAACTATTTACGAATATAAACTCCATAAAAGTTCACTTAAGACGTGTCATTACAAAAATTCGGCAAAACGGAGGAATATTTACTATAAGTACTTGTTTCGTTGCAAAATAAAAATTTCCTTGGCCTATTAAAAATAACTCGGACCTTCGAGGATCCGATTGGGATTTCACTACACTACGTCCTTTTAGGATTTCACTACGATTACCTACCACCTTACTCCGAGAATGTACGAAATTCTGTTGCATAATGCAATGTGTTGCATCCGCGAACTAAACGCAGTTAGTCAACAGTCAAAATGTACTCGGGATGCGATAATTTTTTCTGTGTAGATAACCTTGACATGAGCTCGAAAAACGCAATAAAAATTTTTTTTTTCGTTTGGTTTTTGTTTTATTTTCTTTTTTTTAAATTTTAAAATTTTTTTTTTGGTTAATTTGTTTCGTCCGGCATAACTCGGGAACCACTAGCCCGATTTAATTGAATTAAATTTTAAAAAATTTAAAATTACAATTCCCTTAATCTGTTCATATATTGTTTTCCTATACAAGCAACAGTTTCCAAGTTAAAAATGAATATATAAAGGAAAAAACTTATTTTTTGCCTAAAGATTTAAATTTTTTTTTTTAAAAAATCCATAAAAAATCCAAAATGAAAAAAAATGTCAAATCTTATTACTTTTACGTAAAGTCACATAACCTATGAGCAAAATGAGACAAAGATCATGAAAATCGATGCACGCGTTTCGCTTTTATTTACAATTATGTGAAGGTATCCCATTTTCATTTTCATATATTTTTGTTTAATTCAATTAAATCGGGCTAGTGGTTCCCGAGTTATGCCGGACGAAACAAATTAACCAAAAAAAAATTTTTAAAATATAAAAAAATAAAATAAAACAAAAACCAAACGAAAAAAAAATTTTTATTGCGTTTTTCGAGCTCATGTCAAGGTTATCTACACAGAAAAAATTATCGCATCCGGAGTACATGAAATTTTTTTCATTTTGTTGAGTAGTGTTATCGGAACCCCATATGCGGCAGTTTTGCTTATTGGCAAATCCACCGAGATAAAAAGAGCTTCATCTGAAAACACGATTTTGCGGCAAAATTCTTCATCTCCTGCCAATCAATCTTCAGTCCATTGGACGTAGCGAAAACGCATCAGATGTTATTCCATTATTAAATGACAAAGTTCGAAAATGTGCTTTCGGATGAGTCTTAGACCACAGGACTACTAGTATTAAAATTATTATCGTTATTTCTCCCATCGAAATAACAAATCCATGGTGAAGGGTATATAATATTCGGCCTTGCCGAATTAAACAAAATTTTTACCTTTTTTTTCTTATTAATTTCTGACCCTTATCAGAAATGGTGAAATGAAAGAAAGAAAGAATTGATTTTACAAAAAGCATTTCACTGCCATTACTTTTATTTACAAACTAAGTTTTTTTTGTTTAGCTTAGCTTAGTTTAGTTTTAAGGTAACACTTAGCACAGAATTTGCAATGCCGACGCTTGCGATAAATAAACAAGCAGCTAGCACAGCTTAAATGGCAATAGCGCCAACAGCGGTTTCGTCTCTGAACTTAATTTTGCCATAGTTGTCTTTATAGAAACCTGCAAGCAAAACAAACAACAACAAAAATTACGTAAGAAAATGGGTAATGAAAAGTAAAAATATTCTACGCAAATCACGGCCGCACCAAGTGGTGGTGGCCTGCCTTCAAAGACATGGCAAGGGCTACTAACCTGCATCGATTGTTCCAACAAAGCTACGTTTTGGGGCCAAAGCGGAGTATAGACCGGTCAATGGGCCGTATTGTTTGACTAATAGAGGAACACCAATTTGATAACCATAGTGGTTCAACTCATCGAAGTTGACACTGTCGATCTTGGCAGCCGAAGCCTTGGCCGCAGCAATATCGGTAATTGCCGAGGCGGCGGCATCGGCCTGCTGGTACTGGGGCAAAGCATACACAGCCTTGGGGGCAGCATAGTAAATGGGAGCTGGACCGTAGGCACCGGCCAAGGTGCAACCGCACAGGCTCAATGTAGCCAAAGCTGCCAAGAAGATGTTTTGTGAGTTGAACTGCATGGTTGTGTCAAGAAATTGGATCTCTCCTCTAGTGCGTCTTCAGGAAACTTATTTGTGAAACTAATGGTGACCTCATGCCATTAAAACATTTTTATAGTCGATTCATTTTGCTCGGCTCCCATATGTCTTTGCCAAGGTTACGTGACTTCATCTTCAATTTCCATAGAAATGTGAACTCTCGAGACGCAATACCACGGACAGACGGACGGACGTATTGACGGACGGTGTCATGAAATCCGCAAACGTCTTTTTTTACTTCTTTTGTGAATTGAATATTGTTTTCGGTTTTTTCTGGTTCTGGCCATGGTTCTAATTCTATTTCAACCCGAAACCAGCCAGTAACCCAATTAAGCCAGAACAACATGGCTGGCTGATTGATTGGCACTCTGTAGACGTTCTCTGTGGTGTTTGTGTGGGTGGGCGTGTGTTTGTTTTGCTCGCTTTGGCTTTTCAGTTTTCTGTTGGCTCAGGTCTGCTTCCAGCCGGCGATAAAATTTGCTACCGTTTTGTGTATTCGGTTGCGATTAGAAGGAAGTGAATGAGAAACGAGCCAACAGTTTTGAGAAAGTTTTTCTTTCAAAATATTTATGTACGATATGATTGATTTTGTAATGAAAGTAGTTTATGATCATTAGACTTTGGATTTTTACACACTTCTTTATTTTCAGCAGATTGAAACCAAATTTAGTATTTCGACGTTTCATTGTTCAGATATAACAAATTTGAGAACATATCAAAAATATGCAAAAGAATATACAAGAAATATGCAAAAATTATGAAAAATTTGCTCAAGGTTAAAAACACTTAATCCGAAAATTTAAATCCACACAGTATTTCATATGGTTTTAAAGAGCGTAAAATATATATCTTTTTTATCGATACTATATTTTCAATTTGTCTTGCGATAATTAGAAATTTTGATGTATATTAGACATGATTAAATTCTGGATATTAAAATCCAAAAATCTATACTCGCATACATTTTATATCCCTACTCTACATATTTTTCAAACAGACTTAATTTCTACATGGCAGGTCCAGTATGTGATAGATAGATACCTTGTCAGTATCGTTCAATAGTAAGATTGCTAGCGGGTTCGTGTGATTGCTTCGAATTTCATATATGTGACAGCGCATAGAGAAAGGGACCTAAGGGTAAAAAAATCAATTTTCACTTTTTTTTGATGTGGACAACATCTTCTTAATTTTCATCGGATTGGAACCAAATTTAGTATTTCGACGTTTCATTGTTCAAATATAACAAATTTGAGAACATATCAAAAATATTCAAAATATATGCAAAAGAATATACAAGAAATATGCAAAAATTATAAAAAATTTGCTCAAGGCTAAAAACACTTAATCCGAAAATTTAAATCCACACAGCATTTCATATGGTTTTAAAGAGCGTAAAAAATATATCTTTTTTATCGATACTATATTATCAATTTGTCTTGAGATAATTAGAAAATGATGTATATTAGACATGATTAAATTCTGGATATTAAAATCCAAAAATCTATACTCGCATGCATTTTATATCCCTACTCTACATATTTACTTAATTTCAGACTTAATTTCTACATGGCAGGTCTAGTATGTGATGCCTAGATACCTTGTCAGTATCGTTCAATAGTAAGATTGCTACGGGTTCGTGTGATTGCTTAGAATTTCATATATGTGACAGCGCATAGAAAAAGGGACCTAAGGGTAAAAAAATCAATTTTCACTTTTTTTTGATGTGGACAACATCTGAGCATCGAATGAGATCCCATCCCATGCCCCAAAAGTGTTCCATCCCAAAGATATGCGCGTTTTATGAAAGTGAAGTCGACGATTCTACACCAAAGATACACGTATTTAAATCTTTAAAATGGCTCTCCTGAACAAAACTGGTTTTTACCCTTAGGTCCCTTTCTAATTTGCGCGTCACACATTGTAATAAAGGGTGGTTAAAAACTTGTCTTCGATTTAAATATAGATGCAAGAGGTCTTGAGCCGGTTAATCCCTGTTTGATGTGTTACAGCAACAGACCGAAATAAAACAAACGAGCTAAACAGGGTGGTTAAATATTAAGGGCCGATGTTGATTTTGAATAAAACACATATTATTTAGAAAATTACTGTCATTTCTTTTTATTATAATAATATTGGTATGGTTCAATTGTGCATGAAACAAAATATCGGCAAAATGGCCGCCGCGACCTCCATCCGGTTCAATTATGCATGGAACAAAATATCGGCCAAATGGCCGCCGCGACCTCCATCCGAAAGTCGAAATATTCGATGACGCTGAGGTATAATTGAGGTTCTATGCCGTCAATGTGCCGAATTATCTCATCCTTTAGCTCTCGATTGTTGCTGGCTTATCGACGTACACCTTTTCTTTTAAATAACCCAAAAGAAAAAAGTCCAACGGTGTCAAATCACATGATTTTGACGGCCAATTAACATCGCCACGACGTGAGATAACACGACCATTGAATTTGTCGCGCAAAAGAGCCATTGTTTCGTTAGCTGTGTGGCAAGTGGCACCGTCCTGTTGAAACCACATATCGTCCACATCCATATCATCCAATTCGGGCCATAAAAAGTTCGTTATCATCTCACGATAGCAAACACCATTCACAGCAACTGCCGGACCGGCCTCATTTTGGAATAAAATACGGCTCGATGATGCCGCCAGCCCATAAGCCGCACCAAGCAGTCATTTTTGTGGCTGCATTGTTTTTCGACAATCACTCTTGGATTATCATTCGGCTAAATGCAGCAATTCAGCTTATTGGCGAATCCACTGAGGGGAAAATGTGCCTCCTCACTGAAGATGATTTTCTTCGAAAATGAAGCATCCACTGTTGCCATTTTTTGCCACCATTCTTACCATTGATGATGACCATGATTCAAATTGAGTTAGTCTGAAATTGAGAAATATCAAATGAAATGCAAAAAAAAACTTGACGTTTAGGTGTAGTTCACATTCAACATCGGCCGTTAAAATCCCTTTACATATGATATGGTGGGACATTTAAACTTTTAAACTTGAATCGGCTGATAAAAAGTATTGGTATTTCTTTCAAACTTCTAGTTTTATTGGAAAAATTGAACTTTGTCATGTAATAATGGAACACCATCCGATGCGTTTTCGCTTCGTTCAATGGGCTGAAGATAAAGAATTTTAGGCAGGAATTTTACCGAAAAATCGTGTAATCGGATGATCAATGAAGCTCATTTTCATCTCGGTGGCTATGATAATAAGCGAAATTGCTGCATATGGGGTTCACACGTGACTATTGAGAAGCCAATGCATCGACAACGAGTCACTGTTTGGTGTGGATTTTAGGCTGGTGGCATCATTGGGCCATATTTCTTCGAATATTAGCAAGGAGCCGCCGTTGCCGTCAACGGTGAGCTTATCCGCGCCATGCTCAACTTTTTTTTGTTTCCAAAAATTAAAATTTATCACATGGACGACATTTGGTTTCAACAAGACTGGGGCACATGTCACACAGCCAACGCAAGAATAGATATTTTACGCCCTGTTTTTGAAAATCAAATAATCAGCCTAAATTATGATGTCAATTGGCCGCCTCAGAGCTGTGATTTAAGCCCTATGGATTATTTTCTGTAGAGAGCCATCAAAGATAAAAGTTACCCAAAGCATCTAGAGAAAATTGAAGCGTTGAAAGATGTAATCGAAGTTGTCATTGATAAGATTCGACGCGAAACAATCGAAAATTTACTGAAAAATTGGGTTGATCGGATGAGGTACTGCCAAGCCAGTTGTGGTAGTCATATGAATCAAATTTTGTTCCATTACGAAATGACAAAGTTCAACCTTTGCAATAAAACCAGAAACTTGAAAAAGTTATCAGTACTTTTTTTTACAGCCGATTCAAATTTAAAATGTTAAATCGCCCACCCTTTATATAATATAAGTATGATATCTAATAGTCTTAAGCTAGGTTCATATTGTCAAATTCTTGACCCAAATATGCGCAAAGGACTGAAAAACACTATATCCAATCATTATAAAATAGAAGATGTAAAGGGTGATCCATCTAGAGGTATTTTTTTCAAAATAAAAACCATTTTTAAATTCAAATTAAGTGTTGAATCTTTATTGTTCGTACAAAAGGACATTTTATGCCATTTATTTTTTTAATATATATGGAAATGAGCGTTCGGCGAAAAACAAGAAGATCCGCTGTTTTCGATTTAAATTGTGTTCAGTGATGAGGCCCATTTCTGGCGCAACGGCAACGCCAATAAACAAAATTGCCGCATTTGGGCTGAAGAGGACCCAGAAGAGGTTCAAGAGGTGCCATTACTTACATACTCAGAGAAAACCACGGTTTGGTGCGGATTATGGGCTGGTGGAATTATCGGTCCATACTTTTTCAAAAGTGATGATGGTCGAAACGTAACTTTCAATGGTGCTCGCTTTTGCTCTATCATATCGGACTTTTTACTACCTGAAAATGAAGCCCATACTCTTGACGACATTTTGTTTCAACAGGACGGTGCCACTTGCCATGCAGCTGGTCAAACAACGGATCTCAACGGATTTCAAAGAGCAGTTAATTTCACATTTTGGACCGGTGAATTGGCCGCCTAGATCGTGCCATATCACACCTTTACACATTTTTCTTTGGAGCTACGGAAAGTCCAAAGTCTATGCTGACAAACCAGCTATGATTAAGGTCTTGGAAGCCAACCTTACGCGTGTCATTCACGCCATACCGGTCGAAATGCTCGAATGAGTCATCCAAAATTGCACCCTCAGAATGGACACCCTGAGGCGTAGTTGCGGCGAACATTTGAAGGAAATTATATTCAAAAAATAAAAGGCATAAATTTCCTTCGAATGAATAATAAAGATTCCACACTTGATTTGAATTTTAGCATTTTTTTATTTTGAAAATAATACCTCTAGATGGATCACCCTATACAAGGTAAGAAACTCAAATAACTTTTTTTCAGTGTATGGAATTCATTTTTCTTTTATTTAAGTTAAATTTTATTCAATTTTATTAAATACTCGTATAGCTTAATTTGTTTAAAAAATAATAAAATTTAAATACCCCCACCCTGCTCGTTGATGCATGTGCGGCAACTTACCAAAAAGTTATTCATTACTGCTTGGAGAGTTGAGACAGGAATAGCCGCAATTGTTTCTCGAATGGATTTTTGGGTTTTCTTTGTAGACTTCCTGTTTGCAAAAAGTCAGGTGCAGTAAGGTCAGGCGATCTGAGGTGCCAACGTAATGTGGAGTTTCTGGATATCAGCTTATCGGGAAATTTTTGTCGCAATTCTGTCATAGCAGTCCGGGAAAGAAATTCTCGTTCGGCGTAATTCTCAATAGAAACACTCTCTCCCACATGCTCGAGTAACGGTCTCCAGTTAACGGCGTGACTGTTTTCTTCGAAGAAGTAGGGCCCGACAATGCTGCGGGATGAAACTGCACACCACACTGTGACACGAAGTGGATGCAATTCCATTTGTTTATGTTGCCGTTTACCATTTGCAACATCTTCTGACAAAATTCCAAGCGAATCGGGAAGTCTGCTGCGTTCAGTTTGTTGGCCAATTAAATTTTATAAAATAATAATAATAAGTCCAAATCTTTGTGCGTCATTGACTGCAATGACTGTCTGATTATACCTTATCTTGTCGAAACTCTTGGATTTCTTTGTATGGCAGCAGCTACAGCAGCGATTGTTTCCTCCATCCGAACTGAAGGGTTTCGATGGTAAGGTCTTCTGTTGACTATCTCATGCTCGGCAAAATTGTTAACAAGTCTCATTGCGGTCCATCTGGTCGGAGGATTGCCGCCAAACGCGCGCCTCTACTCTCTTTGAACCGAAACTACAGACTCCAGTGAGTGATAGCTTCAGTGTCCTAGTTATCCATTTTTTTTAAATCTAAAAATCAATCTGCAAAATAAAAAAAATTAACCTGATTCATTAAGTAGAACAAAAGTTATTAAATTTTTTTTGGTAGCGGCTTTTATCAGCCACCTTGTATAACAAAAAATAATACAATTGGGCAAGTAAGCTTTGTTTTTACGGCACCCATGCAAGATTGCTTCCATATTTAAAAACTTAGCGCTCAAGAAGTAAAATTTTAAATCACATCCTTGTTAAATTCCGTACAGAAACGATGAGTCTTCTGTATACCTCAGTGGCGTAGTAAGAATATCGGCTCTGTTCGACAGTAGAAGTTTTAATTTGATTTTAACTGTCGGATCCGCTTAAACATGTGCATTCGACTTTAAAGTATAGAGTTAAAAGAACTCAAGTTGATTTTAAATTATTTTTATTTGTTTTTTTTTTTGTAGTTATATATTTTAAATTGTAGAAAAATAACGAATATTCGGTCTTCTACGAGTATATCTAAAGGGTGTCCCAAGAAGAACGCAATTTTTAAATCTGGCAACATCCGAAGTGTCATTGTTTGACATTTGAACAATTGTTATTGTTTGTTAGTAGAAGGTACGAGGTTAGTAAAAATATAGCGCTACACGAAAGGGAGTTCGTTAATTGGGTATTGGAGAGGCAACATGAAAATGCTGATTTTGCCGATAAAATCATCTTCAGTGACGAGGCCCATTTTCATCTTGATGGCTTCGTCAATAGGCACAATTGTCGCATTTGGGGTGCGGAAAATCCTCGAGTGATTCACGAGAAGCAAATGCATCCTCAACGTGTCACTGTGTGGTGTGGTTTTTGGGCTGGAGGAATCATTGGACCTTTTTTTATGAAAATGAGGCAGGTCAAGCGCAAACAGTCAATGGTGTTTGGTATCGTGAAATGATAACCAGTTTTTTCTTGCCTAGAATTGAAGAAATGAATGTGGAGGGCATGTGGTTCCAACAAGACGGCGCCACATGTCATACAGCCAGAGAAACAATTCAATTGCTGCATCATTCATTTCCCGGTCGTGTTATTTCGCGTTTTGGAGAACAGAATTGGCCGTCTAGATCGTGCGATTTAACACCATTAGATTTTTTTCTTTGGGGTTTTTTGACGCGAATAAGCCGACGACGACTCAAGCCTTAAAAGACGAAATTGGACGCTGCATTAATGAAATACCGCAGCATTCATGCAAAACGGTCATGCCAGCAAAGCCGCGGCGGCCATCTGCACGATATATTGTTCCATACATAACCTCATTCTGTCTACTTTACGATATAATAAAGTTTCACTATTTTTTCTTAAATATCTGTGTTTTATTTAAAATTTAAAAATTGCGCTCTTCTTAGGACACCCTTTATATCTCGTCTCGACTTTGACCTTCTATTTCATTTGATATATTTTCATGTTAATTTTTGTTAATTTGATGTAAAAAATATCGAAACATTACCTGTGGTGGGAGCTGTAATTTTCCATTGCATTGTTTGCAAAAGTTTTGTAAGATCAAATAAATATATGCCAAAAGCTGGTAGAATTTTTCCATACAATTTTATTTGTCATATATCAACTGATTTCTTGTTTGAGCCTTAAAAAGATATTTGGTGTTCAGATTGCGACGAGCAAATAAATGACACTTTTGTGAAACCGTTTGACAAATCAGAACGTAGCTTTAAAAAGGCGGGGTTATACAAATAGAAAGGGTTTCATAGAAATACCGTAATTTTTTCTAAAATAGGTTATGCTATTTTTCACCAAAACTCCCACTTTATGCTGACATACTTGTCTCAATATCACATTTTAAATGTTATATGTATAATTATATAAAAACTGTTCAAGTCATAATACGTAATGATAAAAGACCGAATAAATGTGAACAAAATAAAAACGCGTTTCAAAATAATGCTAAAACCTGGGCTTAATTTTATATATTTTTTTTAAATCCGCTCCCTGATTGTTGAGAGAAATTAATAGTTCACAAGATGCCTGCTCAACAATACTTTTACTTATCTTGAACAAATTGAGGACTATTGTTCAGAAGGAAATAATAATTTTACTATCAAAAAGAAAGTTATTTGATACTTCCATTTACAGCCAATGAAACTTTGTTACAAAAAATCGAAATTCCCCTTGTGCATCAATGAAAAAAAAACTTGATGTATTTACATCAAACTTAAAACAGATTTCTACTTACTATTTTTAACAGTGTACAGAGTACATATAAATTAAAATTTATTCAAATATCCAAATAGCGAACACCTAATAAAATTTCACAAGAAATGTGCCTTTTTACGCTTATATCTGCAACATTGCGCTAAATGTCGCAATTATACTCGTACACTATGATTAAATCCACAATAAAACTATTTAATTTTTGATATGTTTTCCAATATTTGAAACTCTTTTTTTTGTGTGGGTGTGTTGACTTAAATTTTCCGGTTAATTATTTTTAACGTTAAGCATGTTTTGCAAATTTTTTTAATATATTTTGCTTATTTTTGATACTCGTATGTACACTAGGGATACAACCAATTTTTTGGCATAGTACCATGAGGTCAACCATGTCCTAGTAACCACGAAAATCATAATCTTTTGTAATTTTTCTGGAAAAAGTTCACGCACCAATTGGTTTTTCTAAACAGCTGTAAGTTAAAGCTAGCTTGCATAGAATTTAAAAGCTCAATTCTTATTGGCCAATAGCAACTTAACGAATTAATAACAAAACTTCGTTAAGTGGGGATTTGGATCTCCTAGGCTCATTGGTCAATTATCAACAGGCTGCTACCTGCGATAAATGTTGCAAGTGTTAGTAAACGAATTAACTATTAGCATTATGAGAGATTATTCGTTACACATTTTTATTTTTTTTCGTTAAAAAAGGTTAAAGATGCGTTTTGGTTTGCTGGAAAAATCTCTTACCATCTGTAAATATTAATGCAATTTCATACTTAAGTTTTTTTTTATTTTAAATAAACATATTATTAAGTTTTCTTAGCCAAAAAGAAAATTAAAATTTTTCAAAACTTCATCGCGGTTGGTGCGTGAACTTTTTTGACCTTAGCGAAAAAATAAATATACGTTCCCTTATAGTTTTTTATGCTCTATTGGACTGTGCTATGCCAATTTTGATATTTTAAAAAATTGTTAAAAAGTTGTATCCCTAATGTACACATGTACAAAATGTACAAAATTGTGATATTTGAAATATGAAACGTCGAAACACCAACTTTGGTTTCGATCGGATGAAAAATAAAAACTTTGCAAAATACGAGGACTAATAACACTGTGGAACATTTTTGGGGTTATTGTCTGGGGGGTGAGAAATTCCAAGTCAGGGTGATGGTACTAGGTCAGTATATTAAAACCCTCAAAGGGGTTTGCGTTCGTATGTGTGTAAGTGAAGTTACTTAATTGTAAATAAAAGCAGAACGCGTTAATCGATTTCTATGATCTATGTCGCATTTTGTTTATAGGTTATGTGACTTTACGTGAAAGTTATAAGACTCTACACGTTTTTCCGTTTGGGATTTATATGTTTAAAAAAAAAAAATTTTTTTTGGCAAAATTTTCTTCATAATTTTATTTCTAATTGCAAAAATGTTTATTTGGTAGAGAAACAGTATATTAATGGATTAAAGAAAATGTAATTATTAATTTTTCTCAATTTATTTCAGCAAAATCGAACTAGTCGTTCTCGAGTTATGTCAAACTACGTTTTTGCCAACATTTTACAACTAAGCGAAAAAACATCAAGATAAGGAAAAAATGTAAAAGGTCATAAAAAAAACTGGCACATACGAACGCAAAACCCTTTGAGGGTTTTAATATACTGACCTAGTACCATCACCCTGACTTGGAATTTCTCACCCCCCAGTTTGGCTGTTGTACTGTGTAATCACAAACAAATAGCACAAAATGTTAATGCACACAGAGAACAGATGTATTGTCACAACCGATTTTTGTTAACCGATAAAACTTTAATCCAAATTAATATCCCACACCTTTAATTTTTGGCATCCGCTTGCCATTCGAAGAAAATTAATTCGAACCTTCTTGACAAAACGGTACTAGTTTTTTTTCAATATGTCGTGTGCCAAAAAGAATGAACGATTTAATTTGATTTTAATTTGTTTATAGTTACTACAGGGTGGGCCATCAAAAATTTTTAATTGAATCAGCTGTAAAAAAAAGTACTAATATTTTTTTTCAAATTTCTGGTTTTATTGGAAACGTTGAACTTTGTTATTCAATAAAGGAACACAATATCATTCATAAGACTACCACAACTGGCTTGGCAGTACCTTATCCGATCAACCCAATATTTCAGTATATTTCGGTTGTCGTTGAGCATGGCACGGTAACGAACCCCGTTGACGGTAATTGAGTCTCCTTGCTTATTTTTAACGAAAAATGGCCCAGTAATGCCTCAAGTCCAAAATCTAGCTCCCAGAGCAGGCGTTTGTGGCAAACAGTATGTTATACAGTATTTCGAAAGTATTACCAAATTATTGGTTCTCTGCTTAATAATAAAGGGTGGTCCAAGCATAATGAACGATGTTAATTGAAAGTCACATCTAAACGTCAAGTGTTTTTGCCTAACGTAATTTAACTTAATACAATTTAGCAGCGTGCTAAGATTGTTGAAGCGTTGAACGAAAACGGGCGGTCAAATCAAAACGCATTTCGTGCATTTCGTCATTTTTTTGAGCAGACCAAATGCGTCCTCAATCTGGAGAATTTTGCGCAAATATCAACAAACCGCGTCTATAGGAAATGTGAAAACTATTGTGCATGATCGCCTAGTTCGTGCCATCGTTCTGTCATCGGGCCGTACTTCTTCGAATATAAGGTCGGCCAAGCGGTTACCGTGAATGGGTTTCGCTATTGCGATATGAGATCGGACTTCTTGAGGCTAGAAATTAAGAATATGGACCAGGACGACTATATCACTATTTTAAACATTTGGTAATTGAAATGGAAAGTTTTCTTGTCCTACAGAATTTTTGTAGATTATTTCTAGTCGGCTTTTTAAATTTTCCTTTAAAAATAAAAAAGGCAAACTTCAAATTTTTCATTAAAAAAAAACAAAAAAAAGAGATTTCATATACGAGTAGTTGCGGAAATAAAGCCGTTTTAGAATGCAAAATGGGAAGTACTCGTAACCTCAGATTTTTTAAAATATTTCGAAAGTAGACCATACTAAAACCAATCAGTGATCTAAATTCAACCTTATCAAAAATTGTAATTATAATAACTAAAACTACGCGTTTTTCATCCACTTTGCCAAGTTTACATTAATTTGTATTTATTTCGTTTGCATTAAAGCTGCTAATGTAACACATATTCGCAGTTTATGTTGATTGCTTCGTGATGTTTCACAGAAACCGCTTTAATGGACAGAAAATTTAAATAAAACAAGTAGGCCGATTTAAAAGGTTGATTTTTTTAGATGTGTCGCTTTCAAGAAGAAATAATGAATAATGTTATGACCAAGAATTAAGCTTTATTAAGCAGATAAGAGTTTGCTATTATATTAAAGAATGATTTTGGGTAAGTTGCCGTCGTGGCTTTCTCGAACAAATTATAGACGAGATGACCAATTTTCGACCACTTTTGCAGCATTTGGGGCCGTATGTCAGCAATAACGCGTCGAATATTCTCTTTCAAGGCGTCAATCCTGTCGGTCTTATCTGCGTAGACAAGCGACTTTATTTATTTTTATTTAAAAATAGTCCAGCGGTGTTAAATCGCCACAGGCCCACGACGGGAGATAATGCGCTCACCAAAAGTTTCCTTTAATAAATTGATTGTTTCGTAGGCTGTATGGCACGTAGCGCCGTCTTTTTGGAACCATAAGTCGTCAAGATTACGGGCTTCGATTTTAGGTAGCATAGAGTCCGATATCAGGGCGCGTCAGCGAGCACCATTCACGGTAAAGTTCCGGCCATCATCATTTTTAGAAAAATAAAAATCGATGATTCGACTCAACCCATAACAGTGGTTTTCTCGGGGTATAATCGCACCTATTAAACCTCTTCAGATTGCTCTTTAGCCCAAACGCACTAATTGTGTTTATTGACGTTGAAATGGGCCTCATCACTGAAACAAATTTTGGTCAAAAACAGCGGATCTTCCCGTTTCTCATCGAACGCTTATTTCTACAATACAGTTGCCAACATTTGAAGAAATTTATATTCATAAAATAAATGGCATAAAATGTCCATTCGAATGAATAATAAAAATTCCACACTGGAATATTTATACCTCTATACTGATGACTCGATATATACCCTCCATTGTTGACTAAGCACTCAAAAAAATGTGTATTTTTGCCTAGGTATCAGTAGTCTCTTAAAGGGAAACTTTTTCTCCCTAGCCTGATTTTCGTTTTCTGGGACGGACGAACATTCCAAATTATCTTAAAATTTACCGACGACCAATATTATATGTGAAGGTCTATGATAAATATTTCGAGGTGTTACAAATAGAATGGCAAATAGGGTTATATACTTTAGACGGAAAACCGACTTTTCGACTATTACAAAAAAGCACTACAAAAATTATTTAAAAAATACATTGCTTAAAAAAGTAATAAACGTTGGATAATTCAATAAGTTTTAACATTATTCATAGTCAAGTTTTTTAAAACTTTTAAAACAAAGTTTATTTTTTAAAGCAATCGATTAATATACATGGAACCACACATCCGCATCAATTGATTTAAAAATGATAATCATATTAAGATTTTCTGGAAAAATTGGACTTCGAATTTGGGAACTGCGTGCAAAAATAGTCTCTCACACGGGACAGAAATGGCAACGATTGACAAAGTTATTTTTGACTACTTTTGCAATAAATTGGTACTCGATTTCCATTGTTCTCCATATGTGACAGCGCATAGAGAAAGTGATAAGGGTAAAGAAAACAATTTTCACTTTTTTTTTGTAGATGTGGACAACATCTGAGCATCGAATGAGACCGATCCCATGCCCCAAAAGTGTTCCCTCCCAGAGATATGCGCGTTTTATGAAAGTGATGGTACACCAAAGATACACGTATGTAAATCTTTAAAATGGCTCTTCTGAACAAAATTGGTGTTTACCCTTAGGTCCCTTTCTATTTTGCGCGTCACATATACGCATTGGATTAGGGTTTGTTCTACAAAAAACTGGCGGTGTTTTCAGAGAGTGCCTCAATTTTATTGGAACTCCATTGCCATTATTATGGCCATATGCAATCCTCTTCGTTGGCCTTGGAACCCACAATGGGTATCAATAGTTATTCGAGAATATCTGATATCGGTGTTTATCAGTTCGCCTTAAACAAAATAGACTTCTTATACAGCCCAATACAATTTAAGTTTTAGTATACTTACCGACTTGATTAATTGCTATGGATGAATCTAGAACATTTTTAAAGCCATGCGTTTATAAACTTGGCATACGTTGCCACTAGAATAAAATAAAACTTATGTGTATTTCCCAATCGGCGAAACTAAATGAAAGCCCATCATAAATGTGCGCAATAAGCATTGCTTGGATCACAATTTAAAATGTTTGAAGTTAAAATGAAAAATTGGTAAAAGTCGACATGAAAAAGTCGACTTTGAAAGTTTTTTAAAAATAAAAAGTTGGCTTACCAACTTTGGCCTTTTTGTAGCCAAAATACGATTAATCAATTTGTCGAAAATCGAACCCGAACTTGAAATACACTCTTTCATTGAATGTTCAACATTTCTTACACAAAAATACCGTGTTTAAAAAAGCAATTTTTAAAAACACCAAACACCATCGATTAGATTTCTGATGATTTCTTGAAATTTAAGACTTCTGGCAACACCGCGCATACTTGGTAATATGTCAAATTAGTACAATTACTAGAAAGGCAAATTTGATTTGCAAAGATATTGAGGAGCCATCAACGATCATCTGAAAAATTAATATACATTTCTGTACGGAAGTATTTAAAATGAAAGGAAAAGTTAAAAAAAAAACAAAATTTATATTTAAAACACTTAACTCTTAGTTTTGATGGTAAAAATTCAAGTAGTTTTAATTTTAAAAATATGGCGAAGAAATTCAATTTAAGAGAACTTCTGCCTCAAAATCGAACGGTTTGACATCCTATTTGTGAGTTAATCACTGTTCTGTAAAATTTAACTTTTAGGCCTTCCTTGAGACAAAACCAACTGATCCTTATGTAAAATGATCTCCTGAATCCGAATTGAATGCCGTTTTGTCCCACCACGTTTAGTTCACGAGATATCTTGACAATAAAACTTTTCTGACTTTTATCGTTAATCTGCCTGAAACTTCAGCAATTCTTATCCGATTCACTTAAAAATGAGCAATAATAACTGGTAAGAAATGCATCTTTCATGTAAATTATAATTAAAAAAATAGAAAAAATGTCAAATCAAAAATTTGTTTTCAACTGCCAATTGTACACCAATTCTGGAGCTCCACGCACTGTAACGATTTCAATGTGGAATATCTATTGATAATCCCACAAAAATTGAAAGAATAAATAACAAATCAACAAACGAGCCAAACAGAATAAATAACTTTAAAACAAAACAAACCAATATACTCGTATGTGCTGAATGAGCAATCAAAATACCTCAAGATTTTCTCCCACAATGTAAAATAACACGGCTATTGAATTCGAAATTTATATCACATAAATGGTTATTTTTTTAAATATACGCCGATAAATACCATAATCAATTAATCTAAACCTTTTTTCTTTTCTTATGAAAAATTTAAAATTAAATGGCAAAATGTACAGTGAAAATGCTTGCGTAGTCGTCATTATGTTTATTACAGAGGGTGATCCATCTAGAGGTATTTTTTCAGAACAAAAAAAAAATATAAAAATTCAAATCAAGTGCGGAATCTTTATTGATAATTTTAAAGGACATTTTTGGCATTTATTTTTTGAAAATAATTACCTTCAAATGTTGGCACCTGGTATTATGGAAATGAGCGTTCGGTGAGAAACGGGAAGATCCGCTGTTTTCGACCAAAATTTCGTTTAGTGATGAGGCCCATTTCTGGCTCAACGGCAAAGTCAAAAAACAAAATTGCCGCATTTGGGCTGAAGAGCAACAAGAAGAGGTTCAAGAGGTGCCATTAGACTCAGAGAAAACCACAGTTTGGTGCGGTTTATAAGCTGGCGGAATCATCGGTCCATCTTTTTTTCAAAAATGATGATGGCCGGAACTTAACCGTGAATTGTGCTCGCTATCGCGCCATGATATCGATCTTTATGCTGACTGAAATTGAAGCCCGTAATCTTGACGACACTTGGTTTCAACAGGACGGTGCCACTTGCCATACAGCTGTTCAAACATTAAATCTATTGAGAGGTCATTTTGAAAAGCAGCTAACTTCACGTTTTGGACAGTTGAGTTGGTCGCCTAGATCGAGTGATATGGCACTCTTAGACATTTTTCTTTGCGGTTACGTAAAGTCCAAAGTCTATGCTGACAAACCAGCTCTGATTCAGGTTTTGGAAGCCAACATTACGTGTGTCATTAAAGCCATACCGGTCGAAATGCTCAAACGAGTCATCCAAAATTAGACCCTCAGGATGTAAACCCTGAGGCGTAGTTGCGGCCAACATTTGAAGGCAATTATATTCAAAAAAAATAAATGCCATAAAATGTCCTTTCAAATTACCAATAAAGATTCCACACTATATTTAATTTTTTATAATTTTTTTTTGTTCTGAAAACATACCTCTAGATGGAACACCCTGTATATTAAATTAAATACTATATGCCATTTTGGAAATTTTAAAACCACAATATCTTTAAAACTAAATGGAATATTGAAAATCATGCTATTTTGATCCAAGCGCCACCTTCTGCTATTCGAGGAAAAACGCGGTACAATTTCCATTGAGTTGTCTTAAATAAAAATGTATTGTCTAGCATTTTGCTTGCTGAGGATCTTTGATAAAATTGCCACCCTAAACACCAGTTTCCACAAACATGCTGAAGTCTGAAAACATACCAGGGGTTTTTTTTAACAATTTAACAATTATGGCCTAATTTTCAATCTTGTCACTCAGTTTCCGCACACGATATTGACTCTGATATGACATGAGATTTTTTTTTATTTTTCATATATCAAAAAGAGTGTCCCATATTTTACGACATGTTCAAAAAGTAATTCGCGTTTACCCAAGTCCATGTAAAATGATCACTTCAGAATCTCATCGTCGTGAAATGACTGACAAAATAGATAGTATGATCATTAGTTGATCACGTCTTCTGGCATTTTGATATTTACATCCGACTCGGCACTGACGTGCTGCTGTTTACAAGACCTAAAACGATAAAGGATAGACCCTTTACTTACACCGTCCGACTTAGAATCACTATTTGATTTGATCATTTCGCCAGCCCATCTATCGTTTATAATAAAAGTACAGATCACAAATATGAACAGATCTTGACGAAACTTTCCAAATTGTAAAGGTCTGGACCAAAGACGAACCCTATTTAAATTGGTTAATAAAGTTTCATGTTTTGATTCTCTAGCTGTAAAAGATATAGAACCGATATACGAGGGCGACCGCAAAACTAACTGGCCTGGCACATTTTTTGTTTTGCTAGCAACTTTTTTCTGTTTTGTTTTTTAAAAGCAATCTTTTATAAGCCATCTGTCAAAATTTCCGACATATGTAATGATTATTTTCTTTGTTACAGGTGATTGAAGTAAACAAGTTTTATAATTTTTGAAAAATGGAAAATAAAGAGTTTCGTGCGGTAATTAAACACTTTTATATGAAAGGTTATACGCCACAATTAATCAAAGATGAATTGGATTCTGTTCATGGTGATAATGCACCATCATACTCCACCGTGAAATCCTGGGTCCAACAATTTAAAATGGGTCGTTCAAGTACGGAAGATGAACAACACTCTGGAAGACCGAAAACTGCTACTACTATTGAAAACATTAGAAAAATATTTAATGAAGTGACTAAAGATAGACGAATAAAGCTCAGAGAACTTGCTGATATTATTAAAATACACGAAAGACAAGTTTGGAGTATTTTACATGATGAACTCCACATGAAAATCTTTCCGCTTTTCATGTACCGCGTTTGTTGACTTTGCCCCAAAAAATCGTCCGTTGGACCAATTCCGAGGAGCTTTTAGCGATTTATCAGCGTAATCCAATAGAGTTCTTGCGCCGATTTATAACTGTTGATGAAACATGGATCCATTACTACATCCCAGAATGCAAAGAACAGTCAAAACAATGGATAGAAGCTGGTAAAAGTGGTCCCAAGAAGGCGAAAACTGTTAAGTCAGCAGGAAAAGTAATGACCACAGTATTTTGGGATGAAAGGGGTATAATATTTATTGATTATCTTGAGAAAGGAAAAACTATAAATAGTGAATATTATTGTGCATTATTGGATCGGTTGAGTGAAGAAATCAAGATACGACCGCATTTAGAAAAAAAAGTTCTTTTTCATCAAGATAATGCTCCTTCACACACTGCATTTTTAACAAAAACTGGCCGAATTACGATTTGAAATTGCTCCGCATCCACCATATATTCCCGATTTAGCTCCTTCTGATTACTTCTTGTTTCCAAATTTAAAAAAATTCTCGGTGGCAAAAAATGTTCGTCCAAAAGCGAGGTTATTGCTGAAACTGAGGCATATTTTGAAGGTCTTGAAAAATCTTATTTTTCGGGTGGAATTAAAAACTTGAAAAACGTTTGATGAAGTGTATTGGAAGGAGATTATGTTGAAAAATAAATAATAATAATTCCAAAAAAACGGTTCTTTTATGTAAGGCCAGTTACTTTTTTCGTCAGCTTGCACAATTTATAATCGATTTTCCTATTACTTTTTTCAGCAAAATCGCATGAAAAGAACTAGTAAAAAAGTCAGGAGTGGGCGGCAATATTATACCCTGCGCTTTTGGTGGTGCATTGTATAACAAACTGTGAAATGAAAACTACTTTGCTTTTATAGTTCATATTCATAGTTCTTAAAATTATTGGTTACCTTTCATTCAGAACGTACTCTGCCCTACCGCCACGACACGGCCTTAATCTTAAAATCGGAAGAACATATGTGTGGGAGCTATGTCTTAATCTGAACCGATTTTAATCAAATTCAATATCGTCTACGACTAACTTGTGCCAAATTTCACCAAGATTGAATGTAATATCCAGCTTTAAGAGCTAAAGACATCAAATTGGATGAACATTTATGTGATGGAGCTATATCTTAATCTGAACCGTTTTTCTTCAATTACAATAACGTTCTTCCTTGGTTTAAAAAGCTAACGTGAGGCAAATTTTATTAAGATTTGATGTAATATGTGGCAGCTAGAGCGAAATAATATAAAATCGGATGATCTCGGTGAAAGATACATATATCTACATTGAAATCGGTTTTTTTGAATTACAATAGTGTCCAGCCTTGGTCCAAAAAACGTTATACTGCAAAATTTCATGAAGATCAGACAAGATGGAAGCACGGACAAACATCGTTAAATCGAATCAGCTAGTGATTCTGCCACGATCGGTACACTTAAAGGTGGGTGCATGGTAAGTGGTGTTTTTTATTGGGGTATAGAACTTTAAGTTGGCATCACTTTTTTAACTGGCGGCCATTTTGTCAGCTGTCAAGTGATTAATATTTAGTTTGGTTTGCCATTTCATCATGAACAGGTTGACAAAAGAACAACGCTTGCAAATCGTGCAAATTTATTTCGAAAGTAATGGTTCAGTTCGCGAAGTTCACCGCAAGCTCCGTCCATTTTATGGTCGACATAATCGTCCATCAGAGCAATTAATTCGGTTAACCATGGATCGGTTAACATGGACCATTGGATTATTTTCTTTGGGGATATGTGAAGTCGCTCGTCTACGCCAACAAACCAGAACCACGTTAGGGGACTTGGAAGCCAACATTCGTGGCGTTATTGCCAACATACGGCCCCATATGCTCGAAAAAGTGGTTGAAAATTGGACCTGTAGAATTGGCTTTATTCGAGCCAGCCGCGGCGACCACATGCCCGAAATCATATTTAAACATTAATGGCATAAAATTATCCTTCCAATAAAGCCAAATTGATGGACATTAAAACGATTTTCTTGTGTTTTATTTCAATTCGAAGTTCTATACCTCAATAAAAAACACCCTTTATAAATAAAATTATTCTGCGAATACCAAATGTGGGCGAAATCGTACATTTGCACTTGAGGTACCAGAATAGGGCGTGTCATCTAGTTTTTTTATGACCTTAAGAAGCCGCATCATATTAGAAGATCGCAAATTGAGGAGCATTTGATGCGCTCATCTGCACAGAAACAGATAAGTTTGTGTAGGAGGTACCAGAAGGGCGTGGCTAGGAATACAATTATTTGTCATCAAGTGATCATTTTAACACCTGTTCTTATGTACTGATTTTGAGTATGATCGTATGAAGAGTATTAAACATATTTCACGAATACCAAAAGTGGTCGTTCGTTTGTTTGAAAGGTACCTGAATGGGGCGTGCCAACTCCTTTTTCAAAGCCTTTCTTAACATATAAGGTATTCACAATGTCAGCAAATTTCACGAGCTAGGTGACATGTTGTGTGGGTTCGAATCTGCACTAAGAGAGTCATTTTTGTGAGAGGTCCCAGAAGGGGTGTGGCTACGAATCTAATTATATGTCTTCGCGTAAATATTATAAGTCGGTTTTTAAGTATACATTTCAAGTCAGATCGTGTAAATAGTATAAACGATTTTTTAAGAATACCAAAAGTGGGCGCAGTTTGGAAAAAGTTTGCAAAAAGTTAAGTTATCGTACAAACCAGCATCACAGTCGGACATGGCTGAAATTACTTAAAATGTCATGAAACGGATTAGGTCAAAACATTTGTCATGTTTTTTTCAATGCGTTACACATTTTTCCCGTACCTAATGATAGTTACCCTCTTACCTAGTAGGGTGAGAGTATAATTACAGTAACTCTTTTCGTTTTAAAAAGTGATAAAGTGATAACTCTTTACGTTTTAAAAAGTGATATTGATCTAGGTATTTAACCCGTTTGGTGAAATATTGACTCATATTACCCTGGACCATGTAATTATTTCCATGACATAGGCAATTGCGTAGGGGTCGTCATATTGGGAGGCTCCACAAGGGTGAAGATCGCATGGCGTCATGAAAACTACGAACTAGATAGAATTGGAGAAAAGTCGTTTCAAATATTGAAATACTACTTTTAAAAAATTCGCCATAAAAACATGTCAAGTGTTTTGTAAATTAACGTTTAACATTGATTTTTTTTTGCCTAGGGTGCCAAAGTACATTAAGTCGTCTTGCTTGTACCCAAAGGATGAAAATTTCTACTCTCGTTTAGGATGTAAGTATAATTAACCAAATATACTTGTACTCCCTTCTGCAAAATGCTGCAAATTCTTGCAGAAACTTTTTGTGCAATTCATTTGCATACGAAATAATATTGGACTACATTTAAAATAGCCCAAATAATTACCATGACTTCTGCACTTGTGCTGATAAACCATTAACATTTTTTTGCTGAACTAAAAAAAGGGGGAAATGCTATAGTGCAGAATTTCACATACATTTATCGCAACGAGTATATGCTGACAACACACAATGGAGCTGCTCATCGCTCGTTCCATTGTACGCGATTATTCAGTGGAATCGACGGAACGTACGTACGTAAGAAGATGTACTGAGTATATCTACTTTCGGTCACTAAAATGAAAACACACTTTCATATACATTTCAGTATTTCTTTTTTTCAACTCTTCAGATATTTTCTTTTATTTCAATTTTTTCTTTTTGGGTTTCATTTTTTTCAATATCAACCAAAAAACAGCACAACTCGTATGATTCATTTAATAAAAAAAATTAAAATAATTTTAACAAAACGAAAAAACAACGACGTTTTTCATGTTGCTTCTTTAAAGCCAAAGATAAATTAAGCCAAATAATAGAACACTAAATTAAGCCCAATGCAATGGGCACGAACAAAATGAATAACGACAAATAATTTGGAATTTCGAATGCACGTTCAAGTTTAAGAAATTGGAAATAAAAACTAAAAACTGAAAGCGTTAAATTTGAAATTTTAACAACTGGTTTCGAAACTAAACACTATGCTTGAGTCCCTGGACACGACATGGACGATTTGTTAAGATTCCTTGAAATATCCATTGCCAGATCCTTAATAGGGAGCAGCGGAGCCATAGTGGGAACCGTGATGATGGGGCACAAACAATTTAGCCACGGGCACGGAGGGCACTACGGGCAAAGCCACCTGACTGTAGGTGGGTGCAGAGTTGTAGGCCTTGTAGTTTTGTTGGCCAGGATACAATTCAGTGGCGTAGGCCGGTTGCACAGAGTATTTGGGCGCAGCATATTTGGCGGGTGCACTGTGGGCAGGAGCAGCATAGCTGTGAGCGGGTGCAGCATAGCTGTGAGCGGGTGCGGCATAGCTGTGACTTTCATGATCATAGTTGCCATGTCCCAAAGAGTACGAAGGAGCAGCATAGGCTGACGAAGCAGACGCAGCGGAGGGATGGCCATACGAACCCAAATCGTAATGGTTCAATTTGCCATAACTGCCGCAGTTGCCGCTGGCGAAGACGGCGAACAAAACTAAAGCGTAACACTGCAAAGAAAGGAAATCAAATAAACAATCGATTAGATATCATGCAAACAGCAAGCCACGGAAATTGTCATAGAACCATCAAGCATTTCCACCGGGCAGGCCACAGAAAACCAGCAGCTGCCACAGGTTCCCAGCGGAAATCACTCATGGTTTGATTAATGAATAGGAGGATTTTTTTCTTTTTTGCCACTCTTGTCTCTGCTCTGGTTACTTACGATAAATTTGTTCATGATGAAGTGTCTATTTCGGTTGTCTACGGTCTTCTGTGCTTTTTTTCTTGAGCTGTTGTGAATATCGACTCACAATTGGCACTAATAAATGATGGTTTCGGCATGTACTTCTTTTTATATAAATGGTCTTTTGGTACAGCATTTCAGACGTGATCTTCGCTTATTGCCACTGACGCTGCTGTATGTACTCGCATTTGTTTTGGAAATCTCACATTTGATGCGACTTAATCCATTGTGAGCCACGAAAACTTGGCGAAGCCTATGATAAAAGTTGATATGAGAAATACACTAGGCTATACAGAAAATTTTAAAACCGTAGAAATTTGTCACTTTTTAAAGAAACCCATCCAAAGGTTGCTGAGATTAAAAATAACTAGTAAAAACGTCGATAAGTTTGACCAAACCGAACCTTATCTACCATCCACAGTCACTACGCCACTAAAGCCCTCAAAAAAATAATAATACCTTTTTGGGCCATTTCGATCCCTGCGTCCGTCCCTAAACTCAGACAAAATTACGCTATATGTGACAGCGCATAGACAAAGGGACCTGAGGGTAAAAAATCAATTTTCATTTTTTTTCTTTTTTTGATGTGGACAACATCTGAGCATCGAATGAGACCGATCCCATGCCCCAAAAGTGTTCCCTCCCAGAGATATGCGCGTTTTATGAAAGTGAAGTCGACGATTCTAAGCGCAAATAGAAAGGGACCTAATCTTTAAAATGGCTCTCATGAACAAAACTGGTTTTTAACCTTAGGTCCCTTTCTATTTTGCGCGTCACATATAAGGATTCGTAGCAATATTTGCGAGTACCATATGACCATATCGACTATTGATCGCCCGATTTGATAATGCGGACGTTTTTTGTCCACATGAGCCAAAAAGTTTAGCAGCTATGCTCACTAAGTGCGTCCCAAGTAACAGTAACGATTTTAATCATTATCCGCACACAAACAATTATGATTTGTTTGCCTGGCCGATATTATATATTCAAAACGGTGTACTTTTTATCGAGTTACCTTTAGTCCCTTAATGTAAAACTTAAACAGCTTTCAACCATAAGCCACCTTCAAGAACATTTCAAGATTCTAGTTTGACTCGTTTGACCACAACCGTATTTTTAACATACATGTAGACACTAGGACGGACGAACATGCCTAGATTGGATAAATACGCAAACGGAATGACAAATTTAGTATACCATTCACTCCTCGGTGGAGGGTATAAAAACGTTTTAAGTTTGTCCTGGACGATCTTTTTAACTATCGATTTGCTTTTTGTCCATTTCAGTTTATCGCTTACCTTGATCTGATGTTCCGTATTTTCAACCCCATCCCACTGGATATTTATACTCAAACTCTACTAGGTAGTAGGGCAAATATCATTTGGTGAGAATAAAAAGTGTGACGCATCGATAAAAAAAATACATTTTAGACACTTCATATGTTTTGACTAAGTTCTTGACTAAAGTCGTAATTTTTTTTTGCCATTTGAGTCATTTCCGCTCGATAACTCTCAAAACCTATCGTTATTGAATTTTACACAACATAATATGCTAACTGCCTATGTGATTGAAAATGGACTATAATGTCACACTACTCCTGAGACCTCCCAGTGGGTCCTACCCTGGGACCTGCCCCATTTTGGTACCTCCCATGCAAATGGTACGCCCACTTTTGGTATTCCTGTAAAATCTTAAATGCTATGCATACGATCTCACTCTAAATCAAAAGTTAAAAACAGAGATATAACGTAAACTTGATGACAATTAATTGGACTCCTAGCCACGCCCCTTCTGGTACTTCCAACACAAATGATCCTATGCAGATTATAACCCATATAACTCGTTAACTAGTGCGTAAAACTGCATTAAATTGTAAACTACGTCATATTTAAAAACCGACTCCCATATGAAAAGACATATAAAAAGAGTGATTGACACGCCCCATTCGGGCACCTCCTATGCAAATGCACCATTCCGCTCCCCTTTGTGTTAAACATTTTATATGACTCAGCTCAAATTTAAAACTTAAGAACAGACTTAAAAGATTAACTTGGTGTCAAAAGTTGAAATTCTAGCCACCCCCCTTTTGGTTCCTCCCACATAAATGTCAGCTATCATCTAGTTCGTCAAACTGGATTAAATTTAAAACACCGTAATATTTTTAAACCTGTTTTGTACTCGCCTATCAAAAAAACGTGGTTAACACGCCTTATTCTGATACCTCCCATGCAAATGCACTATTCCGCCCACATGTGGTATTCTTGTAATATCTTCAATGTTGTTCATACGATCTAGCTCAATTTGAAAACTTAAGAATAGTGTTATAACTTGATGAAAAAATAATTGGCCTCCTAGCCACGCCTTTTCCAGTACCTCCCACATAAATGTCAGCTATCATCCAGTTCATAAAACTGGACTAAATTGTGAACATGGTAATATTTTATCTGCTTTGTATTCGTTTTTCCGCTTTGTATTCGTTTTTAAAAAGGGATTGGCACGCCCCATTCTGGTACCTGCCATGCAAAGGCACAAACTTCAGAACAGTGTTATAACTTTATGAAATATAGTTGGGCTCCTAGCCACGCCCCTTCTGGTACCTACCATGGGTTCTAATCTGCCCCATGGGTTATAATCTGCCCCTGTTTTTGTGCACATTCAACCCCATATAACTTTATTTGCGAGTAGGAAAAGAGTTAACGACACGCCTCATTATATTATAGTGCCTCCAGGGCAAATGCACCATCCCGCCCATTTTTTGGTATTCGCATTATATTTTTACAATTATTCATACGATTCTGCTGAAAGTTTGTAATCAGAAAGTAAAATTATAAGTTAGGCTAACCGACGAAAATTTGAGCCTTAGCCACGCACCTTTTTGCAGCGTCCACTCAAACTACACTATACAAGAGTAGATTGAAACCCACAGTAACTTTATTCTTAAGACATGAACTTCGCTTGAAAATTGGATGTCACGTTCCATTCTTGTACCTTCCATACAAACAACCTTTTACTAGATATCAAAAAATTAAAAATAGGCAATTGAGGACGGAACTATGGAAAACTTAATTTCCATGTGTAGGTGAGGGTCGGATCAACCGGAAAAATCTTAAGAATAATTCTGTATTTGAATTCTTTCCGTAATTAACTTTAAATTGTGTACCATAATCAACAGTGGTTGCTTCTTTCAAACATAGAGTCTGATTTTTGGGCCCACGAGTCTTTGTCTCAAAATATTTCAATGTTCAGTTTCGTTGTGAACTTTGCTTTAATTTAAGTACCAATATTTACAATTTGTCGATGGTTTGAATACCAAGGATGAAATTTTCGGGACCACAAAATCCATAAGATCGGCTTAGTTTCACTATACCTTACCTATGAGTGTATATTAATTTTATCCTTCCGTTTGCAACAGCTCGAAATACTGGACGAGACCCATATAAAGTATTTTTCTTTTATTTATTTTTTTATTATTTACTATTGAAGATAGGTGGCTGACATTTTGCAGAAAATTGTGTCGGTGGACTGATACGATTAGAATTGAAAATCGGTCAAGAGGCACACATTTTCCGATACAAGGACTGTGTCAACCTATGCTGATGTTGGTATGGAAAGGGCAGCCGTAGTGTGACGACTATCATGCCAGTTTCCTCAGATTCAACCCAGGCTAAGAACATCTGAATAAATTTCAGCGGCGGGTTTCCGCTTGGTAAATGCCAGTGACTTTAAGAGTAGGAGATTTATATCTTAGCCATGTAAAATCTATAAAAATACATTCGCCGTTGAGAGCTGGAGTTAGACAGTAGGTCCCGGTCAATGAGTATAAGAATTAAATCATGTACAGCTGACTAATTTGATAGAATTTCCCCCTTGATTCTTAATGGAATGTTGTGGGAAGTAAATATGTATAACGAAACATATTTAAGTGGAATATTTTTTTAGTGGAAAACTTGTCTAAACTGGACAGAGGGTGGGTCTACTTATAGTTTGGAATTTTCCCAAAGTACATGTAACCAACAATCAAGCACCTCTTTCTGTATCACCAAGAGTTCGATATTTATGTCATTTGGGTGTTGGGGCACATGCACCTTTCAGGGAATTTTATGGCGGATAAGTATGTCAGACATAAAACTAACACGTTCCTCTGTTCATGCAAGATCAATCTCATTGTAGAAGCTTTAAGATAGGAAATGGCCAGGACATGCTGGATGACAAGGCAAACTTTGTCTAGGTAATCACCGGTTTATCACTGGAACACGTTATTATCCACCTCTGGGGACTATATTTCCATGTTAGTTGTCCTGATCACGTGGCACTGCTGTAATAAAGTCAAATCAGATTATCAGACGACAACTTCAGTGACTGCTGTCGGGACGAAGAAGATAATATATCTAAAAAGGTATACGTTTTCAGTATCATACTCGAACATCTCTGGTATTGTGCAAAAAACAGAAATAATCTCCACAGATTTCAGAGCAATGCTGTTGGGCTTGATGGAGACCAACGAAATAGGATTTACAAAATTTCTACTTATACGTATTTCAAAGAAATCGGTTGGAACTACAAAGATTCGGTTGCAAAAGAGGAATTTCGGTTGCATTAACCAAATGTTTATTATCGTAATAGATATTCAGTTCGAACTATCACATGATGATAAATATGACCATCGGCTGTACCCAAATCTTATTGATCGGTCATACCAATGAAACGCGAAAAAGGAATTTAGTTGCCACAACTGGTGGGTATTGCAACCAATAGCTTTGCAAGTTTGTTGTTTTATCCAATTATGAGTGATGACCATAACCAAAACTGGGTTGTTTTACGAAATTTTTTAAAAAAGCGAGTACTGCAATTTCATCAATTGTGTAAGTAAATAGTTTTCGACATGTGCATTTTTAGATCAAAAAATGCTCTTCTTATGGTTCAGATTCATGGTGTGTTGCACCGATAATACGTTTCCAATAACTATAAGTTAAAAAGCACCATCTAATATTCGGTTGGAAGACTCGCGATGCATGTAACCTCAATCATTCGGTTGGCAATAAAATTAGGTTGTGGCAACGAAACTGTTCTCTGTGTGAAGGTCCATCGCGCTTTAACTTGAAAACATCTGTAGAGAATCTACAGTATGGTTATTACAACGGTCCTCAATGGACTAAGTGTGTCAAGCAATAGACATCCACACCAACCTAACATAACCTAACCTTTTGCTTCAAGTATTTAATCTGTACAACCGCTTTTTACTTGTTGCACTGTAATATACCCTCACCCTAAGTGGGTATATATCATTTGGTACAGACAAAAAGTGTAACGCATCGAAAGAAACATTTTAGACCCTACATGTATTTTGATCAAATCCGTTTCATGACTATACTTATATAAGTCATTTGATCCATGTCCGTCTGCCGCCTTCTTCGCACGATAACTTTCGAATGAAGTCACCAACTATTTAAAATTGAGCGTAATCTTTTTACAAACTGCCTATGCAAAAAAAAACATATTGCCACACCCTTCTGGAAAAACGTAATATTATGCCTACTTATAGTATTCTAGTAACATCGTTAATACCATTCACACGATTACAAAAGAGGTAAATTTAAACATAAAAGGTGAAGGTAAACTTAGTAAGAAAAAATAAGATTTGTAGCCACGCCCTATCCTCTCACACAAATTACCTTGTTACAGAGCAGATTGGATCCACATAAATTGTCACCGAGTGCATAAAGTTCATTTAAATTTTGAACAGCAGCTTAGTATGCGCATATGAAAGGTGATCTTATCACGCCTCTTTTATGTTACTATCCTGTAAGTCCACCAATCTGACCACTTTTATATGTATTCGCAAAATATTTGTAAAATTTACAATTCTTGCTGAAAATCAGTAACTAGAAAAATGATTATAAAATACACAATCTAATTAACAATCTAAGCCTAAAGCACACCCCCTTTATGCACCGCCCGCTAATGACACTATACGAGTGTAGATTAAACCCCGTAACTTGTTTCCTAATGCATGTATTTCACTTAGTTTTTGTAATCTGTAATACGATTATTTCTTCTTTGTACACACATAAGAAAAAAGTTGCCACGCCCTAATCTAATACCTGTAGATCCTTAAGGATATTTTATTCAAATCGGTATAATGGCAGTGAAAAATTGTGAATATAAATGTTAACTTCAGATTATCTAAACGAAGAAAAGTTTTACATCTAGCCACGCCCCTTTCAGACTGACAGGTTTTAAAGGTTAACCTCTATATGCGGGACTTTATGTAAGTCGGATTAAGTGACTGCAACTTGCTTACTTGTTCCATTAAATATTTTTTTGGCTCTGAGATACGAGTAAGCTGGAGTAATAGTTTTTTTGGTTATTAGAACAAAATATCTACACACAGAGAACAGATTTGTTGTCACAACCGAATGATTGAGGTTACATACACCTCAAGTATTCCATCAGTACAAACAACCCAAAGTTAGTTGGTGCTCTGTAATTTTCAGTAATTGAAATTGAAGTATCGGTGAAACTTACGAATTATACGAACCTCTAGAAAAGTATCTTCGGATCAAAAAATCCACATGCCACACTGTTCAACGGAAAAAGTTTAAAATTTGTATCAAATGCTCAAGACTGTTTGCTAGCACACTTAAAGTACTCTTAAACATTGGGAGGGTCTCGTCGAAGAACAAGTGGAAAAAATAATGGAAGAGTTTTACTTAAAAAAATGGAATAAACGTGTCAGTATTCAAACTAAAACAATATTGCTTTTAAACAACCCTTTTTATTTTATAATAAAATTTTAGTTACCACTAGTAATAATTGGTTACAATAACAAACTTTTAGCATAACTAGTTATTGCCAAGATTACCAGTTGTGACATCTAAATGCCTTTTCCGGGTTTCATTGGTATAGCCGAGCAATTAGTTGTGTGTACAATACAATGATCATATTTATCATATTGTGGTTTGTCGAACCCAATATTTGTTTCGATTATAAATATTTGGTGTTTGCTACGGAATTTGTGTAGTCCCAAATGATTGAAAACTTTTTTTTTATTTCTGCGTTTACGAAAGGCGTTAATTGTAGTTGCTGTATTAAATTGGTATACCCGAACTATTAATTGGCTGTATCATTATAAAACATTTAGAGAAGCTAACAAAAAGAAACTATACTCCCTTTTTCTTATTTTTGGTGTATCGGGCTTTTTTGATCTCTTTGGATTTTTTCGTTTAATGGAATTTTAATAATTCGGAACGATTTTCAACCTCTTTCTTTTCTCTTTCTGTGATGTATGAAAAAATTGCAAACTCTTCCTAGGGTTGTGACAACCTGACTGAAACATAAACCCAGAAAATAGATTCGTCGAATTTTTTGCCAACTAAATGGGAATGATTGCATGTACTATCCATGTATTCCATTGCAACAACCAACTGTTGATTGTGCAGATACCAACTTTCAGTACAGGGAACTGACAGTATTGCTTGAAGAGACAAAGAATCGGCAACCCTTACTAATTAAGATGTGTGTTGTAACTGAATTTGAACTATTGCTTGAGGAGACAAAGTATCGATAGCCCTAACTAATTAAGATGTGTGTTGTAACTGAATTTGAACTATTGCTAGAAGAGACAAAGTATCGGCAACCCTAGCTAATTAAGATGTGTGTTGTAACTGAGTTCGAACTATTGCTTGATGAGACAAAGTATCGGTAACCCTAAATAATTAAGATGTGTGTTGTAACTGAATTTGAGCTATTGCTCGAAAAGACAAAGTATCGGTAACCCTAACTACTTAAGATGTGTGTTGTAACTGAATTTGAACTATTGCTTGAAGAGACAAAGTATCGGTAACCCTAACTAATTAAGATGTGTGTTGTTACAGATTGTTGGTTATAAGTACCATTTGAATTCGGCTTTCATAACCAACTGAGGGTATTTATAGAAAGGAAAGGTATTTATAGAATTTGTTTATTTTAAAAAAAAAAACAAAACAAAGTCACTAATTACAACAGAAATTGTATTGTGTGAAGGGTTCCTAGTATCGATGCACTAACTTTTTTAGATTTAAGACTCGGCACTGTTGTGCTTTAGGGGCCCGAACAATAGCCTAAGTTGACATAGACACAACGAATTAAAGTATTGGATGGAGAGTATAAAAGCTTTGGCCCAGCTGTACTAATTGTTCTATTGTTGAAGTTTGAACCCAATTCCAAACAACTTTTTTACAAAGGCCCAAATAAAGATTTCCATCACTAAAAATAATTTTTGTTTATAGAGAAAAAAATTACGAAAAAATTACGCTAATTTTGTAAATTAGCGTACAATTTGGGATCGGACGTGTGGACCGTAGGGGCCCCAAAACGGAAAAAAAGACCACTGGTGTAGGTGGACATACGAATATGTACATAACTCAAAGCAAATTTAACTTCGAATCCATGTTTTGGGCAAGATTGTGGTCGAAATCGCGGACCAAGGGGGTTTTCTTGGTGCGTGAGTTTGGCTACTTTGGTCAAAAAATCGACCACTGGCAATCACTACAAATCCAAACATGGAATTTAAATGATTGGGCTAAAACTAGTAGATCTTTGGGGCTCAAAAGACAACACTTATGTAAAAAAAAACGACCATAGGTAAATATTTTAATCATGCGGATACTTCAATTAAAGCCGTGTTACTTATTATGGATTTATTGCAAAGATAAGGCTAAAATTGGGTTCGAACAAACAGGCCTAAAAATGGAGCAGTTTCAACGGTCTAGTGTTTATTAGATTTGGCCTGGCAGAACGGTTCTACTCGTATAAAGAAGTCTTCATTCACACGAGTTATATAATCTTTTTCAGAAGAGATACATTTTGATTTGCACTGTAAATTAGACAATGATTGTTGTTTTCATAACTCAATATTTCCAGGTTTTCCAAAAAAAAAACCGAAACGCACAATCTCTTATTGTCTCATCGACCTAGTGAAAACCATCGTGAAGCTCAGTAAAGGCCAATGCTTAGATAGTGTCTTCTTTTAATCACCAAAATGGGTTAAATGAATCTGAGTTGACCACCAAAGTCAGTATATTTTTTTTTTACTACAACATCTTCAATTATATAAAATGAGAAGATTTTGTTCAATACTCAATACATATACTCGTATGCAGATTACTTTAAAATAATGTTCGAGTGTACATACAAAAATCTTCTTCACCAGCGTTCTGTATTTACTGACTTTCGTCTCAAACGCTGGTTCGTGGGTATATAAATGAAAGCGAGCTATGCCAATGATAGACCACAATAAGCCACAGACTTATGAAGAAGCCCCCGATGATAAGGCTACTCACTCGCTCCCTCATACACCCACATCTTCTGGATGGTGGTGGCTTTCATCAATCCATTTCATTTATAATTAATTTCATTCTTTTTGGAAATGAGATGCACCGCCCGGCCTCTCGGTTGCGTAAACATGGATTATAGCCAAGTGTCAGCGTATTAAATTTCAGTTTGGAAACATTAGCAGCGAAGTGTAAAGATTTAACCTAACGCCCGTCATGAGTTTTAAGTAATTGCCTCGAAGTGTAATAAATATCGCTTTAAGTCCGAAAGGGGTTTGTGCGGAACACAAAGACTCGTTTAACGAATGTCAAATGCTTGGTCAGTTGTGGTTTTGAGCCAAAAGGTATGCTCGCAAAATGAATACACAAAAAAGACAAGTTCAAATGACATTAAGTTAGGCGAGGCCGCATCTTAATAAACCCTTGACATGTATTCGCTATAGTCGCTTGTTTTTATATAAAGACTGTATTTTTGCTACCTAAGATTCATGGGAACGAGTCATACTTTCCGACAAGTCTATAGAATAATTCCATATTTGCATTTGTTACGAAATTTTCTTTAATTTTAATTCCTATACGTCCATATTTAAAAGGGGTTGATTATTTTGACCATAATAACCGTTTTTTATGCCTCTTCGGTCCATAAGTCAGCCTACAATATTAAAACAAAATTCAAAATAAAACCATATGCATACACAGAGCAAAAATTATTTTGAAATCGATAGGATAAACATACTTTCTGTTGCATCACCAACATTCGATGGTATTGATGGTTACATGATTCGAAATACCATTAGATGGTAGATACAATAATATTATGGTACTTATAAGTAATAAGTCGGTTATACCAAAATTATTTAGTAAAACTATTGGTTGTCAAAACTGGTGGTTATGACAACTTATAATAGATAAGTTGTCATAACCACCAGTTAATTTGGTACCAATTAATGGTGGTAACAAATATGTTCTTTGTAGTAACCAAACCCCGTTTATTTCGCTATTGTAACATATCAATGATATGAATGATTTATTATGCAGTCATAAAAAAGATAGTTGAAAATCGGGTGGAACTACTAAAATTCTATTGCAAGAAAAGAATTTCAGTTGTTTATAAATGTTTATAATAGTAATGGATATTCGGTTTGACATACTACAAGATGATAATAATCATCGTATTGTTGACGCAACTAATTGATCGGTCATACCGATAAAAAGCATAAAATGTATTTAGTTGCCACAACTTGTGGTTGTGGCAACCAATAGTTTTGCCAACAATCTGTTGTTGTAACTGAATATTGTTAATGATTTTTAAACTTTCATCATAAGCAGAAGCGAAAATAATTTAATTATTATAAGTACTCGTATAATCTTCCATCATCTTTTTCTCTTTTTACTCTCAACATGGCCCTTCCTATGTTTAAGAAGTCAGGTATTTAAGAAAAAAAAAATTAAATGGAAAATTTCCATTTTTTGTGTTTTACAAGTGTGGTATGTGGACTTTAAGATCCAAAAATTCGTTGCTGGAAGTTCGGATACTTCGTATTTTATAACGATACTTTTTTACAATTACTGAACTTTATAGAACACCAACTAACATTCGGTTGTACTGATGGAATACTCGAGGTGCATGCAACCTAAATCATTTGGTTGACAAACAAACTTGGTTGTGGTAACGAATCTGTTCTCTATGTGTGGAAATGAAAAACCTAGCTGATTATTGTAAATTCCGAAAAGGACGGCCCAGGTAGGTCCCAGTTATTTTTTATGGTCCAAGAAAATTTTCATTTTACAGCACAATACCTTATGAAATAAGCTAAAAAGTAGTAAATATTCCTTCGTTTTAGCGAATTTTCCTGATGATGTGTCTTTAGTGAAATCGTATGAAGATTATTTTCGCAGTACATTTTAACGTGCCGTTTTCGTCCTTTCTTCAAAAAGAGAAAAAAATGATTCTTTAATAGGACTTTGAGTAGTTTTATGTTTTACAAAAATGTTGTCCAATTAATTTCAGTTGGAGCGTGTCCTGTTTTTAATGAAATTGTATAAATGTTTTTAAAAAATGGTAGTATTTGGGTTAAAATGTTACATCGTTGAAAATAAAATCAGAATATGAACAGCTGAATATCAGAATACTTTCAAGATAAAATGTCTCGTTTCGTCCTTTAAAAAAATATTTTTTTAAAAAAATTAATTGAATAAGTTTTGTTCAGATTTAAAACCAAAATCAGCACAGAGGGATTTGAAATTCGAGTACATTTCTTTCAATCTATTTTTTTAAATATGACCTATTCAAAAGTATATATTTTTTATCACATCTGTAGCCAAGACTTAAAACATTAATTTAAGGTGTTTTGTGGTACAAAATCCCTTAAGTAGCTGAAAATATTTAGGTTTAATATTCCACTTTATAAGTACTTTATTTATGTAAATAATATATCACAATTACCTTTATCTTGAAATTTGTTAACACTTTAAAACTATAATTTAATTATTTTGGCCCGCTTTACCAATTTTATGCATAAAATCGTTCCACTTCAGTTAATAAACTTTATTAAAAAAAACTTGCTCATAATTAAAATAAAAGAAAAAATATTTTCAAATTTTTATATTTTATTTTATTTCGGTCAGATAATCGAAAACATAAAATGAGTATCATTTCTTTTTAGTTAATCCAGTTATCAAATGCTCTTGGTAATGAAAACGAGCTTATAGCCTATAATCAATAGCTACATCCATTACATTCAGTTTCAATAATCATCCTAATTAGTTAGAGTTACCAATATGTAGTCCCTTTACCCGATACTGTCCATTCCCTCTAATGAAAATTTCGGTGTACCCAATCAACATTCGTTTGTAGCGATGGAATACATAGATAGAACGTGCAAGAAGAAATCGGTTGTGGCAACCAGTCTGTTCTCTGTGTGTAAAAAAATGTTCATTAATTTAAGTACACATATGTTACGGCTCAAAATCGTGATTTTAAAAGGTCTAAGTTATTTTAAAACCAGCTAAAATGTCTTAAGTCCGATCAGGCCGAATCTTAAATACCGCCAGCGTTGATGGTCCGTTCGCCTTCTTTAATTCCTTGTTATTTTCAATACAATCAGCTCAATCACAATTGAATGAACCAATTTAATTTTTAATATAAATCCGGACGTTGAATGGAATCTGCAGGTGATTCGGTTTTCTTAAAGGGTCTCGAACATATTTTGTAGTTAAGGTCCAATTAGTCGTGACGGATGACGGTGGACGGTTGATTCTGCAACCTGCAGAAGTCTACCGTCGTCAACCGTCAAACTGTAGTTATCTTCCTCTAACACATGCAAAATGCAACCCCCTACTGAAATAGCTGATTGCCTACCATCAACCGTCAACCGTCAAGACTAAATGGACCTTTACAAACATTTGCTATGAAACTAACAGGGACAAATAAAAATACAAAAAACGATATTTAGCAACCCGTAAACTTCTGTAAACTAAAATAAATCGGGACTTATAAAAATGCATTTCCATGGGTTTAATATCGCTGGTAATCGTTAGTTTATAATATACCAAAGTTTCATTTTATTTAAAAACGGTTTGATTTAGTTGGGAGAGTGTTGCGTTTGATTTACAATAGGGTTTATTTGGTTGTCAAAAGGTTTCATTTAATTTGGTAATGGTTTCATTTAATCTGAAAATTATATATTTGCTGTCGCTTTTGGAAAAAATAGTCTATAGTATCGCTTTCTTACTTAAAAAGAAAAAAGAATGCATACTTTACCCCAGCGGAAAAATAAATGGCCCAGCAAGGCCTTCTAGGAGGCCTTCTTAAGATGTTCGGAGGCATGCTTGCTACATTCTGCTCTCATTACAAATTAACACACAGTTCTATTACCAGAGCAAGGCCTTCTACGCTCCCTTCTATTGGAAGGCCAGCAGAAAATGTTCTTCTACAATGCCTATACAAATATTAAAAATGAAATACTAACTTAGAACTTTGTTTTAAATTTTTCAATTTCAGTTTTACTTATTACTTTGATTTGCCTCCGCTGGAATTCGAATCTGTGGTTGCTACTTCGATGTGCTACGTACTGGCTTACCTAACCAAATTTGGAGTTAACGTCGAACGGCTTATATACTCGTATCTGCACTTCCTATCGCTGTGACCAGTTCTGCCAGGTAAATTGTTCAAAAAATCGTCAAATTTCAGAATAAAAATCGTCAAATGTTTAAAAAGAAATCGTCACAAAATCGTTGTACGATAAAAACGGATTTTTAAGGGTTTATTTCACACAACAATCACTCTAAAGTTAAAAAACGCGTTTTCCGAAATTTAAAGCAAGTAGGTGTTTTTTACCTACATTTCTTGATTTTAGGTAAAAACATGTTTACAAAAAAACGTCCAACTAAATGTTATAAATTAAATACGTCAGCTATTTAAACAAATTATTTTGACTTCAAGACTTTAACTACATTTTAGAAAACTAAGCTGACAGTTTTAAACCGTATTTATCTTATTCCTTTTTTTAATTCAAATGCTATCTTTAGAAATATAATGATGGACATTCGCCCACATCAATATTTTTTTAAGTTTTGGGCGGTGATTTTTCAAAGCCTAAATATCTACGACTCAAGAGCAAAAACGCAATACGTGTTTGTTGTCAAAAATTGTGTTTCTGTAAATTAAAAACGTCCTGCAGTATTTCAATATGCAAAATAATTTTTAGAAGATTAATTTGTTATAGCCGTTTTAGTACTAAGCGCCACTGCTATCAAGTATAAGTATTTATCTAGGCATTTATCTTAATTTGTAGAGAGACAAGACTGTAGAGCGTTTTACTCTTTGTTTACGACTTATCTATTGCAACTACAAAAAAAATAAAAAAAATATATTAAGTTCTAAATATATTGGATAAACATATTTTTATCAAAGTCTGAATCGACTTTCTTCAATTTCAATAGTGTCCGTCCTTGGTCCAAAAACTCACTTCTGCCAAATTTCGGACAACAATTGGACGGACGGACAGACATACATAGTTAAATGGAATCAGCAGGTGTTATACGTCGATCGGTTTTTTGTAGTAAGAAACATTTGACATGAAACTAACACAGACAAAAAATACAAAAAACGATATTAAGCAACCTGTAACTAAGTAATTGACAACACTAATACTAGGGCTTCTATATATATTTCTGGCCTAATAATAAAAATGCGAATATTTATTATCAAAAATGGTTTTCTTGTTTTTCAAAGTATTCTCCAGCATGATTTATACACTTTTGCATGCGCTCAAACCAATTGTCGAAGCACTTTTCCACTCCGATTTAGACACCTCCAAAACATGGTTTTTGAACGCTTCAACAGCATCTTCCGGCATTGACCATGCATTTTTTTCTTGATGTGCGTGTATAAAAAGAAGTCATTGGGTGCCAAGTCAGGGCTGTACGACGGATGACCCATCAATTCGACGTTTTGGCCGGTCAATAAGGCGCTGGTTTGAGCCGATGTGTGAGAGCTCGCATTGTCATGGTGCACAATGATTCGTCTTCTCTTGTACGTTTTTCGAACTTCTCCAAAGACTTCAGGCAAATTGTGGTGTACTACTCAGAATTTACCATCCTACGTTGCTCAAGGGGAACAGTCGCCACATGACCAGTTTTGCCGAAGAAACAGGCGACCATTTGCTTCGAAGTGCTTCTTCCACGAACAACTTTCGTTGGATTTGGCTCGTCTTCGAAGACCCACACGGTCGATTGCTGTTTTGTTTCGGGCTCATGCGTATAGATCCATGATTCGTCACCTGTGACGATCTTATAAACGTCCTTTGAAGCACCGCGATCGTATTTTTTAAAAATTTCTTTGCACCAATCGACACGTGCCTTTTTCTAAGCGACTGTCAAATTGTGCGGGATCCAACGAGAACAAACCTTTTTTACGGCCAGGTGTTCATGCAATATCGAATGTAGGCGGGTGGAAGAAATGCTCATGGTGATTTTGCATTATCAGTTCACTCACGTCATCAATGTTCTCAATGGCCGTTTATGGACGACCTTCACGACCTTCGTCTTTGAGCAAGCGTCGGCCACGATTGAATTCATTAAACCAGTTTTTCACAGTGCTATAGGATGGTGCTTCATCGCCATTTAAGTTTATCGATGAACTCTTGTCGTGATATTCCACGTCGAAAGTTGTGAAAAATGATCGCGTTAATTCCACTTTTTTGCCAAATTGATTTTTTCAAGTCACTGTAAACATCACAAATGATGGTCGTACGTCAAAACGTCCTGAGAACGTTTATCCTAAATAATGTCAAACTTTCCAATGGAAATGTCAGATGGCACTTAGTGTTGCCTGGGCCAGAAATATATATAGCAACCCTCGTATATGTACAATAACTAATATACTATCCTTCATCGTAAATAGCCATTAAAATGACCGAAATCTAAGCCAACTCTTTAAAATTAATCCATGTTTGGATTTGTAGTGAAATTGTACTAAATTTGAACGGATATTCCAAAAGTGTAGTTACTAATTTATGTACTCGTATTATATATTAGTTATTGACTTTTTTTAATTGTCTGCTTTTGACAAATTGGCCAACGAACCCTCTTGTAGCAAATAATTAATTTAATATATTTTAATGACTTATTTAATTGTCTGCTTTTGAAGAATTCGCTGATGAACGCTTTTGTTGTTCAATTCTCTTTGATGTATACACACAGAGAAGAAAGTAGTTGGAAATCGGTTGGAACTACTAAAATTCCGTTGTGTAACAAGAGTTTCTGTAACAATCACCAAATATCTATAATCGTTATGAATATTCGCTTGGACATACCACAAGATGATAAATATGAGCATCGTATTGTAGACGCAACCAATTGATCGGTCATACCAATGAAATGCATAAAATGTATTTATTCGCAATAACTGATGGTTGCGGCAACCAATAGTTTAGCCAAAAAGTTTGTTGTTGTAACCGAATATTAGTGATGATATCTAACCATTTATCATAACCAAAAGCGAAAATAGTCCTATGATTACTGCTTTAAGCAAATCGTTTAATCTAATGTATTTAGCACAAATCTTCTAAAGGGTGGTTACATTTTAAGGGCCGATGTTGATTTGTCGCGTAAAAAGCCATTGTTTCGTTAGCTGTGTGGCAAGTGGCACCGTCCTGTTCAAACCACAAATCGTCCACATCCATATTTTCCAATTCGGGCCAATCAAAGTTACGATAGCGAACACCACTCAGCAACTGCCTGACCGGCCTCATTTTGGAAAAAATACGGCCCGATGATGCCGCCAGCCCATAAACCGCACCAAACAGACACTCTTTGTGGGTGCATTGTTTTATCGACAATCAATCTTGGATTATCACTCGCCCAAATGCGGCAGTTCTGCTTATTGACGAATCCACTGAGGTGAAATTGTGTCTCATCACTGAAGATGATTTTATTCGAAAATTGATTTTCATTTTCATAATAAGCCTGAATAACTTTAACGCGTTGCTCGCTTGTGTATGTTTCCATGGTTCAAACTGAGTTAGTCTGAAATTGAAGAATACCAAATGAAATGCAGAAAAAAACTTGACGTTTAGGTGTGGTTCACATTGAACATCGGCCCTTGAAATTTCCTCGACATGGCCCTCCCTATGTATTGAGTACTTCCAATATATAATAAAACTTTTTTTTCCCCCTACTAACAATATGAAATTTGTTCGTTAAAAAAGTACTTCTAGATCCAAAAATTATATTATTTTTCTACCGATACTTCGGTTACAATTACTCAACGTTACAGGGGTAGGTCCCCTAATTATTGGTTGTACTGATGGTATACTCGAGATGCATGCAACCTAAATCATTCGGATGTCAAAAGTTCGGTAGTGGCAACTAATCTTTTCTATGTGTGTACCAAATTATTCTCCATTTTGTTCAATGTTGCCAGATTACCATATTGCAAACTAACTAAGTAACTAAGCAAGTTAACTTAAAATAACTCAACTATAATTTTTATATTTGTTATCACAAATTTAAATTTGGACCTTGCTATGTACTCGTCCCCTTTTGAGATTGGCTGCATTAGCCACTTTGACTACTACTCTACTCCTTTAAATGTTGGGAAACTTCAAGAACATTTTTTAAAAGTCTCGTTTACTATTTCTACTATCCAAAAATGGTACGGGCACACCCCTTATATGTAATGCCCATTTATCTCCTAGGTCGATTCGCTTGTATTTTAATTCCGAGTTCTATTCTCTGAATACACAGGATTTTAATTAAAACAAATAAATTTTCCAGTTATCATTCTTTTGTTTTATTTTTGCTTAGCCGTTGGTTTTACCCATGTCAAATTTAATAAGGGCCATACACGGGGTTGTGGCCATAGCTGTAGCCAGAGTTGCCGCCCAAAAGGTTGTAGGAGTTCACATTGTACAAATATCCGGCATTGGGGGCGGAAGCGTATGCCGAGGCCTTAGCTGCAGCTGAAGATGGCACATTGTAAGCAACAGGATGAGCGTAAATTGGAGCGGCATACGAGACAGCGGGATAGGCGGGAGAGTAGACACCGGGCTTGGGAGCAGCGGCAACGACGGCGGCGAAAGCAATAACGGCGAACTGTAAACGTAAAAGGAGCAACAAAATTTCAATTAGCATTTGAAGTCCACTTGGGGGAAGGAAAGTTTAAAAGGATTTAGCTTTTCAATTGCTATACTTACAATGATGGACTTGTTCATTTTGAAATGTTTGAGGTGCAATTAGTTGTGAATTGAATCAAACTATATGTTTTCGTTGAATTCAACACATCATTTTATATAAAATTGGAAAGATTCCCGCTAGCTTTATGTTACGTGACACCATTAAAAGTTCATATTTTATTTTATTTTTTTTCTACTTTTTTCAAATAAAGTTTCATATTCATACATGCCAACCGGTGTTCTACTCGTATTCCATACAGCCAGTCGGTCAGTCAGTCAGTTTGTCCGTCCATTCATCCGTCTTGCAAACAAACATTCAAACCGAGTCGTTTATTTAGGCATGTGAACATTTCTAAAAGCACCCCCGCAACATTTCGCCAAACAAAAGCGTAGAAAATTCAAAACGACCCTCGAAAAAAATAAAAATAATATTGAACACAAAGGCATTCCATTCAAAAGTACTAACATAATTGTGGCTATACAAAATTGAGAAAATCCACATGCGAGTATAAATAAACAAAAATCAGAGTACTTATATTCATAATTCACTTTCTTTCGATTTGTGTTCTTTTCAACTTTTTAGTACATGTAATTACAATTAATTCCATTAGAGTTCATGCACGTGCAACGAGGGCGGTATTTTCAGTTTGTGCCGACGATGGATAGGTAGGTCAGGCAAGCCTTTAAATAGCTAAATGTAGTAAAAAATCATAAGCCGGACGTTGCCTACTACACACAGCGAAAAAATCAGTTGGAAATCGGGCAGCACTACAAAAATTCGGTTCGATAAACCGACTTTATGGTGCAATAATCATCATTTTATAGTATCATTGGTAACATGGTTCGAGATATCATATGATAGTTTCTTCAACCATATCACGGTATTCGCAGCCAATAACACAGTTATTCCAACGAAATACAGTTTTACAATTGGTTGCGACAACTGGCGGTTAGGCAACCAACCTATTGCAATGTACATATTACTTTGGTACCAATAACTGGTGGTGACAACAGATTAATTATTTATAGTGACCAAACCCTGTTTGGTTTTCTGTTGTAACATAATATTGGTTTTTCCAACATCAACATATAAACCCTATAATATTTAATCGGTGCTAGTCACAACAAAATCTTTGTATACGGCGAAAACATATATCGAAATCCCCAAAAGTGTGTAAAAACAAAAATGCCATATAAATAACAAACTGTAAATAAAAAGATATTTTTTAGATCACAGAAACGGGCTTAACTGTTATTAAGCGACATTACTCGCCATAGATACCCCTCCTTGTTATTCAAAACAACATTTTTTTTTGGTGGCGTCCCATTTTTTTAGAATATTGTCCACCCAAAGCATGGCACTAAATATTGTTACATACCTTAATTAATTTTTTTTAGATTGGAGCATCATTGCGATACATCTTAAATCATCTATCTAAAGACGTATTTATTTTACTGATCAGTTGACCCATTGCAAGACGGTAAAATATAACATTTTTTTAAAAAGGGCTTAAAATCAACAATCTATAACAACAACCAATACGCGTAAAAATTCAGTTCCAATAATCATCTTTATCTGTTATAACTACCGATACTCGTTTCCTTCAACCGAAAGGGTCAGTTCTCTCTACTGAAAATTGCCGTGTACCCGAACAACATTCGGTTGTTACGATGGAATACATAAATAGTACGTGCAAGCACTCACATTCGGTTGGCAATAAATTCGGTTGTAGCAATAAATCTGTTTGTATGTGTATATTATAACCTGCACTTCTATATGTGAAAAGCCAATCGAAAACAGGGGTTTGGACCCCTTAAATATAACCATAATGTCATTTATAAATTTGGGAGAAAATTTTGATTATTTTTTGGTACACATACGTATGTTTGCGTTGAAATTATAGTCGTGGCCGACTATATTCTACAATCCACTTTTGGATGAGCTGAATAGCCGTTTAGGAACAGGTTCTGGGCCTATTGAATGGGCTTTAAAAAATAATCATAATAATCATTGTTTCAATAATTAAAAAGATATAATTTTCGGACATAGGGATCGTCACCCAAATTCGGCCAAACTTCAAAAGGAGTTTTATTTTTGGCTTCGTGAGAAAATTTTATAATTATTTAAAAGACACATTTCTATGTATGTTGGAAGTCATTTTGGGTCCATCAGACTACGAGTATATCCAAAAAAAAGAGAATTTATGCTCCTTATCTGTCCAAGATCAGTTGTTTGTCCATCGTATTATACTATACCATATTTAATCGAAATTGTATTTAATATTATTGTTCTAGAGCGGATTTATGCAATATCGGGAGCAATATTTGTACTAGGGCTTTATCAAAAAGTGGACCTATATCACTCCTTTTTTCTGAGCTGGTAACCGATCGATTGGAAAAAAATATGGGTATAATACGAGTAATGATTTAGTACTTCTATTCTATTTTTGTTTGTTGTTTGGATTACTAAATGTGTTTTCGTTCTAAACTAAACTTTTTTAATGACTAAAACAGATAATTTATAGTGTATGAATTTTACTCTGATATTAAGAGAATGTTACGACTGTGAACTTATCTGTTGTCATCACTTATTATTGGTACCAAACAGGGTACCGTAATGTCGGTTTGGGTTCAGGACCATGAAACCATGACATGTAGGTTTACCCGGTATTTTGCTGTTTTGGTTGTTGTATGAAAACGCAAAGAAAATTCAGAACTTGCACGTACGGAATACTTAACTATCAAAACTATTTGAGTTAGACTCACCTTAAGTGTACACATAGACTCGGATCCACCTTTTAATTCGATTTAATTTAAAAATTTTAAATTTGAATCGAAAATACTAATAATTTTTTCAAATTTCTGGTTTTATTGGAGAGGTTGAACATTGTCGTTTAATAAAAGAACACCATCCGATGCGTTTTCGCTTCGTCCAATATGCTGAAGAATGATTTTCTGGAGATAAAAAATGTTACCGAAAAATTGTGTTTTCGGTAAAAGCTCATTTTCATATCGGTGGCTATGTCAATAAGCCAAATTGTCACATTTGGGGTTCAGAGAATTCACACGTGACTATTGAGAAGCCAATGCATTCACATCGAGTCACTGTTTTGTGTGGATTTTGGGTTGGCTGCATCATTGGGTATTTTTTCTTCGAAATAAGCATGGAGCCACCGTTATTGTCAAAGGTGAGCCTTACCGCTTAGTCATATGAATGATATTGTGCCCTATTAGAGGGCTGCTATATATATTTCTGGCTTTATAATGAAAATGCGAATATTTATCAACAAAAATAGTTTTATTGTTTTTCAAAGTAATCTCCAGCATTATTTATACACTTTTGCATGCGCTCAAACCAATTTTCGAATCACTTTTCCACTCTGATTAAGACACCTCCAAAGCATGTTTTTTGAACGCTTCAAAAGCTGCTTCGGGCGACGAAAATTGTTGACCATGCTTTTTTTTCTCGATGTGTGGGAATAAAAAGAATTAATTGGGTGCCAAGTCTGTGCTGTACGGATAGTGCTTCATCGCCATACAAAGATTTAGGTTCATCGATGCACTCTTGTCGTGATAATCTACGTCCAAAGTTGTGAAAAATGATCGCACGAAAATGTTCACGAGATAATTCCATTTTTTTTGCCAAATTGAATGTTTCAAGTCACTGTAAACAAATCAAATGATGGTCGTACATCAAAACGTTCTGAGTACGTTTATGCTAAAAAAATATCAAACTTTCTAATGGAAACACTTAGTGAGAAATATATATAGCAGCAACCCTCATTAAATGACAAATTTCAACCTTTCCAATAAAACCATAAAACCAATTTTAAAAAATTATCAGTACTCTTTTTGCAGCCGATTCAAATTTTAAATGGCCCACATGGACATAGGGCTTTAAAATAGTTTTAAAACTTTTCTCACGAAGCCAAAAATAAGATTATTCTTGCAGTTTGTCTAAATTTGGGTGACGGAACCCTATGTCCAAAAATCTGACCTTTTTAAACATGGAAATATGGGTACAAAAGCCATTCAATTTTCACACAAATTTCTTTCTTTTTGGTAATTGTTAATTTTATTTTCCAATATTTCGATTAACGCCGTCGACCAAGAAGAGAATATTAAAATTCGTTTATGAGAGTTTAGTCTTTGTTTACAAGTGAGTTGTCGGTTAATTTCGGTTGTTGCTTAAAAAAACCCGACAGTCCGTCTTTTTAAAACATGGTTTTGAAAAAAATCGAAATGCCAGTTTTCTAGAAAACCAGTTTTTTGGACACCCAAGTACCATGTACTTCATTATTGGTTGGTTTCCATAACCACCAGTTGTGGCAACCAATAGTTTTACTGAAGACGAGTGATATAACCGATTTATTGGTTGGGAGTACTGTAATATTGTCTTAGATTTTATCATTTAATATGTCTTACCACGTTATTAACATCACCTGGAATATTGGTGAGTGTAACTGAAAGTGTATTTATGCAACCGATTTTTTGTATTTCTAAACGATGTCCAACTGTTTTTTTCTCTGTGTGTATGATTATAACAGAAACCAGTAGATGAACCACCCGTGTGGTGCCAAGAACCGATAAATAATTAAAGGGGTTATATTCTGATGTTGGAATATTAAGCTAATTGGAGTTTGGTTAATTCAAATAACTTTTATGTGGTCACTACCAATTATTGTTTCCACAGTAACATGCACTTCATAATTGATGGGTATCCATAACCACCAGTTGTGACAACCAAGATTTTTACTAAATTCGGTTGGTATAACCCATTTATTGACAGTGACAACCAGTATTACGGTCGTAGCCACCATGTTATGATATGTCAAACCCTGTAATCACGGAATACGAGTATTGGTGATTGCAACAGAAAGTGTGCTTATCCAACCGAAATTTTGTTGTTCGAATCGATTTCCAACTGATTTTATTCTCTGTGTGCAAAAATGTTTTAATTGAGCCACCTTTCGGGAACGCATTTAATTCCCAGCATCTTCGGTCTATCCCCTTTCCTGCACACATATGAAACCATAATTGCTTTTGAATGAATTTGAGCTTAAATGTTATGCTAGTACCACATCATATGCATGAAAGGTAATTATAGTATTTACTCTATACTAGGTAATAGCCAAAAAAATCAAATGCGGCCTAAAACATTCACTTGAATTATGTGTCACATACATAATTTTAATTTCAGCGGAACCAAGTCACACTTTACAAGTTCAAATACATTTTTCACTCAATGTTGAAATGGCAAAATACTGCATATGCAAATATAAAATTGCAGAATTGTATTGTATGCAGAACTGTTTTTTTTGTCGATTTCAAGTGGGTCAGTTAAACGTGCGTGAAAAAATAAATGTTTTCAGTTCGGCGAACAGTATGGCATATATTTTCTGTGACATTTTAGGAAAGTCCGCAAAATTGTTAAGGGCAACACATTAGGGCACTTTTATGGAATGGCGGGCAAAAATGTAAAAAGTTAAAAGTTACAAAGACAAAATTGCATGAATTGGGTTACGAAGTGGTAGCTTATCCGCCGTATTTTCCGGATTTAGCCACCAGTGAATATTTCCAAACCCAAAAAATGGTTAGGCAAATGATTCAAGTGGCAATTTCTTGGAATTGATACAAAAATTAAAGAAACGTTGGAATAAGTGTATTGAGCTAATAGGTGATTATGTTGAAAAATCTTTTTTTTTCTTGCAAAAAAACTGTATTATTTGACAAGTCAAGGAATTATTGATATGCTCTCGTATTAAAGAAAACTATAATTTTTATTTTTTTTTGTTTTTAATTTATTTTTAAATATAAGCATTAAATTTTTCATAAAATACAAAAAAAAATAGTTTTGTATAACAGATTTTTACTTTCTCCAGGTTTTGAAAAACTGTGTTTTAATATTTCGATTTGTCAACCTATATTTCATGCTATTGCACTCAATGTGTTTTTATTATAAAGTGTGGTTTCTTATCTTTATTACGTCTTCAACATATTGTGTGAAACAAATAAGTTTTGGCTGTAGTAACTTTAAAATATGACTTCGGACCAACGTACATATTTTCCTGTAGTTTGAAAAGTTGATATGATTCCCCACTTTTTCTGGTTACTTTTGCCAGCCCGTAATCCTTCCCTTGTAAGATAGGATACATTTAGCGGAAAAAGTCGAATTTCTCACATTTTTAAAAAAATATATAACTTTTTTCTTCAAAAGCCTTTAGGGCATCTACTACCAATTTGGAAAGGTGATAAGGTTTCCCTTATCACCTTTCCAAATTTCTTTTCCCCTAATGCTAAATTTTGTACCAATCAGAGTTCACTTGCCCAATATCAAATCGAATAACTGGATATCTGCAATATACAGTTAGTACTGCAATTCAGAGTTATATGGGCGATGCCACTGCCCCTGAACCAGTTATATCTTAATTTTTATTGCGAGGTAATCTTTTAGAAAATCATTTCAGAACATCAACACATAACTCTGCAAAATTTTAGCTGTGAAGCTTCAATATTGCGACCTGTACAGCGTTAGGCGATTGAAGTGTTACCTATTCAAACTACCATTACTTTTTTGTGCAATTATATTTTATTGATTCAAATTACAAAACTTGTGGAAATAATCAAAGATTTAGAATAAATTTACTTAAGATCGATGTGGCCACCTTTTGCCTAGGGCCTTAAAAAATAAGATGCTTGCTGCCCGAATATGAACGTGGTATATTTTGACCCATTCCGGTGCAAAGGCTTTCTTTAGCGCGACCATACTGGCATATTTTTTAAGAGCATGTATCCTACATGCATGGAAGGTTCATCCCATGCAAATGTACCTTTCCGTCCACTTTTGGTATTCTTGCAATATTTTTGATTCTATTTATGCGATACTGCTGAGAATTGGTAATTATAAAAAGGATTAAGCGAACATATGATAATTTTTGATACTTCTAATTCTGGTATATCCCATACAAATGACCCATTACTTAATTTATTTAGAAATCCATAATCCTACCAAATTTGGCTCCTCCGAATAATTTGGCTACGACCCATGAGAAAAAACACTCTGTTCACATTTCAATTTGTTTTACATTTAAGGTACACTGGCCACGCCCCCCTTTTTGATATTTTCCTTTACGTAATTTCATTTAGAAATTCATAATCCTCCCAAATTTGGCTCCTCCGAATAATTTGGCTACGATCCATGAGAAAAAAACATTCCGTTCACATTTTAATTTGTTTTACATTTAAAGTACACTGGCCACGCCCCCTTTTTGATATTTCCCAAGCAAACTTTTTACTTCGCTCCTGTGTGATTTTCAGGAGCTTTTGCCCAAAGAAGACTTGCTAGTTTTAGGGTGTATGTAAATCGGCGCAACAGACTGATACTGACATACTTTTAGTTGTTAGTCAACCTCTACAAACTAAAGTGTCCCCTAAGAAAATCTTAATAAACACAAAACAAGTAAAACATAATTAAAGTCGTGCATGGCCGTCTAAGGAAGTTGTTGGAATTGAAAGAAAAAAATCGGTCCCACGCAAATGTTTAACCGATTTTATGTCTTTGGCTTTAGAAGCCCACTGAAAACATTTAATCTTGATAAAAATAAGGCACAGTTCATAACGACCGATCAGTTTACCAGCTCAGTTAAAAAATTTAAATTCAAATAGGACATTATTTTTTAAATCTCGGTAGTTTTATAGCTCGTCCAAGAGGTCCAAAGACCCGTTTTTAATTGATTTTTCATTACAGCTAAAAGAGCAGGGTATAATATAGGCGGGCACTTCCGACTTTAGGTTTTTACTAGTTCTTCCTACAAATTCAGAATTCGAATAAAATAAAACCATTGAAATTGTTGTTCGTTAAAGTTGGCTGTCTTAACACTTTATTTTGAACTCTCGTTGAAAAAATTAACGAAAGCCCAATAAACATCATGAGTTATCACAGGTGGTTTTTTTAGTAAATGGGAGCCGAATGACCATAAGCCAAATGACCATAGGATGGTGCTGCTGGAGCTCCTACGGGATAAGTGGAATCGATGTTACTTGCAGCAGCGGCAGCACTGGAGCCACTGGCATGGTATCTGGATGATGGCACGGCAGCAACAGCTGGTGATGAATACAGGGTGGTGGAGTATTGAGGAACATGGATGGTGGTGGGAATGGGACCACCGGCGGGAGGCAGAGCCAAACCCAGATAGGCCAATTTCAAAGCTTCGGCGTTGAGGGCTTTTTCAGCGCTATTAGCATGACCGGCATATGAGGAAATGGGAGCACCGTATGCATAATGACCACCATAACCACCCAAGGAATGCAAGGCTGTTACCGTAACAGCTGGCTGAATATGAGCAGCATAGCCACCTAGGACGGCTTCTTTGTGGTATTTGGGAGCTGGGGCATAACCGGCTTGAGCTGCTACCAAAAGGGCACAGGAGATCTGCAAGAATAGTATAGAAGGCAGTTAGAATACAATTCATAAAAATTCTTGAACGCTTTCATTCCGATGAAGGATTTTCATTTGGCTTTACTTACAAGGACTTTGCACATGAACATGTTGTCGTATTTTAGTGTTTAAGAGATTCCCAACAATATTTGATTCTTTCCTCGGAGCAAACACTTTTATAGGTTTCATTTGTCAAATTGGGCAGTTACATGTTTCGTTCCGCACCCTACGTGACTAACAATGCAAATAGTTCCGGATCTACATGCAAGGTATCCAACCAGCTTTAAGCAGGGCTGGAGGGGGCTTCTCTTCGCTTGTTGTTGTTGCTTTTCTTTTCTTCAATACCAGGCCCAGTGTCTGCATAACTAAAAAGCTTTTTTCCATTTGCCAATACTCCCAGCCCCCCTACTTCTTTATACAGACTTACGTAGTAGCGTGCATATGTTTTTACTTTTTCAATTTTTTATTAAAGAATAGATTCTATACGTAATAAAAAAACGTGTAGCATGTGAATTTAGTTCCGAAGTAACCCCCATTATTGTGTTAGCAACCGAAGACTCCTTAGTGTAATTCCGAAACGCTTAAGTTTAAACCGAAATGCAAAAACAAAATTGCTCGAATTCAAAACAAGTTTATTCTGGAATAAATCGGAGCGGTGCGGTTGAATTGAGTGAAGCTGGTAATAAAGTACAAAATCAAGTTGAATCCGGATTAAAATGGTTATATTTTACAAAGTGTATACGTTACAGAGAAAATCAAGTGGATAAAATAAGTTCGACTGTGCCGAAGCTTATAGACCCTTCATCATGGTTTACGGTCCTGTATGAAAATGTTGTCAAGAGGGCATGGCAACGGCCTCGTTTTTTATCAGGGTGTGTTTATTTCCATATCAACATCATATACGAGATGCTTATACTACATGAAATGCAATTTCTTTATTTGGATCAACAATTTCATTATTAGGAATTCTATACTTTTTCTTTTTTTTCTTTATTATTTGGGAAAGTTTAATTTCTCAACGACAAGTAATTTTTCCAATTCTGTTAAATTCTTCAATTGAATGATTACAAAATACTCCTCCTGCTGAACATAGTTATCGAGGGTTGCTATATATATTTCTGGCCTAGGCCACACTAAGTGTTGCCTGGCGCCGTCTGACATTTCCATTGGAAAGTTTAACATTTTTTAGCATAAACGTACTCAGAACGTTTTGACGTACGACCATCGTTTGTGTTGTTTACAGTGACTTGAAAAAAATCAATTTGGCAAAAATTGAATTAACTCGTGAACATTTTCGTGCGATCATTTTTCACAACTTTCGACTTGGATAATCACGACAAGAGGGCATCGATGAACTTAAATCGTTATATGGCGATGAAGCACCATCCTATAGCACTGTGAAAACCTGGTTTAATGAATTCAATCGTGGCCGACGCTCGGTCAAAGACGAAGGTCGTCCAAAAATGGCCGTTGTACCCGAGAACATTGATGCCGGGCGTGAACTGCTAAGGCAAGTTCGTCATGTGACATACCGTGAGATAAAGGCTTCCCTGGGCATTTCTTCCACAAGCATACATTCGATATTGCATGAAAACCTGGCCATAAAAAAGGTTTGATCTCGTTGGATGCCGCACAATTTGACAATCGCTCAAAAAAGGCTCGTGTCGATTGGAGCAAAGAAATTTTGAAAAAATACGATCGCGATGCTTCAGAAGACGTTCATCACGAATCATGGATCTATGCGTATGAGCCCGAAACAAAACAGCAATCGACCGTGTGGGTCTTCGAAGACGAGCCAAATCCAAGGAAAGTTGTTCGTGTAAGAAGCACTTTGAAGCGTTGAAATATGAAATCGATGTTGCCATTGTAGAGATTTGACTCGAAACAATCGAAAATGTACTGAAAAATTGGGTAAATCGGTTGAGGTACTGCCGAACCAGTTGTGGTACGAGGGTTGCTATTTGTATTTCGGGTCCTTACAATACTAATGTTCCCAGATGCAAACTGGAACTTTCATTCGAAACTTCGACATTTTTTAGCAAACCTTCACTTAGAACATTTTGTCATTTGAGGGCGAATTGTTTTGTTTACAGTGTTTTGAAAAATTCATCTCGGTCAAAAAATGGAATTATTCTGTGAACATTTTCGTGCGATGATTTTTTACGATTTTGGGCGTGGATTATCGAGACAAGAGTGTTTAAATCAACTAATTTTGACTTTTGGCGAAGAAGCACCATTAAAAACCACTCTTAATCGCTAATACCAAGAGTTCAGTCTCGGACGCCGATCGCTCCAGAATGAATTTCATGAAGGACGTCCAACTTCGGTCACTTTGCCAGAAACCATCGATGCTGTGCGTGAACTGATTAAGCAAGACCGACATGTGACATACCGTGCGATAGAGGCATCCTTGGGCATTAGTATGACAAGCATCAATAATATATTGCATGTCTATTTGGCCATGAGATAAATTTGTTCCCGTTGGATCCCACATGATTTGACGAATGCTAAAAAAGGCTCGTATGGATTGATTGGTGCAAAGAGATGTTGAAAAAGTATAACTGCGGTAGCTCAAAGCTGTGTATAAAATTGCCACAGGTGACGAATCATGGATCTATGCATGTGAAGCGTTCAAAAATCATTTTTTGAAGGTGTCTCAATCGGAGTGGGAAAATAGGTTTTGTGCGCATGCAAAAGTGTATTGATCTTAAAGGAGAATATTTTGAAGAACAATAAAATCATTTCAAATGATAAATTATTGTTTTCCATTATTTAATGACAAAGTTGAACCTTTCCAATAAAACCAGAAATTTGAACAAATTACACTGGTCAACACTAAATTTGTTATTCTCATTTTTGACTAAATCTTGAATAAATCATTCAAATTTCGTCGGATTGTAAAGATTATTAGCTTGTTGGACGCAGGTTTTAATACGCTATAATTTAGTTACTATAAAATATTACGCTGGTAAAGAATCCAAAAAATTAAGGTAGCTCAAAGTAATTTTCTGTAACGAAAATTCGAATTTTCTGTAGAACTTTGTCTTTGTCTTCAACAATTCTTATCCAAAATAAAACCGCTGTATCGGTTTACAAATAAAGCATTAAGCGGCCATTTAAATTAAAAAAACGAAAATACCGGTTTATGTAGATATCTCCTAAACTAGAGCTAATCTGGCAAATCGGCCAGATTCGTGATAAGTAGCCCCAAATCAACTGTAGTTGTCTATTAAACCTTTGCCGCAGATTATTTTTTTCAAATTTTGTTGCCTTTTTTAGCAGTTGATTCAAATTTAAAATTTTAAATCGCCCACTATGTATATACATAAGTATACTTCATATTCCCTCTAGTATTTCAAGGGTTGCAGAAGGAATGACAAAGAGGTGATCATGCTCAATCATAAAAAAAATCCGCAATCAAGCAGGGGCGACCACTGTGGTATGATTACTTAAACGACTCGTCGCTATTTTTAAATTGTTTACGATGAATTTAATATTGATCTGATTGAAAATGTGAGTTCTGGGGCTGCAGGGCCTCAAATCTGGAGGGAACATTTTAATAAGGGCTATATGAAAACATTTACCGACGTGGTTGGCTATAGGATTCATATCACGCATTCTGCTTAATGTAAACAAAATCTGATTTAAAATGTGCCTTGAAGACCCACAGGTGCTCAAGTCGCAGAGCATTGTACCAGGCTGTATAAAAACATGGACCGATATAGTTTAATTTTACCAGAGTAGGTTATGTATCTCTCAGGGTCGAATTTCCTCAATGGCAACTTCGATTTCATGTTTTAACGCTTCAATTGTGTCTGGATGCTCTGCGTAATATTTTTCCTTAATGACTCCCCACAAAAAAACAAAGGCCCCAAATCACAGCTCCGTGGCAGCCAATTGACATCACAATTTCGTCTGATTATTCGATTTTCAAAAGCAGTGCGTAAAATATCGATAGTTGTGTTGGCTGTGTAACATGTGATCTTGTGGAAACCTAATGTCGTCCATGTCATTCTTTTGAACTTTAGAAAACAAAAATTCGTCAAGCTTGAAGGTATTGGCGGCTCCTTGCTTATTTTCGAAGAAAAATGACCCAATGATGCCGCCAGCCCAAAATCCACACCAAACAGTGACTCGTAGTGGATGCATTGGCTGCTCAATAGTCACGTGTGGGTTCTCTGAACCCCATCTGCAGCAATTTTGCTTATTGACATAGCCAGCGAGTTAAAAATGAGCTTCATCTGAAAACATGATTTTTCGGTAAATTCTTTATCTCCTGCCAAACAATCTTCAGCCCAATGGTCAAAGCGAAAACGCATCGGATGATGTTTCATTATTAAATGACAAAGTTGAATCTAATAAATAAAGCCAGAAATTATAAAAATAAATTATCAGTACTTTTTTTGTTACAGTCGATTTAAATTTTAAATGGCGCACCCTATATCATGGATTGGTATGGACCGATTTAAGTAGGGGTCAATAGTTATACGAGAGCTACTTTATATATTTTTGGCCTAATAATGAAAATGTGAATATTTATCATCAAAAATGGTTTTATTGTTTTTCAAAGTATTCTCTTTTGCATGCGCTCAAACCAATTATCAAAGCACTTTTCCCACTCCGATTGAGACACCTCCAAAACATGTTTTTTGAACGCTTCAACAGCTACTTCGGGCGACGAAAATCGTTGACCACGTATTTTTTCTTGATGTGCGGAAATAAAAAGAAGTCATTGGGTGCCAAGTCAGGGCTGCACGGCGGATGACCCATCAATTCGACGTTTTGGCCGGTCAAAAAGGCACTGGTTTGAGCCGATGTGTGAGAGCTCGCATTGTCATGGTGCACACTGATTCGTCTTCTCTTGTTCGTTTTTCGAATTTCCCCGAAGACTTCTGACAAATTGGTGTACCACTCAGAATTGACCGCCCTACGTTGGAAGCGGAACAGACGCCACAAGACCAGTTTTGCTTCGAAGTGCTTCTTCCACGAACAACTTTCGTTGGATTTGGCTCGTCTTCGAAGACCCACACGATCGATTGCTGTTTTTTCGGGCCTCTACGCATAGATCCATGATTCGTCTTATAAACGGCTTTTGAAGCACCGCGATTGTATTTTTTCAAAATTTCTTTGCACCAATCGACACGAGCTTTTTTTTGAGCGATTGTCAAATTGTGCGGGATCCAGCCAGAACAAACCTATTTTACGGCCAGGTGTTCATGCAATATCGAAAGTATGCTGATTGAAGAAATGCCAAAGGATGCCTCTATCTCAGTTCACGCACGGCATCAATGTTCTCTGGCACAACGGCCGTTTTGGACGAACTTCACGAACTTCGTCTTTGAGCGAGCGTCGGCCATGGTTGAATTCTTTAAAGTTTTTTCACAGTGCTATAGGATGGTGCTTCATCGCTATACAAAGATTTAAGTTCATCAATGCACTCTTGTCGTGATAATCTACGTCGAAAGTTGTAAAAACTGATCGCACGAAAATGTTCACGAGTTATTCCATTTTTTTGCCAAATGGATTTTTTCAAGTCACTGTAAACAACACAAATGATGGTCGTACGTCAAAACTTTCTGAGTACGTTTATGCTAAAAAAATGTCAAACTTTCCAATGGAAATATCAGATGGGACACTTAGTGTATACTCGTTTAAATACGATAAGTTGGATAAATTTGAAACAAAAATATCGGTTTTGGAGGCAATCTGCAGCTTTGGACTGAAAAGTCGCCTATTTGTGACGCATTCACAATGACTGGTGAATCATATCGACATGATTGTCTGGAAAAGCTACGACTGCCTTTTATTCGACGCCACCAAGCTCCTGTGAAATTTTGGCCAAATTTGGCATCCTGTCAAATTTGAAACAGTGGAGTAGTGCTGTTTACACGCTGTTGGCGTCATACCGAAACACATGAACCCGCCAAACTGTCCCGAACTTCGACCAATTGAGAGATTTTGGGCAATTGCCAAACAAAAGTGAAAACAAAAAATTCAAATTCAAAAAAAAATTTTGGAATTAAGTGAAATATGGTATGTGGTAAAGTATCACGACAAGTTGTGCAAAACCATATGAAAGTCCGAAAGTTTTACCGAAATACTGTAATTTAGTATCAATATTCAGTTATGATAAACATAAAATAATATAATTTAATTTGATATAAATCATTAAATGATCGAAGTTTTATTTCAAGAGGTATACCCGTTTTTATGTGGCCAAATTATAAATGAACCATTCTTTAATAACCTGTATCATAGTGGCTTTAAACCAGTGCAATATGTACAAGCTTGACGGTTACTACAAGTTTAACCTGAGATCCGCTGTTCTTTCAGCATTCCATTATCATCACGGGGGCCCAAATTGAATTAATTTTACTCATACTAATTTCGATAGATCCATAAATACAAAAAAGTTTTTCAAATTTGTATAAATTGCGCATTCATCCCACATCAAAACCACTGTCTGTGTACGCTCAAGTTCAAGATAACCCCCCAGACACCTTTGAAGCATTCACCTAAATTCTCATTCTTCGCTGTACGAGTATATACATTTGTGCACATACTCGTTCAACACTTAATTAGTACCAATCGCCAACCACCGACAGTAATTTCTGCTGAGCTGGTAAATTTATATAGAAAATAAAACAAAAAAAATATACAAACAGTGATAATTAAATAAATTTTTCCAAATGAGTGTTATGCTGAAATAGACAGAAACAAAAACTAAACCAAAAACACCTAACAGAAAAAGAGCTAAAACTACAGAAACACAAAACGGAAATCAAAAAATACTACAAACAATTTGCAATTGGTTTCAAGAACAAATCAATGCAATTGACCCATATTTTTTGCTTTATTTAATTTTCATAACGAAGTGGAACATCGCGACAACCAACTACATCACACTATGCACCACGGCTTAAGGCACGGACCAGAATAGAGTATAGTTTTAGGGATAGCAGTTGCATTTGCTTTAAGCAAATCATATCTGTTTCAGATTGTAAATCTTCATTTCTAGCACGTCCAATTGTAAAGTGCCCAGCCAGAGTGCCTGGTATTATTTGCAACGCAAGCGGTTGATATCAGTTTGATTTTAAAAACGAAACCGCAAAGTACGTTCAAAACAAACCTTTCCCAAAATGGACGGTCCAAAGAGTATTGTATGCTAGATTTAACAAAAAAATGTTTTTTTGAATACAAACAACGTTTGGTTTTCTTTTTTATAAGTCTTCTCATCTGGTGCAGTGTTTGCTGTGGATGTTAGTGGCATTAATGATTGCAGAAAAGGCCAGCAATGATTGCGGTTGTGGTAACAAATCTGGCTGATGGCAGCATTCGTTGCGGCAGCATCACAAAGGGAAAAATATCACATGTCAAAAAATAAAACTTCACACCATCAATTGGTTTAACAAAATAAATTAAATAAATGTTATATTTAGTATAAATGTAATAAATGTACGAATTTGACAATTGAGACATTTGAAATGTTGTGATTTTTAAGAAAAAACTATAATTAATTAATAACACTGTTCGACATTTATTAATAATACTTGACGCATTTAAATTTTGAGTTCCAAAAATTCAATCAGTTTTGAGAAATTATCCATTCATTCATGTGTCTATAATTACCGATGAAAACTAACAGGTTTTCAGTTTTGTGTCTATTCCGACCGACGAAAAACAGTAGTTTTCCATACACAAAAAAATTAGAGTTGCCAACTTTTTGACGAATTTATATGGGAGTCATTTAATGTAAAGCGATCTATTTGACGGTGGTCTCTTCGATTTTGACGAAAATTTCCATGCGATGAACTTCTACATTTGGATTTTTAAAATTTTGGCAAATTTCCTAATTGTAAAATTTCATGACCTTTTTTTGAAATGTGCTGTATCTTTCTACTGAGTTGATCAATTACACAAAAATAATTTTCAATTAATCTGAATCACTGAATTCTGTTTCATACAATAAATAAATAAGAGAAATATTATTTTTTTTAATTTTAAAAATTTTAAATATAATTTTTTTTTAAATGTACCCTTATTTTGGTACATGCTCAAAAAAAATCATATCTGCTAATAGAATATGCAGTAATTTTCAGGATGGAGTCTTAAAGTCACATAAGAAGTAGTTTCGTAAAAATATATATTATTTTTTTGGAAGGTATAGGGCGATCGATCTAGACACATTTTTTCAATGGGACTTTCCCACTGATTACGCGTGAGTTGAGTTATACTTTATTTTGTTCTTTTAAGTTTTTTTTCCATTTCATTGTGGAAACCGCAACGTCTCCAAATTGTAACTACTTAAGTATATTATTAAAATAAATAAGCTTTCGGTGAGAAACGTTTTTCGACCAAAATTTTGTTCAGTGATCAGGTCCATTTCTGGCTCAACGGCAACGTCAATAAACATAATTGCCCAATTTAAGCAGAAGAGCAACCAGAGGTTCAATAGGTGCCATTATACCCAGAGAAACCACGGTTCGTCTTATGGACAGGTCCATTGGTCCATATTTTTTAAAAATTATGATGGCCGAACGTAACGCTGAATGGTGCTCGCCTTCGTGCCATGATATCGGACTTTTTGCTACCTGAAATTGAAGCCCGTAATCTTGACGCCATTTTGGTTTCAACAGAATGGTGCCACTTGATCTACAGCTGCTTAAACAATGGATCTATTGAGGGGTCATTTCGAAGAGCAGTTAATATCACGTTTTGGACCGGTGAGTTGGCCGCCTAGATCGTGAGATATCACACCTTTTTTCTTTGGGGATACGTAAAGTCCTAAGTCTATGCTGAAAAATCAGCTACGAGGCAGGTCATTATCTTCATACCGGTAAAAATGCTCGATCGAGTCATCCAAAATCGGACCTTCAGAATGGACACCCTGAGGCGTAGTTGCGGCCAATAATTAAAGGAAATTTTAATATTAACTTATTTTTTCTCTACAGTCAAATTTTATTTTTAATCCTAGTTTTATTCAACTTGTTTCATATACATACTACCCCTTGTATACCCTACCCTGTGGAACAAGACAAACAGGGTAATAAAGTAGTCAAATCATTGACTTGGCACCATAAATGGTGTTGAGATTACTGGCAAACGGTCGGATTTCAAAAAATGAAGCTCTAGCAGAGTTTAAAATAATGTAATCAATATAAAGTTGTGGTATTGTATTTTACAGTGATGGCGATGTTGAAAATACAGAACGCAAAGTGCTTTTAAGGTAGTTAAATTAGTTCTGGATCTACACTTAACCAGAAAAATCACATTTAGTAATAGGGTGTTTTTCCATGTGTTAAGAAAAGTTGGCCTTTTAGAATGACGAGTACCAGCATTCTTACATGAACCATGAAACCAGCCCAAATTTCACATACATACAGTACGAAAGCTGATGGCACAATATCGATTAATTTTTCTCCTTACAAATCGGTCATCCCTAATGTATAGCCTTGTTTGAGTGACAGCTGGCTGGTTCGCAATATTATAAAAAATATTTTTTACAAAAATAATTATTTCGCGATATAGATTTGAAATACAAATTATTCAAGAAAATATTGCAGCGAGTTTAATTATTTTATTTAATATTTTGAAAACGAATAGTTTTATAGTTATAGCTTAAGCAACGATTTGAAGTAATTGCCTTTGGGACAACATAATCGTTCGGGATTACCTATTATAAATTAGTTTTATTGCAAACTGTTGGAACTACCCGCGTTTAAGTGCACCGATCGTGTCAAAAAATAGTTAATCAACTTAAACAGCTGATTTCCATTAGATAAAGCAGATTATTAAAAGTTGGGCCATTAGAGGCCCCACCGTGCATTTTTGGATCACAATAAGCTCGTGCTCTTTAATCATTGAATTGTTGAGTGTTCTGGCCAGCCATTATATTGTTAATTAGTTTGTAATAAGTTAGTTCAAGTGGAATAAAATGCCTTCCTCTTGTAATAAAGCTTTAGAGACATATTGCTATTGGCTCAGAATATTTAAAACACACCTACAACTTTTTTTATTACTGGAAAAGTTCGTCTAAATGGCTGCTAATATCCTTTTTTTTCGATGGTTGAAAAAATTAAAATGACCAAAAAATAAACTTTTGGACTTTACTAAAAATGTTGCTGTTCTAGAACGAATTGGGTCGTAAAAAAGAGAGCACTACTATTTATATTATGTTGGCCAATATAGTCTCTCTAGTTCATAGTCTCTAATTCTTTAAGATTTTTTTTTGCCAAATTTACGTATGTAAATATTGAAAAAAATTTATTTTTTTAGCCAAATTCCGAAATTACATGCTTTACACATGTTAAATGTTTTAACACACTCTAAAAAACAAAACAAAAATGGTACCAACCATAATTACGATTATAATGAAGCGATTTTTAATCGTTTGACCAAAAAAATTGATTAGGTACGTATTAATACTCTGACCGATATGTTAATAATGACCACATTATCAGCTCTAAAATTCCAAAAAGGTGGTTGCCTTTTCGAAATTAAGATTAGAGCATCGCAGGGTATTCGTTGATTCTGCTGTCGTTTGTTAAACATTAATTGAAAACTGTTAATGATGTTGTATGTTTACTAAACAAATCGACTACTTAAAAGGCGCATTACTTATACCTGATTTACTATTACCTGATTTATACTTCCCAAAATTTTCCCTCATTTTCGAAAAATCAACTTACGATCGAATGAGAATCTAAGCGACTTAAAGCCTGACACTCTTATTCGTGCAACAAAGCGACAGAATGTCTTCATTTGGTTTTCATTCATTTTGCCATTCTTACGCGAAATTATGTACATAAAGTATATAGATATATACGTACGTGGTTGATACGATTAAATGGTCTTCTATAAAAGTCAGCTTTACTTCTGAAAATCTGGTCAAAGTATAAAAACAAAAATACTTTATCAGAAGTATCGGTTGGCTGCAAGGAGAAAATATGCCAAACCAAGTCATATGGGAAGTTTCGTCAAAATCTATTGTGCAGAAGATCAACTTTCCACTGATTATGATGTTGACTACATTATTCAAAAATCTGCTTATTTATACCATATGAAACTGTTGTTATGTCACGTCATAGACCGATTGTTCCAAATGCAACCATGTCGTTGTTTTGAAGCTATAAGCTTAATTTTCAAAATAAAGGCTCATATTCAATATTTAATGTCCATGAGTTTCGAAAAAACGTAAAGTTCCCTTAGGTTTCGAATATCAGCGAAATTAACCAATACTGCACAGAACTAAATCAATTTAGTCCCAATTCTGTATGTTCTTCTATTACTTCGTACTTAAGAAGTAATGGAATAAAGAAATAAATTTTAGAATTGTCCGTGTTTTGCCCGCTTGAGAAACTGACACCAATTTAAAACCCGTGTTTATATGGTCATATCTCGTCAACTTAAAATATAAGGGAACCTTGCAAAAATCGGTAGCAATTCTGTTAAAACACAAAAGGTTTTCATTCTATCTGACACTTAAGTCCCAACATATTTAAATAACTTTTGCCAACCAATTTTATTGCTTAAAATTATTCCATATGTATAGATAGATACGCTAAAAAAAAAGTAACGAACATTTTATTTGGTGCCAAAGATAACTCCGTTTGTGTGCTTTTTTATATTTAAGCCATTACCAGCCAAACACTAGTTAAGAGCGTTTTATATAAATCTTCTCTGGCTTATCTTCAGTTGGCGAATAAAATATTAATCTTGGAAATTTAAGAACATTAACCATATCGGTTGAAATTTATAGTATTTGTTAAAAGACAAACGAAATAGATAAGAGATTTATAAGAACTTTAATGTCTGAAATCTATGATTTGAGAAATAAGATGTTTCAACGTGTTGGCACAGATACTCGTATTAGTACAAACCCTCAAACATTTCTAAAAACAAAAAAAATACTTGAAACTCACATAAAAAACAATATAAAACCAAATGTTCATTCAGCAACACAAAATCCATAAATGCGCAAGTATTTTAAAAAGTTTCTCGGAATTTGTCGTCCAGTGTATGTTTTATAAGTAACAAGCGGTGACTAAATTTTTGTTGTGTTTTTTTTTCTCCAGAGAGGAGTACCAATAAAAACAAATCGTTGAACTTCTACAACTGCTTGGCAGTTATTAGTTTGTATTATTAGCTCCGTTGCTGCTGTTGTTGTTTAAATTGTTTGCATGTGTTCGTTCCAATTGCGCCAGTCTCTCCAATAGATTGGCAAATTGTTGTGCCAAGACATTGACGCTCGTCTGCTCGTGCTGTGAGCCTGTTACTTTTCTAATATTCAAGGTTTCCATGTACATCTTTTTATACAAATCAGCTTTTTTTTTGGGATCCTTGCCGACCAGCCACAGCTTTATTAGGGTCTTCAGAGCATTCTGCAAGCGGCTCTCAAATAAGAGTATGTGCTTATGAAATTCAACCTCACTACTGCCACCGGCAGCAGCGGCAGCGCTAATATTGGCCGCGCTATCAGCTGTGGAATTCCAATTACTTAGAGCGTACTCGAATAGCAACTTGGAAGAAAGACATATATCGAGTACTTGCTGTAAGTGTTTTATTTTCTGGGCATTGTGAGCGGAATCTAGGAAAGTGACAAAGTATATTTTACTAGCTGTACAGAGAATTGGATCATCATTTACTTACTTTCGGCCAAAAACTCCTGCAATGATATGCGCTCCAATTGGACCTCCAAGTAGTCGGACGTGTCTCTTAGACTGTCTAAAATGCTGGCTGCCTTTTCGTAGTGAAGTTTACACAATTGCAGGGTATTCTTTGGTAATGCAGTCGAATCGTTAAAGTTATTACGCAACTGACTGTGATGGAAGGAGGCGATTCTGCAAAACAAAAAAAATGATAAAACATAAAATTATAGATGAATTGAATAGATAAATTACACTGAGGGAAAAAAACATTTTTTGCTACTACATATGTAAAAGAACGCGAATGATACGTTTTCCTTCGACATTCCATTAAGGAAAACGCGTAAAACTTTTCTCAAACCACTAAGCTGAGTATTATGCAATTTGTACTATTTGATCTGAACCTGCTTTCCGTCCGTACGGAAAATATATCATAATATAATAAATTTTATTTTCGGTATACGAGCGCCCAAAACTCAAGAACCGCTACCTATCTGTCGAAGAGTGTATCTTAAGTAATGTTTCAATAGCGCTGTTTTCTAGATATTTAAATTGTTTGTATTTATATAACAAATGGTATTAAATACGCAAAACAAACTTTAGAATTCTCTATGTAAAAGTAATAGGACATTATTTCAAAAAATATGGTATCGTGAAGTCAGTAATCAGTATATTGATGGAATTATTAAAATTCCTAAAAAAGTTCTAAATCAATTTAATGAAAGATAAAAAGTACTTGAAGAAGGATCAAAAACTGAATATAAATTTGTTATCATTTTCAATTAAATTTATTTTTGTCAGCGGACTTAAAAATAAAACTTCAAATCCTAATTTCCTAATTGTCTTTCTTTTTTCCCCAATTACGCCGAATTGGCTTAACCAAAATTTGGTACGCAGTTATAGTCGAATACAAGGAACTGTATGTTTAACGAATCTTCTTACTATGGGCAGGGAGGCGTGCCTAAAGTAAAATAAAAATTGGTACTGATCGTACAGTACTAAATAGTACCTATCGTGCATTAGACAGATATGGTCAGACATAGATCAATTTGAATCTGAATTTTAACTTTTCAGAATGTGAGCAAAGGATGCGTCATACATATCAACCTGATATTCTGAAAAAGTTGTTATAACGACATATACGAAGGCTGCTATATATATTTCTGGCCTAATAATGAAAATGCGAATACTTATCGTCAAAAATGGTTTTATTGTTTTTCAAAGTATTCTCCAGCATGATTTATACACTTTTGCATGCGCTCAAACCAATTGTTGAATCACTATTCCACTCCGATTGAGACACCTCCAAAACATGTTTTTTGAACGCTTCAACAGCTGCTTCGGGCGATGAAAAACGTTCACCACACATTTTTTTCTTGATAGGGAATAAGAAGAAGTCATTGGGTGCCAAATCAGGACTGTACGGCGAATGACCCATCAATTTGACGTTTTGGCCGGTCAACAGGCGCTGGTTTGAGCCTTTGTCATGGTGCACAATGATTCGTCTTCTCTTGTTCGTTTTTCGAATTTCTCCGAAGACTTCAGGCAAACAAATTGTGGTGTACCACTCAGAATTGACCGTCCTACGTTGCTAAAGCCGAACAGTCGCCACATAACCAGTTTTGCCGAAAAAACAGGCGAGCATTTGCTTCAAAGTGCTTCTTCCACGAACAACTTTCGTTGGATTTGGCTCGTCTTCGAAGATCCACACGGTCGATTGCTTTTTTGTTTCGGGCTCATACGCATTGATCCATGATTCATCACTTGTGACGATGTTATAAACGTCTTTTGAAGCACCGCGATCGTATTTTTTCAAAATTTCTTTGCATCAATCGACACAAACCTTTTTTAACGATTGTCAAATTGTGCGGGATCCAACGAGAACAAACCTTTTTTACGGCCAGGTGTTCATGCAATATTGAATTTAGGCTGGTGGTAGAACTGCCCAAGGATGCCTCTATCTCACGGTACGTCACATGACGATCTTGCATTATTAGTTCACGCACGGCATCAATGTTCTCTGGCACAACGGCCGTTTTTGGAAGACCCTCACGACCTTCGTCTTTGAACGAGCGTCGGCCACGATTGAATTCATTAAACCAGTTTTTCACAGTGCCAAAGGATGGTGCCTAATCGCCATACAAAGATTTAAGTTCATCGATGCGCTCTTGTCTTGATAATCCACGTCGAAAGTTGTGAAAAATGATCGCACGAAAATGTTCACAAGTTAATTCCATTTGTTTTGCCAAATTGATTTTTTCAAGTCACTAAAAACAACACAAAAGATGGTCGTACGTCAAAACGTTATGCTAAAAATGTCAAACTTTCCAATGGAAATGTCAGATGGCTCCAGGCAACACTAAGTGTTGCCTAGGCCAGAAATATATATAGCAACCCTCGTATTCAAAATTAAAAACTAAGCGTAAAGGAATTGCCAAGTTGGCTTTTACGGAATTGAACATTTAGCGACGAAGGGTTTGCGCAAAAATCAATGATGTATTTCATGGCTTAACAAATAATCGTTATACTTACAGTATAATATAAGTACTTATGGTATTGCGCCCGACAACTGCACAACAAACCAAGGCAATAAACCAGGTTAAACAATCTGACATTTATTGGGGTGATGTTTCACCATCTAAAGTCGTCCACACTGCAAGTAAGATATAAATCTACATCGCCTTGCGAAATGTTCTCAATATTAAGTGTGATTCATTTAAAGATTTGTCTCATTTTTAACAGATCTCGCTTCACTTGTATCACGGTGTCACCTCACTCTTATTCAGCGTTCTTGGACAATTTGTCATGGAAAGAAGAATTGCAAGAAAAAATACTCCGGGCCAACATTTGATTAAAATTATATTTTAAAAGTAAATGTCAAAGAATGTTCTTCCGATCATAATACAGATTACATCATTCGACATGTTTTATTTAAAACTTGTAGAAAATATAAAGTCTTGCGTGACCGACATACCCTGCACTTCTAGTTCTGCCGAAACGCCAACTGAAGATAGGTTCTTGGGCTCCTTGGACTCATGGGCAGGGTTCTAAAAAAAAATGTCATATTTGGATTTGCTAGGGTACCATTCGGTTTATGGTACCATCGGGTTCGTTCCGTTTACCGCAGTCACAAGAATTTCGCAATTCCACCACAGCCGGTTCTATGTACTGGATTGACTCGAAGCAAACACTTTTCGGTCACATCAACTTTGATGTCACTTCAACAAAATGTGCAGCACTTCCTGGAATGCCTGCTCCGAATATTACTGGACCGAGCCGTGATCGAACAAAAACTTGCATCTGCTCGGTTTTTCTGAATCGTATACACCATCGTGCTACGTACGTGTTCAGGTCTGAACCACATCAGGGAGTATAGCGAAGCGTGCTGTATACACCAATTTAACAGTGGGTCTTTGGATTTGGTGTCATCACCGCCGTCTACATTTTCGTCGTCTTTATCATCCAACTATGAGACTCCCCCAGGCTCCCTCGCAACAGCATTAACATATACAGCATCTTACACCACCGATTGCTGTTGCCGACCCTGACAGTGCATCAATTTTGCAATTTAATTGCAATAGCCTACGCAACAAAATCAGTGTGGTAATAGAATTTATGAGTCGGAGAAACATTATGGTCGCTGCGATCCAAGAAACAAAGCTGAATGCCACCTGCAGCCTGCACAGTTGTGACGGATACAACGTGCTACATCAGGATCGTACGAAATGGAGATATGCGACTTGCTCTCCTGTTACACCATTCTGTGCAGTACAGACCTATTTCGCCTGAGCTTGACTCTAGAGACCCATACATGGAATGTATGGGGGTAGCAGTCAAGTCTGGATCTGCCGAGATAGAGCTGTACAACGTATACATCCCGCCGGTTAGTAGCTGTGCCCCGCGTTATCTGCCTGACATAAGCAATTTGCTACAAGGCAATAACCGCTTGGTCCTAGGAGACTTTAATGCTAACCACGAACTGTGGCAATCTCTCCTAGACAGCGACCAGAGGGGCATAGCTTTGGCAGAGCAAACTGATAGCTCTACGTTCTGCACAGTGAATGAGGACGCCCCCGCGCGGATTATGGGCGATTGCCATAGCTCGCCAGACATCACTATGACATCGCCTGGCCTGATCAACGTCGTCACCCGGCAACCCGTCATCTCACTAGGATCGGACCACCTTCCCATAATTCTCCCCATATATAGACCATCCGATTTAATAGCCTATAAACGCCGTACGTTTCTCGATCAAAAAAGGCTGATTGAGAAGCCACCAACCGCAGCTTTAATAATCTAGCTATTCCGTCGCATGTTCGAGTAGCCGAGAAAAAGTTCCGGGTCATCATCAACGCATGCAACTAATCCCTAGTGGCCGGAGCGTTTTGAAAATTTCGCTTTTTTCATTTCATACTTCAAAATCGCTATTACAGCGATACGATTCTCATTATCTGACTACTTCATGATGAAAGTTGAAACAATTTTAAAATCCCGTTACAGACTAACGCTATGGATGTTAGCATTTAAATGGGTGTGTTCAATGTTGTAACAGTATTTATGTCCCTACTAAGTACAAAAATGCACACGAAAGAGAAAGTCAATGAGTTTCTTTCTAAATGGTGGTCCAACCATAATGCACAAAGTTAATTTTGAGTCACCTTAACATCAGTTATTTGTCCAATTAAATTTGACATTTTTTTGCTTCAGTGTTCCACAAATTCTATTATGAAGAAGTACGCAGTTGAGCAGCTCGTTTACATTGTTGAAGCCTTTTACGAAAATGGTCGTTTAAATCAAACTGCATTTCGTGCCCTTCGTGATTCGACCAAATGTGTTCACAATCGGAAGAATTGTGTGCAAATTTCAGCAAACCGGGTCTGTGGGAAATGGGAAAATACCTATGCACGCTCGTCTAGTTCATTTTGCGGGAAACATTGATATTGTTCGCGATAGTGTGGCAGAACCTCGACACTTCGGCATAGCCAACAATTGAACATCTCACGGAATTCACTGATACGAATTTTGAAGATTTAAATTTAACGGCAAGAGCTGAAGCCTACTGAGCGTTTTAAGCGTCTTCGATACGCCGAATGGTTGGTGCACAGACAGAAGTGAATGGTGACTTTACAAAGAAAATCCTCTTCAGCAACGAGGCACACTTTCATCCAGCGAATTCCTTAACAGGCAAAGGTGCCGCATTGAGAATCCACGAGTGATTGTTAAAAAGGCGATGCACCAACAAAAAGTGACTGTTTGGTGCGGTTTTTGGCCTGGCGGCATCATCGGTTTGTACTTCTTCGAACATGAGGTCAGCCAAGCAGTTAACGTGAATGGTAATCGCTATCGCGTGATAATAAAAGACTTCTTTTGGCCAGAAATTGAGCATATGGACCTGGACGATATGTGGTTCCAACAGAACAATGTCACTTGCCACACAGCCAACGAAACAAGGAATCTTTTGCGCGAGAAATTCAATGTCCGTATTATCTTACGTCGTGGCGATGTTAATTGGCCGCCACAATCATGTTATTTGACACTGTTGGACTTCTTTCTTTGGGGATATTTAAAATAAAAAGTTTACGTCAAAAAGCCAAGAACAATTCAAGAGCTGAATGATGAGATAATGGCACATTACCGACATTGAACCTTCATTATGTCTCAGAGTCATTGAAAATATGATCCATCGGTTAGAGGATTGCCACCGAAGCCGTAACGAGTATTTGGGTGATATTTTGTTTCACGCATAATTGTTCTTTTAGCATAACAAAAAATATTAAGATAATTCTCTGAAAACTTTTTGTTTTATTTACAATTAACATCGTGCGTTTTAGTTGGAACACCCTTTAGAATATACGAGGGCAGATCAATAATTTCGTGACTTTTCGAATAAAACACAGCTTTTTCAGCAAAAAAAAAAATATTTTCAACGTTCTCTCCTTTTAACTCCATACACTCAGTCCAAAGTTTTTCCAATTTTTGTATCCCTTCCAAAAAATAGGATTTTTCGAGGTCTATAAAGAGGCATTTGTTTGATCAATAATTTATTCGTTGGAGCTGAATATCTCTCCACCGAGCCATTTCTAATGGTTTGGAAATAGGAAATAGTCACTAGGGGCTAAATCCAAGAATATGGCGGATGTGGTACCCAATTCTTGCAAATGGCGGGGTTTTCCGTTAAAAAATAATATTTAATAAGTACTCGAAATTCACTTTTTTCAATTTGTAACAAAATCCACGAGGTGTATGTTTTGAAAAGCTGTTAAACACAAACTAAACGACGGAACTCTCTCAAAAAAATGAACAGATGGTACTTGATTGGAGCAGTGTTGCATTTCATATAACTACGAGAGAGTTGAAAAAGTTTGCCAGAAAACAATTTCATGTTTCTCTACACGATATGACTTAATATGATAATGAATTTAGAATTTAGAGTACAAACCTTCGATGTATTAACCCTGAACGATAAGTATATAAGATTTGCCGCGATCCAGGGTGTTCCACATCACAGAGTTTTAACGACTTTTGTAACAGTCCAAGTACCTCTTTTTCCAAATCAACCCGACATGTCTGAAATGTGAATATCAAGTAAACACTAATAAAATAAATAAAGTTAATTCCTGTATGCGCACCTCATCTGCACTGCTACAATCCTGAAGTTGTTTGGCCAATGTAAATGTGGCGGTCGAAAATTCCCAATTGACTGTATCCCATAGTTCGGCATTTGATTTACGCGAACCCAAAACATCTTGAGCCTTTTCATAAAAGGAGAAGGCTTCGTTATAAAACCTTTTTTGCTGCTGAATGACATCGATGCTAAAATTTTTGATTTTATAAAGACATTATATGAACATAGTTATCAATTAAATATTTAGGCAATAAACTACCCACTTTTCATTTGGTATTATAAGGTGAGCTCTAAAGCGCATAAAACGACCCATATTACCGTACAGTAGAGCTAAATTGACGTTGTCTTGTACGAGACCAAACGCTTTAATGCCACGTATCAAGCAATCATATGATTTCATGGCCAATTTCAAATACAAAGGATCTTCGTTGGCTGGCTTGGTTTCATCGTCTTTATCACCTTTGTCTTCAATTTTCTTCTCGATTGCAGTTGTAGTTTCATTTTCGCCTCCGCTGTTCTGATTTTCAGCATTCTCTTGTAAATACTTTGTGTATTGTTCTTGAGACCAAAACATGTACTTTAAGCCCAATTCATTGCGTACGTTTCCCAGCCGCCTTAAGAGCTCGTGACGTGCCTCCTCGTCTGTGTTATCACTGCTGTTGGCATTATTCACGTGTTCGAAGGCATTCTCATAGCAAGTACAACTGGACACCATAAGAAACTCGACATTTTCTTGGGGTATCAGTAACTCTGAGCAATCCTCGGTATCTGGAAGAGATGAACTTGGTGATGTTAATATTTTTTATGTGGCTATATACATGATAACGTTAAATAGGATTACTTAAAATAAAATATATGTATGTTGTCTCATTTCCGAATTCGATTGGAGTTAAAATTCATACTTAAATCAATAGTTAAAAGTAAATCTACGTTTTTATCATGAACAATTTACAGACGTAAAGCGTTATATTACAGGGTGTCCGCCGGGAAGGTATACTACTTTGTTTTGCCGCCACTTTGGGTAATCATTAATCTTGACAGTTCATATTTGGCAGTCGTGAAGTAGAGACATGGCAAATTTATTATGGAAAAATATTCGATAAATCGTTAAACATTTTATCAAAATCAATCATCGATTACTGTGACGATGAGAAAGTTACGTGACATCTTTGGGAGAAACAACGTGCCAACAAAACGCACTAATTATCGTGCATTGAATGATTTCAAAGAAAAAGGGTATGTAGCTGATAGGCCTAAGCATGGACCACAACGTACTGCAAGCTCGGCTGAAAACATTACTGCTGCTCTAGAAAGTGTTCAAAACCCCAAATCCATCAACCTCAATTCGACGCCGTGCTGAATGTAATGAAAAATGTGAACAAAAGGGCTCGCATTTGTGAGGCTAACAAAGGCGGTCATTTATCTGAAATTTTATTCCATACATAATTGCCGACATTAAATAAAACATTTAATCAATTAATTTAAGTCAGAGCTGTACGACGGATGACCCATCAATTCGACGTTTTGGCCGGTGAAAAAGGCGCTGGTTTGAGCCGATGTGTGAGAGCTTGCATTGTCATGGTGCACAATGATTCGTCTTCTCTTGATCGATTTTTGAATTTCTCCGAAGACTTCAGGCAAACAAATTGTGGTGTACCTCTCAGAATTGACGTCCTACGTTGCTCAAGCGGAAAAGTCGCCACATGACCAGTTTTGCCGAAGAAACAGGCGACCATTTGCTTCGAAGTGCTTTTTCCATGAACAACTTTCGTTGCATTTGGCTCATCTTTAAAGACCCACATGGTCGATTGCTGTTTTGTTTCGGGCTCATACGCATAGATCCATGATTCGTCACCTGTGACGGTCTTATAAACGTCTTTTGAAGCACCGCGATCGTATTTTTTTCTAAAAGATTTCTCAAAGAATGTGCAGGTTTTAAGTAGAAGAGTATTATTATAGCTTGTGAATCAGTTTAAACAGTTTTATCTGTGATACTTGAAGTTTTTTTATATAGCATTTGGCAGATAAGAACCATACTGAACACAACTTTTCTTATTAGTTACTGACTTTTTAGTTGAGCTTTGACCTTCTGTTTATCAAGTAATACATTATCCGATGTCCGCTATGTAGGGGATATGAAGTTTAAAGTTTATTCTTTCGTCGGCGTTGACACCTAAGTACTTGACATTGCGACTTTGTTTGATTTTATGGTTTATAATGATAAAAGGTTTAACGGTGTTTAACACTGTTTACGTTTTCTCGTAAAGTAGATGGCGTTTGTTCAATTACCTAGATCAACGTATATTTTCCATTTGATGAATCTCTGTTAGCGCTGACTGTAGATTTCGACTAATGTTGGTAGATAATTTATCAGAACTTAGTGAAGATGTACGAGTATCATCTGCGAAAATAGATGTGATGCATCCAGGAAATGTCACATGTGTTAATATTGTATAAAATATGTGACAAACAAGATCCCTGTGGACTTATTGCTGAAAACATATTCTTTCTATGTTTATCAGAAACGTTCTGCCGCTAAAAGGCTTTGAATAATTTTTATAATTTCCATTGAGAAATTAAGCTTTTATAATTTATAAATAATCCCGTTATGTCCGATGTTATCAAAAGCTGATTTTATGTCGAGTAAGTCCAACTCAGCGGATGTTCCACAATTAGAGTTATTATGAAGTAATTGAGCGTGATCGGGTATAGTTTGTGGCTTCAACAGTTAAGATTTTAATTTGTGGCTGCAGAAACTCAAATCGAAAACATGGACCGATATCGTCCAGTTTCACCAGAGATGAATGTATGTTGCTCGTTAGGCTCTGTGCTAAAATTGGTCGAAGTTGGATGTAATTTTGTGGCTTTTAGAGCTTTAGGTTCTGAAATCTTGAAAACCCATTGTATGATATCAAAATATGACCCCATTTCAGTTGGGTTCGGCCTTGGCCCAAAAATAAAGAATGCAAGTTCATCGAAATCGGTTTATAATTGCGACGTTGATTGCAACGATGGACAGGTGGACAGAGGGACGGACGAACATCGCTTAATGGAATCAGATACTGATTCTGAATCGTTAGGTATGCATAACATAGGGCCTTCTCGATTCCTCTCTATGTCAGAATACCCTGTACCACAGTGTGGTATAGGGTATAAAACGCTGGTCTATGGTCCGCTTAATATTTATGAAACAATCAAATTTAAATCAGTCGGACAGAATTTATATAACCCACATGATATTTGCCACAGCATCGTCAGTTTGTCCCCAAATCAGCAGCAAAACTAGCATGCAGGCCATAAAAAATCATGGACCGTTTTTCAATTTTTATAGGGCTGATGCATATTTGAAAAAAAATGCATATTTGAAAAAAACCTAATTTCAAATCTAAAGAAATTTTTAAGTTTAATGGAGCTTCGACACCAAATATGATTACGTTTAAATAGGTTCAATGGGGCTCCTCCTTAGCCGGAACTCAACTAGTGTGCGTTTACTTAGATAACGATTTATTCATGGCAGTGATGTCGATTCGATCGATATTTTTTTAACAAAGCTTTTTTAACAAATGCAGAGCCATAATACACCTGTATAAATTTGATTACTTACTTACATACATAATTCATTCAACATCCTATTAGGAAACAATCGGAAACTTGTCTCAAATCAGTAACTGTCCACGTTATAATTCTTATATTCACAGAAAAATGTTAGATATTTTTACAATCAAACGACGGCGCCCCACATCAGTGTTATTCCCCGACACTCGGATCGTTCCGAAGGAGAAATTTATTGGCCAAGAGCTATCACTCTAGCACTACAACAACGATAACAACAATAGTGTGGTTATAGAGGCCTTAAAGACAGCCAGGTATTAGATGTGCTCAACACATTCTTTTTTATCACAGATAGACAAACGAACTTATTGGCGTTCGTTGCAAGAGGCCATGAGCAGAATTTTTTCGTAATATTATACAGAATATACAAAAATAAAACCACAACAGCAACAGGTTTTTTTAACTTACCCAATTCCTTTTCCAATTCTTTCTCTATATGCTTCTCTGCCTCGTGAGGCTTAGAAAAGTCTTTCAAGTTATCAGCGATGTTGTCCCAATTGTTAGCCATTTGAAAGAAACAATCTCCGGCTCTTCCCAGCAGACAGCTTTTTTGTGAGACCATCGACGACATGTACTTTAAAACAACATATTTGCATTTGCACGACATGTAAATTTCACGCAGACATGAACCAAACTTCCTCTCTACATAATTGTATTCGGCCAGTGTGGCATAGGTTAGACAGGCTTTTTCGAGCAGCAGCAGCTTCAAGTGAACATTCCACGAACCGAACAATTGTGAATTGAAACTTACAGCAATCTGTTGAGGTGGCATGTGCTGTGCATTCGATGGCTGAGAGTTTTGGACTGAGGTCAGTAGTGGCTTCAAGTCTTTGCTATGGGTTTTCTTTAATTTCGCTTTTTTCGACTTAATTTCCAACAGTGGTGGCTGATTGTCCGCATTATCCAAAGTCTTAGTGGGGGATTTTAGAGACTCGTAAGGCAGTGGAATGGGTTTGAATGGTTTAGCCATATTAGGATTTTGTTCTTCATGTATAATCCTTTCCTTTTCTTCATCTTTTGCTCTAGCCTCGGATTCTTTAATAAAGGATTCTTCATTTTTATTGAAGAATTGCAGGCAAGATAAACCCTGGCTTATATGCTGCAATGCTATCGAGCATCTCTCTTCTATGGTGGCTGTAAGCGGTGAAGGTCTCTGTTTGCCTAATTTCGCTTGAGGATTATCAAAGGAAAAATCTTTGAGCGTGTCACAAATATTTTGTACCGCCACATTATTTTCTTTGCTCAACTCTCGGAAATTGAACGTTTCTTCGTAGTCAAAATCGTCTTCATCGTCCTCTTCCTCTTCGTAGACAGACTGGGTGTCAGAATCGGTATCGTTTATATCGAATTTGGGGTCTTTAGGGTCAATGCCAGCCGGAATATGCAAATCCGACAGTATATAATGAGATGAGGTAACTATTTGAGGATATTTCTCTTTGGGCAATAGTTTAATACAATTATCCAATAGGGCTCTGATATTGCCAGCGGTTTTCGGACTAATTTGTGGATTACGATTCTTCATATTACGAGCTACAGTATATAGAAGCATGGCTACAGGGACGGTAAAGGGATTCCCTTGTTTTTCATCACATTCAGTAGCATTTGACTGGTTCTTACACAAAGTTGTGAGATCATATAGTTTGACTACATCGTCATTGCGTCCTTTAAATAACCAATAGGTATGGCCTTCTTTTGTGGCATTAGCTTTGAGAAAGGACAGAATATTTTGGGCTACATTCCGGACAACTTTCGGAGAGAACAGTGAGTCTTCCAAGTGAGGCAGATCCTCTGTTTTGATTATTTCATACTTTTGAACAATGCCATCCAGATGGTAGCACATCACAACCTCCGGCACATTGCACATTAGGTTATCAAGCCAATAATCAATTCCGGTTAGTACATTGATAGGCTTAGCCATGTCACGCAGTCTCAAACTAATGCATGGTCTATTTGGCCCTCCGAATATAGGCATATCAGTACCAATTAGCATGCGTATATCCTCAAATGTCCAGACGACATTACGTTGGAACTCGTGTGACGAATTGGGATCGGGAACATTCCCCTCTACTTTGGGTTCTGGCAATACTGGGCCGGTAATTGGCAATGCCGGGTGCTTTTTCTTGTCATCCGTACTATTTTCATCTCCTTCACAGTTGGGAGATTGCTTTAAGGAGTAGTACAAGAACTTGGATAGTAAATTCTTGCTCTGTATGGCTTCACGGGATTTATCTTTTAAACAGAAATCGTGCCCGCCATCGCCGTAAGCCATTATTTGCTCCATTATGAAGGCTCTTAACCATTTCCAATCGTCGTCGGCTTTTCTTAACAAATACTTTTGAATATCAAACTCGTCCAGCAACAAAGTATTGCCCACTTTATGAACGGTCATGCTTACGGCTCCCTTCGAAGCGTATGGCAATTTCAAAAGTCTCTTAATGTTCTCTGCATCAGCCACTACATCAACCTCACCTACGCAGTCAGGAAACATATGGGCCATGCGAAAACTGTCAAATATTGTCGGGTTGTGGTAGAGAGCCTGATGCAAACCATAGCTACTGTCTGCGCCAGTCAACCAGTTTGAGGGAGGCAGATTCAAGTTGGTATTACATTCCAAGCGATTGAACTTCACAGGTGCTTGGACCTGGGAAAACTTGACAACTGCTTTCGATTTGACCGTTTCGTCGACTTCATGCGGCTCCACAGTTTGACACAATTCAATCTGTGGAAGAGAATATTTAATTATGAATTATGGCTAAGAGCATTTGTCTTTAAAACAAAACAAAAAGAAAACGCGACACACCTAGTTGCATGAAAGTTTTGGCACTCAAACGAAAGGAACAATCCCTCTACCGAATATACACACATAGAAGAATCTTTAAACTACTTAAAATGCCGGCTTTGTTGAAATACATTTGCATCATTCTTTTTATTAGTTTGTTGCATTATTTCCCCAAGGAAGGGCTTCAATTAAAATGTGCTTTATTTTTTTTTATAATTTTCCTCCTGTCTGTGTAAATAGTAAATAGGTATGCAAGCCAATTGTTTGTTTTTTGGGCGGAGTGGGATTTCGGTGAAGACGGAATTGTAATTAATCCATTAAAAAAACCGACTTTAGGTAATTTTTTATGTTACACTTTTTGTATTGCTTTGTTTAGTTATTTTCACAGATGCTAAGTTCATTTAAAAATTTACTTTAATTGTCCTAGAGCGACTATTTTCTTTTCCTTTTCTGAATGCCAAAACGCTCACATGTACATGTGTGTAAATAGTCGTGAGTCGATTTTTGGGTATTCTGCGGGTCTACTGACCTCGTCGCCACTATCCATTTTATATCCAGCTTAATTATGGTGTTTGTAAGTACATTTAAAAAGATTTTTGGAAATTCTTAGAATTTTTCTAATTTTCTCCAGAATGTTTGCAATAAATTTCAAGATGCAAAAAGCAAATGTTTATGTTCAAAGCAAACAGCTGTTTTTTGCGAACAGAGATACCAACTTTTACACACATGAACTGAGTACAAAAATATACATGTGTGAAGTACCCTGTTGAGACTTCGATGCCTATAATGCTGATAACGGCGGCTCACCGCCGCTATGTTTAAGCGGGTTTATTCATCAACAAGTAGACAAACCGAGCCAAAACTTTAAAGGCCCGAGCTCACTAGTAGTGCGTTTTTCTGTGAGGCGGTGAAAATAAAAATAACCACAAATTTTAATCGCAACGAGAAATTGATATTTGTCATTTTCAAATATTTGTTTGTTTAAATTTAAATGTTAACTTGAAAAAAGCATCCAGTCAAGACATAAAATACGCAACAGATAAAAAGGTAAAATGCTGCATGCATATTTTTTTATTTAAAACGCTGCTCAACCAAATAAGCGTTGGCATTTAAACGCGTTGGTGTGCGGGTTCTCATAAATAAGAAACCGTGTGTTTTTTTTCGAAAAAAGCTTCGGTGTGCTCAGGCCTTTTTACTCCCCACCATAGATTGGGTTCTAATATGGCATTGGTAGTATTGAGGAACGCAAATATGCATGTATTTCGAGATGTAACAAACAAAATGACGAACTTAAATGTACATTCCATTTTATGGTGGAGAGTATAACAAGTGGAGAATTTGTTAAGTAGAAAATTCGAAACTCATATATTGAGGGTGTGTAAATAGACACACCCTCAAATAGGTGGCAAATAGACTATCGTGCTGCGGTCAATTTTTGACATTTTAGATTGGTTTTTGTTCTAATTAAAAATTAATTTTTAGCGTTAAGGCTGGTCCTAAGTTCTATGTCTATTGTGAAAATATATTGAACCTTATATAAAAATAGTATGTGAACTCACTGGCGAAAAGCTGTGAAAAAACAGTAATGGGTTAAACGTTGTCCCTACCTACCCCGTGCTGAATAAAAGTGTTTTTTTATTAAGCCTCGACAACTAAGACCGGATAGCAAAACCGCAATAGTTTAGTCAATTGTTAACAGAAAGTGCTAACTTTGTTTGTGTCCAAAGGAATAGACAAGAAGTACTTTTCTTCAAAATATAAAATTATTTTTAATTTTTTTTTTCTCAGAATCAAGTACGGCCTTTTCTGTAGAAATCCTTACCGTCGATAGGCTACTAGAAAACAAAATTCCATTAATGTTGCGTCCGACGCTAATATCAGCCACAACTTCAAAACTATTCTTTATTTGGGCACAACAAATAACAAAATTTGCTTTAATTTAAGAACCCTTCAGTCCGTTTTTTGGGTCACATAGTCAAAACGTCCAGCAACTAAGTCCTTATTGAGTTATTTAGTGTGTTCAAACTATAGGACCCATTGAATACATACTAAAATGCACAGTCTGCCGAGAAACCTTTAGTCCCTTAAAGTGAAACTGTTTTCTCTATTCCGATATCGCCCATTTACAATTATGACCATCATTGTGTTAAATCCTTCAACAGATGTACGGAAGGACATACCTAGATCGCCTTAACATTTTACGACAATCAATAATACACAGTCGAACGATGCTCTTACGAACAGTTTTGTGCGGTCCCTATGATTTTGCCTCCATTTTTCATGCAAATTACTATGTCCATAACAAACTTATGGATAGATCGAACTTTTTAATATCAAACAAATTTTGAAACTCCTTTAGCGAAATGCCATTAAATGTTATACGTTCATAACGAACTCAATAATATTCTTCTTATTTTAAACAACTACTAGCATCGGTTATGCTAGATACACACCAGGCTACCTTTGCAGCCATGTTGCAGCAATCGTTGAACAAACAAAACATTTGCTGCAACACGTTGCACTCGATGGTTGCCTCGTGTGTATACAGCTTCATTTTTAGCAGTTGTTTTATTTTAAGATATTAGCACTCTAAAACTGTTTTTTAAAAACGCTTCTGCTCTGAGAAATGGAGCACACTGTTTCTAATGAGACACCGCATACCAACGCTTTATATAAGTAATGCCAACGCCTATTTAGCTTTTTAAATAAAAACCTGCAATCTGAATTTTAGCTTTTCATCTGCTGCGTATTTTTGCCTTGATTGGTTGCTTTTCATTTTTAAGTTGACATTTGAACTCAAATAGTAAATACTCAAACAAACATTTAAAAATTGGTTAATATTGTATCAATCTCTCAGATATTCATATAGAAGCCTGTAATATACTGAAATTTGCTGCGATTTAAATGTGTTGCTCTGCGTCTGCTAGCGTATTTAACTGCGTATATTTTTTCCGCCGTTTCATAGAAAAAAAAACACAATGTGCTTAAGAAAATTGCTCCGATTAAACTGTGATGGTGTGCTTCTTCTAGCGTATTAAATTGCGCATAATTTTCATGACGATTCACAGAAAAACGCACACTTAAGTGTGCTCGGGCCTTAAGGTAAACACAAAAAAAAGTCATATTTTCATAGTTTGGGAAAATAGAAAATATCGGATAAAATGAAATTATTAGAAATCGTTGGAATTGGAAAAGATTTAAAAGAAAATATTTTTTTTAGCATTTTTTAAATACATAAGTACATTTTTTATTAATCCTATAACGAACAACGGCAATATTGAAGCAATTTATAGGGTCCTTTCGAGTTCTTAAAAACCGTCTTTGAATGTAAACACTTTATAATCTCTCCGAATAATATTACGTGGTGTTTCTAACTGATTGATAAATTTAGTACCATCCACCCTTCAGAGAAGTGTATAAAAACTTAGATATGTATAAGTGAGTCATAAGGACGTAGCTACGATAATCTTGATTATAATTTCTACTATACTGTTAATGTCTGCTTATTGCATCTGGCAACTCTATACACACACGCAATTATGGCGTTTTTAAGATTAGCAATGTCGGCATCACTGAATGTCATTATGAATGAGCAAATTTTTTCTCTATGAACTTTGTCACTTAACAAACTTCGTCGAATAGGGAGGTTGTGAAGCGGATGGAATAATTTCTGGTTGGCTGTGGGTCAATAAATTTCGGTTAGACAAAATAAATTTCTAATTCCTTAAAAAAACTAACTACAATGGAGGTAATATGTCAAATTATTTCTCTCATTCAGAAATAACAATTAGTTTGTTTTCCTTCAATAGCTGGAAATCGTGAATGCAAAGTCATCAAAACCTTACGGAAAAATCACCGTACCGGCTGAGACAGACATTGCCTACTTCAGACAACTGATCCACAACAAATTAAAGCAAACTCCCGCAGCTGACAGACAGTCGTTGCGTTTGGAGCCTAGAGGAAAAGCCCTAAAGGATACCGACTCCTTGCACTCGCTGAAAGTGCGTGCCGGCGACAAAGTCTACATCAAGGATTTGGGGCCACAGATTGGATGGAAGACTGTGTTCTTGGCTGAATATGCAGGGCCTTTGGTGGTGTATTTACTTTTCTACACACGGCCGGATTTAGTATATGGCAACGATGCCACAAAACCCATTTCATTGACCACCCAGTAAGTATAGGACATAGAGCAACCAGCGATTAATGAAGTTATAGAACTAAGATAAGATTATAGGTTTATAAACTTTCCCTGCGAATGCTTTCCAAGTAAAGCGAAGTAAAAAGTATGAACAAATTAAATAACACCAATCAACCTAAACAACACTAACACGTATGCATACGCAGCGCGATAGATAGCCCAACGATGACATGAAGAAATGCTTTAACCCAAATTGACCTATTCGATTTGCATTGGTGGTCGTTGATGTCTAAGCGCCGATATGCGATACGCTGTGCAAGAGTTGTTTGTGTTATAAGTTTGTTTTCGAACTTGAATTTTTATATTACTTTTGCATAAATTACTTGTGTTAAAACATTTTTCTTTCTTTAACATTTTTGTATGTTTATGTGTGTGTATGCCTTCCTTCACCTCTATGTCTTACTTTCAGTATTGCTGCTGCTTGCTACACTGTCCATTATTTGAAGCGTTTGCTGGAGACGATTTTCGTCCATCGTTTCTCTCATTCCACCATGCCCTTGCGTAATCTCTTCAAAAATTGCTCTTACTATTGGGGTTTCACGGCTTACGTCTCGTACCATGTTAATCATCCGCTGTTCACATCCCCATGTATGTGTCAAGTTTGGGCTGCACTGGCTTTATTTGCGGTAAGTTTCGATCACATCTGCTTGTTGCTAACCCTGTATTTTGAGTCTTTTGTCCAAATGATCTTTTAACAATTTAGTTGTGAGATATTCAGCGTGTATATTATTTATATGTAGATGTATTGGCAGCATACGAAAAACGATAGCGAAAGGCATAGAAAGCAACAAAGTCGGTCATATCGGTATTAGTATTAGTTATGTTTTGTCTGCTAGCCGGTAGCAATAAAATCTTAAAGACTAACGCATAATTTGAGGTTTGTTCGAAAAAAGTCAGAACCGGTTTTCCGAAAGAACGCAACTCAAATGTAAAATACTTAGTAGGGACATAAATACTGCTACACACGTTTTATGCTGTAAAATAAAAAGTACTGAATGTTTTTGGACCAAATATTTTTTAATATATTTATTGATGTATATTGTATCCAAAAAGAATCTACTTATTCGAAATGTCCGCCTTTTGCCTTTACACACGCCTTAAGTCGCACTGGCCAATCGTCAATAGCTGGACGAACCTCGTCCATTGAAAAATTGGCCACAGCTCCAAAGCAGTCTTAAGAGATCCAATGTTGGGGTATCTTTTGTGACAAACCTTGTCCTCTAAAACCGTCCACAATATGTAATCCAATGGGTTCAAATCTGGACTGCCTGAGAGCCATTCTTCAGAGGAAATGAACGCTGGGCCGGCGCAGAATCCTGCTGGAAAGTCCATGGCTGGTTTTGGAACAGGGAATTGTCAAGAGGCTTCACAACAGCTTCCAAAACGGTTTCTTGGTAAACTTATGCCGATGTTTCGACTCCTTGTTCGCAGAAATGCAGGTCAGTGGCCCCATCTCAAGAGACGTCCCACCAAACCATGACTGAAGCTGGGTGATGACCCTTTTCCACCCTTGGGATCAGTTCAGGTGTTTCCTTAGATGACCGGGCATACACTCTATCATTTTGCTTGTTAAATTTTTCCTAAACGGTAAAAATTTTTTCATCGGTGAACAAAGTTTTTCTTTGCAAGCGTGCTTCACCAAAAGACGTTTGCATTTTTCAATCCTATTTTTTTTAAAGCTGCAGTCAATAAATGTCCGGTACGTCGTTTGAAAGCCCCAAGTCCCAAGTCTTTTTTTAATGATTCGACTCATGGACTTTCGCGTGATATTCATCTCACGGGCCATGATTTTCTGTTTTCGGAGCGGATTTCTGTTAATTCTTGATTTAACGGCTTTGATGGCATGCGGTGTTCGAACAGAGCGTGGGCGGCCCGACCGGTGGCGGTCTTTTACATCTCCAGTCTCCTCAAAAAGTTTTATGCATCGGTAGACGAACATGCGGCTAATCCCTAGTGGCCGCAGTGTTTTGAAAATATCGCTTTTTTCATTTCACACTTGAAAAGCGCTATTACAGCGATACGGTTCTCATTATCTGACCACTCCATGATGAAAGTTGAAACAATTTTAAAATCCCGTTACAGACTAACGCTATTGAGGATAGCTTTCAAAACCAATATGACATTGACGGGGTATGTCCAGTTCTACTATTGAAATGGACGTGTTCAATGTTGTAACAGTATTTATGCCCCTTCTAAGTACGTATATTTTTTGGATATAGCTTATTCAGAGATATGACTTAAACAATGTTAAATCTATATGCCCATCTGAAGGAGAGTTGTAACGCGTGAACCATTTCGAGGTTCCCTACTTTTTTTTAAGGAAAATAACACAGAAAATTCAAATTGAATGGGGAATGTTTATTATCACTTGAAAGAACATTCTTTGGCATTTATTTTTTAAAGATTATGTCTATCAAATGTTGTCTGAAACAGTCGCGTCAGATGGTCACCCGTTGAGTCCAAGTTTGGATGACTCGTTCGACCATTTCGATTGGTAACTGGCGAATGACAAGCGTGATGTTTTGCTCTAAGGCCTGAATCGAAGCGGTTTTGTCCGCATAAACTTTAGACTTTACATATCTCCACAGGAAAAAGTCTAACGGTGTGATATCACACGATCTTGGTAGCCAATCGACCGGCCCAATACGTGAAATTATCTGCTCACCGAAGTGTTTCTCAATAAATCCATTGATTGATGCGATGTGTGGGAAGTGGCGCCGTCTTGTGGAAACCAAATGTCGACGAGATCACGAGCTTCAATTTCAGGCACCAAATTGTTATTGTTGTTGTTGTAACAACAATATATTTATTTTTAAGTCTTGTTCGTCTATGGGGGATCTGCTTCGACATCCAGGTGGAGGAAACGCGCCATTTGAACTGGATGCGTCCACAGAGACCTGGGGGTCAGCTGAGTGGAGTTGGCCGGACAATTGAAGAGGTGCAGCACATCATGTGGTCCCTGATGGCAGGCGGGACAGATGTCCGGAACGTTAGCATCGATACGTGCCCAGTAAGAATTGAGGCGGCTGCACCATCCAGATCTCAGCTGCGCCAGAACCACGCGCGTCTGCCGAGGTAGTACCTTCTCCTCAGGTGAAATCTTCTGGGGGATGTTCCCCTAGCACGACATTCACACGGTAGCTGGATACTGCTGCTGCGACTTCATCGGCGTGAATGTTGCTCAGACCTGCCTGATAGTTTCGATGATCTAAAGGTTCTCTCTTATACCGCTGGACCTCTCTCTCTAGATCACAAAGATCGTACCTGATCTGCCTGGGCGGAGGCATCCTGATGAAGAGATGGTGGTTAGGATGACTGCTGCGAAAACACCCTAGCAGGTATTGCTTAGACAACAGGAAATTGTGCCTGCGCACGGCAAGGACCTTCGACTCCTCATGTAGATGGTCCTCAGAAGACATAAGAAGACACCCTGATGATGTTCTGAGGGCGGCATTCTGGCAAGTCTGAATTTTCTTCCACTGCTTCGTACTCACGTTCGCCGACCATACAGGTGCTGCGTAGTTTGCTACAGACCGACCTATCGCTTTGTAAGAGGTCAACAAGGTTTCTTCGTCGACTCCCCAAGTAATGCCGGCAAGTGACTTGAGGATCTTGTTCCTACTTTTAAGTTTATCGCAGATAGCTGTAGCATGTGCAGAGGATCGAAAAAGGCTGTCCAATGTGACGCCAAGGATTTTGGGGTAGATGGTAGTCGGGATGTTGACGTCATCGACTTTCACATTGAGTGACAACCGCACCTCTGCGGTCCATGCAGTAAACAGGGTGGCTGATGATTTGGAGGTGGATATTTTCATATTCCTCGCAGTGAAAAAGCGTGCTAAGTCAGTGAGGTAACAGTTGATTTTCTCGCAAATGTCATTTACTTTAGGTCCTGACGCCAGAATTGTGCAATCGTCAGCGTACGACACAATTTCAACGCCGTCTGGTGGTGCAGGAAGTTTAGAGAGGAAGAGGTTAAACAGAGCCGGGGATATAACTCCACCCTAGGGAACTCCTTGTTTAACTCTACAGGGCTTCGACTTTCTGTCTCTAAATTCTACATATGACTGGCGCCCACACATATAGTTCACGACCCAACGTTTCAAACTAGGTGGAAGGACGTTTCTTCAATGTCCTCCAACAGAGTGGCATGATTGACCTGTCAAAGGCTTTTGTTAGGTCAAGAGCCTCGAGGACCGCCCTTACGTTAGGCTTGTTCTGGTTAAGGCCGCGACTTATACGTGTGGTGATGGCGTGTAAAGCAGTTGTTGTGCTGTGCTGCTTGCGGAAACCATGCTGATGATCAGCACTAGGAAAGTGTTCGATCAGGCTGGGGAGGAGCAGTGCTTCAAGCGTCTTTGCTACTGGAGAAAGCACGAAAAAATGGACGATCAAAATACATATATTGTTGAGGTGACTGCCCCTGGCAGAAGAGTTTCGGGTCAATCCGGTACATAGAACCGGCAGTCGCGGGATTGGGCATCAAATTGTCGGTCATCATGACGGTTACTTTGTCACCGGCATCATTTTTGAAGAAATGTGGACCCGACCGATGATTCCACCGGCATACAAACCACACCAAACCGTTCTGGATGAAGTGGCAGCTCTTGAACCTCTTCTGATGGCTCTTCGTCCCAAATGCGGCAATTTTGCTTGTTTACATACCCATTGAGCCAGAAATGGACTTCACGGCAGAACAAAATTTGGCTCGAAAACGTCGGATCTTCTTGGAACTTTTCAAGAGCCCATAGAGCGAAGCGATGTCGCTTGGGAAAATCGGGCGGCTTCAGTTCTTGCACAAGCTGTATTTTGTACGCTTTTAATGTAAGATCTCGACGAAAAATGCGCCAAGTCGTTCAAACGTCAGTCCGAGTTGCTGCAAACGACGCCGAATCGTCTCTTTACGGTCTTGGTGTACACTCTCAGCTACGGCCGCGACATTTTCTTCACTGCGTGCTGGATCTGGTCTATTCGGTCGAATAATATCCAATAATGAATGCTGGGTCTCAAGATGGGTGATGGTGTTGCGAATAGAACGCTCAGTAGGCCGAATATGTTGACCATAAGTTAAACGAAGTGTGTGAAACACATTCCTCACAGAACGTGAATTTTCGTAATAAAGTTGAACGATTTGTAAACGTTGTTTAGTCAGGCGTAAGTCTTTCCATGATGAAATGCCAAACAATACTAAACAAAAATAACATGACTGCATGACATCACTCACACGTGATCTGTCAAAAAAAGGCTATTGAAAAAAGTATCTCCACTTGGATCACCCATTACAATTAGGAATGTCTACGCGTAGCTTAGGCCGATCTTGCTTTAAAAAAGAAAATATATTTAGCGGCCAAAAACCTTTTAAACCGTTATTACCATACCGGCACTCCTTTATAATCGCTGAACAGTGCACAATGTAATTATTTTATCCAATGACCGGCACCGGGATTGCTTTGTGAGAGCGCTCCGACAGGGAATTGATTCGTATAAGGCAGTTAAATTATTTATAAATATTATGGCCTTATTAGTAAAAACAATCTTTCCCATTAATTATGGAATAAAACTTTGTTCAAGTGACTGCCTTAGCTGGCTTCACAGTAGCGCATTTTGTCACTCTTAACTTTCCAATGCCTTGTTAGTTTCGTGCTGTAGCTCACGGATCAAAAAGTCCAAAGGCGTAAACTCGCCACTCCGAAACGGCCAATTGACATCGCCAAGACGGCTGATAACACGATTTGGGAATTTGGTGCGCAAAATATCGATAATGGCATAACCTGTGTGGAACGTAGCGCCATTCTGCAGGAAACAGTTCTTCCATCTTTCATGGCCCGCCGGCCTGCAGGGACGGGTGTAAGTGGCGTTGGGATCAAATGATACCACCAATTTACAATCCGCACCAAACTGTCACTATCGGCTTCTCGACAATATTGTACGGTGTTTCCCAGCCCCAGATGCGGCAATTTGGTTTGCTAATGCAGCCGCCGAAAATACGCCTCTTCAGAAATGTTGATTTTTGTCCAAAATCGTTGTCCTATACAAGATGCTCTTAGGGCTTTCCATTAAGGACATTACAATTTTATATGTTAGTAAAACACAGAATATTTAAGATATAGAGTTCATATTTATTCAAGTGTTGTGCAAATGTTACATTTTAGAAAGAAATTCGATTTCGTCATAAGACCACCACGAGCCCATGTACAGCGATCTTTTCTTTGGACCCTATTTTCAACCTCTCTTGCACACAATTCGACCGGAACGTTAGCAATTTCGCGTTGGATGTTGTCTCTGAGCTCGTCTAATGTTATTGGTTTGTTGGCATAGACCAATGAATTGATGTGGCCCCATAAAAATAAATAAAATGGCGTTAAATCGCATAATTAAGGTGGCCATTCGACCGGACCATTTCTCGAGATAACACGTTCACCGAATTTTCCCTTCAGTAAATCGATTGTAACGCGTGCTGTGTGGCTAGTGGCGCCGTCTTGTTTCAACCACATATTGGCGATGTCAAGCTCATCCAATTCTGGCCAAAAATAATTTTCTAACATGGGACGATAGCGCTCTTTCTTGACGGTAACATGACGATTGTTTTCACTGACGAAAAAATACGGCCCAATCACTTCTCAGGCATGGAAAACCACACCACACAGTAATTTTTTGTGGATGTAATTGTGTTTCTTGAAGCACGTGTCGGTTTTTTGCTGTCCAATAACGCATATTTTGTTTATTGACAAAACCACTCAGCCAGAAATGAGCTTCATCGCTGGACATAATTTTTCAATGTGATTCTGGATTTTTGAAATTTTTGCCAGAGCCACCGACTCAGAATTTTGGTAGTAATTTTTAATGATTTCTAAACGTTGCGCGTAAGTGAACTTTACCATGATGAAAATGTTGACTTCGACTAACGTTTTGACACTGAAAGATTTTAACAAAAGTTTCAATCCTGCGACTGCCAGTTCTTTGTACCGGATTGACCCGAAACAAACACTCTTCGGCCAGGGGCAGTCACCTCAACAATATGAGTTTTTTGTTCGTCCTTTTTTTCGTCGCACTTCCCGGAATGCCTGCTTCGAATACTACTGGTTCGAGCCGGGATCGAACAAATCCCCGGACTTGGATCTGCTCGGTTTGTCGGAACCGTATACATCATCGTGCTAAGTCTGTAAGGTGTTATCGTTGCATGGAGTGGGTGCACCTCAGGAGCTGTTCAGGTCTGACGCCCCTACGCGTATTATGGGCGATTACCATAGCTCGCCAGACATCGCTACGGCATCGCCTGGCCTGATCAACGACGTCACCTGGCAACCCGTCATCTCACTAGGATCGGACCACCTTCCCATAATTCTCTCTATAAATAGACCATCCGACTACATAACCTCTGAACGCCGTACGTTTCTCAATCAATAAAAGGCTGATTGGGAAGTCTTCGGGTAGCCTAGAAAAAGTTCCGGGCCATCATCAACTCAGCAGCCGCTCGCCATAATCCTGCTGGTCGAATACCCGAAGATCGACCAAACTTACCAGCAGAGGCATTGGGACTCGCAGACGAGCGTGATGACATTCGTCGCTCCAACCCTACTGCCCCTAGAATTAGGGATCTCTACTCTGAGATCAGTAGGTTGGTCAACGAATATAAGCGGAACAAATGGCTAGACCACATAATGCAGTGCAACTTGAGTTCCGGAATTGGTAAGTTGTAGACAACGGTAAAATCGCTCTCTAACCCTGGAAGGAAGGATGATCGGACAGCTGTCACGTTCAGTGATAGAACAGTGACAGATCCGAAGCGGTGCGCGTGTTATTTGAACCGGCTTTTGATTGAGTACCCAGAGAGTAATGAGGCGAAAAGGAGAGTATTGCGTCGTAACCGCGCTCTTTGAGTCGAAGAGGCACAAAGTCATCAAAGGCGCTGGGTCCGGACGGAATCTCAATGCTGATGTTAAAGAACTTGGATACCCCGGGAGTAGAGTACATGACCAAAGTGCTCAATCTGTGGCTAGCCACTCACTTAGTTCCCGATGCCTGGAAAAGGGGCAGAGTGGTTCCGCTACTAAAGCCAGGCAAAGACACAAGTAAAGGAGATTCGTACAGGCCGATCTCCTTGCTTTCTCCAGTAGCAAAGACGCTTGAAGCACTGGTCCTCCCCAGCCTGACCGAACACTTTCCTTGTGCTGATCATCAGCATGGATTCCGCAATCGGCACAGCACAACAACTGCTTTACACGCCATCACCTTACCACACGTACAAGTCGCGGCCTTAACCAGGACAAACCTAACGACAGGACGGTCCTCGTGGCTCTTTACCTAACAAAAGCCTTCGACACGGTCAATCATGCAACTCTGTTCGAAGACATTGAAAAAACGTCCCTTCCGCCCAGTTTGAAACGTTGGGTCGTAAACTATATGTGTGGGCGCCAGTCAAATGTAGAATATAGAGACAGAAAGTCGAAGCCCCGTAGAGTTAAACAAGGAGTTCCCCAGGGTGGAGTTATATTCGCGGCTCTGTTTAACCTCTACCTCTCTAAACTTCCTGCACCACCAGACGGCGTTGAAATTGTGTCGTACGCTGACGATTGCACAATTCTGGCGTCAGGACCTAAAGTGGATGACATTTGCGAGAAAATCAACTATTACCTCACTGACTTAGCACGTTTCTTCACTGCGAGGAATATGAAAATATCCGCCTCCAAATCATCAGCCACACTGTTTACTGCTTGGACCGCAGAGGTGCGGTTGTCACTCAATGTGAAAGTCGATGACGTCAACATCCCGACCACCAACTACCCCAAAATCCTTGGGGTCACATTGGACAGCCTTTTTAGATCCTCTGCACATGCTACAGCTTTCTGCGATAAACTCAAAAGTAGGAACAAGGTCCTCAAGACATTTGCCGGCAGTACTTGGGGAGCCGACAAAGAAACCTTGTTGACCTCTTACAAAGCGTTAGGTCGGTCTGTAGCGAACTACGCAGCACCTGTATGGTCGGTGAACGTGAGTACGACGCAGTGGAAGAAAACTCAGACTTGCCAGAATGCCGCCCTCAGAACATCATCAGGGTGTCTTCTTATGTCTTCTGAGGACCATCTACATGAGGAGACGAAGGTCCTTGCCGTGCGCAGGCACAATTTCCTGTTGTATAAGCAATACCTGCTAGGGTGTTTTCGCAGCAGTCATCCTAACCACCATCTATTCATCAGGATGCCTCCGCCCAGGCAGATCAGGTACGATCTTCATGATCTAGAGAGAGAGGTCCAGCGGTATAAGAGAAAACCTTTAGATCATCGAAACTATCAGGCAGGTCTGAACAACATTCACGCCGATGAAGTCGCAGCAGCAGTATCCAGCTACCATGTGAATGTAGTGCTAGGGGAACATCCCCCGGAGATTTCACCTGAGGAGAAAGTACTACTTGACGTACAGGATTTCTTTCAAATATCCCCAAAGAAAGAAGTCCAACGGTGTTAAATCATATGATCGTGGCAAGAGTCATTGTTTTGTCGCCTGTGTGGCAAGTGGCACCAACCACATATCGACCAGGTCCATATCCTTAAGTTCCAGCCACATTTCCTACTGACTAAGTTTGCTGAAATTTGCGCACACTTCTCCCGATTTTGGACATATTTGTCGATTATGTTGACCAAAAAAAATCTGTGCACAAAATGCATTTTGAGTTGAACGCCCATTTTTGATAAAGATTTCAGCAATTTTAACGTGCTGCTCAATTGTGTACCTCTCCATGGTTGCATTTGTCAAGCAAAAGAAATATCATATTAAGTTGGACAAAAAACTTCACGTTAAAGTTGACTTACAATAAGCAATGTGCATTATGGCTGGACCACCCTTTATATTATAAGTCGTCGAAAATTCTCAGACGATCTAGCCGTGTCTATGTCTGTTGAAAGCACGATAGCGTTCAACAGAATTAACCTAGAATCCGGAATGTGTGATGACGGTTGTTTTCGATTGTATATGAGCAAAATAGCCACCACAGTGTACTTAGTAGGGACATAAATACTGTTACACACGTTTTATGCTGTAAAATAAAAAGTATTGAATGTTTTTGGACCAAATATTTTTTAATATATTTATTGATGTATATTGTATCCACAAAGAATATACTTATTCGAAATGTCCTCCTATTGCCTTTACACACGCCTTAAGTAACACTGGTCAATCGTCTATATCTGCACGAACCTCGTCTATTGGAAAATTGGCCACAGCTCGAACCAAAGCAGTCTGACAAACCTTGTCCTCTAAATCCGTCCACAACTTGCAATCCAATGGGTTCAAATCTATACTGCCTGAGGGCCACTCTTCAGAGGAAATGAACGCTGGCAAATTGTTTCGAAGACAGGCCTGGGACGTTTTAGCCTCATGTGCCGGCGCAGAATCCTGCTGGAAAGTCCATGACTGGTTTTGGAACAGGGACTTGTTAAGAGGCTTCACAACAGCTTCCAAAGCGGTTTTTTGGTAAACTTTGGCCGATGTTTTGACTCCTTGTTCGCAGAAATGCAGGTCAGTGACCCCATCGTAAGAGACACCCCACCAAACCATGACTAAATCTGGGTGATGACCCTTTACCACCCTTGGGATCAGTTCAGATGCTTCCTTAGATGACCGCGCACACACTATCATTATGCTTGTAAAATTTTTCCTGAACGGTAAAAATTGTTTCATCGGCGAACAAAATTTTTCTGTGCAAGTTATCAGCGTGCTTCACCACAAGACGTTTGCATTTTTTAATCCTATTTTTTTAAAGCTGCCCGGTACGTCGTTTGAAAGACCCAAGTCTTTTTTAATGATTCGACTCATGGACTTTTGGTATTGATCTCACGGGCCATGATTTTCTGTTTTCTGAGCGGATTTCTGTGAATTCTTGATTTAACGGCTTTGATGACATGCGGTGTTCGAACAGAGCGTGGGCGGCCCGACCGGTGGCGGTCTTTTAAATTTTCAGTCTCCACAAACAGTTTTATGCATCGGTAGACGAACATGCGGCTAATCCCTAGTGGCAGGAGCGTTTTGAAAATATCGCTTTTTTTATTTCACACTTGAAAAGCGCTATTACACCGATACGGTTCTCATTATCTCCATGATGAAAGTTGAAACAATTTTAAAATCCCGTTATAGACTAACGCTATTAAGGTTAGCTTTCAAAACCCATATGAAATTAACGGGGTATGTTCAGTTCTACTATTGAAATGGGTGTGTTCAATGTTGTAACAGTATTTATGTCCCTACTAAGTTCTAGACGAGCGTGGTTCTGGCGCATCTGAGATCTGGATGGTGCAGCCGCCTCAATTCTTACTGGGCACGAATTGATGCTAACGTTCCGGACATCTGTCCTGCCTGCCATCAGGGACCACATGATGTGCTGCACCGCTTCAATTTTCTGGCCAAGCCCACTCAGCCAAATGACAAAACATTATGGGGGGAAACATGTTCGTACTATTTTATAGTATCTATTTACGATAAGAGTTTGGTTTTTGTCCACTGTATGTATTTCGTGTGGGCGATATGAGCACAGAAATTTAAGCTTCAATTTCACCAGGTTTTTTTAAATGTGACTTCTGGAGTTCACTATAAACAGGATTAATTAAAGATCTTTCAAAATGCACTATACTTAATTTGAGTGAAATCAGATGTAAAGTGGGGCTGTACCTCATATGGGAAGGAACCTTTGCCTAAGGGATGTATGATAACATTGTTCGATATGGTTAAAATTTACCAGGCGTGGTTATAGATCTTATGTAATGCACTATACTTATACTAAATTTGAGCAATAATAGATTTATTATGCGATTTCTAGAGTGGCAGGACCTTAGAACGACTAGCGACATCTCAAAATATCGATTGTATACCCAATTAAGTATATAAATGGTGGTCTAAATATAAATATAAATTGAAAATAAACTAAAACATTTTCCGAGAACTGTCTTAATATTTTGTATTAAAATTGTTGCTATGACAATATGTGTGCACTAAAATATCGGCTAAATGTTCGCCACGGCTTCGGTGGCATACCAGTTGTATCCAGTTGTATAAGTACATGTTTTCAATGACTCTGAGACATAATGGAGGTTCAATGTCGTTAATGTGCCGAATTATCTAATCCTTTAGCTCTTGAATTGTTCTTGCTTATTGACATACAGGGTTTCTTTCAAATATCCCCAAAGAAAGAAGTCCAACGGTGTTAAATCATATGATCGTGGCAAAAGAGCCATTGTTTTATTGCATCTGTGGCAAGTGGCACCAACCACATATCGTCCATATCCTTAACTTCCAGCCACATTACAGACCCAGTTTGCTGAAATTTCCGCACACTTCTGGACTTATTTTGTCGCTTAAGTTGACAAAAAAAAACTCGAAGTGCACAAAATGCATTTTGAGTTGAACGCCCATTTTCGCAAAAGATTCCAGCAATTTTAACGAGCTGCTCAATTGTGTATCTCTCCATGGTTGAATTTGTCAAACACTAAAGCGAAGAAATATCATATTAAGTTGGGCAAAAAACTTCACGTTACGGTATAACTTACAATAAGCAATGTGCATTATGGCTGGACCACCCTTTGTATTATAAATCGTCGAAAATTCTCAGACGATCTAGCCATGTCTGTGTGTCTGTTGAGTGCCTTTAGTGGAACGTAGGACGGTCAATCGTCGAAAATTCTCAGACGATCTAGCCATGTCTGTGTGTCTGTTGAAAGCACGAAGCGTTAACTACCTAGAATCCTGAAATTTTGCGTGATGATGGTCAATGGTTACACGCTGTTTTCAATTGTACTTATAAATGAGCAAAATTGCCACAGGGGGAAGAAGTTTTCCCCTTAGAAAAAGTACACTTTTTGAGTATTTACTAAACAAACGACGTGGTCTTGCGGCGACGACGACAATGGGAATAGGCGTGATTAATTAAAGTTAAGAATAATTAAAATACTTATAATTCAATGTCCGATGCTAAAACTCCAGGATACCTAATAAAAAGGTTTATTTTTATATTCATTTTAAAATTCCAGTTCTGTGAGTTGGGCAACTTCTCCGTACACATTGCCTTGCGTAACTTGAGACCACCTGGTACTAAAGTTCGCAGGATTCCCATTCCTGATAGCAACCCACTGACCAACTTGTTCCAGTAAGTATCAAAAGACATACTTCGTTAATTTTCATTTAATTTAATTCATTTTTAAAAAATAATTCTCTATCTTGCAGCTTGGTTTCTTGCCCCAATTATACATATGAAATTGGAGCCTGGGTATCTTTTTCCATTATGACATCCTGTCTACCAGCGTTATTATTCGCCATTGCTGGAGGCTTCCAGATGACTGTTTGGGCTTTGGGCAAACATCGTAACTACAAGAAAGAATTCAAAGATTATCCCAAACAAAGACGTGCCATATTCCCATTTGTGTTGTAAGGTCTATGTTATACAAACAAACAAACAACAAAGCATTTGTAGCTTTATAATTTTCCTCTACCTTCCTTACAAATTTGGACATACAATCTTACTTTCCACTACTTATTTCATACATTTAGTACAATTAATTTTGCATATACGAATATATATGGTAACGTTCATATTTAAGCATTTCAAATGGTGTGTATTGGTGAAAATTATAGTCATCTTAACTTTTAACTTATCTCTAGCATTATTTTTTTATAGACTTGTATGCACAATATCGCATATTTACGTATATATGAAAAAACACAATAAAGATACTGGTTTTGTGAACAAATATAAATATTATGCGCCCTGGAATTGTTGACATTCAAACTGCACAAATTGAATTTGTCAATAACATATTCTACGTCAATAACTTGAAAGGCGTCATATTTTGCAGTTTGTAGTTTGTTGCAGTTCTCCCAGCATGCGAGAGAAGTTTTATTTATGGTGTTTCTGAGCTTTACTTAAAAGTTGTGTGTTCCCGAATTCAAGTCTGGTCAAAAATTGGCAGCATTTTGTTGAGAAGAGCAACAATGTAAGTAAATTTGGCTTATTTAATTTTTATTGTTTTTTTTTCAGCTTAACGCTGTTTTTATTTGTCGTTTATTTTCTTACTGGCAGTTTTAAACCATAAGAGAAGTTTAGCCACAAATAAATTTTAATTACAGGCGCTTTCATCTTGTACGTGTGCTCTTTAATTAGACATGCTATGATTCATTAGGACTTCAATCGTTACGACCGATAGTGTCGATTCCGACATACGAGGGTTGATATTTATTTTCGGGTCCTGACAATACTAGTGTTCCCAGATGCAAGATGGAACTTCCATTGGAAACTTTGACATTTTTTGGCATAGCTTCACTCAGAACGTTTTGTCATTTGAGGGCGAATTGTTTTGTTTAGTGTGTTGAAAAATTCATCTCATCGTGTAGGTTATCGAGACAAGAGTATTTAAATCACCTTGTTTCGACTTTTGGCGATGAAGCACCATCGAAAACCACTGCAAATCGCTGGTTCAGTCTCGGACGCCGTTCGCTTCTGGATGAATTTCGTGAAGGACCTCCAACTTCGGTCACTTTGCCAGAAACCATCGATGCTGTGCGTGAACTGATTAAGCAAGAACGACATGTGGCATACCGTGAGATTGAGGCATACTTGGGCATTAGTATGACAAGCATCAATAAGATATTGCATGTTCATTTGGCCGTGAAAAAATTTGTTCTCGTTGGATCCCACATAATTTAACGAATGCTCAAAAAAAGGCTCGTATGGATTGGTGCAGAGATGTTGAAAAAGAATAAATGCGGTAGCTCAAAGGCAGTGTATAACATTGTCACAGGTGGCGAATCATGGATCTATGCATATGAACCCGAAGCAAAACAGCAATCGACCGTATGGGTCTTTTAAGATAAGCCAAATCCAACAAAAGTTGTTTGTGGAAGAAGTACATCGAAGCAAATGATTGCGTTTTTTGGGTATAACCGGCCATGTTGCCACAGTGCCTTTAGTGGAACGTAGGACGGTCAATTGTGAGTGGTATACTTAGTAGGGACATAAATACTGTTACACACGTTTTATGCTGTAAAATAAAAAATAATACTGAATGTTTTTGGACCAAATATTTTTTTATATATTTATTGATGTTTATTGTATCCAAAAAGAATCTACTTATTCGAAATGTCCGCCTTTTGCCTTTAAACACGCCTTTAGTCGCACTGGCCAGTCGTCGCACGAACCTCGCCCCTTGAAAATTGGCATCAGCTCGAACCAAAGCAGTCGTCAGAGATCCAATGCTGTTGTATCTTTTGTACCAAACCTTGTCCTCTAAAACCGTCCACAATTTGTAATCCAATGGGTTCAAATCTGGACTCCCTGATGGCCATTCTTCAGAGAAAATGAACGCTGGCAAATTGTTTCGAAGCCCGGGACGTTTTAGCCTTATGGGCCGGCGCAGAATCAAGCTGGAAAGTCCATAGCTGGTTTTGGAACAGGGAATTGTTAAGAGGCTTCACAACAGCTTCCAAAAGGTTTCTTGGTAAACTTTGGCCGATGTTTTGACTCCTTGTTCGTCTACCGATGCATAAAACTGTTTGAGGAGACTGGAGATGTAAAAGACCAACACCTGTCGGGCCGCCCACGCTCTGTTCAAACACCGCATGTCATCAAAGCCGTTAATTCAAGAATTGACAGAAATCCGCTCCGAAAACAGAAAATCATGGCCCGTGAGATGAATATCACGCAAAAGTCCATGAGTCGAATCATAAAAAAACTTGGGACTTGGGGCTTTCAAACGACGTACCGGCCATTTATTGACTTCAACTTTAAAAAAAAATAGGATTGAAAAATGCAAACGTCTTTTGGTGAAGCACGCTGATAACTTGCACAGAATAAATTTGTTCACCGATAAAAAAATTGTTGCCGTTCAGGATAAATTTAACAACAAAATGATTGAGTGTATGCGCGGTCATCTTAGGAAGCATCTGAACTGACCCCAAGGATGGAAAAGGGTCATCACCCAGCTCCAGTCATGGTTTGGTGGGGTGTCTCTTACGATGGGGTCACTGACCTGCATGTCTGCGAACAAGGAGTCAAAACATCGGCCAAAGTTTACCAAGAAACCGTTTTGGAAGCTGTTGTGAAGCCTCTTAACAATTCCCTGTTCCAAAACCAGCCATGGACTTTCCAGCAGAATTCTGTGCCGGCCCATAAGGCTAAAACGCCCCAGGCCTGGCTTCGAAACAATTTGCCGGCGTCCATTTCCTATGAAGAATGGCCCTCAGGCAGTCAAGATTTGAACCCATTGGATTACAAATTGTGTACGGTTTTAGAGGACAAGGTTTGTCACAAAAGACATCCCAACATTGGATCTCTTAAGACTGCTTTGGTTCGAGCTGTGACCAATTTTCCAATGGATGAGGTTCGTGCAGCTATTGACTAATGGCCAGTGCGTGTGGCCAGATGAAGTCGTTTGCAAAGGCAAAGGGCGGACATTTCGAAGAAGTAGATTCTTTTTAGATACAATATACGTACATCAATAAACATAATAAAAGATTCAGTACTTTATATTTTACAGCATAAAACGTGTGTAACAGTATTTATGTCCCTACTATGTATATATACTTTATAGGGTGTACTTTATAGGGTCTATGATCAATATTCAGTGTAGTTGCAACCAATTTAGAATATCTTCCACACTTCGAAGGAGGATATAAAAACAGTTAGCGGAAGAGCTTAAGGCAGCCGGTTCTGTGGACCGGATTGACCCGAAGAACAATTCTTCGGCCAAGGGCTGTCACCTCGGCACACAGTTGTCGCTACAACAACAACAACATAATCCACTTAGCGTAATTGTTAAATAAACTTTTGTTCTAAACATTTTAAATTTTTAAAACAAATTTGATTAATTTTTAAATAAATATTCCACTTTAAGAGCTTTTGATAACGATTTTAAATTACCACCTTAGCAGAGTTTCAAGCGGATTTTTTGCTTTTCAAATAAAACATGTCTTTTATTGTTTCAGTCACTATTTAGCAATGAACTTTGAATGATCTTCCAATTGGGTTTATAAATGTGATGCATACGTAAAGACAAACTTAACTTCTTACCATGATTATTAGAGGATGTAATAAAAAGAAACATCGCTTACATCAAATAATTCAGCAATGATATCGTCAGCCTAAACCGTCTCAATTCATCAAATATCCAAAATGCTGAGCTTAAAACAAAATTAGTTGATCACGCCAACTGTGATGGATTCGATCAAGCGGAATATGGGAACAACACACTCACTTAGTGTAGTGTTGATGTTATAGCTGCCCCTTTGTAGATGGCCGCTCTGTAAAAGACTATGCCAAATCGACTGCCGTTCTAATCAATGAAATTAATTAACAATTTTAGATAAACCAAATACTGGAACCTTTTAACCCACACACACAATATTAGATAAACAAATAAGCATAGCATGTTGTAAAATGTCTTTGACAACCACCACTGGACACAAATGACTCAATGAATGCGATAACTTTCCAATAGTATTGAATAAACAGCCGGTAAGGCTAAACACAAAGAGCGGTAGGCGATCATCAAAAGCACAATGAAGTCCTGTGGACTTGAAATAGTAAGTAGGAACAATTTGATTTTTTAGAGGCTTACTAAGTTCAAAGAATTTTTAATTTTTTTTTGTAGATTTTCTTCGTTTTGACTGCCAGTATCGGCTTTTATAGTCCAGTGTATGCCGTGTGCCATGAGTGCCAGGAGAATAATGTCGCCTGTGTGAATCAAACTTCGTACCACTTGTGTTTTGGCGGTAGGTAATCACCATATTTGCAAAATTAAATTCTTTTTGCGAAATTTTAGCGTATGTGAACTAAAGTACACATTAAAAAAATAGATAAAGACGGCATTTTAAATGAAAATTCATTTCCCTTTTTACTTCGTCTTACATCGTTACCTTAATATAGGATGATACATCTAGAGGTATTTTTTCAAAATAAAAAAAATCCTAAAATTCAAATCAAGTGTGGAATCTTTATAGTTCATACGAAAGGACATTTTATGCCATTTATTTTTTAAATATAATTACCTTCAAATGTTGGCAACTGTAATATGGAAATGAGCGTTCGGCGAAAAACAAGAAGATCCGCTGTTTTCCACTAAAATTGTGTTTAGTGATGAGGCCCATTTCTGGCGCAACGGCAACGTCAATAAACAAAATTGCCGCATTTGGGCTGAAGAGGAACCAGAAGAAGTTCAAGAGGTGTCATTTAATCCAGAGAACACCACGGTTTGGTGCGGTTTATGGGCTGGTGGAATTATCGATCAATATTTTTTCAAAAATGATGATGGTCGAAACGTAACTTTCAATGGTGCTCGCTATTGCTCTATCAAATCGAACTTTTTACTACCTGAAATTGAAGCCCGTATTCTTAACGACATTTTGTTTTAACAGAACGGTGCCACTTGCCATGCAGCTGATCAAACAATGGATCTAGTGAGAGGAAATTTCGAAGAGCAGCTAATTTCACATTTTGGACCGGTGAATTGGCCGCCTAGATCGTGTGATATCGCACCTTTAGACTTTTTGTCTATGGAGCTACGGAAAGTCCAAAGTCTATGCTGACAAACCAGCTATGATTCAGGTCTTGGAAGCCAACATTATGCGTGTCATTCACGCCATACCGGTCGTAATACTTGAATGAGTCATCCAAAATTGCACCCTCAGAATGGACACCCTGAGGCGTAGTTGCTGCCAACATTTGAAGGAAATTATATTAAAAAAAAAAATTTCCTTCGAATGAAGGAAGATCCAATTTTGGATGACTAGTTCGGGCATTTCGACCGGTATGGCTCTAATGACACGCGTAATGTTGGCTTCCAAAACCTGAATCGTAGCTGGTTTGTCAGCACAGACTTTGCACACTACGTAACCCCAAAGAAAAAGGTGTGATATCACTCGATCTAGGCGGCCAAATTACCTCTCAAAAACGTAAAATTAGCTGCTTTTCGAAATGACCTCTCAATAGATCCAATGTTTGAGCAGCTGTATGGCAAGTGGCACAGTCCTGTTGAAACCAAGTGCCGTCAAGATTACGGGCTTCAATTTCAGGCAGCAAAAAATCCGGTATCAAGGCGCGATAGCGAGCACCATCATCATTTTTGAAAAAAATATGCAGCGATGATTCCAACAGCTTATAAACCGCACCAAACCGTGGTTTTCTCTGGGTATAATGGCACCTCTTGAACCTTTTCTTGTTGCTCTTTAGCCCAAATGCGGCAATTTTGTTTATTGACTTTGCCGTTGAGCCAGAAATGGGCCTTATCACTGAACAAAATTTTGGTCATAAACAGCGGATCTTCCCGTTTCTTAACGAACGCTCATTTCTATAATACAGTTGCCAACATTTGAAGGAAATAACTTTCAAAAAATAAATGCCATAAAATGTCCTTTCAAATTACCTATAAAGATTCCACACATGATTTGAATTTTCATAATTTTTTCTTCCGAAAAAATACCTCTAGATGAATCACCCTTTATAAATATACAGTATAAGCATCTATCTTTACAGGCTAAGTTTTAAAACGGCTGCAACAAATTATTTTTTAAGGCGCTTGAGGCACTGTTCCTCCCCAGCCTGATCAAACACCTTTCTTGTGCTGATCATCAGCATGGGTTCCGCAAGCAGCACAGCACAACAACTTCTTTACGTACGCGCCATCACCACACGTAAAAGTCGCGACTTTCACCAAAACAAGCCCAACGACAGGACGGTCCCCGTGGCTCTTGACCTTACAAAGAACTTCGACACGGTCAATTATGCCACTCTTTTCGAAGACATTGCAGAAACATCCGTTCCGCACAGTTTGAAACGTTGGGTCGTAAACTAAAGGGTGGTTAAATTTTAAGGGCCGATGTTGAATGTGAACCACACCTAAACGTCGAGTTTTTTTCTGCATTTCATTTGATATTTCTTAATTTCAGACTAACTCAATTCGAACCATTAAAGTTATTCAGGTTTATTATGAAAATTGGCATTCAAATCAAAATGCATATCGTGCACTTCGTGATTTTTTCGGTCAATTAAATTGTCAAAATGTGTGTACAATCGGAAAAATTGTGCAAAAATTTGAGCAAACCGGGTCTGTAGAAGATGTCAAAACACCAGTGCATGCTCGTACAGCTTGTATTGCTGAAAATATTGCTGCTGTTCGCGAAAGTGTGGCTGAAGAGCAGACACTTCAACTCGTCGTCGTGCCCAACAATTGCACCTCTCACGCTCGTCATTAATGAACATTATGCATAAAGACTTGCTTTTACACGCTTACAAGGTGCAATTGACTCAAGAATTAATAAAGTCTATTCACCATTCCAAACGTCGTCAATGGTCATAATGGTGGCAAGAAATGGCAACAGTGGATGATCGACCCTTAAAATTTAACCACCCTATACATGTGTGGGCGCCAGCCATATGTAGAATTTAGAGACAGAAAGCCGAAGCCCCGTAGAGTTAAACACGGAGTTCCTCAGGGTGGAGTGTTATCTCCTGCTCTGTTTAACCCGCACCTCCCTAAAATTAATGCAACACCAGACTGTGTTTAAATTATGTCGTACGCTGATGATTGCACAATTCTGGCGTCAGGACCTAAAGTGGATGACATATGTGAGGAAATAAACTCTTACCTCACTGACTTAGCACGCTTTTTCACTGCGAGGAATATGAAAATATCCGCCTCCAAATCATCAGCCACACTGTTTACTGCATGGACCGCAGAGGTAAAGTTGTCACTCAATGCGTAAGTCGATGACGTCAACATCTCGACTACCAACTACCCCAAAATCTGTGGGGTCACATTGAACAGCCTTTTTCGATCCTCTGCATATGCCAAGGCTATATGCGATAGGCTTAAAAGTAGTAACAATGTCCTCAAGTCACTTGCCGACAGTACTTGGGGAGCCGACAAAAAACCTTGTTGACTTCTGACAAAGCGATAGTTCGGTCTGTAGTGGCAGAAAATTCAGACTTGCCAGAATGCCGCCCTCAGAACATCAATAGAGTGTCTTCTTATGTCTTCTGAGGACCATCTACATGAGGAGAAGAAGGTCCTTACCGTGGACAGATGTTGTTGTTTTTGTTGTAACAACAATATATTTATTTTGAAGTCTTGTTCGTCTATGGGGGATATCCAGGTGGAGGAAATGCGCCATTTGAACTGAATGCGTCCACAGAGACCTGGGGGTCAGCTGAGTGGGCTTGGCCGGACAATTGAAGAGGTGCAGTACATCATGTGGTCCCTGATGGCAGGCAGGACAGATGTCCGGAACGTTAGCACCAATTTGTGCCCAGTAAGAATTGAGGCGGCTGCACCATCCAGATCTCAGCTGCGCCAGAACCACGCGCGTCTGCAGAGGTAGTACCTTCTCCTCAGGTGAAATCTCCGGGGGATGTTCCCCTAGCACTACATTCACACGGTAGCTGGATAGTGCTGCTGCGACATCATCGGCGTGAATGTTGTTCAGACCTGCCTGATAGTTTCGATGATCTAAAGGTTCTCTCTTATACCGCTGGACCTCTCTCTCTCTAGATCATGAAGATCGTACCTGATCTGCCTGGGTGGAGGCATCCTGTTCAAGAGATGGTGGTTAGGATGACTGCTGCGAAAACACCCTAGCAGGTATTGCTTAGACAACAGGAAATTGTGTCTGCGCACGGTAAGGACCTTCGTCTCCTCATGTAGATGGTCCTCAGAAGACATAAGAAGACACCCCACCCCGTTGATGTTCTGTGGGCGGCATTCTGGCGAGTCTGAATTTTCTTCCACTGCGTCGTTGTTGTTGTTGTTGTAACAACAATATATATATTTTGAAGTCTTGTTCGTCTATGGGGGATTTGCTTTGATATCCAGGTGGAGGAAATGCGCCATTTGAACTGAATGCGTCCACAGAGACCTGGGGGTCAGCTGAGTGGGCTTGGCCGGACAATTGAAGAGGTGCAGTACATCATGTGGTCCCTGATGGCAGGCAGGACAGATGTCCGGAACGTTAGCACCAATTTGTGCCCAGTAAGAATTGAGGCGGCTGCACCATCCAGATCTCAGCTGCGCCAGAACCACGCGCGTCTGCAGAGGTAGTACCTTCTCCTCAGGTGAAATCTCCGGGGGATTTTCCCCTAGCACTACATTCACACGGTAGCTGGATAGTGCTGCTGCGACATCATCGGCGTGAATGTTGTTCAGACCTGCCTGATAGTTTCGATGATCTAAAGGTTCTCTCTTATACCGCTGGACCTCTCTCTCTCTAGATCATGAAGATCGTACCTGATCTGCCTGGGTGGAGGCATCCTGTTCAAGAGATGGTGGTTAGGATGACTGCTGCGAAAACACCCTAGCAGGTATTGCTTAGACAACAGGAAATTGTGTCTGCGCACGGTAAGGACCTTCGTCTCCTCATGTAGATGGTCCTCAGAAGACATAAGAAGACACCACACCCCGTTGATGTTCTGTGGGCGGCATTCTGGCGAGTCTGAATTTTCTTCCACTGCGTCGTTGTTGTTGTTGTTGTAACAACAATATATATATTTTGAAGTCTTGTTCGTCTATGGGGGATTTGCTTTGATATCCAGGTGGAGGAAATGCGCCATTTGAACTGAATGCGTCCACAGAGACCTGGGGGTCAGCTGAGTGGGCTTGGCCGGACAATTGAAGAGGTGCAGTACATCATGTGGTCCCTGATGGCAGGCGGGACAGATGTCCGGAACGTTAGCACCAATATGTGCCCAGTAAGAATTGAGGCGGATGCACCATCCAGATCTCAGCTGCGCCAGAACCACGCGCGTCTGCCGAGGTAGTACCTTCTCCTCAGGTGAAATCTCCGGGAGATGTTCCCCTAGCACTACATTCACACGGTAGCTGGATACTGCTGCTGCGACATCATCGGCGTGAATGTTGTTCAGACCTGCCTGATAGTTTCGATGATCTAAAGGTTCTCTCTTATACCGCTGGACCTCTCTCTAGATCATGAAGATCGTACCTGATCTGCCTGGGTGGAGGCATCCTGTTCAAGAGATGGTGGTTAGGATGACTGCTGCGAAAACACCCTAGCAGGTATTGCTTAGACAACAGGAAATTGTGTCTGCGCGCGGTAAGGACCTTCGTCTCCTCATGTAGATGGTCCTCAGAAGACATAAGAAGACACCCCGTTGATGTTCTGAGGGCGGCATTCTGGCAAGTCTTAATTTTCTTCCACTGCGTCGTTGTTGTTGTAACAACAATATATTTATTTTGACGTCTTGTTCGTCTATGGGGGATCTGCTTTGATATCCAGGTGGAGGAAATGCGCCATTTGAACTGAATGCGTCCACAGAGACCTGGGGCTCAGCTGAGTGGGCTTGGCCGGACAATTGAAGAGGTGCAGTACATCACGTGGTCCCTGATGGCAGGCAGGACAGATGTCCGGAACGTTAGCACTAATTTGTGCCCAGTAAGAATTGAGGCGGCTGCACCATCCAGATCTCAGCTGCGCCAGAACCACGCGCGTCTGCCGAGGTAGTACCTTCTCCTCAGGTGAAATCTCCGGGGGATGTTCCCCTAGCACTGCATTCACACGGTAGCTGGATACTGCTGCTGCGACATCATCGGCGTGAATGTTGTTCAAACCTGCCTGATAGTTTCGATGATCTAAAGGTTCTCTCTTATACCGCTGGACCTCTCTAGATCATGAAGATCGTACCTGATCTGCCTGGGTGGAGGCATCCTGTTCAAGAGATGGTGGTTAGGATGACTGCTGCGAAAACACCCTAGCAGGTATTGCTTAGACAACAGGAAATTGTGTCTGCGCATGGTAAGAACCTTCGTCTCCTCATGTAGATGGTCCTCAGAGGACATAAGAAAACACCCTGTTGATGTTCTAAGGGCGGCATTCTGGCATGTCTGAATTTTCTTCCACTGCGTCGTACCCACGTTCGCCGACCATACAGGTGCTGCGTAGTTTGCTACAGACCGACCTATCGCTTTGTAAGAGGTCAACAAGGTTTCTTTGTCGGCTCCCCAAGTACTGCCGGCAAGTGACTTGAGGACCTTGTTCCTACTTTTGAGTTTATCGCAGATAGCTGTAGCATGTGCAGAGGATCTAAAAAGGCTGTCCAATGTGACCCCAAGGATTTTGGGGTAGTTGGTGGTCGGGATGTTGACGTCATCGACTTTCACATTGAGTGACAACCGCACCTCTGCGGTCCAAGCAGTAAGCAGTGTGGCTGATGATTTGGAGGCGGATATTTTCATATTCCTCGCAGTGAAGAAACGTGCTAAGTCAGTGAGTTAATAGTTGATTTTCTAGGAATGTGTTCGATCAGGCTGGGGAGGAGCAGTGCTTTTAGCGTCTTTGCTACTGGAGAAAGCAAGGAGATCGGGCTATACGAATCTCCTTTACTTGCGTCTTTGTCTGGCTTCAGTAGCGGGACCACTCTGCCCATTTTCCAGGCATCGGGAACTTCGTGAGTGGCTTGCGACAGGTTGAGCACTTTGGTCATGTACTCTACTCCCGGGGTATCCAAGTCCTTTAACATCAGCATTGAGATTCCGTCCGGACCCAGCGCCTTTGATGACTTTGCGCTGCGGATAACATGGGCAACTTCGCCAACGGTAAATTGTGGTGGTGCCTCTTCGACTCGGAGAGCGCGGATACGACGCAATACTCTCCTTTTCGCCTTGCCACTCTCTGGGTGCTCAATAAAAAGCCGGTTAAAATAACACGCGCACCGCTTCGGATCTGTCACTGTTCTATCACGGAACATGACAGATGTCCGATCATCCTTCCTTACAGGGTTAGATAGTGATTTTACCGTTGTCCACAACTTACCAATTCCGGAACTCAAGTTGCACTGCATTATGTGGTCCAGCCATTTGTTCCGCTTATATTCGTTGACCAACCTACTGATCTCAGAAAAGAGATCCTTAATTCTAGGGTCAGTAGGATTGGAGCGACGAATGTTATCACGCTCGTCTGCGAGTCCCGCTGCCTCTGCTGGGAAGTTTGGTCGTACTTCGGGTAATCGACCAGCAGGGATATGGCGAGCGGCTGCTGCGTTAATGATGGCCCGGAACTTTTCTCGGCTACCCGAACGTCCGACGGAATAGCTAGATTATTAAAGCTGCGGTTGGTGGCTTCTATGAAGGCCTCCCAATCAGCCTTTTTTGATTGAGAAACGTACGGCGTTCAGAGGTTATGAAATCGGGTGGTCTATTTATGGAGAGAATTATGGGAAGGTGGTCCGATCCTAGTGAGATGACGGGTTCCCAGGTGACGTCGTTGATCAGGCCAGGCGATGCCATAGTGATGTCTGGCGAGCTATGGCAATCGCCCATAATCCGCGTGGGGGCGTCCTCATTCACTGTGCAGAACGTAGAGCTATCAGTTTGCTCTGCCAAAGCTATGCCCCTCTGGTCGTTGTCTAGGAGAGAATGCCACAGTTCGTGGTGAGCATTAAAGTCTCCTAGGAACAAACGGTTATAGCCTTGTAGCAAATTGCTAATGTCTGGCAGATAACGCGGGGCACAGCTACCAACCGGCGGGATGTATACGTTGTACAGCTCTATTTCGGCAGTTCCAGACTTGACTGCTACCCCCATACATTCCATGTATGGGTCTCTAGAGTCAAGCTCAGGCGAAATAGGTCTATACTGCACAGAATGGTGTAGCAGGAAAGCAAGTCCCCCACCTCCACTTCTGGTGCGATCCTTACGTAGCACGTTGTATCCGTCACAACTGTGCAGGCTGCAAGTGGCATTCAGCTTAGTGTCTTGGATCGCGGCGACCATGATGTTTCTCCGATTCATAAACTCTATGACCTCACTGATTTTGTTGCGTAGGCCATTACATTTAAATTGCAAAATTGATGCACTGTCAGGAGTGGCAACAGCAATCTGTGGTGTAAGATGCTGTATATGTTGATGCTGTTGCGAGGGCGACTGCGGGGGAGTCTCGTAGTTGGATGACGAAAATGTAGACGACGATGAAAACACCAAATCCAGAGACCCACTGCTTACTTCGTTGATACAGCATGAGGCAACAAAGTCTGCTTCGCTATACTCCCTGATGTGGTTCAGACCTGAACAGCTCCTGAAGTGCACCCACTCCATGCAACGATTACACCTTACAGGCGTAGCACGATGGTGTATTCGGTTCTGACAAACCGAGCACATTCAAGGTCCGGGGTTTTGTCCGATCCCGGCTCGGACCAGTAGTATTCGGAGCAGGCATTCCGGGAAGTGCTGCACCCACGACGAAAATATGGACGAACAAAAAACATATATTGTTGAGGAAACTCTTCTGCCCCTGGCCGAAGATTTTCGGGTCAATCCGGTACAGTCGCGGGATTGCCGTGGACAGATACAATTTCCTGCTGTCTAAGCAATACTTGCTAGGGTGTTTTTGCAGTAGCCATCCTAACCACCCTCTCTTGGAAAGGAGGCCTCCGCCCAGACAGATCAGGTACGATCTTAATGATCGAGAGAGTGAGAAATCCGGAGGTACAAGAGATAACCTTTAGATCAGCGAAACTATTCGCCAGGTCTGAACAACATTCACGCTTATGAAGTCTCAGCAGCAGTATCCACCGAACGTGTAAATGTAGCGCTAGGGGAAAATCCCCCAGAGATTTCACCTGGCGTGGTGCAGGCTCAGCTGAGATCTGGATGGTGCAGCCGCCACAATTCGTATTGGCCATGAATTGATCCTAACGTTCCGAAAAGGACTACAAAACAAAAAGTTTGTTGTTATTAAAACATTTTTTTCTAAACTTTTAGAATTAGATTTTTTTGTTAACTAATAACTTAAATATTATGGTTTTGATATCGAGGTTTGATCTAAAACTAAAACCATTGGTTTGTACAAAAGAAAACAAAAATATCCAATTTTTTATGGAATACAATTTCATTCATGTGGCTGCTACTCTCTGGCTCTATCTCACCAATGGATTGTTTGCAAAACATTGATCCTCGCGGCACACCACAAAAAAGTCTAACATAGTCAAATCCTAGCTCCGTGGTGGCCAATTGACATGGCCGAGACGGTTGACAACACGATTACCGAACAGCCGGTTCTATGGACCCGAAGAACAATTCTTCTGCCAAGGGCTGTCATCACGGCACACAGCTGCCGTTACAACAACACCTACCGAACTTAGCGCGCAAAAGATCAATTGTGGCGTGTGCTTTTTGCTACGGCTATCTAGCTGCAACCGAAGATCACATGTCTTTAACCTCCGACTGCAAAAAATTGTTAACGCGCCTTAATAGCACACGTTGCACAGTGGTCCATATTCAATTTCTCTCGGCCAATAGTTTCGAACATTTGATTTAGTAAACTTTTTTGTAATTTATAAGTAGATTTCAATCGGAGTTTCTTTGACGGTGCTAGGACCAAAAACACCTAGTAAATGTATTAAGTCAAATAATTGGAGGATAGCTGCCCGCAGGTAGTACTGAATTCATTGAAGAGTAAACTGCATCCTTTCAAAGCTTTTGAAGAACAACAATTATGTTAGTCAAAAATAATATTTTTTGTTCAAAATCAATATAAAGAGTTGGCGATTTAAAATTTGAATCGGCTGTAAAAATTGTACTGATATTTTTTTTCTTCCAAATTTCTGGTTTTATTGAAAAGGTTCAACTTTTCCATTTAATAATGAAACACAATATCATTCATATAACTACCACAACTGGCTCGGCAAGACCTCATCCGATCAACCCTATTTTTCAGTACATTCTGATTGTTTCGGGTCGAAATTCTTTAATGGCAACTTCGAATTCATTTTTGCTTAAATTGTCTCTGGTTGCTTTGTGTAAAATTCACCTTAATGACTCTGCTCTGAAAATAATCCAAAGTGCTCAAATCACATCTCCGCAGCTTCCAATTTTTCAGTACATTCTGATTGTTTCGGGTCGAAATTCTTTAATGGCAACTTCGAATTCATTTTTGCTTAAATTGTCTCTGGTTGCTTTGTGTAACATTCACCTTAATGGCTCTGCTCTGAAAATAATCCAAAGTGCTCAAATCACATCTCCGCAGCTTCCAATTGACATCACAAATTCGAATGATTATTCGATTTTCAAAAACAGTGCGTAAAATACCGATGGTTGTGTGACATTTGGCCCCCGTCTTGTTGAAACCAAATGTCGTCCAAATCATTCTCTTGAATTTTTGGAAACAAAATTCGTTGAGCATGGCGAGGTAAAGCGTTTTACACCTTTTTATTTCCCGTAGTCAGTCAATAAAATAAGTATAAATAATGTACAGCAGACTTTTTTATCTATCCTGTAGATTGTAGGTATGATGTATTTTTCAATCGTATGTTTCTTTCAGCATCAAAACCGAATAAGGACCAGCTATTCACCTGCCCCGAAGGTTTAGTTTGTACAAATTTGCCTAACATTTGTTTTCAACGCAATACACTGCCAGCCAGTTGTGGCGATACGTCAAGCTGTGGCATCTGTAATTCCAACCAGATATTTGCCTGCACTTCACGTACGACTTTTGCATTTTGTTTTGGTGCTACGATACCGTCAGACGTGCAAGGATCTTGCCCCGCAGGGACCACATGCGATGCTTCAAGTCCGAAATATTGTGTTGACGAACTGTCGGTAAGTATTTATGAATATCAACAACAAATAGAAGAAAATTAATAGCTCTTCCTTTAGCCAACTTCCATAGTATGTGATCTGGTGGAACCGGTGAATTTATCGGATTTATATGAGAGCAAGTCTGAAGGAGTTCAAAATGTTAATACGATTGATCATTAAAAATGAAATGTAATAAAACCTTTAATACTAAATTATAGAATAGTATAAAATATATGATGTTATACGGAGTGTAATTCATCACATCACTTCATTAGATAGATGCGATTAGAAAATGTATGTATGATTTAATTAATACTAATAAAACAATTACAATTAAGTTTGGCTAGCGATTAACAGATTATACAGTGTGAAAGAGAAAAAATAACAGGGAAATGATATTATTTTTCTTGTAGATCTTGCTGAGTACAACAAGAACCCGGTTTTGAAATTTCCCAAACACCTCCAAAATCTGGAGTTACGGGTAAAAACCCGGGTTTTCGGATCTTACGCACTTATATGCCAGTAACTTGGTTGAATATCAACCGATTTTAAGTTTTTCGGCTGATTTGGAAACAAACTGCGATAAGAATAATAAAATCACAGTGTAACAAAAAAGAATGAAGTCAAAATACCTGGAAAGTGATATTATTTTTCTTGTAGATCTTGCTGAGTACAACAAGAAACCGGTTTTGAAATATCCCAAAAACCGTGTTTTCGGATCTTACAGACTTAGTAACTTGGTTGAATATCAACGGATTTAAAGTTTTTCGGCTGATTTGGAAAGAAAAAACTGTCGCCTTTCGAATGGTGTAAACACTTTTATCACACTGAAAAAAATCTGTGTATTTTTCCAGTGAACTCTTTTTTTTAAACATTTTTGTAATTTTTTAACTTTGGATGCGTTTTTACACAGAATTTTGTAAAAGGGACTTAACAATTTTTGAACTGAAAAAAAGTGTTCTTACGAATACAATCCGGTGTCATTTTTAAATTGGTTAGAAACTGATTTAGTTATTCAACTTTTATTAAAACAAAATTTTTTGAAAAAATAAAATTTTTGGCCAAACTACGAGTACTCAGAATTTTAAAAAAATGAGTTTACAGGAAAAAAGACAGATTTTTTTCAGTGTAATTTTAAAAGTGTATACACCATTCGAAAGGCCGCAGTTTTTTCTTTCCAAATCAGCCGATACTTATATGTGGGTAAGATCCGAAAAAACGTATTTTTACCCGTAACTCCAGATTTTGGAGGTGTTTGGGAAATTTCAAAACCGGATCTTGTTGTACTCAGCAAAATCTACAAGAAAAATAAAAGCACTTTCCAGTTATTTTGACTTCATTCTTGTTTGTTACACTGTGTTATAATTATTCTTACAATGTTAATATTGCAGTGGCGAGTACTAGATTTATCTCGTAACAATACAATCTTCTCTATAAAATACATTGAACATTCGTAACCGACATAGAAGCTTCCGTTTAGTACTAGAATTATATCGTGCACAACTCACTAATTTGAAGACAGTTTCTGGGTTTCCTACATGGGATTTTGGAGGAATTATGTACTGGATGACCAAAATAAGACTGAAGAGTTTCCAAAAAGGTGCTGTATGCGCAGTAGCTCCATCTTGCTTGAACCATAAGATTATTCTCAACTTGCGGACGTCAAAAATCTTCAATCATAGTTCTATACAGACTCGTTAATAGTTTTATGGTTGACCCTCAATATTTTCTAAAATTTATGGACCGATAACTTTATCAACCATAAAACCGTACCGAACAGTACACACTGAGGGGTTTCTGACACTGATCTCTGTTCCTAACTAAGTTCCTAATAATGTTGTTGTTAATTTTGTAACAATATATTTTGTTTTGAAGTCTTGTTCGTCTATGGTGGATCTGCTTCGATATCCAGGTGGAGGAACGTGCTATTTGAACTGGATGCGTCCACAGAGACCTGGTGGGCTTGGTCGCACAATTTAAGAGGTGCAGCACGTCATGTGGTCCAGGCAGGACAGATGTCCGGAACGTTAGCATCAATTCGTGCCCAATAAGAAACAGAACCACGCGCGTCTGCCGATGTAGTACCTTCTCCTCATGTGAAATCCCCGGGGGTATGCTCCCCTAGCACTACATTCACACGGTAGCTGGATACTGCTGCTGCGACTTCATCGACGTGAATGTTGTTCAGACCTGCCTGATAGTTTCGATCTAAAGGTTCTCTCTTGTACCGCTGGACCTCTCATTCTAGATCATTAACATCGTACCTGATCTGCCTAGGCGGAGGCATCCTGTCCAAGAGATGGTGGTTGGGACGACTGCTACGAAAACGCCCTAGCAGGTATTGCTTCGACAGCAGGAAATTGTGTCTGCGCACGGTAAGTAACTTCGGCTCCTCATGTAGATGGTCCTGAGAAGACATAAGAAGACACCCTGTTAATGTTCTGCGGGCGGCATTCTGGCAAATCTGAATTTTCTTTTACTGCGTCGTACTCACGTTCGCCGACAATACAGGTGCTGCGTAGTTCGCTACAAACCGACCTATCGCTTTGTGAGAGGTCAACAAGGTTTCTTTGTCGGCTCCGCAAGTACTGCCGGCAAGTGACTTGAGGAACTTGTTTTTTCTTTTAAGCTTATCGCAGATAGCTGTAGCATGTGTAGAGGATTAAAAAGGCTGTCCAATGTGACCCTTCGGATTTTGGGGTAGTTGTTAGTCGGGATGTTGATGCAGTAACAGTGTAGCTGATGATTTGGAGGCGGATATTTTCATACACCTCGCAGTAAAAAAGCGTGCTTAGTCAGTGAGGTAAAAGTTTATTTTCTAGCATATGTCATCCACTTTAGGTCCTGACGCCAGAATTGTGCGATCATCAGCGTACGACACAATTTCAACGCCGTCTGGTGGTGCAGGAATTTTAGAGAGTTAGAGGTTAAACAGAGCCGGGATATCACTCCACCCCTGAAGAACTCCCTGTTTACCTCTACGGGGCTTCGACTTGCTGTCTCTAAATTCAACATATGACTGGCGCCCACACATATAGTTTACGACCTAACGTTTTAAACTAGGCGGAAGGGACGTTTCTTCAATGTCCTCGATAAGAGTGGCATGATTGTCCGTGTCGAAGGCATTTGTTAGGTCAAGAGCCACGAGAGCCGTCCTGTCGTTTTGCTTGTTCTGGTTAAGGCCTTATACGTATGGTGATGGCAGCTGTTGTGCTTTGCTGCTTGCGGAACCCATGCTGATGATCAGTACAATGAAAGTGTTCGATTAGGCTGGGGAGGAGCAGTGCTTCAATCCTCTTTGCTACTGGAGAAAGCAAGGTGATCGGCCTGTACGATTCTCATTTACTTGCGTCTTTGTCTGGCTTCAGTAGCGGAACCACTCTGCCCATTTTCCAGGCATCGGGATCTAAGTGAGGTATAGATTACGACCCCACGTTTTAAACTAGGCGGAAGGGACGTTTCTTCAATGTCCTCGATAAAAGTGGCATGATTGACCGTGTCGAAGGCTTTTGTTAGGTCAAGAGCCACGAGAACCGTCCTGTCGTTTGGCTTGTTCTGGTTAAGGCCTTATACGTATGGTGATGGCAGCTACTGTGCTTTGCTGCTTGCGGAACCCATGCTGATGATCAGCACAATGAAAGTGTTCGATTAGGCTGGGGAGGAGCAGTGCTTCAATCCTCTTTGCTACTGGAGAAAGCAAGGTGATCGGCCTGGACGATTCTCCTTTACTTGCGTCTTTGTCTGGCTTCAGTTGCGGAACCACTCTGCCCATTTTCCAGGCATCGGGATCTAAGTGAGGTCAAGTACTCTACTCCCGGGGTATCCGAGTGCTTTAACAGCAACATTAAGATTCCGTCCGGACCCAGCGTCTTTGATGACTTTGCGCTGCGGATGACATGGGCAACTTCGCCAACGGTAAATTGTGGTGGTGCCTCTTCAACTCGGAGAGAGCGGTTACGACGCAATACTCTCCTTTTCGTTTTGTCACTTTCTGGATGCTCGATAAAAAGCCGGTTAAAATAACACACGCGCCGCTTCGGATCTGTCACTGTTCTCTCGCCGAACGTGACGGCTGTCCGATCATCCTTTCTTCCAGGGTTAGAGAGCGATTTGACCGTTGTTTACAACTTACCAATTCCGGAGCTTAAGTTGCACTGCTTTAAGTGCTCTAGCCATTTGTTCCGATTATATTCGTTGACCAACCTACTGGTCTTACAGTTGAGATCCCTAATTTTAGGGTCAGTAGGGTTGGAGAGCCGAATTTCAACACGCTCGTCTGCGAGTCCCGCTGCCTCTGCTGGGAAATTTGGTCGTAATTCGGGTAATCGACCAGCAGGGATATGGCGAGCGGCTGCTGCGTTGATGATGGTCCGGAACTTTTTCTGGGCTACCCAAACATCCGAATGAAGTCAGATTATTAAAGCTGCGGTTGGTGGCTTCTCCGAAGGGCTCCCAATCAAACTTTTTTTGATTGAGATACGTACGGCGTTCAATGTTATAAAGGCGGATGGTCTATTTATGGAGAGAATTATGGGAAGGTGGTCCGATCCTAATGAAATACCTATTCTAAACCCGCGACTGGCGCTTCTATGTAGGTTTTATATTTTTTGAAACAAACACTCTTCTGCCGAAACAAACACTCTTCTGCCAGGGGCAGTCACCTCAGCAATATGTGTACTTTGTTCGTCCTAATAATGTTGTTGTTGTAACAACAATATATTTATTTTGAAGTCTTGTTCGTCTATGGGGGATCTGCTTCGATATCCAGGAGAAGGAAACGCGCCATTTGAACTGGATGCGTCCACAGAGACCTGGGGGTCAGCTGAGTGGGCTTGGCCGGACAATTGAAGAGGTGCAGTACATCATGTGGTCCCTGATGGCAGGCGGGACAGATGTCCGGAACGTTAACATCAATTCGTGCCCAGTAAGAATTGAGGCGGCTGCACCATCCGGATCTCAGCTGCGCCAGAACCACGTGCGTCTGCCGAGGTAGTACCTTCACCTCAGGTGAAATCTCCGGGGGATGTTCCCCTATCACTACATTCACACGGTAGCTGGATACTGCTGCTGCGACATCATTGGCGTGAATGTTGTTCAAACCTGCCTGATAGTTTCGATGATCTAAAAGTTCTCTCTTATACCGCTGGACCTCTCTCTCTAGATCATGAAGATCGTACCTGATCTGCATGGGTGGAGGCATCCTGTTCAAGAGATGGTGGTTAGGATGACTGCTGCGAAAACACCCTAGCAGGTATTGCTTAGACAACAGGAAATTGTGTCTGCGCACGGTAAGGACCTTCGTCTCCTCATGTAGATGGTCCTCAGAGGACATAAGAAGACACCCTGTTGATGTTCTAAGGGCGGCATTCTGGCATGTCTGAATTTTCTTCCACTGCGTCGTACACTCACGTTCGCCGACCATACAGGTGCTGCGTAGTTTGCTACAGACCGACCTATCGCTTTGTAACAGGTCAACAAGGTTTCTTTGTCGGCTCCCCAAGTACTGCCGGCAAGTGACTTGAGGACCTTGTTCCTACTTTTGAGTTTATCGCAGGTAGCTGTTGCATGTGTAGAGGATCTAAAAAGGCTGTCCAATGTGATCCCAAGGATTTTGGAGTAGTTGGTGGTCGGGATGTTGACGTCATCGACTTTCACATTGAGTGACAACCGCACCTCTGCGGTCCAAGCAGTAAACAGTGTGGCTGATGATTTGGAGGCGGATATTTTCATATTCCTCGCAGTGAAGAAACGTGCTAAGTCAGTGAGGTAATAGTTGATTTTCTCGCAAATGTCATCCACTTTAGGTCCTGACGCCAGAATTGTGCAATCGTCAGCGTACGACACAATTTCAACGCCGTCTGGTGGTGCAAAAAAACTCCACCCTGGGGAACTCCTTGTTTAACTCTACGGGGCTTCGACTTTCTGTCTCTAAATTCTACATATGACTGGCGCCCACGCATATAGTTTACGATCCAACGTTTCAAACGGGGCGGAAGGGACGTTTCTTCAATGTCCTCGAACAGAGTGGCATGATTGTCCGTGTCGAAGGCTTTTGTGAGGTCAAGAGCCACGAGGACCGTCCTGTCGTTAGGCTTGTTCTGGTTAAGGCCGCGACTTATACGTGTGGTGATGGCGTGTAAAGCAGTTGTTGTGCTGTGCTGCTTGCGGAATCCATGCTGATGATCAGCACTAGAAAGTGTTCGATCAGGCTGGGGAGGAGCAGTGCTTCAAGCGTCTTTGCTACTGGAGAAAGCAAGGAGATCGGCCTGTACGAATCTCCTTTACTTGCGTCTTTGCCTGGCTTCAGTAGCGGGACCACTCTGCCCATTTTCCAGGCATCGGGAACTTCGTGAGTGGCTAGCGACAGATTGAGCACTTTGGTCATGTACTCTACTCCCGGAGTATCCAAGTGCTTTAACATCAGCATTGAGATTCCGTCCGGACCCAGCGCCTTTGATGACTTTGCGCTGCGGATGACATGGGCAACTTCGCCAACGGTAAATTGTGGTGGTGCCTCTTCGACTCGGAGATCGCGGATACGACGCAATACTCTCCTTTTCGCCTTATCACTCTCTGGGTGCTCAATAAAAAGCCGGTTAAAATAACACGCGCACCGCTTCGGATCTGTCACTGTTCTATCACCGAACGTGACAGCTGTCCGATCATCCTTCCTTACAGGGTTAGAGAGTGATTTGACCGTTGTCCACAACTTACCAATTCCGGAACTCAAGTTGCACTGCTTTAAGTGGTCTAGCCATTTGTTCCGCTTATATTCGTTGACCAACCTACTGATCTCGGAGTTGAGATCCCTAATTCTAGGGTCAGTAGGGTTGGAGCAACGAATGTCATCACGCTCGTCTGCGAGTCCCGCTGCCTCTGCTGGGAAGTTTGGTCGTGCTTCGGGTATTCGACCAGCAGGGATATGGCGAGCGGCTGCTGCGTTAATGATGGCCCGGAACTTTTTCTCGGCTACCCGAACGTCCGACGGAATAGCTAGATTATTAAAGCTGCGGTTGGTGGCTTCTCTGAAGGCCTCCCAATCAGCCTTTTTTTGATTGAGAAACGTACGGCGTTCAGAGGTTATGAAATCGGGTGGTCTATTTATGGAGAGAATTATGGGAAGGTGGTCCGATCCTAGTGAGATGACGGGTTGCCAGGTGACGTCGTTGATCAGGCCAGGCGATGCCAAAGTGATGTCTGGCGAGCTATGGCAATCGCCCATAATCCGCGTGGGGGCGTCCTCATTCACTGTGCAGAACGTAGAGCTATCAATTCGCTCTGCCAAAGCTATGACCCTCTGGTCGTTGTCTAGGAGAGAATGCCACAGTTCGTGGTGAGCATTAAAGTCTCCTAGGACCAAGCGGTTATTGCCTTGTAGCAAATTGCTAATGTCTGGCAGATAACGCGGGGCACAGCTACCAACCGGCGGGATGTATACGTTGTACAGCTCTATTTCGGCAGTTCCAGACTTGACTGCTACCCCCATACATTCCATGTATGGGTCTCTAGAGTCATGCTCAGGCGAAATAGGTCTGTACTGCACAGAATGGTGTAACAGGAAAGCAAGTCCCCCACCTCCACTTCTGGTGCGATCCTTACGTAGCACGTTGTATCCGTCACAACTGTGCAGGCTGCAGGTGGCATTCAGCTTAGTTTCTTGGATCGCGACGACCATGATGTTTCTCCGATTCATAAATTCTATGACCTCACTGACTTTGTTGCGTAGGCCATTATAATTAAATTGCAAGATTGATGCACTGTCAGGATTGGCAACAGCAATCTGTGGTGTAAGATGCTGTATGTGTTGATGCTGTTGCGAGGGCGACTGCGGGGGAGTCTCGTAGTTAGATGATGATGATGACGACGACGAAAATGCAGACGACGATGATAACACCAAATCCAGAGACCCACTGCTAACTTCGTTGATACAGCATGAGGCAACAAAGTCTGCTTCGCTATACTCCCTGATGTGGTTCAGACCTGAACAGCTCCTGAAGTGCACCCACTCCATGCAACGATTACACCTTACAGACGTAGCACGATGGTGTATTCGATTCTGACAAACCGAGCAGATCCAAGGTCCGGGGTTTTGTTCGATCCCGGCTCGGACCAGTAGTATTCGGAGCAGGCATTCCGGGAAGTGCTGCTCCCACGACGAAAAAATGGACGAACAAAAAACATATATTGTTGAGGTGACTGCCCCTGGCCGAAGAGTTTCGGGTCAATCCGGTACATAGAACCGGCAGTCGCGGGATTGCCTAATAATGTTCTTACTGGGTGGTGTTCTGACATCAAAATGACGACGATAGGTTCATTAAGTTGTGGTTATAGACTTGCCAGAAGACTTGCCATAATTTTGACGCGCTACCGTACATTATATGTGTCCAACATATATCTCCATCAAAAAATATAAAACCTGCAAAAGAGAAAAACAATTATAAACAAAAAAGTTATAGATATTTTTAACCCTTCAGTCTTATTTGGGCCACCCAGTATAAAAATGAGGCAATCCTTCCAAAAATGTAAGTTATAGGCATAGTAGGCTAATCGGTCTATTCGAATTTTTCTGGTTTTAATTGCATGTACATGAAGGATATTTTTTTATCTATTTTTTTGTTGTTGAATTTTATTTTAATATAATTCTCTCAAATACTTATTGTGTCTTTGGCAGATTTGTTACTGTTGCGAGTAATCTTTTTTTAAGTTTAAAAGGATTAGAAGTTATCCCTTATTTACTCATCTCATAAAACACTATCATAACTTACGTTATCATCTTCACCTTATCGTACGGATATAATAAACATTTTGAACGCCGTCTTAAAACTTATCAAAGATCTTCTTCGTCGTTCATGTCAACAGCTTGACTTAGCCAATTGCGGACATCTCGCAAGCCCGGCAACCGAAAACGCCATTCATCCGTAAAGTACTTATACACGGTTTCACCCAAACGTAGCAAATCAGTTGCAACTTGACGTTCATCGGGCTTCCATTCTCTATCTGAGCTGCCGAACATTTCCATGCGTAACAAAGCTACCATCGATGAGCTGACGTAGCGTTTAATGCCATTAAACAATTGGGCCTTTGTTAAGGTGCCGGCGAGCTGGGCCTGCTGTACACTCACTGCTGGTGTAGCATCGGCGCTATTATTTGACGTGGTAACGGTAGAAACTTGATTTTGTTGGCTCTCCAATTTCGTGTAGTCTTTCTTAAGCTTCGCGTGTTCTTTCTGTAGACTCTCATGATTCTTCTGTAATATACTATGTTTCACATTGAGATTATCGATCTTTTCCTGCAAGTTCTGCGATATATGGTCGCTTTCAACTTGTTGCTTGATCAAATTCATTTTATCGCTTTGCACACTAGCATAGTCCTTTTTAGCTATGCTCAGGTTGTTTTTAGTATTCAGTAATTGCTGCCGCACTAGATCTAGGCTGTGTTCTAATGTGGAAATTTGTTGTTGCAGTGACGTCTCGATTTCAGCATGTTTGGTCTGTTCAATTTGTAATTGTTGTTCATACTTTTCTTTCAGAGTGTTTTCCTCTTTTCTAGATGTTTGGGATTTTTGTAGCTGTGTTTTCAAGGTCTCGTTTTCTTTTCTGAGTGCTTCCACTTCCGACTTTAGGATAAGCATTTCTTTTTCTATGCGACTATTTTCATCCTGAGAAGTCAACAACTTTTTGTCAAGCGTTTTATTCTCTTCCATCAATTCGATATTGGTATTTTCCATTTCCAATAAATTTGCATGGCACTGTTCAGAATTACATAGATCACCCAGAGGGACTTCAGGTACACTTTCCTCTTCCGAGCTCTTCTCACATTCGACAGGTGCAATATGTTGTCCTGAGCTCGATTGAATTTCAACAAGTTCGTAACCCGTACCGTCATCAGCAATGTTATAGGACTCCTGTTCTATCCACATATCTGCATCTGCCTCTATGATATGATGATTGATTATTGTAGGACTGTTGGTTTCTATATGATCAAAAACCAAGGTAGTTGCTTCTGATAGGGAAATATGTTGAGCATCTGCAGAAGTTGGCAGTTGTTGAATATGATTAAGTGTTTTTATCTTTTTATTTGAACTGTGAGCTAGATCGTGATTTTCCTCGCCTAGCGGTCTTTTCTGTGAAGAGTGTGCTTTGTCATTTTCTGTAGTCTGTGACATATGTACAAGACCAGATGAAGTGTTTCCGACATCTTCATCTACTACTCCAATCAAAAATTTATTAGTAGACGCTTTTACCTCGCTTACTGCACAACTGCGATTTTCAACATTCTTTAGCATGGTCCACAAGGCCTCATCAGCTTCCATACCTAGAGGACATTCGAAATCGGGTGGTGGTATTAAGTGGGCATGTTGTGGAGTTGGTAGCGTCACCAGCACACCATCTTCCATATTTAACTCATAGTCCAGCGCTTTGTCTTGCGCTAGCCGGTGAATAGTGGGAACGGCAGTCGCGGTCAAGCGATCCTTTTTATAATTCATAAAACATTCATCCCTGAAATGTCTTGAACATAGCACACAGTTTTTTTGTTTACTGGCGGCATATTCCACAATCTGTTGTCGCTTCGAATATTCCCTCCATTTTTTGTATCTTGCTTCGTCTTTAATGGGAAAACGAAAGAAATGCATCAGCGGATTTTTATTTGTATTGACTTTACAATTGCGAAAATAACATCGACAGCCTCCCATTTTGACAAAAAACGACACAATGTTAATAATTTTTTAGTTTGATGCTCTGAAATCAGTGTTGCCACTGTCAAATTTCATGTGTTGAAAGCGGGATTTTTTTTAAAGGTGGCACACCAAACAAAATTTTTCGAGAAAACATAGTTTGAAGCCAATGTGGAATTAACGACGGCACAACCATCTTGTTCGCAAAGGCGGCTAGACAAGTCAGCTAATTTAGTAAAACGAACTGCATTGTTTTTTGTGGTGTTGAAAAACACATAAAAATGTAAATATTAACTATAAAAGTTAAAAGTATAATGCTATTGACATCATTAAAAATAACATCATATATAATATTTTGTTTTCCCATTCAATTTATTTATTTATTGTTTCGAAAAATTATTGCATTAAAATTATTTAAAATCTCCGTTTGTTAACCTTTTTGAAAAATTGTCTACGCAGAACAATGGTTTTGAATGCGTATTATTCAGCATGTAGAATGCAACATTGCCAGACACAAATTTATTAAATTTAACTTCGATGAACTTAGTGCTGCTTTTTCACTGTTTTTCAGGATCGAGTTCACATAATTTTTATAAATGAAGTTTGACACATCAAACTTAGTTCTTCGTCGTGTCGCATTGGTATGAATGCTTTCATAATTTGCCTTTAAGCCTTTAAGCGGTCCCTAGACGATCAATAGTAACGTCAATATATTGTACCATATATATACTTGTTCCCCACACATGGTTCAATAATATTGGGCAATATACGAGTATTAGTTTGAGGGAGATCTTGAGCATTAAACATTTGCAATAATAAGAAGACGATAAGTTATGTAGCTATGACAATTATTACAGCTTCAAAAGGGAAGGAAGCAATAAGTAGACTATTGAAAATCTTTGTGTAAACCACGAATTAATGAACTTGGTGGTTTTAAAACTGATGTGCGACTAGACATTACATTATTTGATAAACTAATGAGAATGGTTACATCTGAAATTCAAAAAAATTATATGACAATGCGAGATGCTATTCCTTAAAGTCGTGGTTTAGCAATAACACTACGGAATCTAGCTACTGGTAATAATTTTAAAGATTTGAAATTTACAAAAGCGGTATCTCCACAAACCATAGACATAATTATAATGGGAACCGATAGACTGCGGTACATCCTAAAATATTTTTTTAATTATTTTTTCCTTTAGAACACATGGTAACGTTAGCTCCAACACTGTTTAGGAGTTTACTCTAAAGGTCCAATTAGTCTTGACGGTTGATTCTGCAACCTGCAGAAGTCTACCGTCGTCAACCGTCAAACTGTAGTTATCTTCCTCTAACACATGAAAAATGCAACCCCAACTGAAACAGCAGATTGCCTACCGTCAACCGTCAAGACTAAATGGACCTTAACAATAAGTATGCAATAAGTATGCAATAAGTATGCAATATTTCCCACAGACGGTAGCATATATACTGTATTACACAATAAATAACAAAGTCACTTTGATTAACTCAATATATTGCGTAATGTTACAATATGATCTACAGACGATCTATAAAATTGCACAATATCAAGCTTAATATTTTGGGTAGATTGCCTTAGGAGAGAACGCTTTAGTGGTTATTTTCTATGTCTATTCTTCTATTGAGGCGCCAGACGAATCCAAAGCCGACGTTCAATATTTGTACAACGCCGCCAAATATTTGAGACCGGTCTAGTTTTCTGGAATATCAGCGAATAGCGTTCATTGAGCATTTATTTTGAAGGAAATAATTGCAAAATTAACAAAAAACTAGCTGCATTCATAAAAAATGAAGAAAACTAAACCAATACTGTACGATCCACAGATTACAAATCGAGTTAAGCAGGTGAGTGACTACATGAATGGCTTGGTATGCCATGTTAAGCAGACCACAGCGCTATGCCAATGATGGCAGAGAAAAAATGCATCCATCCGCGCGCCGGTACTCTGGTGTTTGGCGGTGTCTGATTTTTTTTGTTTAAAAAAAAAACGTGGAAGTTAGGTTAAGTTTAATTTGATAATAATCTCATGTATGTTTGGCGTGTCCCTTTATTTTCCCACCATTTATATGCATCATTCGCCCGCATAGTATTTGGAAGAGAATGTTGACAAAACATATTTGGATGTTGGCGTTATGACAAAACATTTACAAGACCGTTATCCGGAATATGCGCGACGAAAGAGTGCACCTTTTCGAGCTTTGGTTGAAAGTGGTAAGTTTTGCTCGCACTATTTTTACGATATGTTTAATTATTATACTGTACTTTTATCAGCATATCATGCCGTGTCTCAAAGTTACGGTTTGGACGATCAAGTATCAAGTGAAGCCGAATCGGATGCTTCGGATTTAGAAGTTATGGATGTAAGTAAAAAGAGCGATTGATTTGCGTGTAGGCGCCGTACAACTTTTCTGTGTTATTGGAACGAAGAAATAATTCAACTAGATTTGACCTCGGACAAATCCACATTCGACATTTCTTTCTCTAATCGATTTTTTCCCTCACTAATATAGGATTCATCCAACAATTTAATGAGCAACATGATGAGTAACTTGTACAGTAAATCCAAATCTCCAGCGGCTGCCACACCAAACAAAACTCCCGGAGAAGCCATTGATATTAGTAGTGATGAGAGTGGTGATGAGAGCAATGGATCAAAATCGAATGGAAAAAGCTTGCCTAATGGTATGTTCGTTTCTTACATAGATTGCAATATTAATTTATAGTTATCCTTTCTATTCACTGAACAGCTGCTTTGCCATTGGCTAAGAATGCGGCCATTACAGTAACGAAGGTGCATTCCTCGAATTCGGAACAACATCAACAATCATCTAAAGGTTCGTCATCTGCGGCATCCAATGCGACAGACTCAAATCCTTTGCCACCTCTTCAGCAGCAGCCCGCAGGCCAAAAGCGTCCCGAGAGTGTAAGCGGACCGTTACCCGCTGGAGGACAACCGTCCAAAAAACGTAAGTTGGATGGAACAACTAAAGATTATGCGCCAATGTATACGAAAAACCCAATGTCAAATCAATTCAACAACCTAGACAAAAACGACAATGCCAATCCCTATATACTGCAGCAATTGATGCGTCACACTCAGCACATACGCCAGCAGCAGACGATCAACAATAGGGAGAACAGTAATGATCCGGATCGTCCGTTTAATTCTACAAGTGGCGGCGGTCACCAGCGAGCACGAAAATACAAAAAAGAAGTTCAGTTGCGAAAATCACGCGAGACCTTTCAAGATATCGGTGGTATGGAAAAGACTCTTAAAGAATTGTGTGAGCTCCTAATGCATATTAAATCGCCGGACATATACTTTGTACTTGGTCTTATGCCTCCGAGAGGTATACTATTACATGGACCGCCTGGATGCGGTAAAACCTTATTGGCACATGCAATAGCTGGGGTAAGTACTAGTGCTGGTTATGGGAAAATATATTTTCATATTACCCTACCCTTTTCATTTTTGCAGCAATTAACCTTACCGCTCATTGAAATTCCCGCAACAGAGCTGATTGCTGGTGTCTCTGGCGAATCTGAAGAACGTATACGTGACGTTTTTGATCAAGCCGCCGCATGTGCTCCATGTGTTTTGTTTATTGATGAAATTGACGCTATATCATCTAACCGATCCATGGCTCAACGCGACATGGAACGTCGTATTGTTTCCCAATTGATAAGTAGTTTGGACAATTTAAAACTAAGCGAGGGTGGCCAATCTGTCCTGGTAATTGGTGCCACAACACGTCCTGACGTTCTGGATCCTGCTCTAAGACGGGTAGGGCGCTTTGATCACGAAATTTCCATAGGCATACCGACACGCAAAGATCGTAAAGACATTTTAACTATAATATGCGAGGGCTTGTCGGTGGAACAAAAGTGCGACTTTGATAAGATAGCTGAATTGACGCCAGGCTACGTGGGAGCCGATTTATTGGCTCTAGTCTCCAGGGCAGCCACCATAGCAGTTAAAAGAAAGTAAGTACAATAATTAATCAATATCAAGGCTTCTACAAATTGTATAGAATTCCTGTTTTGACAGATGCTCAGAACAAATGCGTGCCTTCCAACTTAAGGCCCAGCGTAACATAACTATTGTTGACTTGGACGATGACAATGAGGAAAATGAGAATAAATCCGACTCAGAGAAGAAGACACCAGAGAAGAAGACATCAGAGAAGAAGACACCAGTTAAGAAGACCCCTGAGAAAAACAAACCAGAGTCTGACAAAAAGCCAGACAGCACTGCCTCTAATACTGAGAAATCCTCTCCTAATAAGGCTACAGAAGAGGACACTGAAATGTCAGTAGACACCACAGAGGATACTAAAAAAGTCGACAAAAAGTCGGAAAAGAAAACAACTGGCAAAAAAGACAAATCTAACAAAGATGACAAATCCGATGACGTCGAAATGGCAGACGAATCGGAAACAAAAGAGATTAACAATTTGGATAAAACAGCTTCAGAAGAGGAAGCGATCACCACCACATTATCGAATGATGACGAAAGCATCAAATTGCCCGAACCAACTCTATTTGAGTTACTCAATTGGTTGGATAATCCACCGGAGGATATAACTTTTGTATCGGAATTTTGCATAACACTCGAAGATTTTTGTGAAGCCGTCAAGGTTGTTCAACCATCCGCCAAGCGTGAGGGTTTCATAACAGTTCCCGATGTAACGTGGGACGATGTGGGCTCTTTGCAAGATATCCGAGAAGAGTTAAAATTGGCCGTACTGGCTCCTGTAAAATTTCCAGAAAAAATGGCCCGTTTGGGTCTTTCAGCGCCTTCAGGCGTTCTGTTGTGCGGGCCACCTGGATGTGGCAAAACTCTATTGGCTAAAGCCATTGCAAATGAGGCTGGCATTAATTTCATATCCGTAAAAGGACCTGAATTAATGAATATGGTATTATACTTCACTAAAGTAAGCATCAGCAGTCTATATCTAATTTTTTCCAATATTTCTTAACAGTATGTCGGCGAAAGTGAGCGTGCTGTAAGAGCATGCTTTCAAAGGGCTAGAAATTCGTCACCTTGTGTCATATTCTTCGATGAATTTGATTCGCTTTGCCCGAAGCGTTCCGATGGCAATGAAGGTGGTTCTGGCACTCGCGTTGTTAATCAATTACTTACCGAAATGGACGGTGTTGAAGATCGCAAAGGTGTTTACATATTAGCTGCAACAAATCGTCCCGATATAATTGATCCCGCCATCTTACGTCCAGGACGTTTGGACACTATTCTCTACGTTGGTTTACCCGAACAGCAAGATCGTGTTGAAATCTTGAAGGCGAATACCAAGGTATTTTTTCCTGCACGAATAATAGTAGCCCTCAGTGACAAAACTATTTTCTTTTTTCACCTATTGTCAGAATCGTACACGTCCAGCTTTGTCAGCTGATGTTGATTTTGAAAATCTCGCATCCGTAACAGACGGCTATACTGGAGCCGATTTAGCTGGTCTGGTGCGTCAAGCTTCAATGATGGCTCTTAAAGAATCTTTGAACAATGTAGATGCGACGTTGGATGATTTGTGTGTAACACAGGATCATTTCAATCAAGCCATTCAAATGTTAAGACCATCAGTTAGTGCGCAGGTAAGTTGTTTTATTTTTAAAAAGAGTAACTCGCTAACAACGATAAAGATCCCGGCCTTGAAAAAATAACAAATGTAAATTTGCTTGACGTTGAAACTTTTTTATTCGCAAAAGTAAAGCGTACTTTATACTCCCTCCTTATTGGAGTATAAACTAAAATTTCTATTGCCTATGGTGTTCAGCACTATAAACTTCTCCAGAAATTGTTGACCAAAACTTTAAATTTTAAATATTTTTAGAGTTATCCATTCCTTCCTACACTGCCGTTGGAAGGTCGAAATAGCAACTCCGACTTAAGGATTCCACAATTGGGTTTTAAATAGAGACTCATCATTTATATATTTTTCTTCAAGTTTTTTTAAACGATTTAAGTACAATTGGTACATAATCGTTCTTAAAACTTAAAAACATGTTCTGTGCTTTAAACACAACCCTTAACTTTCTAAGCGAATGTTCTACTTACTAGGCTACAGACATCGATTTCGGCAAATGTAATATATGAAATGATCATAGCTTCACAGAAAATTTTTGAATTTTGATACAAATTTAACCATGTTTATTTGCATTACCTCATTCTTGCTTTTTTCGCAACGGCTTTTATATTCGAAATATCGGTGACTAAAGTAAGGGCTGATAATTCGGCCCATTAAAACTTATGGGTACTAAATGAACAATGAAATTTTCTCAGGAATATAAATAAAACATTCCATTTTTTTTGGACTTTTCCACTATACAACTTTAATTGATAACTTGAAAAATAGCTAATTTTGGAAGTCGGTGATGTCCGTCCGGTCTAAGGGTGGTCCAAAAAACTATGTTCGGTTAGTTTTGCTGAACATCCAGAAGTGCAGGGTGTAATATAGTCCGTTACGCAGGACTTAGCATTTTTTATTAGTTTCAAAGTGTGTTTGTTTGATAAACCGTGCATTTAAGTGTGCTGCCCTCAGACCAATTTATCCGAAACCGTATTTAAATCCATATATAAATTAAGTAAATGATTTTGTGATGTATAATCACGAAATGGCAGTAACATCGCTTCAAAGATTTCACGATTTCTCAAAAAGTTTCAAGCCTTGTGCTATCGTCGGCTTAATATGCAAACCTCTCCTTAAGTACATTTTATAAGAGAGACGAAAAACTTCTTATATTTCCTATTTGCAGCTTGAGAGGAAAACCAAAAATATAGGGTTTATTTAAATGTGCTCTAAATTTAGCAGTTTTTCTTATGAACAAATAGTTTTTATCAAATTTTTTACACACTTTAAGACTCAAATTTAAGAAAAATGACATGCTGGACTGGCCTATCTTTCTCTACCTACCACACAGCGTCAAAATCTTAATTTACTTAAAAAGTAGATTAATGCAAACTATATTAAGCCGACGATATACAAATAATTTTTTTGAAACTGAAAATAGTTTTTGGTATTGCGTGTGTCGCTGCAAATACTTTCTTTGAACTAAGTACTTGGCTTAGTACTTAATTTAAAAGCTTCTATTAATAATATTGTATGCCTCCTTCAGAGGCATCCGACAAATCAGCCGCCACCGATAATTGTGGATCTTCTTGGCTAATCTTTCAAAATGTTTTACGTTTTGTTATGATTTAGTAAAATTGCAGTGTGAAGGCGGACAAGTATTCGGAAAATCATGAGAATATTTAACTTCTTCCTCATGGGACAACCGGATAATGGGTTAGCGAATAATTCCATTTTCTCACAATTCAAATTAATATGTATACCCTGCACAATTTAGTGGAAAGGTATGCCGATGGTCCATATTTTTAATGACTGAGACATACGTGGGTTGCTATTTATATTTCGGGTCCGGCAATAAAAACAATAATTTATCATTGAACATGATTTTATTGATTTTCAAAATATTCTCCTTTATGATAATACACTTTTGTATGCGCACAAACCAATTTTCGAAGCACTTTTTCTACTCCGATTGAGACACCTCAAAACATGATTTTTGAACGCTTCAACAGCTGCTTCGGGCGATGAAAACCGTTGATCACGCATTTTTTTCTTGATGTAGAATAAGAAGAAGTCATTGGGTGTCAAATCAGGGCTGTAAGGTTGATGGCCCTTCAATTCGAAATCTTGAGTGGTCGCGTTTCAGCTGATGTATAAAAGCTCGCATTGTCGTGGTGCAAAATGATCCGACTTCTCTTATTATCTTTCCTCATTTCTTCGAACACTGTTGACAGATGATTGTATACCATTCAGAATTGACAGTCCTACGTTCCACTAAAGGCACTGTGGCAACATGGCCGGTTATACCGAAAAAAACGAAATCATTTGCTTCGATGTACCTCTTCCACGAACAAATTTTGTTGGATTTGGCTCGTCTTGAAAGTCCCATACGGTCGATTGCTGTTTTGTTTCAAGTACATATGCATAGATCCATGATTCGTCACCTGTGACAATGTTTTACACTGCCTTTGAGCTACCGCAGATATACTTTTCCGACATCTCTTTGCAACAATCCATACGAGCCTTTTTTGAGCTTTCGTCAAATTATGTGGGATCCAACGAGAACAAATATTTTTCACAGCCAAATGAATATGCAATATCTTATTGATGCTTGTCATACTAATGCCCAAGGATGCCTTAATCTCACGGTATGTCACATGTCGGTCTTGCTTAATCATTTCGCGCACAGCATCGATGATTTCTGGAAAAGTGACCGAAGTTGGACGTCCTTCACGAAATTCCTCCTGGAGCGAACGGCGTCCAAGACTGAACTCTTGGTACCAGTGATTAAAAGTGGTTTTTGATAGTGCTTTACCGCCAAAAGTCGAAACAAGTTGTTTTGAACTCTATTGTCTCGATAACCCACGCCGAAAATCGTAAAAAATCATCGCACGAAAATGTTGTCGGGATAATTCCATTTTTTGACTGAGATGAGTTTTTCATCACACTGTTAACAAAACAATTCGCTCTCAAATGACAAAACGTTCTGAGTGAAATTATGCTAAAAAATGTCAAAGTTTGCAATGGAAGTTTCTGTTTGCATCTAAGAACACTAGTATTGTCAGGACCCGAAATAAAAATAGCAACCCTCGTAAAGGAGGTTTAATGTCGTAAATGTGCAATTATCTCATTCTTAAGCTTCCGTATTCTTCTGGGCTTATCGACGTTAGACTTTTTCTTTTTAATATTCCCAAAGAAAGATGCCCTGCGGTGTAAAATTAAATGTTCGTGGCTGTCAATTAACATCGCCACGACGTGAGATAACACGGCCATTGAATTTCTAGCGCGAAAGAACCATTGTTTCGTTATGTCTGGCAAGTGCACCATCCAATCCTGTTGGAACCACATATTATATATGTTCCTTTCCCCAATTTATAGCCACAAGGAGTCCGTTATCATCTCGTGATAGCGAACACTATTCACGGTAACTGCTTGTCCGACCTCATTTTCGAAGAAGTACGGCCGGATGACAGAACGATGGCAGAACATGTATTGGTGTTTTCATATTTCCTACAGACTAGGTTTGCTGAAATTTGGCGCACATTTATCCCGATTGTAGACACATTTGGTCGTCCAAAAAAGTCACGAATTGCACGAAATAAATTTTGATTTGAACGCCCATTATCGTAAAAGGTTTCAACAATCTAAACTCGCTGCTGTGTGTACCTCTCCATGATTGAATTTTTCAAACACTGAAACAAATAAATATCAAATTAAGATGGGCAAAAAACATGACGTTAAGGCGTGACACTTAATTGTACCACCCTTTATTATGTATTTTCTTTTCCTAATAAAAAGTAATATTCGTAGTCATTTAAATTTACATTTTATATTGCCCGAGCGGGGAGATCCCGGGAAGGTGGAAACATTTTTAAAATTTCTCGGAATAAAAAATTGAGTGATTAAGTAAATTATTTTCCATTATTTCCTTAAATTGTTTAAGCGCAAAGATATACAGGGTGATTCATTCACGACTGGACAAATTTCACCAGCGCATTTCGTGAAAATATGTCCATCTTCGACCATGCCCATGGTCCGACCACTGGTTCAGAACTTAAAAATTTTACCCTCTGACCAGCATTCCGAAAATGTTCAAACCCCTACTTTGCATTTTCGGGTATGGACAAATTTTAATAAAATGATCCAAGCAATAAACTGGTGAAATTTATCCTGTCCTGAACGAATCACCCTGTAATGCTGTTCCACTAAGATATGATACTGACTTTCTGTCTAGCGGCATAGAACTGTCGCCGTCAAAATAACACATGCTTTAAAAATTAACCACTAGATGGACCACCCGATATGTACAATGTTATAACTTTAATCTAAATTGTGTATTTCGCCTTTTTTTATTTTTCAGGATCGCAAAGTGTACGATAAACTACGTTTAAAATATGCCGCACCTCGAGTTTCAACAGCAGACCTACCATCGTCTGCTTAAATGTTCAGTTCTTATTATTTCTATTTTTACATACTGTAAAATGTTTCCCTTAATAAAAATTTAGTTATACGTACCAAAACATACAGACCGAAATGTCCAACATTTTTATAAAACATGAATTTATACCAACAAATTTACACACATTCTCAATTAAAAGAGAAACCATTCCACCAACATCTAGGTAACAACCTTCCCCCGGATAATACCTAGAGTAGAATGTGATCAACTTTTAATAAAAATCCAATACGAGTGTGAAACTCAAGAAAGGCTTCAAAAATCAACTGGAATACAACTCATTCGAATGAACTTTTGTTTTTTTTTTATTATTATTATAAAACTATCATACACTTATTGATTTAATTTTTTGTAAACGTATTTAATTTGTATATTTTCCATTACATTGCAAAAAAATATATTCAAAATAAACTAAAATGAAAAAAAACAAGTGTGTTTAAAAGAAAGATCGATCGTTGAACTTAATTTGATTGGGGGACCATATTCTCTTATATTCCATCACTTTTAACACAACTGAATTCACTTTTGCACATATCGTTAAAAATATACTTTACTTTTAACTGAAATGTGCAAAAACAAATAAAATTTTGAGCTTTCAAAGCCCATCGTTGTGTTCAAAAAGTAAGAGACAAAATACACAATAGGGCCATTTAATCACAAAGTCTAACAATGTTGTACGCAGTTTTATGCGGAGTTATATCTTTACTCCCATTAAACTGGGCTTGAAACGCAACGACTTTCTGCACTCAGAATAATGTTGCTACATTAAAGTTTCACTTGGCCATGGGCGTTCTCCGTTGTAGTTTTTCGTACATTAAACTCAGCTTTAATTAAACTTTCCGATCTCTCCCAATGCTCAAACGACTGCAAGTGCAGAATCTCCGGATCTTGTTTATTAATTAAAGACAATTGCTCTACCTCGCCGCCATCGGCTGTAGGGGCCGTTGTTTGCAGATCACTTTCATTTTTCTTTACATATTTGTCCGCTTTCTGCTCGCTATCGAATTGGCTTTTGAGAGCCCAGGCTTGTTTGCACATTTCCCGGATGCCACACCAGCTCTCATTGCTCAAAGGCCTGATTTTTTCAACTGGTGGCTGAAATCCATACTCATTCGACGGCAATTCCATGACCAAAGCCAAGGGAATTTTCGCCACTCCATAGGCATAATCGACCACTGAACCAGCTATCGTACGTTTGGAAATATGTGAGATACTGCCGAGCCGATAGTAGCGGCCACTGTGCGCTTTAATGGCATTGCGGCCCGCTATTGCAACACTTTCGAGTAATTTGGCATTTTTGGGTAAACATCTAAAAGCAACCGGACAAAACAGAAGAACAAATGCAATATACAAAAATACAATTATTACTAGTACTACGAGGAAAGAAAAAACTTTAGCAAATGAACTTCAAACAAACACTTATTTGCATTAAACTTTGTACTTTTGTGTGCTCCGAACATAGTACAGAGCGCGACACCACTTACTTGCTATAGCCCCAGGGATACATTATGCATTGGGCATACGAATGTAATGATAGAAACAGCAAGACTTTGGGCGCCAATTTATGCAGCATTTGGGCCAGCGCTTTTGTTTCGGGCTCAGAGAAGGGTTTTTCTCCTGGATAGGTGTTACGTTTCGCCCTCGATTTACATTGTTCCCAGTGGATGTCGAAATTGCGATTACAATCTGTACCCACCGAACCATTATCAGCATGTGGTCGACGATTTTTACGCCATCGTGGATTCTACAATGGGAACAAAGGATACATGTACTTAATTTAACATATGGTATTGATAGAATTGCGGTGTGAAGGTAAAAAAACGTCACAAGATATTCGAAAAATCATGAGAATCTTAAAATACTACCTCACGGAACATCCGGCTATTTGGTAAGCGAATAATTTTATTTTCTCTCGATTTAAATTCAAATGTATACTAGAGCGGGTCGAAAATAAGGTTAAAAAAGTTGTACGAGCCACCCCCTAGTTTTTAAGCCTATAGAGAGAGTATTACAGAAATTGAAAAAAAAATTCGCGAAAATTAAATACCTCCCAAATGTATTTTACGAGGGCTGCTATATATATTTCTGGCCTAATAATGAAAATGCGAATATTTATCACCAAAAATGGTTTTATTGTTTTTCAAAGTATTCTTCAGCATGTTTATACACTTTTGCATGCACTCAAACCAATTGTCGAAGCACTTTTTCCACTCCGATTGAGACACCTCCAAAACATGGTTTTTGAACGCTTCAACATCATCTACTGGCGACGAAAATCGTTGACCACGCATTTTTTTCTTGATGTGCGGAAATAAAAAGAAGTCATTGGGTGCCAAGTCAGGGCTGTACGGCAGATGACCAATCAATTCGACGTTTTGGCCGGTCAAAAAGGCACTGGTTTGAGCCGATGTGTGAGAGCTCGCATTGTCATGGTGCACAATGATTCGTCATCTCTTGTTCGTTTTTCGAATTACTCCGAAGACTTCAGGCAAACAAGTTGTGGTGTACCACTCAGAATTGACCGTCCTACGTTGCTCAAGCGGAACAGTCGCCACATGACCAGTTTTGCCGAAGAAATAGGCGACCATTTGCTTCGAAGTGCCTCTTCCACGAGCAAGTTTCGTTCGATTTGGCTCGTCTTCGAAGACCTACACGGTCGATTGCTGTTTTGTTTCGGGCTCATACGCATAGATCCATAATTCGTCACCTGCGACGATCTTAAAAACGTCTTTTGAAGCACCGCGATCGTATGTTTTCAAAATTTCTTTGCACCAATCGACACGAGCCTTTTTTTGAGCGATTGCCAAATTGTGCGGGATCCAACGAGAACAAATCTTTTTTTACAGCCAGGTGTTCATGCAATATCGAATGTACGCTGGTGGATGTCACGGTATGGCACGGCATCAATGTTCTCTGGCAAAACGGCTGTTTTTGGAAGACCTTCACGACCTACGTCGTTTAAATTTTCAACTTTAATTGCCCGGACGTGGATCCCGGGAAGGTGGAAAGATTTTTAAAATTTCTCGAAATGAAAAGTTGCGTGATTATGTAAATAAGTTTGCACTATTTTCTTTAATTGTTTAAGCGCAAAGATATACAGGGTGGTTCATTCACGACTGGACAAATTTCACCAGCGCGTTTCATGAAAATATATTCACCTACCTTGCATTTTCGGGTATGGTAGACCCTTGGATTTATTTTCATGAAATGAAAATACGCTGGTGATATTTGTCCAATGCAGTGAAGTGAATCACCCTGTAATACTGTTCCACTGAGATATGATATTGACTTTCTGTCGAGCGGCATAGAACTGTCGCCGTAAAAATAACACAGTCATTAAAAATTAACCACTAGATGACCACCTGATATGTACAATTTTACAATTTCGTACAATCCAACGAGAACAAACCTTTTTTACGGCCACGTGTTCATGCAATATCGAATTAATGCTGGTGGAAGAAATGCCCAAGGATGCCTCAATCTCACGGTATGTCACGTGACGATCTTGCATTATCAGTTCACGCACGGCATCAATGTTCTCTGGCACAACGGCCGTTTTTGGATGACCTTCACGACCTTCGGTTTTGAGCGAGCGTCGGCCACGATTGAATTCATTAAACCAGTTTTTCACAGTGTTATAGGATGGTGCTTCATCGATGCACTATTTTCGTGATCCACGTCGAAAGTTGTGAAAAATGATCGCACGAAAATGTTCACGAGTTAATTCAATTTTTTTGCAAAATTGATTTTTTGAAGTCACTGTAAACAACACAAATAAATGTCAAAGCGTTCCGAGTACGTTTATGCTAAAAATGTCAAACTTTCCAATGGAAATGTTAGATGGAGCCAGGCAACACTTAGTGTTGAATAATAGAATATTATTATTTAAATCAGCGATTAATTATTTTAACGCAAAGTGACGAAGCACATTTTTATTTGAATGGCTTTGTTAATAAACAGAACTGTAGACTTTGGGGTTCTGAAAATCTAAGAGCCATTAATCAACGCCAATTGCAATTGTGTGGGATCACATCTGCATATATCATTGGGCCTTACTTCTTCGGGCATGAAGCACTTTCCTTAACCGTAAAAGAAGAGCGGTATCGCTTTATGATAGAAAATGCTCTTGAAAACAGACCTGAGATGTGGTTTCAGCAGGACGGAGCCACTGCGCGAGACACAATGGCACTTTTAAGTCAAATATTTAGAGAGCGAATAATTATTCGCTCTCTAAATCGGAAATTATTTGTCCAGCGTGGCGACAGATTTGTCAGCAAGAAAAAATGTTTGTTCAACGTTTTTCATCGCCCGAAGCAGCTGTTGAAGCGTTCAAAAATCATGTTGTGGAGGTGTCTCAATCAGAGTGGAAAAAGTGTTTCAAAAAATGGTTTGTGCGCATGCATAAGTTTATTGATCTTAAACAAGAATATTTTGAAAAACAATAAAACCATTGCCAATAATAAATTATTGTGTATTTATTGCCGGACCCGAAATATAAATGGCAACCCTCGTATTGTAAAATAAAAAATATTAACAAATCTGGAAAAAACTTGTTAATTTTTTACAGAAAAAGTTTTTACTGTCTAAAATCACCGGGGTGAAGTAGTTTTGATGTTTTGTAGAGCACCGACTTTGAAAACGAGAGTTGTGGGAAAGACGCTTTAAATTTTTGAATAACACAGAGTAATGTGTAAGGCGCGGTTGCTTTAACTGCTGCATCTTCATTTGTACTGCTCTTCTATGAAAACAATAAATGGCAGACGCAGATCGGAGTGCCTGTACTTCATTATTTAAGAAAATCTCACCTTATTTTTCGAATATTCATATCCATCCGGATTTACCACCGGCACAATAAAGAATTTCAATTTGCGCAACAATTCACGATGTCGGCCATTCTTCTCCGTCAACTGATGAATGCAGTGCAAGGCGACGGTCATTGTAATCCATTCGCGTGCATGAGTGCCACCCTCTATAAAGACAATATTTCGACCATTTTCTGGAGCACACAGTTCCAATTGTTTTAATTCCGTACAGTAGACCGGAGCCGATCGCACACGATTCTCTTTGGCCTGAGCCCACAAGTTGCGTTCACTATTCCAATGTATTTCAATGCCTCTGATGGGTCGTCTCTCGTAAGAATAGCCCAATGTATGGATCTTTACGAAATCGCGATAACGAACTTTGAGATAGTCGAAATATTGTAGGATCTCGTTATAGGACAGATAGCAATGCAGAACATCCGGTCTGGGAAGATCGATGAGTCTTTCTGCCACCGGAGGTGGTATGGAGTTTTTAGTGTTGCCACTTTTCAAACTGTTGGTGGTCGATGGTGCCCTGTGACGGCCCGTTGCAATTCTGGTGATTTTTATAATGGGGATCTTGGGTAAATCTCGCAAGTCCATATGTTTGCCCGACACTGCCAGTAGTTTTTCATTGTTAGCCATAATTTTTAATGCGGTGCCAAAAACGTTTTTAAAGACTTTCTTCTTAACACTAGCGATAATTTTGAAAACTGTTTACAATAATTTTTTTTCTTAACAAATGAATGTATCAATTGTCATGTTGTGACAAAATATTTTTAAATGATAACAATTATTCCAAATCGGTTTACTTGTTATTTCCGTTTTAAGTTTTTGGTGTACCATCGATTTCCGCTTTCGATTAGTTTGCAACAGGAAGCGAAATAAGTTGCGGGTGCTATGTATGTTGGATGGCTGGCAGACAACTGAATGGTAGGGAAGTGGAAGTTTGTCGAAGTAGGTTCACAATTGTCATAAGCGGAGTTGACATGAAGGTTCCTTGGCGGTAGAGGCAAAACAATGACATCTACGACGTCGTCATCGAAGGGAACAACAACAAGAGCTGTCGTAGTTCCCAGTACTTTCCCAAGTTGCTTTTCAGGATAGCAAGTTTGTTTGTTTTGTTTTTTTTTTCTTTGCAAAAGACAAAATATTATCAAAATTCATAATAGGAACTCACGCAAAGGTTGTTTGACGTCGCTTGTGGTTCATTTAACTCGGCTCGCAATTTAGGCGTGCGTGTTTATCTATTTATGTTAACTGGTAGGTGAAAGGGTACCATGTCTTTGACTTATGTTTTTGTCGGTTATTTCGTTAAAATAACATATGTATAAGCAAACAAATTACTTTTAATTGTTGTATATGTAATTGCGACAGTTTTGTTAAATTGGGAAGGGGCTCGGCCTGTATCACAGGAGCATCTGTTGATTTGTTGTCAAAGCACTCATTGACTTCTACAGTGCTCCTGTGGGAAGAAGTTGCGTTCCTACTTACGCAATGGTATGCTAATATCGTAAGTTTCATGGAGACATTGTTCTTTGACGATATTAACTCAAGTGTTAGCCACAAATTTTTGGTGGGAGCTCAACTGCAAGGCTTTAGATCAACTTTGTATTTTCTGGGCTTCGTGTTGGGATGGTAAGTGAGCTTGACTATCACAGGAGCAACTAAGGGTTCACTTCCAGACGAGAACAACTTAAATTTATCATTCATAATAACCTTTTAAAGTGTAATATGACTAAAAGGCTAGAAGTAACTCCCTAAATTATACCGATTAATTTAAAGAACAGGTGGCATTGATTTAAAGAATCTGCGCAATGGGCACACGTTTTGGCCAAGGACTAACACTTTTGAAAATGGCCCGCATCGTTAAATTAAAAAAAAATAATTAAATTAACAGTGTTTAGCTCGTTTGTTTTATTTCAGTTTTTTGCTTTAACACATTGCCACTTTGGCTTGTAGAGGCAAACAAGAAAAAAGACGTGGTTCCGGAAATTGTATGCATCCCTTGCATATTCCGTGGAAACACATATTCTAGTTATTGTTTTTGAAGGTATACGAGTATGATTAACATTTTTCGTTCCTCAATGTTTTGACCGACAATAAATCTGATCTAATAGATTGAAAATTTCACTTTAAGTCGGTTTCTTACCTGAAGCCTCTGTCAAAACCTGCTCCCAATATTACATACACTGGATGCTCAAATATGTACTCGTTGAAATTAGCAGGTACACACCTCACTTAAATAATGACCTTAGCAAGCACTGGTTCAGAACTTAGCAATTTTACTCAGTACCCTCCGACCACCAATCCAAAAAAATTTCAAACCGTGCCATTTCGCCCCCTTGCTGTTTTGGGCATGGTCGTAGATGGGCATATTTATATGATAAGAGCCAAGGAATACGCTGGTGAAATTTCCAGTCGAGTCGTGAATGAATTACCCTGTATACAAAGGATAATAAAAAAATAATAGGCCGCAGATAAAAATCTGTTGCTAACGCAAGCCAACTGTGACTAAAAAGTATTAAGGAAAGCATTTCCACGCCTCCAAATGCTCACATTAAAAGGAGTGGTTCCGAAAAAGGCTTGGCCTTGTTTATGGACTTTTTTTTTTTATAAAGATTGATATAAGATATTACGAGCACGGGTCTGACCTTGAACCCAGATACAAGCATATTTCGCAAGCCAAAATAAATACGAGTACACGACCACTGCATACGGAGTTAAGGGAAGTCTCTGCAAGACCCAATCTGCAGTATCTTAGGCTGGAGAGTCTTCCCAAAAATGAGGTGCAAATTCTTCTGGCATTGATCAGTATATTCAGCTGAGAAGGATCATTCGGACAAAACGGTTATAAGCTAAGGATGTGTTCTCATGACGCTTCAATATCGGACGGAAATATGTTTATGACATCTGCTGTTTCTTGGCGGCTTAAATTTAAAGAATGTCACGATTGCACGCAAGGATATGGTGTATGCAGTTGTTGCAAAAATTGACGTATACCCTACCAAAAGAGGCGGAAAACTTCGATGAAAATATATCAATTAAGGATAAGAAGAAGATCAGAAAGAATCAAATACAGGATGTTTTTTTAAACAAGTTGTATTACAAGTAGGCTGTCTAAAGATACATAAACTCAAACGATGGAAACACTTCTAGGAGATTTTTTAAGATGACAATGCAGTAACTAGAATCACTGGAGTTGGTTCACTGAATTTTACAATTCCACGACAGGCAGTTCTAAGAACCGGATTGACCCGAATAGAAATTCTTCGACCAACGCCTGTCAACCCGACACAAGGTTGCCGCTACAACAACAACTGGAATTGACATTTAAATCGTGAAAAGATTGGGAACGATCTTGGATATTTTAAACTGCAAAGAAAACGTAAATCGTAGAAAATATGGAGAATACGCATCGAAAACTGCATCATGTTTATCGAAAATGTATCCACAGATGAAGTCGATCCCGACAGTCCATAAAATATTGGCGCATGGCAAGCGTATAATTAAATAACAATCTTTGCCAATTGGAGAGGTTTCTGACCAAGCACAGGAGTCTCTTAACAAATTGTAAAAAATATAGATTGCATAGCACGTTCGAAGCATCAAGGCTGAGGCAACATGTTAGCAGCATCTTCCAAACCACTTATTTCCTCCCTGCGGCAAAAAAGTCACGAATAAAATCCGCGGTGCCATTTTTTCAAAAAAGTGATCTCTTGTATCTAAAATAAATAAGCACCTACAAGGTGTAATACCCTTTAATTTCATAGGCTCACAAAAGGGTGGGCCGATTTGTAAGGATAAAAAGTTGTCGATAATGCGCCATTGATTTTTCTTTAGCTTTGAATACTCGTATCAAAAAATCGATTTCATGGCGCACGAATAAATTTTTTTACTTTTTCTCTATTTTTCAGTAGGCAATAAAAAAACGGCTCATTTTTTTTTAAATATAACCTTTCCAAGGTGCGATACAATACATACAAATATATCGGGTGATCAATCTTAAGGTATTTTTTCAAAAACAAAAAAAATCAAAAAATCAAATAAAATGTGGAATATTTGTGGTTCTTTCGAAAGGACATTTTATGCCATTTATTTTTTGAATATAATTTCCTTTAAATGTTGGCCACAACTACGCTTCAGGGTGTCCATTCTGGGGGTCCAATTTTGGATGACTCGTTCGAGCATTTCGACCGGTATGGCTGTAATGATACGCGTAATGTTGGCTTCCACAACCTGAATCGTAGCTTTGCGTAGCCCTAAAAAAACAGTCTATAGCTGTGATATCACATGATCTAGGCGGCCAACTCAACGGTCCAAAACGTGAAATCGACTGCTCTTCGTAATGACCTCTAAATAGATCCATTGCTTGAGCAGCAGTACGGCAAGTGGAGCCGCCCTGTTAAATCCAAATGCCGTCAAAATTACGGGCTTCAATTTCAGGAAGCAAAAAGTCCGATATCAAGGCGCAACAGCGAGCTCCATTCACGGTTACGTTCCGACCATCATCAGCTTTGAAAAAATATAGACCGATTATTCCACCAGCCCATATACCGCGCCAGACCGTGGTTTTCTCTGGGTGTAATGGCACCTCTCGAACTTCTTATGGTTGCTCTTCAGCCAAAATGTGGCAATTATGTTTATTGACGTTGTCGTTGAGGCAGAAATGTGCCTCATCACTGAGCAAAATTGGGTCGAAAACAGTTTCTTACCGAACGCTCATTTCCATGATACAGTTGGACAATTTTGGAACGTTGTTTCGGTGTAAGTCTTTTCATGATGAAATATCAAACAATACTGAAAAGAAAACAAATAAATTTGAACACAACTCATGCGAAATCTGTGAGAAAAGGCTATTGAAAAAATACCTCAAGATGGATCACCCGTTACATTGCCACATACAATACAATATTACATATGAGCGCGTGTGAAAAAGAAATAGTTGTATTCAGCCGTTTATTGCCTATTAAAAAAACTTCAAAAATAATAGTTGAGAAAAAGTAAAAATTTAAATATAAGCGCCTCGAATATGGTTTTTTTGATATGTCGTAGTGGTTTTTTTTTTCTTAAGGCCCAATTAGTGTTGACAGTTGATTCTGCAACCTGCAGAAGTCTACCGTCGTCAATCGGCAAACTGTAGTTATCTCCCTCTAACACATGCAAAATGCAACCCCTAACTGAAATAGCTGATTACCTACCGTCAACCGCCCACCATCAATACTAATTGGGCCTTGACGTTATACTCAATGTTGTACGATTAGTTACGACGGTAGACGACGGCAAGACAAAACAACACAAAAACAGCTGTTCGAAGAGCATTTGTAAAAAATATAAGTATGTATATTATTCATAATTTTAAACTTTAAAATTTAATTTGCAAGAACGAAAACAAATTCTAAACAGTTATCGCGCACAAAATGTCGAAGTGAAGCATAACAACAAACAGCTGATCGGTCTTGACGGCTGACGGTTAATTCCGCAGCCTGCAGAAGTCTACCGTCGTCTAAATGTAGTTATCTCCCTCCAACACATGCAAAATGCAAACCGAACTCAAACTGCTGATTGCCTACCGTCAACCGCCACCCGTCAACCGTCAAGACTTGTTGGACCTTTATGCAAAAAGCTATAGGGAAATCGATGGCACAGTATCGATTTCTAAATCGACCCACCCTATTGAACAATTATCTATTATACGCCATTTAACTTATTTGATTATCTTTTTCGGTTCAAAAGATATTGTTTCAACGAAAAGATCTTAAAATGCTGCGATTTTACTCCATTACATTTTTTTTTGTGGGGAACCGGAAGGACCGACATAAAATTATATTCTATAAATAACGGATGTGTAGGCTCTTTCGAATAAAACATATTTTTCAATTTTCAAAAAGAAACTCGGAGTCGGATAACCCTATATAAAGTATTTTATAAATCGTGTCTTCCTTTATACAAGACTATGTCACAAACGCATTGAAACACACACATACGAGTAATTGTTCTCTTGTCTAAACAAACCATGGCATGTTCTTTGAAATTAAAGTTTATTTTAATTAACTGAATGCTTAAATACGAATGTATATGCCAACATACATACCAGCGATTATTATGCAGGTCTTAAAACAATGCACCTCTTTTGAATAGACTATAATCGAGATGCATAAATCACAAACCGTGTCCAATGAATGACATTTCCCATCCACGAATCAGCAAAACCTTGTAAACCGCTATGCCAGCGTTAGATCCATTCATCAATCACACATGCTAGCAGTTTAATTTCTCTGAGTGTATAATCATCAGTGTCGGTGTTCTTCATTCACAAAATTACCCTTAAACCTGTCAGCCGACATTCGCATCACAAGAAGACAAACAAAATCTTGAGAAAAACGATAACAATGAAAATTATACATCACACACACTCACATAAACAAGTTAACAACAATATAATGTTGCACATTATTATGGTAATTCTATTCGTAAAAAGTCTAAATAATAATAACAAATAAATATTTGGCAGTCTTCGAATCAAGAAGGCACACGCTCGTCACAGACCTTGGCCATGAATTTTGAGCTGACAAATTAACAGAAGTTGTCTTTGTATGGTTATGTGTATAATTGAGGTTTTTCCATTGTTCTTAATATTCAGAATTAATGTCGCAACCGTTGTAAATTAATAAATATTCATAAAATAGGGTTTGCATAATTAACTCTGAATTTTATCACATACTCTAGCATACAAAACTTTCCTGCAATGCTAATTTTTTATTACCGATTGGCGGGAACCAAAAAATGGTTGTGAAATTCTAGACCCAAACCACAAGCGACTTCGTGTTAATATAGAAACAGGCAGTACAGTACGTTTTTGTTCATCAGCCGTTGAAATCCAACGACTTCTGATGCTTTTAAATTCTGGAAAAAAACTATTTACGCTTATTGACATAACATTAACATTTTGTCCGGAAAATCTTGTAAAACCAACGGGTGATCAACAAAGAGGTATTTTTTTTCAAAAAAAAAAAATACAAAAATTCAAATCAAGTGTGATATCTTAATAGTGCATACAAAAGGACATTTTCGCCCATGTGCTGCATTTCAACTTTGCTCGAATGTGAATCATTTCTCCATTTTTGGAGTGCGCCATTCCGAATACCCAAAAAAATTGGGTATTCAATTCAACCTCATGTACCCTTGGGGATCGTATAAATTTAAATTGGAAATTTACCGACTTTATAAGCATACTCGTATGCACATTTCAAAACCGACAAATAGTCAATATTTAATATTTTGTTCATTTACAATTGCACAATGTTTTTCACATAAGCGTTAATTAATTAATGAAATAAAATAAAAAATTATCATATTTTATCAACGTTTTTTCTCTGCTGTGTTTAGTAATAGCGACGAAAATGTTTTGTTTCCCATAGCTAAACAATGCCAATTTTTTTTAAAATTTACTATAGTTTTAAAATGTTATTACTTTTTACTGTTTTCAGACAAAGTCTTCTCCAATTGTTTTTGATTTTATAATGTATTTTCAGAAGCTAGTGTGTAGTTTTCAAGAAGAAATAAAACGCATACAAGGGTTTCTATTTATATTTCGGGTCCTAACAAATACTAGTGTTCCCGGATGCAAACTGGATCATCCATTGGAAACTTTCACATTTTTAAACATAACTTCACTTTCTGTTTATGGAGTGTTGAAAAATTTATCTCAGTCAAAAAAGGGAATTATCCCGTGAACATTTTCGACGATTTTCGGCATGGGTTATGGAAAAAGAGTGTTTAAATCAACTTGTTTCGACTTTTGGCGATGAACACCATCAAAAACCGCTGTTAAATCTGGTGCCAAGAGTTTAGTCTCGGACGCCGTTCGCTCCAGGATGAATTTCGCGAGGGACTTCCAACTTCGGTCACTTTGTCAGAAACCATCGATGTTGTGCGTGAACTGATTAAGCAAGACCGACATGTGTCATACCGTGAGATTGAGGCATCCTTGGGCGTAAGTGTGACAAGCATCAATAAGATATTGCATGTTCATCTGGCCGTGAAAAAAAATTCTCGTTGGATCCCACATAATTTGACGAATGCTCAAAAAAAGGCTGGATTGGTGCAAAGAGATGTTAAATAGGTATAACTGCGTAGCTCAGAGGCAATGTATAACATTGTCACAGGTAACGAATCATGGAACTATGCATATGAACCCGAAACAAAACAGCAATCGACCTTATTGGTCTTTCAAGACATCCAACAAAAGTTGTTCTTGGAAGAAGTACATCAAAGCAAATGATTGCGTTTTTTCCGGTATATCCGGCCATGTTGCCACAGTGCCTTTAGTGGAACGTAGGACGGCCAATTCCGAGTGGTATACAACCATTGCCAACAGTGTTCGAAGAAATGAGGAAAGATAATAAGAGAAGGCGGATCATTTTGCATCACGACAATGCGAGCTCTCACACATCATGAAAACGATGAGCTATTTGACCACTCAAGATGTCGAATTGATGGGCCATCCACCGCACAGCCCTGATTTTGCGCCTAATGACTGTTTCTTATTCTTTAGCATCAAGAAAGAAATGCGTGGTCAACGTTTTTCATCGCCCGAAGCAGCTGTTGAAGAGTTCGAAAATCATGTTTTGGAGGTGTCTCAATCGGACTGGACAAAGTGCTTCGAAAATTGGTTTGTGCGCATGCAGAGGTGTATTGATCTTAAAGAAGAATATTTTGAAAAACAATAAAATCATTTCCAATGATAAATTATTGTGTTATTATTGCCGGACCTGAAATATAAATAGCAACCCTCGTATACATATATCAATCTTATGGCCAAGAATTTTATTATAATGATAATGTTTAAAAATGCTTTCGGGCCGCCGCGGCTGGCTCGAATAAATTAAAGGCGAGAGGACCAATTTTCGAATATTTCCGAATATTCTCTTCCTAGGCGTCAATCGTGTCGTGTTAAAAATTGTCCAGCGGTGGCCTTGCACGATGTTGGAGCCACGACGCGTAATAATGCGCTCACCAAAAGTGTTCTTTAATAAATTGATTGTTTAGTTGGCTTATGGCATGTAGCGCCGTCTCGTTGGAACATCAACATTTTCCAATTAAGGCACGAAAAAGTCATTAATCATGGCTCTTTAGCGTTCCCAGCATTTGGGGCCGTATGTAAGCAATAACGCGCCGAATATTCTCTTCCAAGGCGTTAATCGTGTCGGGCTTAAAAATTGTCCAGCGGTGGCCTCGCACGATCTTGGAGGCCACGACGCGAAATAATGCGCTCACCAAAAGTGTTCAATAAATTTATTGTTTCGTTGGCTTATGACATGTAGCTCCGTCTTGTTGGAACCAAAGGTCGTCCACATCAACATTTTCCAATTCAGACACGAAAAAGTCATTAATCATGGCTCTATAGCGTTCCCCATTGACTGTAACATTATGGCCGGCTTCACTTTGAAGAAATATGGACCAATGATTCCCTATGCCCATAGTGCACACCAAACAGTGACTTTTTGAGGATGTAAAGGCGTCCCAACAATGGCTTGGCTTACTCCTAATGCGACAATTTTGGTTATTAACGTACCCACTCAAACAAAAAAGAGCTTCATCGCTGAACAAAATTTTCTTGTAAAAATCAGGATCGGTGGCCATCTCGTTTTGGGCCCATTCACCATGATTTTCAAACGTTGTTCCGGAGTCAGCTATTCATTATGAAATGGCAAACCAAACTGAGCATACTTATAAATCAAGTGGCCAATCCCATGACAGCCGGTTATATGGACCGGATTGACCCGAAGAGCTATTCTTCGGCCAAGGGCTGTCACCTCGGCACACAGTTGTCGCTACAACAACAACAACATAAATCATCAGTCAGTTCATATTTGGCAGTCGTGAAGTAGCGACGTGGCAAATTTATTATGGAAAAATATTCGATAAACCAACGTGTTTTAATTGTTAAAACATTTTATCAAAATCAATCATCTCAGGAGCTCAGGAGCTTGGACTTCAAAGAACAACTTTGGCCACAATTTTACACAAGGATTTGCATTTGTCTCCATTTAAGATTCAGTTGACACAAGAGCTTCTTACACAAGACCATTTACGCCGCCGTACATATGCCACTAGGATGTTACAGCTCGCCCATGACAACCCCGATTTTTATAAAAAAATCATAATGAGTGACGAGACACATTTTCACTTGAATGGATATGTGAATAAACAGAATAGTTTGGGTTCTGGCCAATGGAAGACCCTCAAATTATTCATCAGTCACCTTTGTATCCATTAAAAGTGACGGTCTGGTGTGCAAACCCACAGATACTACATGAGACGGAATTGCATCCACTTCGTGTCACAGTGTGGTGTGCAGTTTCATCACGCTGCTGGAGACCGTTACTTGAGCATGCTGAGAGAGTTTTTCTATCCAGAATTACGCAGAATGAGAATTTCTTTCAACTCTGTGTGGTTTCAGCAAGATGGTGCTACTCCTCCCATAGCCTAGCCAGTTATGACAGAATTGCTAAAATTTACAATTAAGCAGATATCCAGAAACTCCTCATTCCGTTGGCCCCCAGGTCGCCTGACCTTGCTGCACCTGACTTTTTCTTGTGGGGTTATTGCAAACAGCAAGTCTTCAAAGCAAAGCCAACAAATTTTGAATGATCTCAATAAAGCAATCCATTCGAGAAACAATTGCGGCTATTCCTGTCTTAACTCTTCAAGCAGTATTGAACAACTTCTTGGTAAGATGCCGCACATGCATCAACGAGCAGGGGGCATTTAAGTTCCATTATTTTTAAAACTAATTAAGCTATACTTATATTTAATAAAATTGAATGAATGAGCTGATGTTTTCTTAGGTTATAATCAATATTAATTTTTTAAAATAAAAGTTTTTTATACAAAGAAACCTTGTTTTTTATTTCAAAATATGACATTTTCATTTCCCTAGATTTGCCGTTACAAGTAAAAACGTCGTTAGGTTCAGCCAGACCGAACCTTATATACCCTCCACCGACCCTACATATAAAGCGCAAGAAAGTTCCGTTTCTTTGGCCCTTTCTGACCATGTCCGTCCCGTATTTCATCAAAAACTTCAAAATTACTCAATATTTTTATTCAGAGCATATAGGCTCATATTTGAGTATCCATATGTTTATGTTGGCGTTTTTAGGCCACACGGGCGAAACCGTCCAGCAACTACGCTTCTTTTTGAGGTGTGTATAGTAGGGACATAAATACTGTTACAACATTGAACACACCCATTTCAATAGTAGAACTGAACATAACTCGTTAATGTCATATGGGTTTTAAAAGCTAACCTCTATAGCGTTAGTCTGTAACGGGATTTTAAAATTGTTTCAACTTTCATTATGGAGTGGTCAGATAATGAGAACCGTATCGCTGTAATAGCGCTTTTCATGTGTGAAATGAAAGAAAGCGATATTTTCAAAACGCTACGGCCACTAGGGATTAGCCGCATGTTCGTCTACCGATGCATAAAACTGTTTGAGGAGACTGGAGATGTAAAAGACCGCCACCGGTCGGGCCGCCCACGCTCTGTTCGAACACCGCATGTCATGTCAAGAATTTACAGAAACCCGCTCCGAAAACTGATAATCATTGCCCGTAAGTTGATTATCACGCAAAAGTCCATCAGTCGAATCATTAAAAAAGACTTGGGGCCCATAAGGCTTAAACGTCCCATGCCTGTCTTCGTAGCGTTCATTTCCTCTGAAGAATGGTCCTCAGGCAGTACAGATTCGAACCCATTGGATTACAAATTGTGGACGGTTTAAGAGGACAAGGTTTGTCACAAAAGATACCCCAACATTGGATCTCTTAAGACTGCTTTGGTTCGAGCGGTGGCCAATTTTCCAATGGATGAGGTTCGTGCAGCTATTGACGAGTTATTGACCAGTGCGACTTAAGGCGTGTGTAAAGGCAAAAGGCGGAAATTTCGAATAAGTAGATTCTGTTGAATACAATATACATCAATAAATATATTAAAAAAATATTTGGTCCAAAAACATTCAGTACTTTTTATTTTACAGCATAAAACGTGTGTAACAGTATTTATGTCCCTACTAGTGCGTAACTGATAACAGAACCTATTCTATCCATTGTCCGTCTATGATTTCTTAAGCTAGTTGGTTTTATTTCGGTCTTTTGCTTTTACACATTGAACAGAGATTAACCGGTTCAATACCTCTTGTCTCTATATTTAAATAGAAGACAAGTTTTTAACAAAATGGCAAAGTGACATTGATTTTTGTGGCTGCACACTGCTTTTATCGCGATTTCAGGTCCGTTACAAGCCTCTTCAGAAAGCTTCGCAGCAACTGCTGAAAGAAAAACCGAACTCTTTAAGACCAGGCTCTCCCCAAACGAATGAGAACTACTTTTGTCAATCTTACTTTTTAAGTTTTCTTCAGATTACTGCCCACGAAAATACAACTCACTCTGACCACCTCTACAGAGGCCGACAAAGTCACCTTGGCCTTCTTCGGAGCCGGTTCACCCGGAGAAGCCCATTGTTTAGACTGCTGCTTGGTCTCCGGAGTGTTGACATGGATCCATGTTTCATCCACAGTTACAAAACACCGCAAAAACTTATTCGGATTGCGGTTAAACAACTCCAAATAATTCTTTGAAGATTTCACACGATTACATTTATGGTCAATTGAGGGCAAACGCGGTACCCATCTTGCCGATATCTTTCTTAAACCCAACTGATCATGTAAAATTGAAATGCGTATGGCATCAACAATCTCACGCACTTTTACTTTTCGATCAGCCAACACCATATCGTGGAGTTTTCGACATTTTCGGGTGTATTGACCTCAATTGGCCCTCCAGAACGTTCAGCCTCATTTGTACTTGTGCGACAACAACGAATGTTAGGAAACCACTTTTTATACCCTCCACCATACAAAGGAGGAGGAGGTATATTAGTTTTGTCATTCTGTCTGTAACACCTTGAAATAATCATCGGAGACCCAACAAAGTATATATATTCTTGATCCTCGTAAAATTCTAAGACGATCTAGCCATGTTGTCCGGCTGTCCGTCTGTTGAAAACAAGATAGAGCTTACATGAGAACAGCACAAACATGTGTAGTTAACCTAGCTTGGTTGGTATTAAAAATGGGCTATATGGGCTACTGGAAGTTGGTGTTGGAGACCCTCAACCGACACTACCTCATAAAAATTAGTTTTTTATTTGGAAATATCCGTCCAGTTTCTTGAGCAAAATCACTAAAATTTTGCAAATAATAATCTCTATATAGGCGCAATCATCTATGTAAAAATGGTTTAGATTTCTTGTACAAACGGCCTTATGGGCCTTGAGAAATAATATGACTATAACTCACCACAAACTTGACCTATCGAAATGAAACACATCAAGATTTCTATATACAACACACTTCTACGCTGAATTTGGTTGAGATTGGAAAAGTCCTACTGGTACGTCCCACACTAACGGTTTCATGGGCCTTGAAAAATAATATGACAATAACTCAATACACACTTGACCTATCGAGACGAAATTTTCGGCATAAAGATTAATATATAGAACAGACGTTTGCCCTAAATTTGGCTAAGTTCGGAAAGGCCCTACTGGTACCTCCCACACAAAAGGTCTCATGGGCCTTGAAAAATAATATGACAATAACTCACTACAAACTTGAACTATCGAGATGAAATTTTCTACATAAAGATTTTTATATAGAATACACCTCTGCGCCAAATTCTGTTGAGATCGGGAAGTCCTACTGGTACCTCCCACACAAACGGTCTCATGGGCTTTGAGAATTAATATGACGATTATTCACCACAAGCTTGACCTATCGAAATGAAATTGTTTACATCAAGATTTCTATATAGAACACACTTCCGCACCAAATTTGGTTTTATTTCGGAATCTAGTGGAAGGGTATCCAAAGTTCGGCACAGCCAAACTTAACATTTTTAACTTGTTTCCATTGAAATCGATGGTGCAGAGTCCCTATAGTATTTATCAATCTTTTTCTTGGTTTGATGGACGATTTTTTACCGCAAAAAATAATGTTTAATGAGCACTCGAAATTCAATTTTTCCATTTTTAACAAAATCCACGAGCTTGTATATTTTGAACAGCTGTTAAACACATCATCAATGACGAAACTCTTTTAAAATTTGACAGTAGTCTATTAACAGATAATACTTGATGGGAGCAGTGCTGCATTTCATAAAACTATCAGGGAAGTTGGGAAAGTCGCGGAATTATTGATATAGCCGTAGATCGCTTAAATGAATCAGATAGTTTTTGTTTCTATAGGTATAATAAACAAGGGGTACATTTGCTTTCCCTTATGGCATTACTAACATCAGCATTAAGTATATTACCCTGCACAACGGTATGATTAGTTATCATTTCAGACGATTATCAAACAATCTCTTATACGAGCTATATACATTTCTGGCCTAATAATGAAAATGTGAATAATTATCATCAAACGTGGTTTAATTGTTTTTCAAAGTATCTTCTAGCATGATTTATACACTTTTGCTTGCGCTCAAACCAATTGTCGAAGCATTTTTTCCACTCCGATTGAGACACCTTCAAAACAAGGGGTTTTTAACGCTTCAACAGCATCTTCTAGCGACTAAAATCGTTGACCACCCATCTTCTTGTTGATGTGCAGGAATAAAAAGAAGTCATTTGGTACCAAGTCAGGGCTGTACGGCGGATGACCCATCAATTCGACGTTTTGGCCGGTCAGAAAGGCGCTGGTTTGAGCCAATGTGTGAGAGCTCGCATTGTCATGGTGTACAATGATTCGTCTTCTCTTGTTCGTTTTCCGAATTTCTCCTAAGACTTCAGAATTGACCGTCTTACGTTGCTCAAGCGGAACAGTCGCCACATGACCAGTTTTGCCGAAGAAACAGGCGACCATTTGCCTCGAAGTGCTTCTTCCACGAACAACTTTCGTTAGATTTGGCTAGTCTTCGAAGACCCACACGGTCGATTGCTGTTTTGTTTCGAGATCATACGCATAGATCCATGATTCGCCACCTGTGACGATCTTGTAAACGTCTTTCGAAGCACCGCGATGGTATTTTCTTTCTTTGCACCAATCGACACGAACCATTTTTTGCGGTTTTCTAATTATGCGGGATCCAACGAGAACAAACCTTTTGTACGGCCAGGTGTTCATGCAATATCGAATGTATGCTAGAAATGTCCAAGGATGCCTCTATCTCACGGTATGACGATCTAGCATTATCAGTTCACGCACGGTATCAATGTTCTCTGGCACAACGGCCATTGTCGGACGACCTTCACGACTTTCGTCTTTGAGCGAGCTTCGGCCACGATTGAATTCATTAAACCAGTATTCACAGTTCTATAGGATGGTGCTTCATCGATGCACTCTTGTCCTGATAGTCCACGTCGAAAGATGTGAAAAATGATCGCACGAAAATGTTCCCGAGTTAATTCCATTTTTTGCAACCCTCGTACATTTATACTCTCATCGTGCGGTATGTACTCGAGTGAACTGTTCTCCACTATACGAAATGAATGGTCCCACGACCAAATCAGCATAAGAATATTTTTTTTATAGCGGCGTTGTTTCTACACTTAAACTGTCTGCAGTTAATGGATTCAGCTTTATCTAAAAGGTTTTCTAACAATCAATCTGCTTTTAAGAAGTTTGTGTCTTAAGTCTTTCGTTTTAGGTAAACTAAAGTCTATATAAAATTATAATGCCAACGTCGGATCGAAAGCCAACATGAAATGGAGTTTGTATAAAAAACAGTGTCATACGTTAGATTTTTATGAAAAACATATATTTTTTTTAGAAATGATTTTAAATCAAATATTGGCGGTGACATCTGTTGAAGTTAAGTTTATTGCCCCCTACGTTAAGGTCGATCATAATGATCTTTCGCATACGAGAACTGATTAATATTCCGTCTTAAATTAATTATTCTTTTGTATCGAATACCAAAATTGTAAACAAATGGTTTATATCTTAATTCACTTAGCATAAACTTAGTTTTCGAAATGGACTGTTTAATCATAAATGCAGATGTTTAATTTATTAAGGCTTTATTAAGAAAAAATCATAGTTCCTTTAATCATTATTTCCAACCGCAAGAGAGGTATACTGACACATTTGCCTTAACATCCTGCTAAAGAATAAAGAAAAATTGTTATCAACAAAATTTTTGGATAGGATACAGAAATGAGCGGAAATGCTAGATTGCCAAAAAAACATGAATGTTATTTAATGGCCGCATATGGTAAATTTGGTCTTTTAAATCTTTATGATTTTAGAATGTGTAAAAAATTATAGTTTTGGCGCTAAATTTATGCCATAAATAAGGTGAAATACGCGTGCCGAAAACCAGAGCATTAAAATCGATATCAGCAACATAGTGCGGCTGCTGGTGCCGTCACATCTCTTTGACTTAGAGACTTAGGAGAGATGACATCAAATAATAGAATTTAGATTAATCGTTGGGTTATGAGACTATAACACAAGTAATGCAGTTTCAATGCCTGGCAAGAACATTAAGCATTCCCGGGCAGTGAGTATAACAATTATCAGAGGTTTGTTGATACGGTTGCTTTAAATATTTCTGACCTAGACAACGCTAAGTGTTGCCTGCGCCATTTCCATTGGAAAATTTGACATTTTTTAGCATAAACGTACTCAGAATGTTTTGAGGTACGACCATCATTTGAGTTGTTTTGTCAAAAAAAAAAAATGGAATTAACTCGTAAACATGTTTGTGCGATCATTTTTCACAACTTTCGACGTGGATTATCACGACAAGAGTGCATCGATGAACTTAAATTTTTGTATGGAGATGAAGCACCATCCTATAGCACTGTAAAACACTGGTTTAATGAATTCAATCGTGGCCGACGCTCGCTAAAAGACGAAGGTCGTCAAAAAACGGCCGTTGTGCCAGAGAACATTGATGCCGTGCATGAACTGCTAATGCAGGATCGTCATGTGACATACCGTGAGATAGAGACATCCTGGGGCATTTCTTCCACCAGCATACATTCGATATTGCATGAACACCTGGCCGTAAAAAAGGTTTGTTCTCGTTGGATCCCGCATAATTTGACAATCGCTGGTGCAAAGAAATTTTGAAAAAATACGATCGCGGTGCTTTAAAAGACGCTTATAAGATCGTCACTGGTGACGAATCATGGATCTATGCATATGAACCCGAAACAAAACAGCAATCGACCGTGTGGGTCTTCGAAGACGATCCAAATCAAACGAAAGTTGTTTGTGGAAGAAGCACTTCGAAACAAATGGTCGGCTGTTTCTTTAGCAAAACTGGTCATGTGGCGACTGTTCCGCTTAAGCAACATAGGACGGTCAATTCTGAGTGGAACACCGCAATTTGTTTGCCTGAAGTCTTCGGAGAAATTCGAAAAACGAACAAGAGAAGACGAATCATTGTGCACCATGACAATGCGAGCTCTCACACATCAGCCCAAACCAGCGCCTTTTTGACCGGCCAAAACGTCGAATTAATGGGTCATCTGCCATGCAGCCCTAACTTGGCACCCAGTGACTTCTTTTTATTCGCGCACATCAAGAACGATTTTCGTCGCCAGAAGATGCTGTTGAAGCGTTCAAAAACCATGTTTTGGAGGTGTACGAGTATCAATCGGAGTGAAAAAAGTGCTTCGACAATTGGTTTGAGCGCATGCAAAAGTATATAATTCATGCTGGAGAATATTTTGAAAAACAATAAAACCATTTTTAATGATAAATATTTGCATTTTCATTATTAGGTCAGCAATATATATAGCAGCTCTTGTAAATGTACACTAGTATTAGAGAATTTCATAGTTTCAAATTGAGCAAAAACTGGAAATAATTGATACGTTGGCGCATCCTGCCAGTCGGGAGAACGCAGTTACATGGGCGGAAAAGACCTTGGTCGTTGTTGTTGTAGCAGCAGACTTAGTGCCGGGGTGACAGCACCTTGGACGAAGAATTACTGCTTCGGGTAAATCCGATGCATAGAACCGTGTTTCGTGGGATTCCTAGGTCGTAATAGTCCTTGACGTAATAGTCCTTTCGTTATGGGATGGCAAGTGTGCACGACAGTCATATAAGTTAGTCCAGGTTTGAATCCTGGTAAGAACGTCTATAATTTTTAGTTGAGTAAACGCCTGCGAATTTACGAGTGGAGATCAGTCTCTAAGCCATGTAAAGCACTTCAGATCCTGATCAGTGGATAAAAAAATTTTGTCGTAGACAGCTCACTGATTGAAGAGAAGATCCCCGTTCGTTTCTTAATGCCATATTTGGGGAATTAAGAAAGTTATAGTCTCGCAGAAGAGAACGACGATGAGACAAAAGATAAGATTCAACTTCAGAAAAAACACATGTGACCGATGACCCGTTTATGATATAAGAAGTGGACAATATGTTAGTTCGGCTGGGCAGAAGCTTTTATACTCTCTATCATGGATTGGGTAGTAGATTGTCATTGACAGTATTAAGGAATAATTTGTTGGTAGTGGGTCCATGTTTGACATTTTTCGGGGCCCTATACTCTCTATCATGGAATGGGTTGTAGTATGTCATTGAATGTATTGGGGGAAAATTTTACGGTGGTACCGTTGTCCTGTTCAGATTCGTTAATAAAATTGTTTGGGGAGCCCATTGGCAACCCGTAGATTAGTGCTTTAAATATAGACAAATTTTTAAATTGAATGCATATTGAGATAAGTGAGGAGTTCCACTGTTTTGGAATATCCATATATCGATGTTCGAAAGGACCTTATATAAGAAACTCTAGGTTCTTTGGGTTATGGGCGAAGGCCTTAAATATAGTCGAATCGTAGAATTAATTAATAAGTTAATATTCGGATTCGTATCGATACGTTTTGTTGTTAATACCCATATGTCCTTAAGGTCCGAGTGCAAAATTGACCCAAATATTAAAAATGGGTATATATTTGAAATTGCTAGCAAGTGTTAAAGTTTCTGAATACCCATATCTCCCGAACATTATGGGCGGCTTTTTGGTTGCAGGGCGCATAGGCCAAGGCCTCCAATCCAGCCAAAACGTCAAAATGATGTCATGTTCAGTTATTTAGAAAGTTTCATGGTTTCTGAGTACCCATATGACAGTGTTCGGCGACCTAGAGACATTAGCCCATGGGTCAAGGCCTACAATCAGGTCAAATCGCAGAATTATTGTTATATTAAATATATATTTTAATTTGTTATGCCCCCAGGGTCTGTATGGGCGGGATCAAATCCTAAATTGGTCAAAATTTTATGTTTAAATGTGTAAGAAGATTTAACCGGTTTTGAAAACCCACATATCTCCGAACCATTATGGGATAGAACTACGCCCTAGGTCAAGGCCTCCAATTCAACCATATCGTAAAATCAATGTCTAATTCAGATTCGTCAGAAAATTCCACTGTTTCTGACCACGTAAGAAAGCACATATTTTCAGCCCTTTATCCTTAAAGGCTTTCTTCGATTAAAAAACTCCTGATATTCTGATTCAAGATGAATTTTATTTGTTTTTAAATACCCATATGTCAATAGTTAAGAGGCCGATGTTGAGCCCCTAGGACGTACTTGGTCCGAGTCCTAAACAGGTCCAAATTTTAAACATAGGTATATATTTAGATTTGTAAGAAGATTTTACCGTATTTTGATACACATAAGTTCTCGAACAGCATTGGGTACATTGGGCCCCTATGGGCCAAATGTACCTAAAATTTGTTGGATCAGTCCTTGTGAGGGGAAATTTGTATCTCTTGACCGATCTGGTCCATTTTCAATACCAAGCGTTCGGTCTATTAACACACGTTTCTGCAAAATTCAGCAACCTTACTTTAATAGTACGTCCTGTAGTTTGCTTTCCACAGCTAGACAGGCACATAGACGGACATGGCTAGATCATCTTAGAATTTAACGACGATTCAAAATATATATACTTTATGCGGTCTCCGACTAGTATTTCAAGGTGTTGCAAACGGAATGACAAAATGAATATACCCTCTACCCTATGATGGAATGAATAACAATTTCACTCAAAAGAATTTGGACGTTTGGATAGGTAACACTTCAATTGCCTAACACTGTCTTTTAGAATCATAATATCAAAAAAAAGATGAGCTAAATTCTACGTTTGTATGTCGATTACCAACCAATTATTCGTACCAACTAATAAAGGGCGGTCTAGCCATAGTGAACAATGTTAATTGTGAGTCACACCTTAACGTCAAGTTTTTTTGACCAACTTAATTCTTTGTTTAAGTGTTTCACTAATTTAACCATGGAGAGGCAGACAATTGAGCAGAGCGTTAAGATTGTTGAAGCCTTTTACGAAAACGGGCATTCAAATCAAAGCGAATTTTGTGCACCTTGTAATTTTTTTAGTCAACATAATCGACCAAATGTGTCCGCAATCGGGAGATTTGTGGGCAAATTTCAGCAAACTGGGTCTGTAGGAAATGTAAAAACACTTGTGCAAGCAAGCTCGACTAGTTCGTTCTGTACTTCGTTGAAAATTAGGTGGGCCAAGCAGTTACCGTCAATGGTGTTCGTTATCGCGAGTTGATCACGGCCTTTTTGTGGCCAGCAACTGAGAATTTGGAGCTGGACGACATGTGGTTCCAACAAGTTGGTGCAGTTGCCACACAGCCAATAATGCAATGGATTTTTAGCCCGAGAAATTCAATGATCGTGATAGCTCACACCGTGGCGATGTTAACACTAGCCAACAGTCGTTTTGTTATTTGGTTCTTTTTGTTATTTGGTTTTCTGAGAATGAGTTGTAGACGGCTCAATTTTCTTTAATTTGAGTAGTAGTAGGATCAAATAGGTCGAAGAAGACGAAAGATAAGCTCAAAATTGTAAGTGTACCTCCAAAAATTTTAAAAAAAAAGTTCAAAAATTTGTATCTCGAAAACCAATCGACAGAAAAATTTTTAAAACTCATTTTCGTGTTTAGTAGGTCAAAATCAATGGGAAAAAGTATGCTAGAAACAAATAACAGAGAAAATTTTGTTATTTGTGACCTAGTGTAATTGGCCGCCAAGATCATGTGATTTGACACCGTTGGATTGCCTTCTTTGGGAATATTTCAAAGAAAAAGTGTTACTCAGGTAGCCAGGAACAATTAAGGACCTAAAGGATGCGATAATTCGGCACATTAACGACATTGAACCACCATTATGTCTAAGAGTCTTTAAAAATATGGAACATCGGATAGAAGTTTTTTACCAAAGCCTTGGAGAGAATTTGGCCGATATTTTGTTTCAAATGTAATTGTTATAGATCCTTCAATCATAATATAAAATATAACGATACGATAACTCTGAAAACTTTTTGTTTTATTTACAATTAAGATCATGCGTTTTAGTTCGACCACCCTTTATATGTACCCACTTTACCAATAAGGCGAGGGTGCATACACGAACACTTTTATCGGTTTTTCGTCTGTTAGGACAGTTTTTACTCGAAGTTTTCTGTTTATGTGCTCAATTATATTTATTCATTATAAAGTTTATTTTTTAAGTAAAATTAGTACAAACTTTCTTCTGTGCTCTATTTTTGAATAAATTTATATGTTGAAGGGCGTTAAAGTGTCGGCTCACCCGTATACTTATATAACGTCCAGTTGTTGTCTATACAAACTAGAGAGTAGGAGTCTACTATTTAAAGGTTTTACTGTGCAAGTTTGACACGGGTGATTAATGTGGGGAATCTACAAGTTGCTTTGCGTATAATATTATATTGTATGTAAATGTAAATGATTTTGTTGTTCATGTTTATTTATTCGTCTTCAATTTACCAACATGACTTAGTTTTATACTGTTGCCGTTTTTTTTTGCTTTTTTTTACAGCACTAATAAGTAATAGCAAATGGTATAGCAAACCTTATACATCACATCAGTACTCAAGTTCAAACTTCCGGCCATGAAATTTGAAGAGGAAAAAATCAAAGAAGATTCATCTTGAAAACACTTGGGCGCCAAGAGTTTATTAACGCCATAATTAGAGCAGTCTGCACCATGCAGACCACAACGGTGTTGAAAAGATTATAAATAAGTCACCTTTGGCTAAAGCAATTTGGAATAGATTGTTGGATTGGCGGCTCAACCTGATGGTTTACATACAGCATAGACTATTAGCCGAACTCACGAGTAAGGTTAACCCCGATGGACGGATTGATGATCGCCATTACCAGGGTGAATTGTTACCCTACGTTTTTAGACCATTAAACAAAAATAAATAAATATCGTCTCTAATAACATATCTTAACAAATTCGCTATTATGGATAAATTTTCTAGCACTTCCGGTAGTCAAGCTTTGGGTACAATAACAAAAATCGATAAATATACACATTTTAGATTGGTGGATTTGTGTGATTGTTACGATTGGAAGAAGAGCCACCATTCAAACCAGAAGCAATTATTCAAATGAGGATATTCACCTTTGGCTGTTCTGAAGATTAGAAACCTTCATAATAAGTTTTAAATACCACAAATCTTAAACATATAAATCACAAACGCGTATCTCAGAATTGATTTATCGTTCTGCGGAATATATTAAGGAATTGAATAATCAAAATTATTTTGATACTGGACATTAATTATACCTCGTTGCACAGTGGTTGGAACGGCGTCTTTTAAAGGAACTGTTGAAATCCTACATCGTTGTCATTGGCATGGCTTTATTTTTACTTTTGGGTTCGAAAGAGGTGACAATGTGGCTGTTGGTTACCAAACAAGGCTTTGATCCGGAACCGAAAACTTGCCAACAACTTGCTCATGCCAACAATTGAACGAATTTATTTCGATCGGGAAAACGTTTATATATAGGGTGATTGATCTAGAGGTATTCTTTTCAATAGGATTCTTTTCACAGATTACGAGTGAGTTATTTGCCATTTCACCATGGAAACACTTACAACGCAACACCGAATTGCGCAACTGCATTATGGAAGTAAGCGTTCGGTAAGAAACGTTTTTCGACCGAAATTTTGTTCAGTGATGAGGCCCATTTCTGGTTTAAAGGCAACGTCAATATACAAAATCGCCACATTTGAGCTGAAGAGCAACCAGAAGAGGTTCAAGAGCCGCCATTATACCCAGAAAAAACACGGTTTGGTGCAATTTATAGGACGATAGAATAATCGGTCCTTATTTTTTAAAAATGGTGATGGTCAGAGCGTAACAGCGAATGGTGCTCGATATCGCGCCATGATATTGGAGTTTTTGTTACCTGAAATTGAACCGCTTAGTCTTGGAGATATTTGGTTTCAACACTTGCCATACAGCTGCTCAAACAATGGTTATATTGAGAGGTCGTTTTGAAAAGCGGTTAATTTCACGTTTTGGACCAATGAGTTGGTCGCCTAGATCGTGTGAAATCACACCTTTAGACATTTTTCTTTAGAGCTACGGTCCAAAGTCTTTGCTAGAAAACCAGCTACGATTCAGGTTTTTGAAGCCAACATTATACGTGTCATTAACGCCATAACGGTCGAAATGCTTGTGCGAGTCATCTTAAATAGGACCCTCAGAATAGACAACCTGGGGCATAGTTGCGGCCAACATTTAAAGAAAATTATATTCAAAAACTTAATGACATACAATTTCCTTTCAAATGAACAATAAAGATTTTACACTTGATTTAAATTTTTGTGTTTTTGTTTATTTTGAAAAAAAATTTATCACCCGATAAGACGATCAAGGCATGTCCGTCCGAGTGTCTGCTAAAATCACGATCAAACGAATCAAGCTAGGATTCTCAAATTTTTAATTATGATGGCTTAGGTCATAAGTTGTTTGGTATTGTGAATGGGCAAAATCAAACCAATGAAAAAGAATTTATCACTAAAACGGACTATAGTATCTCGAAAAAAGTATCCCGTTTTGGGTACTTTTCTTTAGACAAAATATGGTTAAAATGGGTACTGTTAGTTGCGACGCACTTAACTCCTTATAGAAAGCGTAGTGCTTAACGTCTTGGCTCATGTGTCTAAAAACGGCACGCACGGTCCATAAAGACACATGGGTACTTAAAATTATGCTACGAACACAAATATAGATTGGATGTGCAGAAAAGCCAATTGAAAGTAGACTTATGTGCCCTTTTTGGGCTCTTCATTTATACAGATGTTTAAATCATAATACATTCAAATTTGTAAGAAAATATCGTTATATTTTGGTACCCATATGTACACGTTTAAAAGGTATGGATTTTCGATATTGGAGTTCACAAACCAAATTAAGCGATATGGCACAAATAAATTTATGTTTGGCTTCGTGAGAAAATTTTACTGTTGTTTAATAACCTATTATACGGTTATCAAGGCATTTATTTGGCCCAAATTTGTATGGGGTTTTTGAAAAAAAAGAAACTATATGCACACAGAGAAAAAATCAGTTTCAAATTCGGTCCGAACTACATAAATTCTGTTGGATAAACCGAATTTCCGTTGCAATAACCATCATTCCATAGTATTGATGGTATCACGGTTCGATATATCATGTGATGGTTGTTACAACCATATTGAGGTATTCACAGCCAATAACACAATTATACAAACCAAATTCAGTTTAAATATTGGTTGCGACAACTGACGATTATGGAAACCAACCAATTGTGATGTACTTGTTGTGATGATGGTACCAATAATTGGTTTTGACAACAGATTAGATCTTTGTAGTGGCGAAACCCTGTTTAGTTGGTTGTTGTAACATAATATTGGTTATACCAATATTAAAAAACAACCCTATAATACAAGTATTGTATCGGTTTTAGTCACAACAAAACCTTTGTTTACTACGAAAACATATTTGGATCCCTTAAAAATAATAAAAATAAAAGAAATGGTGAGCCAGTTTAGCTTTCTTGGTTAAGACCTATACTGCCTTATAAATAAGCAAACAAAAAAATTATTTCTTAGAATAAAGAAACAGGCTGAACTGTAATTTAGCGACATTACTCAGACTTGATTAGAATTTTCGCCATAGACAGACCTTCTTATTATTTGAAACAACACCCAATTTATTTGGTGGCGACCCATTTTTCCCGAGTTGCGGCCACATAATGACAATAAATATTGTTATACTTAGTAGGGACATAAATACTGTTACACACGTTTTATGCTGTAAAATAAAAAGTACTGTATGTTTTTGGACCAAATATTTTTTAATATATTTATTGATTATTATATACCGAAATTAATTCCCATCAGAGTGGAGCTGCAAGGCGGTTAAATATTAAATTTTTAAAAAAAAGTACTTGTGACCAACAATCTATATAACAACCAACAAATGTACACATTCAGTTCCAATAATCATCTTAGTCTGTTAGGATTACCGACACTTGTTTTCTTCAACCGATAGTTTCAGTTCCCTTTAGTGAAAATTGCTGTCTTCCCAATCAACATTCGGTTGTAACTATGAAACATTCGGTTGGCAAAAAATTCGGTTGTGGCAACAAATCAGTTTTCTGTGTGTGGTATTGGTCGTTGTTCATCAGAATATGATATATGAAATTTAATCAAAATAATTAGAGTGCTTTAAAACGGTTGTAACTAATATCGGGATAGGCTATAACAAAAGGTTAACCGGCATATCCAATTTCCATCTTAGCTTGTAACCGGTCGATCGTAATGCACGGTGTCTAATTTTATAAGAATTAGACGTTATGTGGTTTTTGAAGCTAAATACATCAAATCGGTTCAACATATGTGTGGGAGCTATATCTAAACTAACAAATATCCTTCATTTAAATAAAGTCTGTTCATGGTCCAAAAATTTTACTTCTGCTATGTATCTAGTTCGATGAGAAGCTTCAAATCGAATCAGCTCCTGGTTGTGAGTCAATCGGTAAACTTTAATGTGAGTCTTGCTCAATTATTATTGATAGTTACACGCATTTGTCATGGAACTAAGTTTTAATATGCTGCAACACAGAGTAGCGAAGGGTATAAATATTTGTTAAGCTGGCAGCAAAAAATCGAACGGTTAAGTCGATTATTTGATTAAAATCCAGCACGAAAGTCGATCACGATCTTTTAAAATTCTGCAACAAAAAGTCGATTAGTCGACTAAGCTGTAATCAGCTTTTAGAAACCTAATGGGGATATGAACAATATGTGATTCCATCATTATAAAGCCCTGACAGCTGGATACTTTTAGACATGGTTAGCAACGTAAACTGGTCTATTCGGACTCGTTTTACGTTTTCTTGTGAAGTTTTCTTCCAAACTTTTGGATTCTTTAAAGTAAACGAATCTCCTGCCATCGCTGAAATTCGGCGTAGGGAATGGAACACAGAGAATCATGACATTCACGTAAATATCACCTTCAAACTAAGCTAAATATTCGAAACATGTTTTGTTTATTTCTATTTTATATTGCTCCCTATAATAGTCAACGTTGATATCCATCTGGTTTTACTGATGACTACCAATTCAAGAATTGCTGAATGGGCATATTCTATCCTCTTGGTATGGATTGAATACCGTCTTAAAAATCTGCTAAGCAATGGGTCATAGTACCTGGCTTATTTGCAACTCTACGTTCTTGCAATTTTAGGTACAAACCCCAGCCACTGTGGAAGACCTTTCAAGGCACAACTGATCACCAGCGATATTGTACTACTTTATTTACTTCTAGTTTTAGTTCAACACGCTCTGACTAGTAGCACAATGGCACACCAAAGACTTCCTCACCATCTAGACACAGATTGTAAATGTTAGTATCAGGGCAGGGGGGCTTTATAGTTTTACCGGGGAGTTACAAAAAATTCTATAATTCTTAAATAGTTTTTGAATAAAATATGTATTATTCATTAGTAATTTGTATTAAATGCCGCCATCAAACTCTGCCCTCCCTGCTATATGTTCCGACTTTTTAATGACGCTACATCAAAGCGATTTCGAACGTTCGTCTCTAATCACTTCCAGGTGTACAAATCTACACCCCACACACAAAGTATAAGTATTTAATACGGACTAAAATTAAATAAAACATTTTGAAAATTAACATTATGTCCAATCGATTAATCATAATTAGTCGCCGAATAAATGACTTCTTGGATTTTGTTTTGTTGTCGATATTTTTTTTTACAATTAATCAATCAATTTGTTTTACCGGTGGCAATTATATCTTCACTGAGTTACTTTTGTCCGAATAGGTACGCATTGATATTGAGGGAATTCGCTCGAAACAACACACGTCGTTGGCTGGAAGAGTTCATTGGCTAGCTTTTGAAACAAAAGACTATTTAGAATAGAATATAGCTCACAAAATGATTTCATAGAACCTGATTCAAAGGCGACTACTACTATTAAGTATGAATGTGCGAGTATGTTGGCCGAGAAGAATACCGCTTTAAAATCCCGCTTTAAAATCCCGCTTAATGATTTATTGAAGTTGACGATATGAATATTTGGTTGACTTGTTTCTGCTGGTGAATATTTAATATCAAAAGTGAAAGTAAATACTTGTGCTAACGGGTATCGTTCGCATAGTGACCTTGACTGTAGATAGCATCTGCTAGATAATATGGTTTTCGAGCTGGCTTTAAAATGAGGCATTTTCTTAGTCATTGAGGAGACATTTTGCGATTAAAACTCCCACTCGCATGGATGACTATTTTTTGCCTAGATTTAGAATGGGTGTTTGTATGAAAGGTTTTGCAATTTTATTTAACTTTCAGGTTGTGGGCCGCCGAGGTGTGATGGAAATGTACACGAACGACTATCATGCCAAGTAGCCTAGGTTCAAACTTGGGTAAGAATATTTGACAATTATTAAATGTCGGGTTTCCACCTTGTAAATGCCGGCGACTTTATGAGAGCAGTGTCAAAACTTCTCTATAAAATGCATTACAGAGGGACATATGATAGGTAGATCGTCTTAGAACTACCAATAGTATACTTAGTAGGGACATAAATACTGTTACACGCGTTTTATGCTGTAAAATAAAAAGTACTGAATGTTTTTGGACCAAAGTACATGGCTGGTTTTGGAACAGGGAATTGTTAAGAGGCTTCACAACAGCTTCCAAAACGGTTGCTTGTTAAACTTTGGCCGGTTGGCGATCAGGTCTTCAAAGGTGTTGGGACGGTTGATAAACACCTTCGACTTCAGGTAACCCCAGAAGAAAAAATCGCATGGGGCTAAATCTGGTGAGCGTGCCGGACATTTCACATCACCCCTCAAAGAGATATGCCGTCCAGGAAACATTTGCCTCAATCAATTCATGTAACCTTCGCTGTGCGTACAGTCGCACCATCATGTTGGAAACACGAATCATCTAACTGCATTGCCTCAAGAGCCGGCTGAAAAAATCCAAGAAATGCCAAAAGCAAGTGATTGCTTCAGAGCAAAGCGTTTCAGACATTGCAGTACTGCTGCTCAAACTCTTTCGATGTTTTGTGGTGTTGTAATCCTTCTCTCAGGTCTTCTTCGCACACATGACACATTCCGTGCTGTACTCAATGAAGTTACCCAATTTGAAATTGATTGCCGTCCAGGAACACGTCCGTCAACGTAAAGCACGCTGCACTGCAATGATCGAGTGCGCATTTAAAAAAATACGCCTCAACAAAAAATGACCTATCCTCACATATCCAATGCATGATGGCAACTGAAAGGCAGACTAATGCAAATCTACCGTCAGCCACTATAAGCCACGCACACTCTCCAATTTCTTCGACCAACAGTGCCGCCACAGCGTGCAGAGCAAAAAAGCAAATTAACGCGCTCCAATCTGTAAAGTATAAAAAAACTCATCTTTACATTACAGTGTCTCTAATCAATATATCGAAATGCTGCACGCGTAAGGACAATTCTTGTAATAACTTTATCCTATTGTGAATATTTTTTGTTTTTTTTTTTCTGTGCAGCAAAGATTGGCTTGAGGAATCAACCTTTTACTGTTTAGCTTTCAAAACACCAAAAATAAAACGCTGTTACGCCAACATTCATATTGAAGAAAAAACTTCTTAAAGTATGTGAGCTCCGGAGCTCAATTGTCGATTCGAAAAACAAACAATTTTACGAAAAGACAGTTGACAAACGCCAGAATACTGAGGGCTTAACAAGTTTAGGCCTTTTCGTACATTGTAGCTGTTATTGATTTTGAAATGAAAAGCAATCTCGTGACAGGCGGATGCGATTTTAAATTTAAATTTTTGTGATTTCTTCGTTTTTTGTTTATCTCAAAGAACAACAACATTTTTTGAAAATCGATGTTTCACAATAGTGTTTAATTAACCATAAACGAGTTTCAATCAGCAGCAGAGCAGAGCAATGTTCTTTTCCATATGTGACGGAAACTGATAAACATAGAATATGAAATGATTTCGCTTAGAATTAAGTATTAACTGCTACATACAGACATACGTTCGCGGGCAGGCGTAATCGTGAAGTGAATGAATTACGAGAATAGACAAATCCCAAGCCACAAGAAACCGAAACCACAAAAAACAAGAGTTTGACCATTAATTGAAAGTGTTGACAGACACAGGCGCAATATAATCGCGTGCCAACCGGTATTTGCCCAAAAACAATGGTTTATCTACCACTTACACAACTGTTCGAAAAAGTAGTAACGATAAGTGAGGTATTTTTAAAGAAGGCTAGTCAAAGTTCATAACTTTGGTATACGAAACGATTGCGTACGTAAAAACAAAGCAGAAGATTTATTTAAAGAGCTTTTACGGGGCATTCACATGTTTTCCTAAACATCCCTTTAAGGAATTAACGAGGAATTTCATTCAGAGAGCTGTCCATAATTCTTATACGCATTGACCGGGACCTACAATCTAGGGCCGACTGCGAAAGCCTAATACATTTTATGGACTATCTTTTTCTTGGCTTAGAGATAAATCTCTTTCTCTTAAATCGACGGCGCACAGTGCTCCAGGATCGATTTCCATCGGCCAAAACTCTATATCTTTTGATCTAGTAAATATTTTTGAGTTATGTAAAAAGATAAATTGTAGCCAAGAACTCATGGATTTGAGCTATTAACATATAAAATAGATTGTTGGGTATATTTTAGAAAATAGCCTGAAGTTGTCAACTTTTCGTATTTTTCGATTTTATAGAAGAGTAAATTTTTTTCTTTATAGAATTTTAGCCGATGGAAATCGATCCTTGACCACTGTGCGGCGTTTACGAGATGGAATACCCACCGCTGAAAAATGTCGAATATTTTCAAAACCACGTTTAAATCAGGGTTATTCAGCGAGGACATTGCTCTAGAATATTTCTAAGGGGATAAATGCCGAAACCGAGTTGTATAAGTTTGTCCACAACGTCGATATTGCAACAAATCCGCGTTCCTTTCGACGTAGCGTTTAGTCTTTCTTTCGCTTTTGTCAACATAAAGATTCATCACCACCGACACCTTCTTAATTCTGGAAAGTACTAAGGTTACCTCTCGATCCATTGTACCGTCTACGTTGACGTCATCGGCACACGGCCCATTGAACCATGGGTAGGCCTTTGTATTTATACAGATTTCTTATTTTTGGTACGCATTTGTCCATGTTTGAATAGGTCGGATTTTCAGTCCTAGGATCAGGCCCATTGCGGTCCGTCGACCCAAATTTGGCCACAGTGCTAAAATAATTTTACTCTCAATATAGCTGGCGGGGAATCCACATTTCCTAGGAAAGCGGAAAAATAAAATTTGAATTTGCTTGAAGTTGCACCACTTTTTATTTGCAAACGTAAAGAATACGACCCATTAATCAAGTCAATAGGCTTGTAGGTAAAAATTGAACACGGTTACACTGTTCAGCACCATAAACATCTTCAAAAATTGTCGACCCTTTTGAATTCAAACAAATCAGTTTAAAGCTCTTCGCAGCTAAATCATCGATATTTGCAAAGGTATCAAAAGTAAGCGACTAACGAGCAAATTCCATCTTTTGGGAGTATAGAACATTTCGACGAATCTTGAACAAGAAACAGTCGCTGATCCAATTAAGGCAATTTAAAATATTAGCCCTTACCAGCAAACTCACATTTCAGCATGAAATTTCCCCTACTGGATAGCCCAAAAAGACTTAAACAAAAAGGTAACGAAGAAGTTTAATTGTGGCTCTTGCTGTATGCGGTGTGGCTCCATCTTGCTGGCGCAAAAAATGTTTAATCATAGTCCTATACAGAGATCCGTTAATGGTATCTGGTTGGCTCTCAGAATTTTAAAAAACAATGCGGACCGATAACGTCATCAACCATAACACCCCACCAACAGATCATCTGGAGCGGTGTTATTGACGCTGTTGTAATACCCTAGGATTCTGCCACGGATCCCTGTATTTTAAAATGTTGCAGGTTTGTAACGCCGACGATTGCCGTTCTATCTTGTCTTGTAATCAAATTAAAGGCTGCAAATATTAACCGATCTCGATGATTCTTTTCTGTTCGAATAATGAAGGTTAGTACTGAAATAAATCGATCAAAGTTCAGATCCTGTTTTTGGCGTACAACCAAATTTGGGTTCTTTCCGACCTACCAGCTGCATATTTCAACTGATTTCAATTAAATCTAGTTCGTTGCCTATGTTTGCATGTAGAAACAGCATTGCTGACAAAAACTTAATTAGTCCAAATTTCGATATAGGCCCATACAAATGACAGAGGCATATTTCATCAGATTTCATAAAAAGTTGGATTGTGGCGTTATTTAGCATTCAGTAAAAATAAATATTAACACTACGGAGTATAAAGCGTGTGGTGTACGGTAGTTGGTCTCGCCCGACGTATAACTTTTCTTACCGGTTTCATTTTTAGCTTCGTAAGATTTAATTGCTATTTGCTGTCCATATGGGTATGTATATTGCAAGCCGTTTATTGAGCCACTTAACCATTTGTAAGGGAATTATATCCAAAAATATCCCTATATGGTTCATGGTTGATGCATCGTAATATACTGTACCATACTTAAAAAATTCGAATTTAATATGGGTGTTCTAGAGCGGATGTTTCTAAAAAACACCCATTAGCTATTTTTGAGGAACCGACTGTTAGGTTTAGACATAAAATGCGAAATGTCGGTTTTGGACACAATAGAGGCTAGAGAAAAATTTGAATAGACTTCGTTCATCTTTCAAACTAGAGCAAATCAAATTTAGTTATCTTAAAGAAGCGCCTTAAGCGGCCCGACCTAAACCCGGAAAGGACATTTATATGGATTATATGGACAGAAATAGTATAATTTTACTTAGTTACTCTCACTATGCCCAATGTTTCAGAATATTTAAGACGTTCCTAATATGTTCTTTTTGCACGAAAACTTTATAGTACTCTTTTTTATAATCGTATAAATGACTGCTATCATTTACTGTTTTTTAAAGGTTTTTAGTACAATAAATTTAAAATGGCAAAAAATGCATTTTTGGTCTCTACTAAAAATATTCTTACATGTGCATTGGGTGCTGATCTACGCCAGTGTTTTGGGCATACCTTCAACAACTATGGCCATTCCAAAAATCGTATTACTGTTTAAATTTGTAAGACTTATGCGCATATTTCATTTAACACGTTGAACAGGGAAAACCCGGCTCGAGGTGTCTTGCAACTACATTTTATAGAAGACAAGTTTTTAACAAAATGCCAAAGTGACATTGATTCTCGTGGCTGCACTGCTTTTATCGCGATTTAGGCTTAGTGACGCGCTTCATCAAAAAACTTCGCAGCAATTATTGAAAGGAAAACTGAACTCTAAAACCAGGTTTTCGCTAGGCTAAGACTCGGACATTCTGAACTTACACACGGTCATTTGCTAAAAATCCAAATTCCATCTATTTGTAACTGTCTACCTGATAACTCTTCCAATCCTAAACATTTTCTGAAAGATTGCCAAAAATTCAATAATATAAGAATAAACATATTTGGACAAAACGATCCTTTAAAAATCCTGACAACTTTAACCTCTTTGGAAATACAACAACTAATTGATTTTCAACAAACGTATGTGTACAAATTAATATAAAGCCGCTGATATTCCACCAAAGTGGTTTAACATAACATACGTTACTAACATATAATTAAGTTATAATTTAAGATATAAATGTACTATATATAAAAAAAAATCAAATTACTGTTGAGCTGAATGCCTAGATGCTATTGCTTACTCCTCACATATTAATTGATAATTTGTAATTATGAATTAATATCTTCAAATAAATAAATAAATATTGTTGTAAGTCTTTTCAAGATTTTTTTTAAACAACTGACACGAAAATAAATTAACCTTTTTAACCAAAAAAAAAATTAATTTTTTTTTTAATCAGCGACCAAAGCCTTTTAAAAATATTGAATTTAAAAAAAAAATAAATAAAAATTAAAAAATGCCGATTTACGCCAGTTTCGGATATAACTTTAAATGCGGTCACAGAAATTAAATTACTTTATTGGAATTGTAAGATGTATGCACAAAAAAAAAATTATTTTTACAAAAAATTTAATTTTTTAAAAACTTTTTATAAATATTTTTTAATTTTTTTTTTTTTACATTTACATTTATTTGGTCTTTTATCATTATTATGATTTGAATAGTTTTTATTATGGTTTGAGACCTTTTTGTTGTTTCTTTTTCAGAAACAACTAAAAAATTGGTGAAATGTCAGGCAGACATTTCACCAATCAGCTGTTTCTAAACCCGCCAAGGTTTTTCTTCAGCAGTATTTTGCAACGATTACTTCGGCTACAAATCAAATGACTTATACGGGATTCTAATTTGAATTACTGAGAATTACCCTTTGCGTATAGTCTTCGAACTGAGCGAAGAGAAATCATCATAGTGCAATATCATTTCCAGCAATTCCGTTTCGCATGGACTGTCGTTAAAAACCACAGATGCAAAAGCACAGAGTGTGTGTGTTGAATGTATATAAAAAGTATAAAGTGTAAAAATAAGATTTTGGCCAATTTAGACAGCGATTGTTGTAAAGTTGCAGAACATCAAATCGACAAGTACCTATTTATGGCGGCTAAGCAAACCATAAATGGATGATCATCAGCATTAACTATTGATCGCTTATCACGTACCAAGCCAGATTTAAGCTATGTCCTGTTTAATTTGTGGATTCTAGAGCGACTTGATTTATTAAATCGGAAAAGAAATTTTCGAAAACGTGGCCGCGTAACCCCCAATTAAAACAGAATTGAACTTAACCATAATCGGATTAAAAATGTGGTTACTAGAGCTGCAGGGTCTGAAATATCGAAAGTGTATCAAAATGCGGGCGATCTTCAATATGGTTCGTCTCTAGCCTAACTTGAACATTGTGCCAAATTACATTACGATTGTTTCATACTCGTGACCTCTACTACGAAACGGACGGACTTCGACTCTGAGCCGACCGGTATACGTGGGATTTATTTCTTTGTATGCGGATGTAACCTCCCGGTACTTTCGACCACTAATAAAATCCCATCTTACTCTATTTTCACACTGTACGTTATGAGTGAACTGTGATAAAATTGGATCATTTGGACATTTATTTCGAGGTGTTACAAACGGAATGACACGGTAAATATATGATTATGCACGCAGAAAAAAAGTATGGTTGGGGTAACAATATTCGAAGAGCACCATACTATTGTTGGTTATATGGTTGTGGCACAACAATATTATGAGCATCACAACAATAGTATGGTTCACACACAACCATACTATGATCCCCATAACAATATTATGGTCCTCACAACAATAGAATCATTCACACACGACATACTTTGATCCCCACAGCCATATTATTATTTACATTTAACCATACTATGATCCCCACAACCATATTATGATCCTCATAACCATAGTTTGACTTACATACTATGATCCCCAAAACTATCTGTAAAGACTGGAATACGTTGTTATTCAACAATAAGGAATTTTATTAAGTAAGTTATATAACAATAGGAGTGATTTATTTAACAGTAAAAAATTTTATTTATTAAAAATATTTCAGTTGTACTAATCCGTAGTAATAACATTTTCAAATAAAAATAACATTTTCAAATAAAAATAACATTTTCAAATAAAAATAACATTTTCAAATAAAAAAATTAAGGTTTTGCCGGTATGATTGCCGTAATCATGTTATTGTTAACATAAAACCCATTAAAACAATACTTTTGTCCCACCAACCATATTTATATTGTTGCTACAACTATATTTTCATTTTTAAATTTGGCAACAATACTTTTGTTACATTTCAACAATATTAATATTGCCGCAATCATACTATTGTTAAAATGAAATTCAAAAAACAATACTATGGTTGCGATGACCATACTTTTACTGCAGAGAACATACTATTGTTGCCGTGACCATATAGTATCCATATCTTTTCTCTGCGTGTGGGCGGTATAAAAATCGCAAAGATTTTTCTGCCACAAACGCGACCATTAAGCGTTCTCATTATCTAACGAGTTCCGCAGAAGAACAAGATCTATTATTTTGATCAGGTGTGTGCAAATATCTGCCATAAAAATCTACGCACACAACGAAATGCAGACAGCGCTTATTTGTTCTTAACTTACTCATACCACGGCATTATCATCACGATCACCACCAAACAAATACCTCGGCTTTTTCATATTTTTCTGCTTAACGGTCAGTGACGATTTGAAATTTGAAGCATCGCCCGAAGTGGTCGTCGTCTGCGTTGGACATCTTCAAATACGCGCATTTGACTGGACTGGATTGGTTTGGATTAGATGATTGGATATGGATGCTTGGGGGTTGCTGGCAGAGTGGTCGTCGCTGATGGCTGCTTAATGGTTATGATGTTTCATTTGTGGACGCGAAGCGAAGCGACTATAGACAGACTCTCAACCTTGACACTCACTATTCAATATCCACTCAAACTCACCGACACACACACGCAAGCAAGTGCACACATACGTCTTGTTTTGTGTGAAACACAACAAATCATATATTTTCGAAAAAACAAAAATAAAAGTAAAATAAAAGAAAAAGAAAAACAAGACAAAAATGTGTGTATGAATTACGGATTTTTGATATTTATTAAATTGTTTGATTTCGATTTTATTTTAGTTTTTCTGCTTCTTCTATTTCGACTTCTCATCTCATTATTTTTTGTGGCTTTCGGAGATTTCGGTAACGTCTTCTTTCTAAGTTTAACTTTTGCATGATTGTCAGTCTGTCGCGTTTGCCTAAGCGTATCGGACGGAAATCGCTTTGGCTTCGAAACGAAACTCGTATTTCAAATTTCAATCGTTTTCACACACAGACGGAACACCTACTGAAGTTCATTAATTAAAAATAGTACTTAATAAGGAAAGAAAAATTAAAAACTCAAAAGCAAGCAATTGTTAAAAATATAAAAAAAAATTATTCATTCATTGAATTGAAAAACATTAACTCATCACTGGCTCGTGTGCATTTTCGCTGGTGCAGTGTTTTCAAATATTTACACCGCCACTGACTCAATTGCTACTGCATTTGTCCACAATCGCCTGCGGATAATGCCATAATCTGAGCACTAATCCACAGCACCGTTCGTCCCGTCATACGTACGTTCGCTTAGTTCCCGATACTTGGACGTCTCATCAGTACCAGCATTAGCATCATCTACACCATCATCAGCGTCTTCGCCGTCTCCATCCCCGGAATTGTCTAGTGAATTATGCAAAGAAACGGCAGCACAAAGTGTTAAATAATAAAACCAAAAAGAAAAACAAAAGCCCCAATGCAGTGTTGTGTAAATTGCGAGTTTAAAAAAAAACATAACATCCAATAAATATAAATAAAATAAATTATTGCTCGTCGTTGTAGCGTGTGCTACCATTGCACAATTATTGTTTGTGCAAATTATATTTAACATTAATAATACTTTAATTAAATTTAATTTAATCCGCCGATGGTCAACAGCAGCAATAAATCCAAAATGCGGTTTCAATTAATGTTTGCCGTTGTCATCGCGGTGCTGGGCTCAGCTGTTGCCAGTAATTTGGAGGGATATGAAGGGTGAGTACTTGAGGACTCTGCGGGAGAATTTGGCGTTGTATAAGTATATTTCGAAAGTGTTAGAAGAAAATGTTCATGAATGGCTACAAATATTTAATAACCAACTATGGTAACAGTCCACTTGACCTACTGTTTGTGAATGAAATCGTTTTTAAGCTGTTTTCAGTTAAGTTAAGGAAATTTCCTTAGAGAACAAGTGCTGCAAATTCCATCAGTTCTAAAATTATTATTTCAAAATTAAAAATTGTAGAAAAATCTTAAAAGTTTTAAAGGATCTCAGTGAAAATAAAAAAAATATACAGGACCGACTATAGTATAGCCTTCACTACTCGGTATATAAAAGATTCGTTGCATCTGTAAGAAATTTAACAAAGATCTGATTTAAAATGTCACTTTATAGCGAGAGGATATACAATTTTAAAAGGAAATTTATATAGATAACACTGTATGACAAATTTAAGCTTTTGGTTGCACACATGAAAAAAATTAGTATATTCTGAAAGAGGAGGAAAAAATAAAATACACGTGTATCCCACTTTTTCTGCATCAATTCGTATATTTGCAAAAAATTTATGAATATGGACTTGTATGTTAATACAAAATATGTCTATATAAGTGGTTTTTAACCAAATATATATTCACATTTTTCGCGAAAATACGAATTGATCTAGAAAAACTGGGACACACGGGTAGTTTATTTTTCGACCTAGATTCCGAATATATAGGTCTTCTTCATGTGTGCAAAAGCGTGTTGAACGGTGTAATAGGCCCCAGAGGAAAACATGAAAGTTTATTAGGCAGACGTAAAATGTCCATACTCGTATTATCCTATACCAAGAATCGATAGCCATGTGTGCCTTTGTCGTAATATGTGTAACCCTTAATTCCTTATTCCTATTCTAGTGTTTAGAAGGAACCTTTTTTAATAAGCAAACATATCCTCGAAAATGAAGATTTTTTATTATTTTCAAGTTCAAACTATTTTTACGATCATAACTATTTCGATTACTTATTGTTCATAAACATGAGGTCATCCGGCGTCATTTTTATGTTGTTTTTTATGTTACAACAGCATCACTTAGTCTTAATAATCTACCAAGTTTAGCATAGTGCGCTGTGGGGGATTTATAACCGCCTGTTGAAATTGATCCCAATGTCACATATTAAATTTCATTCTTCTAAAATTTAGCACTGAACGTTTTGAGCGACCTGTATTCAAATAGAGAAATTCCTTGTGAAGGGATCAAGTAAACTTAGGGCGCTCTCTCGGATTTTGATGGAAACTTCTAAATATGTTCATTCAAGAGCGCTGAAAGCGAACACATCTTAGGATTTTCGAACTTATGTGAAATTTTCAATTCTAGGCCGTATGAAAATGTTGGTGATGTTTTTTTTAAAGTGTCGTACCTGAGTTCATCAATCACAAAACAAAGTAATCTTAAATTTTTCTGTGGAATATGTTGTTATAAAAATAAATAAATGTTTTTTTTTATAATTTTTAAAAATTTTAAATACAATTTTTTTCAAATTTTTCTGTATAAAAGTATACCTATATTTTTTTTAAAAACTATTTTTTATATCTTATAATCGTAATATAATACTTAGTCACCCAGCAAACCAAACCTTCCGAATTCGGTCAGAATTCTGTACAACAATCGGCAAAATGTTCCGATTTCGGATCAGAAATCTTAGCGAGTTCGTAACGAAAAACACATGAGAGGGTTGACACGATTATGAACCACTTCTCTGAGGGAATTCTGATGTTTTTGCCGACATTTCGAACCGATTTCTGACCAATTATAAACTGTAGTCTTGGGAAATTCGAAAGGAAATTTCGATTTGTCGTATCGAATTCTGAACTAATTCTGAACGACTTCGGCCAGAGTTCTGGCATTAAGTCTTATAAAATTCTGATGTTTTTACCGACATTTCGAACCGAATTCTGAACGAATTCTGAGCTTATGTCATGGTAAATTCTGAATGCAAACAATCAGAAAGAAGAAAATATTTTTGTTCTACAAAAAAAAAAAGTTGTAAAACATTTTCAAAAAGCGTTCGGAAAGACTTTTAGACTTTAATACCGCAAGCAATAATTGTGATGTAACTATGTTTAGTGGCTATACACTTAAGGACAACCAGTTTTGCATTTAACGAGAACTGCCGGCAGTAGAGTTTTCCTCCGAACACAATAAAAATCCTTCGCACTAAACGTTCAGAATTCGGTCATAATTCTGTACGACAATCGGAAAAATTTTTCTAAAAAATATAAAGCACATAACAAAATATTTAAACAGGCAGACTACCTCAGATAAATCGTTTCAAATTCGTTGCGAGTTCATTAAGAGAAGTCTGATCAAAAAATTAATAAAAATCCCACAGACAGGTCTAACAGAACTCGGGCCGAGTTCGTTCGGATATTTCGGCACATAATCAATAAAAAATCCTCAGACAAATCGAACAGAATTCGTAATGATTTCAGTAAGAATTCTCGATAGAGTTCAGATATTGTTCAAAATTGTCTGATATCAGACATTGTCGGCAAATTTGGTTTACTGGGCAGTTTTAATATGGAACAGGGTTGCCAACCACAATCATTAAAAAATCGTCGTTAAAAAAATCGATAAATCGTCAAAAAAAATATAGATCGTCGTTAAATCATCACACCAAAGTTTGGCAATTTTCATATTAAAAGTTAGTTTTATTTACGAGAGAATACGCTGGCAAACTGTATGATTACAGTTCATGTTGTTTCTTAAATAGGGAATTCAGACAGCGATGAATTTATATACAGAACACCACTTCTAAGACATGTTTTGTACTGGTAAAAGACGACTTATTAATACACATTCCGTAGGTACGGGTAAAAGAAAACATATTAGCATCGCTTTGGTCTCTGAACTACGTAATGTTTATTTCAATAAAAACCCATATTTATAAAGAAATCAAAAAAATAATTTGTCTATTTTTCCTTTCCTTGATCTCGCTGAAATGGCGATCTTTGCCTGAATGTTGTGGTCTTAATAAATTATTGCAAAAACGCTTACGTTTTCTTACTACGTAAAAACTTATCGAATCCAACGATTTGCCATGATAAATATTTGCAAATGTATATAAGGTTTCCTCTTTGTTCACATAATTTATAAGTTTTTAAAAAATCGTAATTTTTGTTGTTTTAACACTGAAATGTTGTCAATCGTCCTTTGGTCAGATTTTGGTTAAATTTTAAAAAATCCTCATAATTACGATAAATCGTCAAAATTGGCAGCCCTGGATGGAGTATCGTTTTTATCGTAAGAAACGAGTAAGAAGTGGATGTAGTGTCATAAAAAACTTATTTTTATACTCTCCACCATAGGATGGGTTTATTTATGAGTTTGTTGATCTTTTTGTAGCGGCACACATAGTGCCGGGATGACAGCCCTTGGCCGAAGAATTGCTGCTTCGGGTCAATCCGGTGCATAGAACGGGCTGTCGTGGGATCGTTATAAGTTTTTCAGTATATTTGCCGTTTGAAACACCTCGATCGAATTACTTATTTGCGACCATATAAAGCGTATACACAATTGAGCTTTAGAACATTCTATTAAAAGCACTATTTAGTTTAAACGAAAACTGCTTAAAGCTTACTAGATTTATGTCTCGTAACCAGCGATCGGTTGGTATTGAAAATATACCATATCGGGCAAAAGAAAAAAAAGTTCCACTTCGAAGGACTCTAAAAAAGTCCTGATTTATCTTTTAATTTTTTTGATATATTTGCTAGTTAATTTGATGAATTAAATTTCAAATCAGTTTCTTTTGGAAGTGGTCGACATAGCTTCTTTAATCCATTCATAAATTGGCATTTGGGTCCCAAAATCTGTCCTCTAATGTTCAGGTGCATATGGGCATTCCGAAACGGTGAAATCTACTCACAAATCCGCCAAATACCTATAATTAAGATTTGGACCAATTTGGGACTCGGACTAAATAGGCCCATATTGGTGCAAGGGGTCCAAAAATCGCCCATCTTGAACAATGTGCATACACATTTACTTAAGTTTCGCAACATCCTATTATGGATGTTAAAAAACAATACAATTTCGTCACGCATCGGAATATCGCCTTAATTGCGAATCTTCGAAATTTGAGGCCTTGTCCCATAGGGGGAAGGTCCCTAGGGTGCCGAAAATTTGGTTAATTTCATCAAAGACATGTGGGCACTCAGAATCAGTGGCATTTTTGAATATCTGAAATAGAGGCCTTGACCTTGGGGCGAGTCCTACGCACTCTGGGCCCCAAAACCGCCCCATGTTCGGAGAAATGTTGCTATCTAGAGAACCAGTGACATTTTTTCGCATATTCGAATATGTACTCGTACCAAGATTTAAGATTTGGGTCAATTTTTTACTTGTACAAAGGGTTCCAAAACTCGACCTCATTCAACTATGAGCATATGGTTATTAAAAAAACAACAAAAAATTGTGTCACCAATCCAAAAATAACATTATTTCTACGATTCGGCTATATTTAAGATCTTGGCCTACATGGCAAAGGTCCCTTCGAACGTCGACATATTTACTATGAACTAAGTCCCTTAATTTTAATTTTTTATGATTTGTCTAAATTGAAGGCCCGAATTTCGGGTTCCATGGGGTATCCTGAACAGGAGACATATGGATTATCTTAAACAATGAAATTCACGAATCTGAACAGGACAACGGGTTAGGGCCCAAAAAATGTAGTTCTGGCAAACATGAACCACTATAAACCGTACACCCTAATACTATTAATGCAATATAACAACGCAATTCATGGGGGAGAGTGCAAAAGCTTCGTCCCGGTCGAACTTATAAATTAATTGTCCACTTGTTTTTTATTAAAAAAATTTTGTTCAGAAATGTTTTTTTTTTTCAATAAATTTAAAATAGCTTATACTTCTGTTTAAGTATTCTGTAAGTTTCAGGATGGATTCTCATAAGGATCGGTGGGAAGGTACGAAGCAAAAAAATAATAATAATTTGCGCTTTAGTTACGCAGTAGCGGTGAAGGGTACATAAGGTCTGTCGAACTAAACTACGTTTTTACTTTTTTCTTGTTATTATTGGTTACTTGCTTTAATCTTAAGGGACGTAAAGGTCCATAATTTCGATCCCAACATTCGAAAAGATTATTTTATTGATTTTACGATTGAACGGAATGATTATTTTATAGATTTTATTTAGACGTTGGAAATTATACAGGGTGATTCATTCACGGTTGGAAAAACTTCCCCAGCGTATTCCTTGGCTCATATTATGAAAATATGGCTATCTACGACCATGCCCGAAAATGCAAAGTGACGAAATGACAGTGGTTTGAAAATTTTCGGATTGGTGGTCGGAGGGTACTAGGGTAAAATTACTTAGTTCTGGACCAGTGGTCGTATTTTTTCTTAAATGCTAATTTTTTGTTTGCTTTTTTCGAAGCGAAATACCAGCATACTTATATCTTTCTTTTAACTGGTTCAGAATTTAGCTATTTAGCTAATTTAGCTATATTACCCTTCAACCACCAATCCAAAAATTGTCTAATCGATGCCTCCATTCATTTTCGGGCATGGTCGTAGATGGACATATATATATTTGACTAGTCGTGAATGATTTACCCTGTATAATCGCTATTTTTTAGATGTGCAAATGGTCAACAGTTTTTTTACCCCTTGGCAGGATCTAAATTTAGACAGATTATACAAATGATTTTAAATTTAAATTCGTGACCCATATGTAAATATTTAATTAGAGGGATTTGCAATCCTAGGGTCCGGCTATTGATCAATTATTATATGTGATTTCTAGAACTAAAGACATAAAATCAGTTGAACATACGTGTGGGAACTATATCGAAATCTGAGCCGATTTTCTTCTTCAATTTCTATAACTTTCTTGGCCAAAAAAATAACTTGCGCCAAATGTCATGAAGATCGACAACAAATGCGACCTGTACGTAGTTTGTTTACAAGCTTTAGATGGACGACAGGCAGATATCGTTAAATCGAATCAGCTTGTGATTAATAAGATACATAAGGAAGTTAGATTATTAGAGGTACGTTTAATCCCTAAATAAAAAATGCATTTTCCTCCGGCCCTATTCCGCCCATTCACAATCCAATGTGAAGTTCGGGTCCTACCTCACTTACTATAGGCAGACGTGCAGAAGAACGGTCAAAGATGGCACATAGACTGAGCGTCTCCGATCAATACTTCGAGGCGTTGCAAACGGTTTGACAAACTGATTATGCAATCCATCCTGAAGAGGAGTCCATATAAAGTGCATCTAATCAATTTCTGTGTATGCTAAAAATTGTATATCATTTCGGTTTTACGAGAATTGTTTGACTAGTTCTGAGTCTTTGTACAAAACCACTTAAAACAAGCACAGTGTTTCGCAGTGCGACGTCAGGTGTTAAAATTTCAAATGAACATTAAAAATTACACATTAAACCCCACAACCACAAACCAAGAGAATTAATCATGAATTAAATATTGAAATTATGCAAAAACGAAAAAAAAAAATATTTTAAATATTTTTGTTTCCATGTGAAAGGCTTGAAATAAATGCGATAAACTACAATTAGTGGTCGCAAAAAGTTATGTCTTTTTATTTAGAAAACAATAATACTCGTACGAAATCGAATTCATATTCCAAGAACATCTTAAAAATTAGCATATGGCCAAGCACTTCAATTGAAATGCTGCAGACAACAATGGTATGTACGATATTGAATTCATATGCATTGGACATTTTGAAAATTAGCAACTGACGAAGCACTCTTTTGGGAATGCTTAAGACAACTAGATGTAGGGAATTTCGATTCGTTCAATATCGAGCCAACCCGACTATGAAGTCATGCAAATAATTCATTGGCATATAACTGGTTGAATTTACCGGCAGTGGATTTATCTATCTACACTTTTATAAAAATGGGGAAATGTCAATAATAATTAATAAAAATATGCTAATTAACGCCTAAAGAGTTTATCGTAAATTTTCACGACATATTTTTGGAATATGCATATTTATGTTCCGTGAAAGTATAATATACAAGTTTGTATAGCTTACTCCAATATACAGCGACTGTCGTATAAATAGCACATGGTTCACACACACATATTCTTAGCTGTATAGTTAGTCTAGTGTAGAATACAGATTAGAAGGTATTTTTTATGAGGCACACAGTGAGAGGGTGCTTTACCACACCGAGGTTTATCCCTTCCACGGGCTGTTTAAGCTATAATTTATATACCCTGTAATCCTGTGATTGTATTTGTCAAATTAGGCTTCAAAAGCTCAGTTCTTATCATTAAGATACCACTATTGATAATTTATATTACTATTAATATTCTTAACCGGCTTTGTACTTGTTTTTAATCGCGCGCATAAGCTATTAAACGACGGCTGTTATATATATTTTTGGCCTTATAATGAAAATGCGATTATTTATCATCAAAAATGATTTTATTTTTTTTCAAAGTATTCTCCAGCATGATTTATACACTTTTGCATGCGCTCAAACCAATTGTTGAAGCACTTTTTTCACTCCGATTGAGACACCTCCAAAACATGGTTTTTGAACGCTTTAATAGCATCTTCTGGCGACGAAAATCGTTGACCAGGCATTTTTTTCTTGATGTGCGGAAGTAAAAAGAAGTCATTGGGTGCCAAGTCAGGGCTGTACGGCGGATGACCCATCAATTCGACGTTTTGGCCGTACAAAAAGGCGCTGGTTTGAGCCGATGTGCGAGAGCTCGCATTGTCATGGTGCACAATGATTCGTTTTCTCTTGTTCGTTTTTCGAATTTCTCCGAAGACTTTAGGCAAACAAATTGTGGTGTACCACTCAAAATTGACCGTCCTATGTTGCTCAAGCGGAACAGTCGCCATATGACCAGTTTCTCCGAACAAACAGGCGATCATTTGCCTCGAAGTGCTTCTTCCACGAACAACTTTCGTTGAATTTGGCTCGCCTTTGAAGACTCACACGGTCGATTGCTGTTCTTTTTCCGGGCTCATACGCATAGATCCATGATTCGTCACCTGTGACGATCTTATAAACGTCTTTTGAAGCACCGCCATCGTACTTTTTCAAAATTTCTTTGCACCAATCGACACGAAGCTTTTTTTTTTGAGCGATTGTCAAATTGTGCGGGATCCAACGAGAACAAACATGTTTTACAGCCAGGTGTTCATGCAATATCGAATGTATGCTGGTGGAAGAAATGATTCTACTAGCTTATAAACCGCACTAAACCGTGGTTTTCTCTGGGTATAATGGCACCTCTTGAACCTCTTCTTGTTGCTCTTCAGCCCAAATGCGGCAATTTTGTTTATTGACATTGCCGTTGAGCCAGAAATGGACCTTATCACTGAACAACATTTTGGTCGAAAACAGCGGATCTTCCCGTTTCTCTCCGAACGCTCATTTCCACAACACAGTTGCCAACATTTGTTGGTAATTATTTTCTAAAAATAAATGCCATAAAATGTCCTTTCTAATTACCTACGAGTATAAAGATTCCACACTTGATTTGAATTTTTATATTTTTTTGTTCTGAAAAAATACCTCTAGATGGATCACCCTATATTACTCTCGTAATATCTCACTATGACCTGCTATAAATTATTAAGCCGTTCAGAGTATTTTAGATTTCCAAATTCATGGTGGTCCAAATTTAAGTTTACGGATCACAATTTTTTGTAAGTGTTTGGCTTTTCAGAAGCGCATCTTATCAACCCAATTTACCAAGATCTTGGTGATGGCTACTGGCTCTATCTCATGAATGGATAACTTAATATTTGCCTATAGGTCCAGGTTATGAGATTTTGCTGAAGGGTATCAGCATAAACTCATAACCTGGACCTATAGGCAAATATTAAGTTATCCTGATTTCAAATCTAGAGGTATTTTTCCAAAATAAAAAAAAATACAAAAATTCAATCAAGTGTAAAATTGCTAATCGAAAGTACATTTTATGCCATTTATTTTGTGAATATAATTTTCTTCAAACTTTGTTTATTGATGTTGCCGTTGAGCCCCAAAATGGGCCTCACCACTGAACAAATTTTTGGTCGAAAACCGCGGATCTTTTGAAGAGCCGAAAGGCGAAGCGCAGGAACATCGTTAGAATTCAGTTTCAAGCTGTCCCTCCGTAAAATGTTCCAAGCTGTTTCATACGACAAGCCAAGTTGTTAAGAACGGTGCCAAATCGATTCCTGAGTGTTTTCAAGTACACTCTCAGCTACTGCCGCTATGTTTTCAATACTTCGTGGTGGATGTGGTCTATAGGTCGAGTATTATCCGATAGTGCAAAATTGGGTTTCAATGTTGGCGATGCTAATCCGAATAGTGCGTTCGGTAGGCCGATTATGTCGACCATAAAAAGGTTTAAGCGCACGAAAAACGTTTCTCATCGAACGCTCATTTATATAATACAGTTGCACACTTTATAGACGTTGTTGCTGTGTAAATCTTTCAATGATGAAATGGCAAACAATACTGAAAAGCGAAAACATAAAGTTTAACATAACTCACGCGTAATCAGCGAAAAAAAACCCCTACCTCTATGAGTAGATTGATCACCCGTTACTTATGATCATGCTCACATTTCACAAAGACAGTTACGAGCGACTAGTTACTTACTCTAGAGAAACAAACACCATATCAATCCAGGTTTTTGGATTGACTCACTACATACGCCCCTTTCGATTAAAGGTTCTGCTACTCCAAAAGCCAAAGACTAGGAATGCCCTTTAAGTGTGAATAACCCTGAAATGAATCATGGATCCACGTTTACAAATATGTCCCTCACGATTTGGGCCCTGTCTTCCAATCTTGGGGAGTACGTTTTGAGCTACCAATAACCAAGTCTATGAAACTGGAGTTTAACTGGCTATTTTCTTCAATATCCCCAACACAACGTATACTCCCAAATGAGGTCTTAACGAGCTTTAGAAGAAGATTCATCTTGATTTAAGGTCCCATTTATTTTTGTTTTGGGAAAACAGCTTATGTGAGGTATATTTGCAAAATCAACCTTCTTATTTCAATTGATCCATATAGGTCCATGTATTAATATTATACAGTGGTCCTTCCTAATTTCAAGCTACATATTATGTCTGACATTACTCACATTTCACATAAAAAGTTGCGTGCGACCAGTTACTTATTCTAGAAAAACAAAGACCTTATCATTCTAGGTTTTTCGGATAGCCCCTTTACAAATGCTCCTTTTGATTAAAGGTCCTGTTACTCCCAAGGAAAGGTTTAGTCAAGTACGTTATGTTTGAATAGCACTGGAGAATATGGACCACGGATCCACAATAGCCCTAACACAACGTATGCTCCCGAATGAGTGTCTTAACGAGCTTAAGAAGAAGGTTTATATTGATTCAGGGTCCTGTCGCGCCAGAAGCCACAAATCCGATCCCATCTTGCTGAAAATAAGCACAGTGTTTTTGTATGAATATAACCAACCCTGGTGAAATTAGAGCTTATCGGTCTATATTCTATAGCCTATAGAGAAAATAATCCTTACCGATATAAGGCATTGCCTCTGTAGGAGCATATTTTAAATCTGAACTTGCTTGAAGAAGATCCATACTGATTGAAGGTCCCGCCGCTCTATAAGCCACAAATTCGATCCCATCTTGTTTAAAATAAGCACAACATTTATTATACGATTATAGCCAACCCTGGTGAAATTGGAGCTTTTCGTCTATAGTTTATAGCCTATAGAGAAAAGGATGCTTTCCGACATAAGACAATGCCTCCGCAAAAGCATATTTTAAATCAGATCTTGTTTAAATTTCGTATTAGACGGGACTTATGCAAACCATATTGGTGTAGTGTGTCATATAGTCGGCTCTGTCCGACTGCATACTTTAATTGTTTTCTTGAATCCCACATCTATTGTGGATGAGAATATGTTAAAAACTGTACATTAATTTTAAATCGTTTACTTGTTTTTTACTTCGAATGATTTCTTTTTGGGGAATTCAACAAAAGTTCTTCGCGAGCAGTAAATCTACCCTGTCACAAATAAATGCCACTGTGTGAAACTAGTTTAGGGGAAAGAACATTTTTAATGATTTTATCAGTCTAGAAATGATCCTATTATCACATGTTTTAAGTGATTCATTCAAACTGATATTCGTATTGATATAAATTTTGTTGGTAAGTTTAGTGGCAATCATTTCTGATAGCTTTGTGGGCCACTGTGTGGTTAGTGTGCACGACTATAATGTCTGTGAATCCAGGTTCAAATTCGGGTTAGAACATCTAACAAGTTTTTTGGCGGCGGACTTCCACCTTGTATATGCCGGAGACTTCACGAGTAAGAGATTAATCTTTAAGCCATGTAAAAACTTTTCTTTTTAATGCATTAGCTGTTCGGACGCGCAGAGAAGCGGTATAGTTACTATATGGTCACGGCAACAATAATATGTTTCCTGCCGAAAAACATGGTTGTGGCAAAGATAGTATTGTCTTTTAAAAAACAATAGTAATTTTGCGAAATTTAGAAATGCAAACATGATTGAAGCAACCGTATTATAAGGTAGCCATATTTGGGTTTTACGTTAACAATAATATGATACCGGCAATCATACCATATGATTGTGACTATGAGCTAAGCAAACGAGTTATTATAGACCAACGATACATACAACAACAAAAAAAAACTGCAGAATTCGGCCAGCGATGCAAACCTATGCAAAATCAGAAGGCAGTGAAAGTTATTACTCGTATTATTGGTATACCTTGGTCAGTGGAATACTCTTCTGTCGTTGATTTAGAATCTGCCTGTGCTTGAATGTATAGCCCTTGTTTAGGGTTTAACCACATTCGTTTTTTGGGATCTGATGGTAGTGAAGTAGCGGTCACCGCAACTGTGGTCATCCCTGCTTGCAACTAAGAGTCTTTTTGACTACCGTTTGAATAACTTTTTTGTTTTTTGTCAGATCTGAGTATGAACTAATTGTTAACTTAGTATAAGTATAATTTACATATCAAAAATATATATACTTTTAGATTATTAGCTGACCCGGCAAACGTTGTTTTGCCTTCAAATTTCATTTTCACTGAAAAACTGGTTACGTTGCAAAGTCGTGGTGGATTGATATTTAGAAGAAGAATGATAGGTGCACAGAACCGATTCATTCAGGTGCACTGAATTTTTTAAATACCGTTAACAGGGGCAGAAATAATGGAATAATAGAATAAGTACACCAAACCATCATACCAAATTTTGATCAAATACCTTTTACAGGAGCAGAAAAAATGGATTTCTACATCTACATACCAATTTTCAGACTTTTAGCAGTTTTGTCACGCCTCCTCTGCCCACAGTCGACTTTTCTTTTTTCCTAAACCTTCGCGTAGCAATTATGAACAAACCTGCAGAAGGAAGTATGCAGTTTGCCCCAGTCGTTTTCAAGTTTTAAGCGGTGTAACAAACCACATTTCATTTTTATATATGTAGGTAGTATTTTTGAGGGGTATCATAATATGGTTGTTGGAATCATACCATGGTTACATGTGAATCAAACTATGGTTGTGAGGATTATACTATGGTGGTGAGGATCATACTATGGTGGTGATGATCATACTATGGTTGTATGTGAAACATACTATGGTTGTGGGGATCACAATATGACTTTGGAGATCATGATATGATGAAGGTGAATCAGAATATCGTTGTAGAGGTCATAGTATTGTTGTGTGTGAATCATTCTTTTGTTGTGAGGATCAAAGAATTGTTTGCCACTACCATATAGCCAATAATAGGATGATGCTCTTCGAATATTGTTAGTCCAACCATAGTTTTTTTTTTTAAAAAAAAAAGTGTTAAAAGTTGTAAAAAGGTAGGTTGGTCAAGTGAAGTTTTCCCTTCTTTTTAATTGAGATGTTCTGGGACTTACGTAAGTTAGTACACAACGGTTTCTACTAATTTGAAATCTTGCCGAGAGTGAGCAGTAATTCTAGCCCAATTAATGGTACCGCGGTTCTAGAAGCCACAAATTCGATTGCATTCTGCTCAAATTAAGCAAAGTGCGTTTCGTGTGCGTGGTATCAACCCTGGTGAAATTGAAACCTATCTTCTCACATTTTATAGTCGAAATACGTAGATAGGTTCCCTAGCTTTTTGAGGTTAAGTCGCTGTAGAAAAACATTTAAAATCTGATCTTGCTTTAATTCCGTACAGAGGTGACTATACGAAGATTAAAAGTGACAATGTTCGAAAAGTATCATACTATTGTTGGGTATATGATTGTGGTACAACAATGTTATGGTTGTGGGAATAATAGTATGGTGGTACTTTAAGCATATACCCAACATCAGTATGATGTTCTTCGAATATTGTCACCACAACCACACTTTTTTGCGTGCAGACTTTCGTTAATCAGATTGTGTAGGGTGACCTATTGTAGGCCAAGTCCGACAATAGAGACTTGTTTTCTTGGACCTCGCTTATTCCTGTGTATGAGTATATTTGCAAGACAGTTCATTTATCTGCAATTTTTCAATTGTTGTTCACTTTAAATGATTTGTCTTTGGGGAATTCATAAAAAGCTTTACTCAACCAGTAAATTTGCCGCTTGACAAACAAATATACGCCATGACGTGGAATTTGTTTAGGTGAAAGAACCTTTTTAAGAATTAATCAGTCTAGAAATTTCCATATTATCACATGTTTTAGGTGATTCATTTAAATGATACATCTGTACAACAATAGGTGTGTTTTAGTGTAAGAGCATTTATTTCGGATAGTTTAGTGTTAAATAATTTGCATTTGTCTGCTACATGGAAATTAAAGGAAGCACGTGGCAATACGAGTACCACCAGGACAAGCGAAAGCAGTTAATAATGTTTTTGATTCCCTCAATATTCAATGAAAAAAACCACACTTTTTTGGCTTCGGTAAAATTAACGAAAACTCACCATAAAATAATCTTTCTTATATTTTAGTCACTTGAATAAAACATACCTAATGTCTATTTAATTTTTAGTGATTCTATAGGTAAGCTAAATGGCGATTTATGGCGCTGGCATTCTTCACGTGATTTTTGCTTTGAATGCTGCATACAAAAATGTGCATGTATTCTGATGCAAACTTGTCTTCGTATCCAATTCTGTTCTTCTGCAGTCATTTTCAGTGTGTGCAGATTAGCGCAAACTAGATTTTTGAAAGTTCTTCCGAGAGTGTGAAAGTAAATGTCAAAGCATTCAAAATAATTATTGCAACATGTGTGCGTTGTCGTTTCGGTTATATAATCCAATCTCAGAATCAATATGTTTTTTTGTGTGTTTGTATGTGTTCTATAAAATAAGTTGTTTCGAAATTTAAAAAGTAGACTGATTTTTTTTGGACAGAAGAATGATGTCCAGCATCATTGTATGGACGCTGTATTCAGTTTGAGCTCTAGAGAAGGTAGATGATTCAAATCTAAAATACAATAAAAATCTAATAGTCTTCTCTTTTTTATAGCTCACAAAATTTCTTGTCGTCGAACTTCATAGCTATGAGATACCTAAGTTTGTAGCGTTCGCCTTGGAGACAGTAGCTGATTTTATTGAAATACAGTTTATACGAACGTTTCTTCTTCCCTAAATGTGTAATTAGAGCCAGAGGGGAAACTTTCTTTAAATCAGTATTATAGTTTTCATACTCGATGACCGGGTTTTGTAGTTAAATGACAAATTCGCAGTTTTGGGGTTCTTGCCGCCGAAAGCAGCGGCTTGCCACGGCTCGTAATTTACAGTGGATTAACATAAATAATATTGTGTGGACTCAAAAACAATCAGCCTCTTTTCGATACCCTTATACACCGATACTGTTTCAAAGAACAGCTTTTTCGACATATTTAACTTCCGGAAACTCTTCATAGTTTCCACATACAATTTAAGTAATTTGTGGTCTAGCTGTCACATTGAATGGACTTCAATTTTAAATTGTCCTCTATTAATCAAATACATTGAAGTTTTTTCTTTCCTTCTTAATAGTACATTTTAACCCATTAAATCCCCAAGAAATTAAAAATAAAATCAATTACGAATTATTGAATGAAATTGCGATTGTCGCCGATTGATTCGAGAAAGGAAACAGAAAATACTGAATCAGCTTAAAGTACAACAAATTTATGTATTTCATTTGCAAGCGATACCGCCAACATGTGTCCACATTCGAGCTGTCCAAGTGCCGTGCCTTTGCAATGAATTAACAATTAAAGTTCGATTCATCATGAAATCGTGAAAACGCACATACTCACACTTCTTCAATTGAATTTCTTGTTAATGTTTTTTTTTTTTAAATTATATCCGATCCAATCGATGGACGGACAACTACGGATAGACAAACAGACAGAAACGATTAAAAAAATTGCATGTAAAACATAATATACTCGTATAAAATCTTTAAGTACACACTGAGAAAAAAATCAGTATGATATTGGTTTAACTTACAAAGGCCAATATTAGGGTTTCCCATCTGACCATAATTAAATTATGCCATTTTTATGTTGATAAAGATATCCTGATTTTTTAAGACAAGCTATACAAAAATACTTATAGTAGTACTTAAGTAGAAAATTTTAAATTAAAAACGACCATTTTTAGCCACATATAATACGCTAATACTCGTATTAGAAATATCTATTCGTCTTCTATGAAGGGTGAATGGGAAACAATGAGTTTTACTCAAGTTCTCACCCTGTCAACAAAGGGCTTGATCCTTGGCCGAGCACTTATACAGGGTGCAGCGCGGTAATTTGCTTATTTGGGAATGAAATAAAATAATTATGAAGCAAGCTGAAGAGTAACACAAAAATCAGTTGACAGCGATAATCAGACGGACGACATTGTTTTGTTAATGTAATTATTTTTCCAATATTGTGTTAACGTTTTGTTTATTACATGTAATCATGTTTTGTATTTTGTCAGTGACAACCCCTGAAGATAATTGACGAAGTCAATCGAAATATTGGGATAAATAAAAATTAAACAACCCATAGAACAACGAGTTAAAATAAATGACCTCAAGCCGAAAAATAATTTTATAAATTAACAACACTAAAGGTCAACTATTCACTTACAACATAATTGTGAACTTTAGAAACTTTTTTTTATATTTTAATTATATTGAACAGTAAGGCAATTTTTAAATTACATGGTTTTAAATAGTGTATCTGGCAAAAGTCGACCTTCGATATTCACACACTGCTACATACTTTTTCTGAAGTTTTCATGAACTCTAACAAGCATGTCGACCGGTGTTCTGCCAATTTCAGCCGCAATATTGTTAATTAGGTCTTCCAAGGTGTTGGGACGGTTGATATAGACCTTCGACTTCAAAATTCGCGCGAATTTTGAATTTCTATCCCTCTTACACTTCGACAAATTTAAGTGCAAATGTTTTTTCCACACCATCAATTTACAAACTAAAACTGAAATTCGAATTTTTTTTTCTGCACCATGTATTTCCATACGTCTTTCTGTAAGTGTGAATATTTATGTAAAATATATCTGTTTTCAAGCAGAAAACTAGAACTTCGTCTGTTGTAGAGGCGTATAATACTCGTAGGCGGTTAGCAGAGAAAAACGGAAACTTTTTTAAATTCGTTAAGATTATTCGAGAGGAAGAATTTTTCAATGTTAGTTGAAAGCGGAGGATCACTGGCCAAAAACAGAAAACGAAATGACATTCAAAGAAGTTCGAGAATTGAAGAAGCGAATACTCTGTTAGAACAGGGGAAAATATCTGCCTCCGCATTTCTTTCTCAAATGACATTTGACATATGTGTTGATATGGTTCCAGATGTGAATATATTTGATGATGAAGAAGAATCTTCGGATAACAAATGGGAGGAACAAGTTAACGTTGAAGACTCCAATGAGCGTGACTGTATTTTTTGCACAGACAGAACAGCTAATATTGTTCTACTGCCTTGCAAACATCTGAAAGTTTGCGACGAGTGAAATTTAAAATTAGAAGCAGATGGGATTTCCAAGGAATTAGAGCATTGTAAAGGCCCATATTGCCGACAAACTGTTGAAGATACAAGGCAGGTGTTTGTTTAACATTTAACTAATTTTTCAATAAAGAAACTATAAGTATAAAACTATATTTCTCTTCAAAAATTGGACCTTAGTTCATTATAATAAAATTAAATGGGACGTTGTTTCATTTTAGGTTTGGGGCTCTTTTCATCTTTTTTGGGTTTTATTTCATTGTAGGCATTGGGACTAAGTTTCATAACGAAATAAGGCCCCATTTTTGGGGCTTTCTGTCATTTTTAGTTTGAGGCCTTATTTCTTGGCTCTTTATTTCATAGAGCCTGTCTCAAGAGTCGGTTGGAACACATCCTGTATTATAGTCAAGTACCGTTCGGTGTTCACAGTTACGATAACCGTCTTATCCTGGAAAAAGTAAGGGCCAATAATGCCTACTCGTGATATGGCGCACCACACAGTGACGCGGTCCGAATACAGAGGTCTGTGGTGAAGTTCTCTGGGGTTTGTTTTACTCCAGTACTGCATATTTTGATTGTTCACACACCCACTGAGGTGAAAATATGCCCCAACAGAGAAGAACACAATTGCGTCACGGGGTATAGTTGCAAGAATGTCTTCACAAGAGGTCCGCCGTGTCAAAAAGTACCCTGCTGACAATTGTTAGACCAAGCACATTTTATTAGCACACAGTAAAAAAATAGTTGGAAATCGGTTGGAACTACAATGATTCGGTTGCAATCACCAAATGCTTGTAATCGTAATGGATATTTGGTTGGGGACACCGAATGATGATAAACATGATCAACGTACTGTAATCACAACTTACTGATCGGTTATAACAATGAAACATGAAACAGTTATTCAGTTGCCACAACTGGTGGCAACTGAACATTTTGTTGTAGTAACCAATTATTCGTGATGATAACTAAAACTACATCAAACTCAATAAGGGTGTTTAACGATAATTTAAAAAAAAATAAGCCAATCAATTAACAAAATTTTCTCTTTTGTTATCTTTTCTACTTTTTCCCCGTCATCACCCTCCTTTTGAGTACTTCAATGCTGTAAGCAAACATTTTTTTGACTCTGACAAAACTTTTTGTTTTTTGCGTTGAACATCTGAGGTATGCAGATTTTTAGATCCAACAATTTTCTTCTGAAGTTTCGAATACTTGGTATGTTGCACCGATAATATAGTTCCAATAACGGAAAATTACAGAGAACCAACTAACATAAGGTTGTACTGATGGATTACTCATTTATTCGGTTGGCATAAATTCGGTTCATCATAAAGTATCCGGTGGAGAGAATGTATGGAAATGCCAAGCGCAAGTGATTGCTTCCGAGCAGAGCGTTTCGGAGATTGCAGTACTGCTGCTATAACTCTCTCGATGTTCTGTGGTGTTGTAATCCTTCTGTTAAGTCCTCTTCGTACACATGACACCTTCGTGCTGTTCTCAATTAAGTTACCAAATTCACAATTGATTACCGTTCAGGAACACGAATCGTAAAGGAAAAGCACGCTGCACTGCAATGATCGAATGCGCATTTGAAAAATACGCTTCAACACAAAATGACCTCTTCTCACCTCTTCTCAATGCAAGAGGCAGACGAATACAAATCTCCCGTCAGCTACAATACGAGTAAGCCACGCACACTCTCCAATCGACCAACCGCCACAGCCTTCAGTGGAAAAAAGCAAATTTCCGGGCTCCACTCTGTACATAATTGCCGTTCACCGATTTCAACCGGAAGGTGTAAAAATCTAGATGTTAATCTAGATTAGGTTATGAAATTGATAATATTGTTTGACCCTTTAAAGAATTTCCAAAAAGTGACTTAAAAGTATGGCGTATTCAGTACTGAAACCCCTGATTCTTCAACACTTAGCGATACTTTGGATTTTTTTCATTGAAAACTTTAAAAATGTCCCTTTAAAAATAAAATGAAATATAATGGAATTGCGTAAAAATTGAGGAATGTCTTTTAACTCAAATGTTAGTAAAGAGACAAAAAAATGTTTTTTCACTCTGTATGCCCTCACAATAAACAAAAATATGGAAATTAACCACTGTACATTTTCCATCATTCTAGGGTAAAAATTAAAATAATAAAATTTTCTAAATTCTGTCGCCCTGTTTATTTGTATTAGTACTCGTAAATTTAACTTATTCTGTTTCCCTCAATCATCTCAATCTGAACAGATTCATTTATCATTGGACGCTTATAACCGCACAGCTACCGAAAATATGTATTTTGAATCATCAATGTCGTTGTTGACGTGGTCTAGAGGTTCGTGTTTTGTTTATTTTCGCCTGGCCATAATATTCGATAATGGCTAGCTCCGTTTGTTGTGGTCCCCACGTTCTTCTGGTCGCATACGACAAAAAAAATAAGTGAGGCATTTTGAAAAATTATCAACAAAATTGTTGAAATGTCGAAGCAATATTAATTTTGCATTAATTTTATGCTGCTTAAAAACTAACATGCACGTGTGTCTGCCTGCATTTGTTTCTGTTTGTTGGTTTTTAATTCTTTTTTTTTCAAAATTTGCGTGCGCGCGTTTCTGACATCTCTGTCATTTGGGGCTTACGATCAGCTTATGTTGTTTTGTTTTAATTACTTCAACGTGCACGGGCTGTTGCGAAAGTTTTGGTATGCAAAGAGTTTCGAAACAAAAAAATTCTATAACTTACAAAATGGACTTAACGTCATATACAATTATTAGCCTTTACAGTTTGCGGAGATCTTCGGAGATCCTATAATAACGCGTGATCCATTTCGAGGTTCCCTACTTTTTTAAAGTTTTGCTCCAAGGGCTTAATCGAAGCGGGTTTGTCCGCATAAACTTTAGAATTTACAAATCCCGACAGGAAAAAGTCTAACGGTGTGATATCACACGATCTTGGTGGCCAATCGACCGGCTTAAAACGTGAAATTATCTGCTCACCGAAGTGTTCTCTCAATAAATCCATTGATTGATGCGATGTGTGGGAAGTGGCGCCGTATTGTTGAAACCAAATGTCGCCGAGATCGCGAGCTTAAATTTTAGGCATCAAATAGTCGGTTATCATGGCACGATAACGGTCGCAATTGACGGTTACGTTTTCACCCGCATCATTTTTGAAGAAATGTGGACCGATGATTCCACCGGCCCACAACCACACCAAACCGTTGTTTTTTCTGGATGAAGTGGCAGCTCTTGAACATCATCTGGTTGCTCTTCGTCCCAAACGCGGCAATTTTGCTGGTTCACATACCCATAGAGCCAGAAATGGGCCTCATCGCCGAACAAAATTTGGCTCGAAAACGCCCGATTTATAAACGTTGTTTAGTCTTTCCATGATGAAATGCCAAACAGTACTGAACAAAAATAGCATGACACGACTCACACGTGATCTGTTAAAAAGGCTATTCAAAAAAGTGTCTCTACTTGGATCACCCATTATGACTACCATGACTGGGTTGGCAGTACCTCATCCAATCAACCCAACTGTTCAGAACACTTTCGATTGTTTCGAGTCGAGTCTCTTCAATGACAACTTTGATTTCATGTTTCAACGATTCAGTTTTCTCTGGATGTTTTGCGTTACATTTATCCTAAATGGTTTCCCCCTCAACTCACAGCTCCGAGGCGGCCCGTTGACATCACAGTTTCGGCTGATTTTTCGATATCAAAAATAGTGCGTAAAATATCGATAGTTGCGTTGGGCGTGTGACATGTGGCCCCTTCTTGTTGAAACCAATTGTCGTCCATGTCATTCTCTCGAATTTTTTAAAACAAAAATTTGTTGAGCACGGCGCGTTAACGCTCACCTTTGACGGTAATGGCGGCCCCGTGGTTGTTTTCGAAGAAAAATAGCCCAATGATGCCGCCAGTCCAAAATCCACACCAAACAGTGACTCGTTGTGGATGCATTGGCTTCTCAATAGCCACTAGTGGGTTCTCTGATCCCAATATGGGGGCAATGTTGCTTACTGACATAGCCACCGAGATGAAACACGATATTTTGGTAAAATTCTTCATCTCCTGTCAAACAATTTTGAGCCTATTAGGCGAAGCGATAAAGCATCGGATGGTGTTCCATTATCAAATGACAAAGTTCAACCTTTCCAAAAAAAACCAGAAATTTGAAAAAATTATCAGTAATTTTTTGTACAACCAATTAAAATTTAAAAAGGTTTGGCAACCACCCTATAGCTTCAAAGTGCGACATGTTGTTTACTTTCCACACGCAGAGAAAAAATATGGTTGCTATATGGTGACGGCAACTATAGTATGTTCTCTGCAATAAAAGTATGGTTGTCGCAACCTTAGTATTGTTTTTTGAACCTTAGTATTGTTTTTTTGAATTTAATTTTGACAATAGTATGTGGCAATATTAATATTGTTGAAATGTATCAAAAGCAGTGTTGCCAAATTAAAAAATGAAAATATGGTTGTAGCAACAATATAAATATGGTTGTTGGGGCAAAAGTATTGTTTCATGGGTTTTATGTTAACAATAACATGATTACGGCAATCATACAGGCAAAATCGTAATTTATTTTTAATTTGACAATGTTATTCTTACGCAATAATAGTTTCTATATATAAATTAAATTTTTTCAAAACTAACTACGGATTAGTATAACTGAAATATTTTTAATAAATAAATTGTTTCTACTGTTAAATAAATCACTCCCTTTATAAAGCGTTTTATGTATTTTTACATAACTTATTTAATAAAAATCTCTATTGTTGAATAACAACTTAAACCAATCTTTACAAAAAAATTTGGGGATCATAGCATGGTTGTGTGTAAGTCATACTATGGTTCTAAGGATCATACTATGGTTGTGTGTGCAACATACTATGGTTGTGGGGATCATAATATGGTTTTGGAGATCATAGTATGTTTGAGTGTGAATCATACTGCGGTTGTGGGGATCATAGTATGGTTGTGTGTGAATAATTCTATTGTTGTGAGGACCATAACATTGTTATGGGGATAATAGTATGGTTATGTGTGAACCATTCTATTGTTGTGTTGCTTTTAATATTGTTGTGCCACAACTATATAACCAACAATAGTATGATGCTCTTCGAATATTGTTACCCCAACCATACTATATTTCTGCGTGCATAGGCAAACGGACATGGCTGGATCATCTTAGAACTTGAGACTTTAGGTGGTTTCCGACCAGTATTTCGATGTCTTACAAACGGAATGACAATGTGCGTACATCCTATAATGGAGGATATGAAAATATTGCACTATTTTGGATTTTTTACAGCCTTTACCGAAGGTGTATAATAAATATTTCTTTCCGTTTGCAATAATTCCAACTATTGATCTGAGAATGTATGAAGAAGATATTTTATTGAAGTCCTTAAAGACGATTAAGCCATGTTCATCAGTCCGTCCATGTGTTTGTTGATACTCGTAGTACGATGATGTTTTAAACTTTTATTATTTTTGGGATCAAAATATAGGTATTCGAACCTCCGGGGAAATAGTTTCAGTTTAAGGTACCAGCAAAAAATGTTAAAGTTTTCAGCACTTGCTTAGGGAGTGTTGTACAAATTTCGATTGAGTATGTTTTTTTAACAAAAATACTATTTGGCTTAAGCACTTTCGAATTCGCTTGAAAATCAGATTGTTTTCAGATTATTATTGGCTATTGTCGAATTCGACCAGTGTAAAGGGTCTGTATTGAAGGGCACTAAAATAAAGGGGAACACATTTACTTAAATTTGGTGGTCATCTAATAAGGCAATCACATTGACTACCGATATGATACTAACTGATAAAAATTTAATTAATCTTTTCATTAGGAAAAAAACCAAAAAAGCTACCGAAGTAAAATTAATCCATGGTCAAATAATTAGGTTTGATCTACTGATATTTTAAGCATTAAATTTGGCACGGTGTGGATATGATTTGAAATTCCAATTAAATAATGTTGACAATTCGTTTTCCTTCTGTTTTTCTTAGCTTATGAATTTATCGTCTAGCATTTAAATAGTTTAAGTCTAAATTTAATTAAAACGTTCTTTTGCTGTGTGTGTTCAATTCGACGACAAATCGCAGGCAATTCTAAAACCTTTTCCGCCTTTCTAACGGCGTTTCTGTCTATTATTAATAAATAGCGACAAGGGGTTAATCAATAGGTTTTGAAATTCAAACTCAACAAAAACACATAAAATAAGAGAAACCGAAGGTAAGGTCAGGAATATTTAACTTTACGCTGAGTTTTTTTTCACAGCAATTTAATGACACTACATACGAGTATGTTTAAACACCGAAGCACTTGCTTGCAGCGGTGGCTTCGTTTTGTGCTTATTTCATTACAGCAGCAGAATTCAGATTATATATATTATATTCGTCATTCAGCGGAAAAATTAGCATAAGTATCGTCGGTTTTTTCGATTTTTCGTTCGATCATGACTGTCGACCGGTGTTTACGTTAGGCGCTCATGATGATACTGTTGATGGTGCCAACTCACGTGATGACTTTTTTGTTATAGCGTAATATGTTAGATTGGTAGGTACACTCGAAGAAAATTATCGGATTTATACTTGGTTGGGAATTTTTAGAAAAGTCCCCAACTTTGTGTTTTCTCGCATAAATTTCCTTCCAAAATGAACATATAGTTACTCAGAAACAGTAAAATTTTCTAAATTATCTGAATATGGCAGTAATTTTACGGTTTGACCGTGGGGCATAAAAACCGACTCTTTGCATTCGGAGACATATTTTCTCACAAATCCAAATATGTACCTACAGGGTGGGCTATTTCACATTTTAAATATGAATGGGCTGTAAAATAAAAGTACTGATAATTTTTGTTAATTTCTGGTTTAATTGGAAAGGCTGAACTTTGTCATTTAATAATGAAACACCATCCGATGCGTTTTCGCGTTACCCAATAGGTAAAGATTGTTTGGCAGAGATGAAGAATTTTACCAATTTTCGTATATAAGAGGGCGGTTCGGAAACTTCTTAGCCTAGCACAAAAAGCGCGGTATAAACAGAAAAAAGTTAAGTGTTTTGGAAACTTCCATCTCTGCTATGAACACATGTTAAATTTTGTTTCGATCTGGCAACTCCTTCATATAGAAACAGGTGTTCACAAAAGACGCATCCGCAATTTTTTTACAATGGAAAAATTAGAAATGCGTGGTGTCATTAAATATTTACATAAAAAAGGTTTATCGGGACAAGAAATTCATAATGATATGGTGAATGTGTTAGGTGAAAGTGCTCCTTCATATGCAGCAGTAAAAAATTGGGTTGCTGAATTTAAACGTGGTCGTACAAGCATTGAAGATGAACCTCGTAGTGGACGTCCAAAAACAGCAACAATAACAGAAATTTTAGCCAAAGTGCATGATATGGTATTAAATGATCGACGAATAAAAGTGTGTGAAATAGCTAATATCATGGGCATCTCAAATGATCGAGTCCATTTAATTTTGCATGAAGAACTACAGATGAAAAAGCTTTCTGCAAGATGGGTGCCGGACTTGTTAACAGTCGACCAACAACGCATAAGAATGAACATTTCTCAAGCTTGTTTGGATCGTTTTCCAGCGAAATAAAATGGATTTTAAGCGTCGTTTCATAACTGTTGATGAGACATGGATCCACCACTATACTCCAGAGACAAAAGAACAATCCAAACAATGGACTGTAGCTGGAGGAAGTGTCCCAAAGAAGGCAAAAACAATTCAATCGGCTGGTAAGGTTATGGCAACGGTTGTTTTTGGGACTTCAAAGGTATTTTATTGATTGACTATCTGCAAAAGGGTAAAACAATAAATTCAGAGTACTATTGGAACCTTTTAGATCAATTAAATGTACAAATTCGAGAAAAACGTACTGGCTTACAACACAAAAAAATAATTTTTCATCAAGACAACGCACCAGCGCACAAGAGTGTTTTAACAATGGCTAAAAAAACGAATTAAAGTACGAGTTGCTTGACCACCCACCTTATTCTCCTGATTTAGCTCCCAGTGACTTTTACCTGTTCCCAAATCTAAAAAAAATCCTTGCTGGCAAGCGTTTTACCTCAAATGAAGATGCAATTACAGTTGTAAACCACTATTTTGAAGACCTTGAGGAAAACTATTTTAATCAAGGGATAGAGTTGCTAGATAAGCGTTGGACTAAGTGTATTGAAGTTTCAGGAGATTGTATTGAAAAATAAAAATATTTTTGAAAAACTAACTATTCTCCTTCATTGATAGGCTAAGAACTTTCCGAACCGCCCTCGTAGTGTTCAGAGAATTCACACGTGACTATAAAGAAGCCAGTGCGTCCACAACTTGTACTGTTTGGTTTGGGTTTTGCGCTGGCGGCATCATTAGTCAATTTTTTCCGAAAATGTGCAAGGAGCCGCTGTGCTGTGAGCGTTACCGCGCCTTGCTCAAGTGAATGACATTGACGATATTTGGTTTAAACATGAAATTTAACGCACTGTTTTTAAAAATCGAATAATCGTTAAAATTGTGATGTCAATTGGCCTCCATGGAGCTGTGATTTGAGCCATTGGCATAAATTTCTGTATCGAGCCATTAAGAATAAATGTTACGCAAAGCATGCAGAAACAATTTATGTGTTGAAACACACAATTGAAGTTGCCGTTAAAGAGATTCGACCCAAAGCAGTCGAAAATGTACTGAAAAATTGGGTTAATGGGATGAGGTACTGCCAGCCACTTGTGGTCATCATATGAATGATATTGTGTTTAATTATTAAATGATAAAGTTCAACCTTTCCAATAAAACGAGAAATTTGAAAAAATTCAACCTTTCCAATAAAAGTAGAAATTTGAAAAAAAATCTCAATACTTTTTTATACAGCCGATTCCAATTTAAACTGTTATATCGTCCACCTTATATACTCAAGATTCGCTTTAATTTGGAAACAGGCCGGCCACTAAGGCCCATTTAAAATAAAACACCAATTTCGTCACGGATCCTAATATAATATTTATTCTAATTTCCGATTTATTGTAAGTCATTTACCCATGCACACGAGGGTTGCTATATATATTTCTGGCCTAAGCAACACTAAGTTTTGCCTGGCTACATCTGGCATTTCCATTGGAAAGTTTGACATTTTTTAGCAAAAACGTACTCAGAACGTTGTGACTTGAAAACAAATCAATTTTTGGCAAAAAAAAAAAGGAAATTAACTCGTGAACATTTTCGTGCGATCATTTTTCACAACTTCCTGCGTGAATTATCGCGACAACAGTGCATTGATGAACTTAAATCCTGTATGACGATAAAGCACCATCCTATAGCACTGTGAAAAACTGGTTTAAAGAATTCAATCGTGGTCGACGCTCACTCAAAAACGAAGGTCGTCCAAAAACGGCCGTTGTGCCATAGAACATTGATGTCGTGCGTGAACTGATAATACAAGATCGTCATGTGACATACCGTAAGATAGAGGCATCCTTGGGCATTTCTTCCACCAGCATACATTCGATATTGCATGAACTCTTGGCAGTAAAAAAGGTTTGTTCTCGTTAGATCCCGCACAATTTGACAATCGCTCAAAAAAAGGCTCGTGTCGATTGGTGCAAAGAAATTTTGAAAAAATACGATAGCGCTGCTTCAAAAGACGTTTATAAGATCGTCATAGGTGACGAATCATGGATCTATGCGTATGAGCCCGAAACAAAACAGCAATCGACGGTGTGGGTCTTCGAAGACGAGCCAAATCCAACGAAAGTTGTTCGTGGAACAATCACTTCGAAGCAAATGGTCGCCTGTTTCTTCGGCCAAAGTTGTCATGCGGCGACTGTTCCTCTTGAGCAACGTAGGGCGGTCAATTCTGAGTGGTTCACCACAATTTGTTTGCCTGAAGTCTGCGGAGAAATTCGAATAACGAACAAGAGAAGACGAATCATTGTGCACCATAACATGGCGAGCTCTCACACATCGGCCAAAACGTCGAATTAATGGGCCATCCGCCCTACAGCCCTACCTTGGCACCCAATGACTTCTTTTTACTCCCGCACATCAAGAAAAAAATGCGTGGTCAACGATTTTCGTCGCCAGAAGATGCTGTTGAAGCGTTCAAAAACCATGTTTTGGAGGTGTCTCATTCGGAGTGGAAGAAGTGCTTCGACAACTGGTTTGAGCGCATGCAAAAGTGTATAAATCATGCTGAAGAATATTTTGAAAGACAACAAAACCATTTTTGATGGTAAATATTAGCATTTTATTATTAGGCCAGAAATATAAATAGCAGCTCTCGTATAAGGACCTCAGGGTGCCGCAAAGTAGGTCCTTACATGATTTTGGTTAATATTGCGCTCGGACCGTTCCATAGGGGCCCAAAAGTCGTCCTCCTGTAACTGTGGACACATGCTTGTTAAAAAACAACAAAACGTATAGTCAAGAATCCGGAAAAACATTAATTCCACATTTCGATTTCATTTAAGGCTTAAGCCCATAGGTAAATGTCCCTAGAGTTTAGAAAACAATTTGCTATCGAACATCGACATATGGGTACTCAGAAACAGTGGTATTATCTTACTTATCTCATTATGCATTAACTACGAAGATTTGTCTAAATTAAAGAAGGGGGTTTCTATGAACCTTTTGGCCCTATTCTTCAAAGACATTTAAATTCTCAAAAACATTGAAATTTTCTTTAAGAATCTAAAAAGGACAATTGATTACACTGTGGAACATTTTTGGGGTTATTGTCTGGGGGGTGAGAAATTCCAAGTCAGGGTGATGGTACTGGGTCAGTATATTAAAACCCTCAAAGGGTTTTGCGTTCGTATGTGCCAGTTTTTTTTTACATTTTTTCCTTACCTTTTACATTTTTTCCTTATCTTGGTGTTTTTTCGCTTAGTTGTAAAATGTTGGCAAAAACGTAGTTTGACATAACTCGAGAACGACTAGTTCGATTTTGCTGAAATAAATTGAGAAAAATTAATAATTGCATTTTCTTTAATCCATTAATATACTGTTTCTCTACCAAATCAACATTTTTGCAATTAGAAATAAATTTATGAAGAAAATTTTGCCAAACAAATTTTTTTTTTTTTAAAACATATAAATCCCAAACGGAAAAACGTGTAGAGTCTTATAACTTTCACGTAAAGTCACATAACCTATAAACAAAATGCGACATAGATCATAGAAATCGATTAACGTGTTCTGCTTTTATTTACAATTAAGTGAAGTTACTTAATTTTGAATAAAAGCAGAAAGCGTTAATCACCCTGACTTGGAATTTCTCACCCCCCAGATTGGCTGTTGTACTGTGTTATCAGACCCCAAAAATGTAGTTCAGTCAAACATGGACCCACCACTAACCACTAACCACCAAATACCTAAATCCTGTCAATGCCGTACGACAACACAATCTATGGTGGAAAGTATAAATGCTCTCTCGTAATAAAACCAGAACGAACCGAATTTAGTTGGCTCCGAGGCAATTCTAATGGATTAAAAGTTAAAGGCGGTCTATACACCATAGTTACTAAAGTCTTAATTTTGAAATTCACTGTAAATGTATTCCAGAACATAGGTTTTTATTCGAAAAGTAAAGTCCCATTGAACTTATTTCTTTGAGTGTAATATTTTGTCACCATTGTCGCCAAACAAAGTTTTCAAAGTTATCCATCTTCCATCCGAAAATAGAGAAAAAAAACTTTTGGAATTTTTTAATTAAAATATATGCTTATCATTCATTACTGAAATAAAAATGAGTATGTTTGCATCCATCGCTTCCACAGATCCCACAGCACAATATCCGATATTAATTGATGATATTTGAATCTTAACAAATTTATTCAAAATATGTCGACAAAGTATTTGAACAGTCACTCAATGAGTCGTAGATATACATACATACATGCTCCTTTACCTGCAGTTGGTCATCGATGGTCGTAGTTCAACCCAAAAGGTTCCGGGAGCGCAATGCAAACCAACAGAGCACGATCACGTTGTTGTTGCTGTTGCTGTCTGTCGCATTGTTGCAGTGTTAATCGGAATGTTTGTGGCGCATTGATTAATGATTTCAAAGTGTTACAAAGATTTATAATTGTTTTCAAATTAACATAAAATATTTAAAATACTTTTAAATATCGTATCGAGGCAACATTAACAAATGTGATGAATAAATTATGGATTTTTGTTGTTGTCGTAGTTGTTATTGTTGTTGCCATGGTGGTCAATCTCTATTGGTCTATCGTCCGTCCGTCTGTCCTACTGTTTGTCTGTGTGCTGTTGATGATGATGTTTATTTTGTTTTATTTATCATTAAAAAAAACTTTAACCTTTTTTCATGCATTGTTTACAAAGTACCAATTATAACAACAACAGCAACAACAATATGTAGCAGACACCATGAATTTGATAAGCGAATTATTTGAACAATAACCAACGACGATAGCAAAACATTCCTATTATACGAGTAAGTATACCTGTCTCCGGTAATCTGGTTTTCAATGGAAATCACTTTAATTGGATTCCAGTTCAATAGACCGAACGACAGGTGAAATATCTTTAAACTTGGAGGTTTAACATTTTCGATTTGTTTCTTCTGTTTGTTCTTGTCACAGTTTTAGTACGAGTATATGCTTGTCATAGCGATACCATCGACTTTTTTTTTTAAAAAAAAACCTCAATTCATCTTCATTAGATTTTTTCGGAAAAAAAATTAAAAACTTTAAACAATTACGAAATTGGATACACATTGCTTGACGTAGAGTGAATGACAAGGGTTTTCCGTGTTATGTGAAGTTTTTACGCTGTTGTTGAAGCAGAATTTTGAAAAAATACTTAGTAGGGACATACATACTGTTACAACATTGAACACACCCATTTTAATAGTAGAATTGAACATACCCCGTTAATGTCATATGGGTTTTGAAAGCTAAGCTCAATAGCGTTAGTCTGCACGCAGAAAAAAAGTATGGTTGTGGTGACAATATTAGAAGAGGACAATACTATTGTTGGGTGTATGGTTGTGGTACAACAATAGTATGATCCTCACAACAATAGTATGATTCACACATAACCATACTCTCAACCATACTATGATCTCCTCAACCATATTATGATCCTCACAACCATAGTATGATTCACATACAACCATAGTATGATTCTCACAACCATAGTATGTTTTACATACAACCATAGTATGATTCTCACACAAATATACTATGGTCCCCAATATTATTTATAAGAATTGTCAACAACTTGTCAACAATAGATTTGAATTATGAAAATTATTTAAAAATACATTAAATTCAAAATAATTGAAGTGATTTATTTAACAGTAGAAAAAATTAAATAGGCAGTTAAACAAAGCCAAATTAGTTTGAAAATTTTTTATTTCCATATAAAAAGTAATATTTTTGCATTAGATCCGTAACAAACTAAAAAGCATTTTTAAATGAGGAAAAATTACAATACAGTATGATTGCCGTAATTATATTATCGTTAACATAAGACCCAAAGACAATACTTTTGTCGCACCAACCATATTTATATTGTTGCTACAACCATATTTTCATTATTAAATTTGGCAATAATACTACTGTTACATCTCAACAATCTTAATATGGCGGCAATCATACTATTATCAAAATTTAATTCAGTTAACAATACTATGGTGCGAAAAACATACTTTTATTACGGAGAACATATTATTATTGCCGTAACCATATAGTAACCATGTTTTTTCTCTGCGTGTGTAATGGGATTTTAAAATTGTTTCAACTTTCATCATGGAGTGGTTAGATAATGAGAGCCGTATCGCTGTAATAGCGCTTTTCAAGTGTGAAATGAAAAAAACGATATTTTTAAAACGCTCCGGCCACTCGGGATTAGCCGCATGTTCGTCTTCCGATGCATAAAACTGTTTTAGGAGACTGGAGATGTAAAAGACCGCCACCGGTCGGTCCGCTCACGCTCTGTTCGAACACCGCATGTCATCAAAGCCGTTAAATCAAGAATTCACAGAAATCCGCTCCGAAAACAGAAAATCATGGCCCGTGAGATGAATATCACGCAAAAGTCCATGAGTCGAATCATTAAAATAGACTTGGGACTCAGGGCTTTCAAACGACGTTCCGGACATTTATTGACTGCAGCTTTAAAAAAAGTAGGATTGAAAAATGCAAACGTCTTTTGGTGAAGCATGCTGATAACTTGCACAGAAAAATTTTGTTCATCGATGAAAACATTTTTACCGTTCAGGAAATATTTAACAAGCAAAATGATCGAGTGTATGCGCGGTCATCTAAGGAAGCATCTGAACTGATCCCAAGGGTCATCACCCAGCTTCAGTCATGGTTTAGTGGGATGTCTCTTACGATGGGGTCACTGACCTGCATTTCTGCTAACAAGGAGTCAAAACATCGGCCAAAGTTTACCAAGAAACCGTTTTGGAAGCTGTTGTGAAGCCTCTTAACAATTCCCTGTTCCAAAACCAACCATAGACTTTCCAGCAGACTTCTGCGCCGGCCCATAAGGCTAAAACGTCCCAGGCCTGGCTTCGAAACAATTTGCCAGCGTACATTTCCTCTGAAAATGGCCCTCAGGCAGTCCATATTTACACCCATTGGATTACAAATTGTGGACGGTTTTAAGGACAAGGTTTGTCACAAAAGATACCCCAACATTGGATCTCTTAAGACTGCTTTGGTTGGAGCTGTGGCCAATTTTTCAATGGACGAGGCTCGTGCAGCTATTGACGATTGCCCAGTGCTACTTAAGGCGTGTGTAAAGGCAAATGGCGGGCACTTCGAATAAGTAGATTCTTTTTGGATACAATATACATCAATAAATATATTAAAAAATATTTGGTCCAAAACATTCAGTACTTTTTATTTTACAGCTTAAAACGTGTGTAACAGTATTTATGTCCCTACTAAGTACTTTAATAAGAGTAACCATTTTCCACATTTAGAATTGGTCGAATGTTTTAAATAAAGCGGCCGTTTTTTGGGACCTAGAGCCTGATCGCGAATTGTAATCGGGTTTTGAAAATACGATTAAATTTTAAATAATAACGATATTTACTTATTTTTGAGTCTTCGTGGTTCGTTCACAATGCGTTTAGAAATGTTGCAGAAGAACTTAAAATGAGTACGTTTTAAGAGATACTTTTAGTCCCTTAAGTCTGGTGCTGGGATCGCGTTAAGAGTGCCCAAAAAAAACGACATTAAGGGTATTTTTCAGAACCATGTTTCGAAAAACCGACAGTCGGTTTTTTTTAAAAGTAAAAAATATGCTACAGACATTTTCCGAATCTAAAGTAAAGTGTATTGGAAAATGGCTCTATGGGTCTACTCTACACTATGGGTCTACTCTACCTCGTAAATGAAGAGTCAACATCGTTTTGGTAAAATAAACCAAATATTCTGTCATTTCCGTGCTCACCACCAAATCCCTACTTTTTCTCAGTTCTTGTGTACTGAGACTTGAGAAGCATATTCTTACTTACTTCCCTCAACACCCAAATTGACCTTGTTAACAATTTTAGCCGAGCATGGGACAGTCAACAGAAGACCTTACCATCGAAACCCTTCAGTTCCGATGGAGGAAACAATAGCTGCTATAGCTGCTGCCATACAAAACAATCCAAGAATTTCGACAATAAGCTTATCTGCTCAAATGGGTGTAAGCAGACAGTCATTGCAGTCAATTATGCACAAGGATTTGGACTTATTCCCATATAAAATTTAATCTGAAAGCAAGAATTTTGCCAGAAGATGCTTTAAATGGACGAGCTTTGTCGGGCCCTACTTCTTCGAAGAAAAAGAGCACACCGTTACGGTTACTGGAGACCGTTACTTGAGCATGTAGAGAGAGTTTTTTTTTATCCAGAATTACGCCGAATAAGAATTTCTTTCAACTCTGTGAGGTTTCAGCAATATGGCGCAACTTCTCACATAGCCCGGCCACATTCCGTTGGCTCCCCAAGTCGCCTGACCTTACTGCACCTGACTTTTTCTTGTGGTGTTATTGCAAACATGAAGTCTACAAAGCAAAACCAACAAATTTTGAATGAACTAGAGCCATCTATTGGAGAAACAATTGCGGCTTCTCCTGTCTCAACTCTCCAAGCAGTAGAAAACAACTTTTTGGTAAAATGCCGCACATGCATCAAAAACTTATAAAGCTATATTAAACAAAATTGAATGAGCTTTAATATGAATAAAAGAAAAATTAATTCAATACACTAAAAAAAGTTATTTGAGTTTCTCAACGTAGCAATATTAATCAGCCATCCTGTATGGAACTAAACTTCTTTCAAATTTGTAAACTTTTATTAATTTTATTATATTTATTTTAATTTTCTCGCCAGCTACAACAAATACACAGTCTATCATGACAAGGAAACCGTCTTCCAATATATGGTGGATCTACAAACGCAGGATGTCGATTTGGATTTCTGGCTGTTATCGCGCAACATGTCCATCGTGTCGGTGAGCCCCATCATGCAGCCGATTTTCGAAAAACGTCTCAACGAACTTGGCGTCACGTATCAAGCCAAGCCACTGATGGAGGAAATGCTCTCGTTCAATCAAATAAATAGCACCGAGACCGAATGTGAGGGATCTTTGTGTGAGCATAGCAGGTCGAGAAGGCAAGCGCGTGGATTCTTTTCGCATTTCCCTCGTTACGCTGAGGTAAGTTTGTGCTATTTTAATATACCTCACTGAGAGAGATTAATTTCTTGTTTATTTTGAACAGGTTTTGAATTATATGAATGCCTTGGCTTCCCGCTATCCTCAATACTGCCGTTATGAGTCTCTGGGTCGCACCTATGAGGGACGCCACCTGGCTGCCTTATCGATTTCCCTGAATAGTCGCACTCGTACACGTCGTGTGGCTTACATCCAGGCGGGTACTCATGGTCGTGAGTGGATCACGCCCTTGTCGGTGTTGTATTTTGCCCAAGAGATTTTGACAAATCTGCGTGCATTCCAAAAAGTTCTTAATGATGTGGAATTGTATTTGGTGCCTTTGGTGAATCCCGATGGTTATGAATATTCATTCACGACGGTAAGTTTAATCCATTACATTTTTATAACCTCTACCATAGGATGCTTAACTACTTACCTTATTCCCTCAACACTTCGTTGAGGTACAAACGAGAAACGTCTCTTAAATCAAGGAGCCGGGACCCTCTCGGCCTCCGAACGGCTAACACATTTCATAGAGAAGTTTTTATATGGCTGAGACTAAAATATCTTAAACTCATACAGTCGCTGGCATTTAGTAGAAGGAAACCCGTCGCAGAAACAGTTTAAAGATGTTCATACCGGGATTTATATTGGGTATGAATTGAACCCTATGGTGGGTGACCAACTATCAAAAAAGTGTGCACCAAATTAGTCGTTCCTGAGAAATTTTATAGCGCACTTGTCTAACAATGCCCCATACATTTTGGTAAAAATGGCCCCATTTTTACCAGACTTGACACATGTTAGCTCTAAATGTGTCCCTTAGGTTATGGGTTTTCGAAACTTTTTATTTAAAGTTCGAATTAATGAAAAGTCTGCGAAAAGCTATTTACAAAGTTTAGGTAAGGTTAAGCTTAAGCTGTTTAGCCAGTAATCAGCAAGTCAACCGCAATGCTCCAAAAGTGCTCAACTGTAGATTTGTTGTCTTTGTCAATAGCTACGGCTAAAAGGGTAAAGAGTCGACAAAGGCTTCTTTACCTACGTACAAGGTGCGCCAAATACAGGTTTCTTTTTTAAATTGTAATAAAATACAACAAAATTAAATTGTTTTCCTACTATAATCGCTTTATCAAAAAGAACAAACATTCCCATTAATTATTAAATACAACTTGGCCTTGTGGCTGCCTTGGCTGGCTAGGCAGTAGCGCATTCTGAATTGTTGGCATAACATCGTTCAATCTCGGTTCCCCACAAAAAAGTCGAAAAGTGTCATCTAGCAGCACCGAGGCGGCCAATTGACATCGCTAAGACGGCTGAAAACACGATCTGGGAAGTTAGTGCGCAAACGATCGATTGTGGCTTGGGATGTGTGGCATTACCGCTATCCTGCAAGAACCAGAGGTCGTCCAAATGCAAGTCTTCAAAAGTCAATAAAAAATTAGGGTAAAATGCCTCTGTACGCCCACCGTTGACCGAAATGTTGTTTGCAGTCTCATTTTCGAAGAAAAATAATGCAATAAAGCCACCACTCTGCACCAAACTGTCATCCTCTATGAATACTGTGGGTTTTCAGAGCTCCATTTGCGGCAATTTTGTTTGTTAAGGTAGCCGCCGAGATAAAAATGCGCCTCGTCCGAAAACAGGATTTTCGCCTGTAATCATCCAATTCAACCTGCTCAAAGGTCCAAATAGCGAAGCGATATAGTAGTATGATACTGACATTCTGTCAAGATTTCGGAAGGGATACTGCTGCCAGTGTCAACGAAACCTTTAATTTAAAAAAAAACTTGTCTTGAGCCCTACCGCTATAATTTAATTAAATTAATTTCACGATATTTATTTACATACGTACTTAATCATAGGATAGAGCGTATGTTCACTTTTTCATTTCGTTTGCAATGCCTCGAAATACGAGTCAGAGACTAGAGTGTCAAAAAAGGTAAACCGACATTTCAGCTTTTATTTGTAAACCCGACAGGGGGTTTCTCAAAAAAAGCCAAAACCCGATCTGTCGGTTTACCCGTTTTTTTGCTATCGGGTTTGACGGTTTATTTGATGTTGTATGTAGAAAAATTAACTAAAATTCCTTATTTTACGTGCACACAGAGAACAGATTTGTAGCCACAACCGATTTTTTTCGCAAACCGAATGTTGGTGGTTCCACCATGTATTCCATTGTTACAACCGAATGCTGATTGGAAAGACAGCAATTTTTAGTGTAAAGAACTGACACTTTTGGTTAAGGAATGCAATTATCAATAATTCTAACAGGCTAAGACGATTATTGGAACTGAATTTATATATGTAATGGTTGTTGTTTTAGATTGTTGGTGATAAGTACTTTTTGAAAAAAGTACTTTTTGCAATAGGTCAACTGAACAATAAAATAAATACGTCTTTGGATAGATGTTTTGATAAGCATTGCAGTGATGCCCCAATCGGAAATAAATTAATTAAGATGTATGACAATATACTCGTACATTGTCAAGCTTTGGGTGCCCGTAAAAAGGGAACAAAACCCATACAAAATTGGTTGTTATTTTGTCTATCTATGGCGAAAATTCTAATCAAGTCTGAAAAATGTCGTTAAACAACAGCTAAGCCTGTTTCTATATTCTGGAAAATTTTTGTTTTATATTTTTATTTATTTGGTTGGAAATTGGACCGAGCTACAAAAATTGGGTTGGATAAACCGAATTTCTGTTGCAATTACCAACATTCCATAGTATTGATGGAATCATGGTCCGCGATATCATATGATGGTTGCTACAACCATATGGCGGTATTCACAGCCAATAACACAGTAATACAAACCGAAACCAGTTTAACTATTGGCTGCTTAGCCTTTTTTTGTTCCGATCTAGCTTAAATTTAGTAAACTGCATTATAAACGATCTGTAATCAATTAAATTGGATCATACGGGTCAATTTACTAATGTAGACGTCTTATAAAAGATAAAGATTCCTCAGTTCCAGAAGTCAGAAAATGTATCCGACAATGCTTTTATTGCGCGTGGTATGCTACGTGCTCTGAATAACTAATCACGGTGGAATTGGACCATGTTGGTTTATGTATTTCTATAACTCCACTGCAGAAGACAATATCTTATTGAGGTCCTGCAGCAATCGTAAGTTTTAAAAATAATTTAGCCACATACTCGTATATTTCTGACACACCCAGAAAAAAGTGAGTTGTGGGGACAATATTCGATTAGCACTTTACTACTTTTATATACGAGTATATATATAGTTATAACACAACAGTATTATTTTGCCCGCAACCATATTATGATCCCCACAATCACAATATTGTTGTACCACAACCCAATACCAAACAATAGTATGATGCTCTTCAAATATTGCTACCCGTAACTTACTTTTATTCTTCATGCAGACAAAACAGATAGAAAATCATTCCAGGTTATAGAAAGTACATAGGCTTCTACACACATGGGTCAAAACTAGACGGAAGGATGGTTTAGTTTACAACTATACACTGTGCTACCACAATCTTTAAGGCCATTATTATGGCGATCGAAGAAATTGCATGGTGGCTGGAACGAAACGTCATAACCGATGTCGGTATCTATATATACTCTGCCATCAGTATTTCCGATTCAAGAACCGCAATTTTACTCGATATAGATCAGAATGGCAGCTCTTCTTAGCTAACGAAAGATGGGCTAAGGTCAGAAAATATCGGATCATATTAGTTACTATCTAAATCGTTCGAATTCCATAATATCTATCTGTAGGGTCGAAATGTCCATGTTAGTAGCCGAAATGACGGGCTACTGCTTGATAGGAGGTAATGCAGCCAAACTAAGAGTATCAGCTGTTTTAAACGCTTGTTGCTGGCTCTGTGTCTGAGAAATTAAGCTTTCACGCTTAAAGTTCTTCTCGAAACTCTCTGAATAGAATGCAACTTGGTAATCTCAGAGGTTTTCTGAGAAGCTTTGATAGAAACTGAGCTAAATGAGCCACCTGGAAACATCGCCCAATAACCTGAAACGTCTGTATAGATTGTACAGTGGGGTTGCACGCACAGTCACCTCTGGTATCACAATGGTCCTTAATGGACAAAATGTGTAGAACCATTGTGACCGTCTATCGTGCCAGTTAAGCCAGGTTCAACCCCGTGTAAGAACATCGAACAGTTTTCAGCGGCGGGTTTCCATTTCGTTAATGCCGGAGACCTAACTAGTAAGAAGCCATGAAAAACTTCTATAAAACATGCATTATCCATTCGAAGCCGGCCTTTAGGTCCGGGTCAGTGAGTAAAATAATTAAATCGCATTGAACAGCTCACTGATTTGAGAAAACTTTCGTCTTGTTCCTCAATGAGATGTGGTGGAAAATAAGCAATAGTAAACGAACCTAACAGAAGTCCTGCTACTCCAAAGCGAACATTTTACATCCGATCTTGCTTAAATTTGTTCTATTGAGTTACAAAAGTTTTATAACCAGCCCTGGTTAATTCAATCATTCTTTACACATTACCTCCATACACGGCCCCCGATTTCAGGTCCTGCCGCTCTTTAAGCCACAATATAAGTAATGTGAGAAACCATTAACTAGTAAAGAGAAATTATAACATATCGGTCCATGTTTACATGTTGCACCATTGGAAAGGTCTTTTTTATTATACCTAGTAGGGTCATACGCACTGTTATAACATTGAACACACCCATTTCAATAGTAGAACTGAACATACCCAGCGAATGTCATATGGGTTTTGAAAGCTAACCTCAATAGCGTTATTCTGTAACGGGACTTTAAAATTGTTTCAACTTTCATTATGGAGTGGTCAGAAAATGAGAACCGTATCGCTGTAATAGCGCTTTTCAAGCGATATTTTCAAAACGCTCCGGCCACTAGGGATTAGCCGCATGTTCGTCTACCGATGCATAAAACTGTTTGAGGAGACAGGAGATGTAAAAGACCGCCACGCTCTGTTCGAACACCGCGTGCCATCAAAGCCGTTAAATCAAGAATTCACAGAAATCCGCTCCGACAAACAGAAAATCATGGCCCGTGAGATGAATATCACGCAAAAGTCCATGAGTCGAATCATTAAAAAAGACTTGGGACTTGGGGCTTTTAAACGACGTACCGGACATTTATTGACTGTAGCTTTAAAAAAAATAGGATTAAAATATGCAAACGTCTTTTGGTGAAGCACGCTGATAACTTGCACAGAAAAATTTTGTTCACCGATGAAAAATGTTTACCGTTCAAAAACAAGCAAAATGATAGGGTGTATGCGCGGTCATCTAAGGAAGCAACTAAACTGATCCCAAGGGTGGAAAAGGGTAATCACCCAGCTTCAGTCATGGTTTGGTGGGGTGTCTCTTACGATGGGGTCACTGACCTGCATTTCTGCGAACAAGGAGTCAAAACATCGGCCAAAGTTTACCAAGAAACCGTTTTGGAAGGTGTTGTGAAGCCTCTTAACAATTCCCTGTTCCAAAATCAGCCATGGACTTTCCAGCAGGATTCTGCTCCGGCCCATAAGGCTGAAACGTCCCAGGCCTGGCTTCGAAACAATTTGCCAGCGTTCATTTCCTCTGAAGAATGGCGCTCAGGCAGTCCAGATTTGAACCCATTGGATTACAACAAATTGTGGACGGTTTTAGAGGACAAGGCTTGTCACAAAAGATACCCCAACATTGGATCTCTTAAGACTTCTTTGGTTCGAGCTGTGGCCAAATTTCCAATGGCTTTTGACGATTGGCCAGTGCGACTTAAGGCGTGTGTAAAGGCAAAAGGCGGACATTTCGAATAAGTAGAACCTTTGGGGATACAACATACATAAATAAATATATTAAATTATATTTGGTCCAAAAACATTTAGTAATATTTATTTTACAGCATAAAACGTGTGTAACACGTTTTATGTAGATCCTGCTGGCTTAGGTATTTTAAATCAGTTTTCTATTAAAGGTTATTTTAGAATGAATGAATCTGTTTATAGCCACAGTGGTGTAGGGTATCAAATAATCGACCTGTGCAGCTTTAGATTTATTACAGTAAATCAATCTAGTAATTTTTAGTTTGTGTGTTCTTTCTGTTTCTTTCTAGCCATAATTATGTTTCTATGAATAAATAATTTAAAAACATTTTCTTTTTCAGGATCGTTTCTGGCGCAAGAACAGACATCGCTATCCCGGACGTGCTTGTGTGGGCGTTGATATTAATCGCAATTTTGCCAATAATTGGAATGCCAGAGGCTCCAGTCAAAATGTAATTGAATACAAAAACTATGATTCCATTAAAGAGTTAGCAGATGTAACCCCTTTATCAATTTCTGTTCTGTTTTTCTAGCTGTGCTCTGAAGTATTTTCGGGCACTTCACCAGCATCGGAAACGGAAACGTCAGCCATTGCCCGCTATTTGGAATTCAATCGCCATCGTGTTAAACTCAGTTTAGATGTTCATTCGTTTGGAAAATTCATTTTCTATCCATACGGCTTTTCCAGGTAAATTCAAGGACAACAGCGCAAAAATAATTTACGTCAACCGGAAAATGGCAATTAACTAAAATGTTTCTCGTCTCTTTCAGAAATGTACATGCTCCCACCCGTAGCTTCTTGCATTCGGTTGCACAGCGTGCTGCCACACAAATCTCCAAATATCGCGGTACGGCATATTCGGTGGGCACTTCGGCTGCCATTCTGTACGAAGCTTCCGGCGGTCTGGATGACTACGCCTATGGCAATTTGGGCATTCCCATGTCCTTTACACTCGAATTGCCCGGCGAGAATTTCCAAGTGGCCAACTCGGACATCATACACATTTGCAAGGAGACATTTGCCGGTTTCGTCGAATTTGTTAGACACGTCAGTTTGTATTAGATCCGGAACACATCCATGTAAACTTGTTATACAGACATGTACTTATATATGTATGTATAACATAAGCAACTGAGCCGATAGCACCATACTGACGTCCGACTTCTCTAGTTTAAGGATTGAGCTTTTATTTATACCAATACTCGAGCGTATGTGCTCCTTCTTGGATGTATCTGAGCGAACTTTGTGCACTCAATTTTTCGTTTTTGTTAGAAGATACGATATGAAATAGGTTTTGTGCATTTATGCTGTATTTGTGCAGTTGTCTTTAGTGAATTTCGATTTGTCATTTATATTTGTAATTTAGTCTTTTAATTTAATTGTTAATTAATTTTAAATGAAATAAATAAAAGAAAAGATTGAAATAAATCCAAGTTTTTTTGGGGTAGAAGGAAAAGTGCCCGACTATCATGACAGTTAACCCGGGTTCTAACTATTTTTCATCGGCGGGTTTCCACCTCTTAAATTCCGGCGACTTTACGAGTAAGAGATTTATCTCTAAGCCATGTATGTAGTTGTATATTAAAATGTATTTGTCGTTCGGAGCATACGCTAAAGAGTAGGTTCCGGTCAGCGAGTATACGAATTGAGTCGTGCATAGCTCGCTGATTTGAGAGAAGTTCCTCCTTGTTCCTCAATGAGATGTTGTGGAACTTACGTATTAAGTAAGGTACTAGAAGTGGCATGACTACGAGTATAAGGACAATTACACTGTGCTAGTTGAGCAAATCGACAAGCGATCACCCGGTGGATAAAACTAAATCGACTACGCTGTGTCCAATGGCGCTAACCGTTTTTCTATATAAGCTCTTAAAAAATGTAAGGATGATACATTTCAGTTTTTATAAAAACTACATTAAACTTGGTATATAAGCTCTCATTGGTCTTGAAATTACTTTGCATATTGAAATGACACTTACAAGTTTCAGTTATCTTAAAACATTTGAAATATGTTCTATTTCTTTAGAGTTTTTCATTGACAAAACCACAATTTTTACAAACTTTTTTTTAAATGTATAGGGTGATCAATCTAGAGGTATTTTTTCAGAACAAAAAAAATATAAAAATTTGAAAGGACATTTTATGGCATTTATTTTTTGAAAATAATTTTCTTCAAATGTTGGGAAAGATCCGCTGTTTTCGACCAAAACTTTGTTCGCTGATGAGGCCCATTTCTAGCTCAACGGCAAAGTCAATAATTAGAATTGCCGCATTTGGGCTGAAGAGCAACAAGAAGAGGTTCAAGAGGTGCCATTATACCTAGGGAAAACCACGGTTGGGTGCGGTTTATAAGCTGGTGGAATCATCAGTGCATATTATTTCAAAAATGATGATGGCCGGAACGTAACCGTGAATGGTGCTCGCTTTCGAGCCATGATATCGATCTTTATGCTACCTGAAATTGAAGCCCGTAATCTTGACGACACTTGGTTTTTAACAGGACGGTGCCATTTGCCATACAGCTTCTCGTGAACTGGTAGTGCAAGATCGTCATGTGACATACCGTGAGATAGAGGCATCCTTGGGCATTTCTTCCTCCAGCATACATTCGATTTTGCATGTATGCACAATTTGACAATCGATGGTGCAAAGAAATTTTGAAAATACGATGCTTCAAAGGACGTTTATAAGATCACCATAGGTAACGAATCATGTATCTATGCGTATGAGCACGAAACAAAACAGCAATCGACCGTGTGGGTCTTCGAAGACGAGCCAAACCCAAAGAAAGTTGTTCGTGGAAGAAGCACTTCGAAGCAAATGGTCGCCTGTTTCTTCGGCAAAACTGGTCATGTGGCGACTGTTCCGCTTAAGCAACGTAGGACAGTCAATTCACCACAATTTGTTTGCCTCAAGTCTTTGGAGAAATTCGAAAAACGAACAAGAGAAGACGATTCATTGTGCACCACGACAATGCGAGCTCTCACACATCGGCTCAAACCAGCGCCTTTTTGACCAGCGAAAACGTCGAATTGACTTCTTTTTATTCGGGCACATCAAGAAAAAAAATGCGTGGTCAACGAATTTCGTCGCCAGAAGATGCTGTTGAAGCGTTCAAAAACCATGTTTTGGAGGTGTCTCAATCGGATTGAAAAAAGTTTTTCCACAATTGGTTTGAGCGCATGCAAAAGTGTATAAATCATGCTGGAGAATACTTTGAAAAACTATAAAATGATATATATTCGCATTTTCATTATTAGGCCAGAAATATATGTAGCAGCCCTTGCAGTAATATTGAGGTGAAGTAACGGGTGATCAATCTAGAGGAATTTTTTTTAAAATAAAAAAAAACACAAAAATTCAAATCATATGTGCAATCTTTATTTTTCATTCGAAAGGATATGTTATGCAACTTATTTTGTGAATATAATTTCCTTCAAATGTTGGCTGCAACTATGCCTCAGGTGTCTATTCTGAGGCTCAAATTTTGGATGACTCGTTCGAGCATTCCTACCGGTATGGATTTAAGAATACACGTAATATTGGCTTCCAAAATCTGAATCGTAGCTGGTTTGCCAGCTTAGGCTCTTAACTTTACGTCGCCTCAAAGAGAAAAGCCTAAAGGTGTTATATCACACGATCTATGTGGCCAACTCACCGGTCCAAAACGTGAAATTAGCTGCTCGAATAACCTCTCAATAGATCCATCGTTGAGCAGCTGTATGGCAAGTGGCACCGTCCTGTTGAAATGAAATGTCGTCAATATAACGGGCTTCAATTCAAGGTAGCAAAAAGCCCGATTTCATGGCGCGATAGCGAGCACCATTCACGATTACGTTTCAGCCACATTAAAATATGGACCGATGACTCAGCCAGCCCATAAACCGCACAATGATGAAATGTCAAACAATACTCAAAAAAAAAAATAAAGTTTAACACAACAAACGCGTAGTCTGTTTGAAAAAAAACACTATTCAAAAAAAATACCTCTACATTGATCACCCGTTATATATAAAATCCGGACCTGCTCGAAATTAGCTTTATTCTTCACTATAGAAAGGAAGAAAGCCTCCATAACGATAACATGCAAGGATAACTATTGCCCGATTATATTTCAGACTGCAGGGTGAACATTTTACTCGCCTTCATGAAGGCATTTATATTTATTCACGTTTAAAAATATCTCATTCTTCGGCAATAGCAGAACACTTGTTTCCTTAAATTCTATTGGATTTTCAGACTTACTACAAAACTCGAACGAAAAATTTTGCAAAAGCATAATCAAGCCAATCCAAATTTGCATGTAGGCAAAACGCATGCCGATACAATTTCTTGGTCCATCGCCGAAGGTTAAGAAGATGTTATCCGAGCGATCTGAAGCGAAATTGTCGGGATTGAAGGTGTTGGCGTCCTTATAGAATTGTTCGTCACGATGAAAACTAAAGACTGGTATTGCAAGCATTTGTCCTTTTTGAATAAAGACATTCGTAGTACCGGGAATTTTGTAGTCTTTGGTGCACTGTCGATTGATGGTCGGCGTAATGGGATATAAACGAAGGGTTTCTGAAACGAAAACAAAATTAATGTTGCTAAAAATTGAGTTTGCGTTTCCTACTTAGATGTATAGCCGGGGTCGTTTCCACTGTATATAGGGGCTATAAATATTTTAATGTTGGAGGGTATTATTTGAATCAGAACTCAAAAATAATATTGTGGTTGCGTTATCACAACTAGCTATTGTTCGTGAGCTGAGACGTATCGAAGTAAATAAAATGTTTGTGTATTGCAACATAAATCGTTATAAAGAGGAAAAAACACAACATCACCTGAAATAGTTTAGATGTGATTTTTTACTATCAAAATGATCGACTTTGACAAAAGTTTGAGCCTACGAACGGCTACCATAGTAATTTGCAGCTGTGGCCATCGATAGACGCAGTCTCACTGAGCCTGGTGTTGAAGTAAATGCTTATTCTTATTATCGAGAATATGTTTTGGATGCTGCTTTAGAGCTCGGTGCACAAAAAAATTGTGGTCGTAGACCGTGGACGTTCCAACAAGAATCGGAACCGTCTCATAAAGCTTGTGAGAATCAAAAATGGTTAAAAAATCATGTTCCACACTTTTTTTTCGTCCACACACTGGCTATAGATTTTGCCAGATGCATGTCCGATGGGCTATCTGGGCCATTTTGGTGATCAAGAGGAGCACTTAACAATAGGCACTAAAGAAAGCCATTGTACGGAAATGGGTCAAAATACCGCAAGTTCTTACGAGGGTTGCTATATATATTTCTTGCCACCGGACATTTCATTTGGAAAGTTTGATATATTTTAGCATAAACGTACTCAGAACGTTTTGACGTACGACCATCATTTGTGTTATTTACGAAAAGTCAATTTTGCAAAAAAAAATGGAATTAACTCATTAAACATTTTCGTGCGATCATTTTTTACAACTTTCGACGTGGATTATCATGACAAGAGTACATCGATGAACTTAAATCTTTGCATGGTTATGAAGCACCATCCTTTTAGCAATTTGAAAAACTGGTTTAATGAATCCAATAGTGGCCGACGCTCGCTCAAAGACGAAGGACGTGAAGGTCGTCCAAAAACGGACGGCACAACAGAAAATTGATGCCGTGCTGATAATGCAAGATCGTCATGTGATATACCGTGAGATAGAGGCATCCTTGGGCATTTCTTCCACCAGCATACATTCGATATTCCATGAACAGCTGGCCGTAAAAAGGTTTGTTTTCGTTGGATCCCACACAATCTGGCAATAGCTCGTGTCGCTTGGTGCAAAGAAATTTTGAAAAAATACGATCGCTGTGCTTCAAAAGACGTTTATAAGATCGTCACAGGTGACGAATCATGTATCTATGCGTATCAGCCCGAAACAAAACACAATCGACAGTATGGGTCTTCAAAGACAAGCCTAATCCAACGAAAGTTGTTCGTGGAAGAAGCACTTCGAAACCAATGGTCGCCTGTTTCTTCGGAAAAACTGGTCATGTGGCGACTGTTCCGCTTGAGCAACGTAGGACGGTCAATTCTGAGTGGTACACCACAATTTGTTTGCCTGAAGTCTTTGGAGAATTTCGAAAAACGAACAAGAGAAGACGAATCATTGTGCACCATAACAATGCGAGCTCTCACACATCGGCTCAAACCAGCGCCTTTTTGACCGGCCAAAACTACGAATTGATGGGTCAACCGCCGTACAACCCTGACTTGGTGCCCAATGACTCCTTTTCATTTCCGCACATCAAGAACAAAATGCGTGGTCAACGATTTTCGTCGCCAGAAGATGCTGTGGAAGCGTTCAAAAACCATGTTTTGGAGGTGTCTCAATCGGAGTGGAAAAAGTACTTCGACAATTGGTTTGAGCGCAAGCAAAAGTGTATAAATCATGCTGAAGAATACTTTGAAAAAAATAAAACCATTTATGATGATAAATATTCGAATTTTCAGGCCAGAAATATATACAGCAGCCCTCATATAAATGTAGCATGCAAACCCATTTTTTTAATAGTTTAAAGGCCACAATCAAGAAAAAGGTGGCCATATCTGGCGTAAGTTAATGGGTTCAGAAATTTTGATTATTTCCACACATATTGTAATTTGAGTCAATAAAAAAATACTCAAAAAACTGGTAAAAAAAACTAAAGGAGGGCGTGGCTATATGATACCCAGCACTTCATATAAGCCCCAAACTCACCAGGGTCTTCTTTCCTCGCTAATTATTCCAAGCTTGTTCCGTTGGCGGTGGTTTCGCTGTATAGTAGATAGGGACAGAAGGACGGGCTCTAAATTTTCCCAGAATTGAAAACTAATGTTATATTTGAATTTATACAAGTTAATCTGTACCGATTGTGTTCAATTTCTAGCCAAATTTCATCAAGGTGAATTTGATATGTGTCTTCTAGAGTTAAAAACTTAAAATCGGATGAACATATGTGTGGAAGCTATATCTAAATGTAAATCGATTTTCTTCAGTTCCCATAGCTTTTGCGCTTGGTACAAAAAACTGACATGTGCCAAATTTCACCATGATTGGATGCTAAAGACTATATTTTATAGCTAGAAACATGAAATCCGCTAAACATATAAGTATGGGAGCTAACTGGTGGGCCCTTTTAAATCGGCTGTAAAAAAAGTACTAATAATTTTCTTCGCTGTTTGCCACTTAACAATGGAACACAATATCATTCATATAACTACCACAAATAGTTTGACAACCAAATTTTTCAGTACATTTTCGATTGTTTTGGATCGAATCTCTTCAATAGCAACATCGATTTCATGTTCCAACGCTTCAACTAACTCTGAGTGCTTTGCGTAACTTTTATCCTTAATAGATCTGCAAAGAAAATAATCCAATTGCGGCTGATTATTCGATTTTCTAAAACAGTGCGTAAAATATCGATGGTGGCATTGGCTGTGTGATATGCGACCCGTCTCGTTAAAACTAAAGGTCGTCCATGTCATTCTCTTGAATTTTTGTAAACAAAAATTCGTTAATCATGGCGCGGTAGCGCTGACCGTAGACGCTACCGACGGCTCCTTCCTCATTTTCGAAGAAAAATGGCCTAATGATGCCGCCAGTCTAAAATCTACAACAGAAAGTGATTCGTTGTGGATGCATTGATCTCTCAATAGTCACGCGTGGGTTTTCTAAAACCCATATTTTGAAAATGAAGTGGAGACCGATCTCGTATCGAAAATTTGTAACATAAAATTCTTACTGTTGCTTTAAAGACTCACTACTTTGGAAGTAAGTTTTTAATATATCCCAAGCTGGTTCGATCGTATAGCGTCCTATTTTGCACATGCCAAACATAAACCTAACAACAAAAATAAAAGTGAATGTTACTCGTATTCCACCCTTGAAATTTATTGTACTTTTCAAAATTTAAATTTTTAATAGCCCACCCTTTATATCGAAATCTAAGCCGACTTTCTTCAATTAATATAACAACCGTCCTAGGCTGAAAACATTTTTATCAAGATTGGATGTACAATTTAGCTTCCGGAGCTAAAAATAGAAAATTCGGTTGAACATAAACTCGTAGTATATGGAAGCTATATCTAAATCTGAACGAATGTTTTTAAATTTTTATAACGTCCTTTCTTGGCCCAATACATCAAACATAAAGGTTTGATGTTAAGTAAGGTTTTGAGGGCTTAAAACAGAAAAACCGAGGAACATATATGAGAGAGCAATAGCCAGACCTAAACCAATTCTCTTCAATTTTAATAACGTCCGTCCTTGACCCATAAAACTTCCTCGTGCTAAATTTCTTCGAGATTTCATATAATATCTGGCTTCTATACACTGAGCCGAAAATACAATGATTTTTTAAACATGTGTCTGGTTAAATTTTCATGCTAAATGTTTGATAACGGGCACAAAATAACGTTTTGTAAGGTCAAATGTACTGACAAAATAGTTGAGTTAACGTTATATAAGGTTGTTTTTTTTCAAGAAAGAGGCAGAAAAATGTGCGACATAAACAAAAATATAAAGATCATTCGGCTCTGTTGTATCGGAGTTTTGGATCTGCTTTGTCTGATACGAAGTACACAATTAAGTTACACGAAGTTGCAACGGTAGTTTGATTACAAGCTTACGATGAGCGGGCGGACACACATCGTTAAATTGAATCAGTTAGTGATTCTGAGTCGATCGATGCACTATAAGGTGGGTCTAGCTTACAAATTTTAAGTAGTTAAAAACATTTGCTATGTGTAAATATGGTCGTTCCAATAGGCAACTCTTCAAATGCCTTACCCGTGTTACTCAATATCAAGTTTATTCTTAAAGGGAATTCCTATCTTTTAGTGGCTTCATCTTTTCCTACATACTACGGCGATATTCAGATCGATTAAACCATTATTGGAAATTGGTTTCACCACTTTGCCACATTACCAGTAATCAGCTCTAAATTGCATCAAAACCTCTTACTAAGCCCTTACTTACCCTTTATAATCTGTTCCAAATATTTCATTTCATTCCAGCATTCCGAGGACAAGACATTGTTGTGTTTCTCCAAAATAGTGTAGATTTCCTGGCGGGCTTTTCGCTGGATATCCTGATGGCGCGCTAGTTCATACAGAGCATAAGTCAGAGCACTCGCTGATGTTTCAAAGCCAGCCTGAAAAAATATCAGCGTTTGGGCGGTTATTTCTTGCAAATTTAACTTAGCATTCGCATTGTTTCGCATGTCCTTCAAAGTGTCCATGACGTCATTATGACGATCTTTTTGTTGCTCCCTGGAGGTAAGGATGTTTCGCACTAAACCCGTATAGAATCCAATCAAATACTTGGGCATGTATGAAAGTCTTAGCAGGCGAGCCACGCTGGGAAGACAAAACATGCATAATTTAGCCAAGGCGCTATTCTCTTCTCCCAGAGATGCTTGGTAAGCCATTTTGGAGAACTCACCATTGGGATTGATCAAACTATTCGCCTGAATGTCAAAAGCGCACGATCCAATAATTTCGATTGTAAAGCGATGCATTAGATTTTTCACTGGCAGAATGTGTGTACCTCGGTCCAGGTCTTCTTGCATGACATCCACCAATTTGTGAGCGGCATTTACAAATTTCGGCAGCAATGCCTTCATCTTGCCGCTGGTAAATGTCGGAGAAAGCTTAGTGCGAAACATCTTCCACTGCTCGTAATCAAGTGTGAACAAATTCGCCGACAGATCGTGTGGATTGTAATATAGGCCACGATTTTGAAAGTGCCCAAAATCTCTGATAAGTATACGTTTGGCTAATTTTGGATCGGTAATCAGCACGACTGGCTCAATGAAAGCGTATATTCTCAAAAATGGCAGTCCCGCTCCTTGGTACTGCTGATACCAGTGGTGCAGTATGGTTGCGAAGGATTCATTCCTTCGTAAGCCCTCAAAGTGACCCCAGAACCAGTGGCGCTTGGGGCTCGTCACATTTTGATGTTGCCAATAGCGAACGCTGTGCCAGTATAATTGGCATATATAAGCAGATAAAGCCGTGACCAAGACGCTTATGACAAGCAAATACATATTGACATGTGTTCCAAGAAAAGAAATGAGAAAAACTGAAGTTAAGTTTAATGCGTAGAAACATTTTATACCTATTCAGACTGGTTTCTCAAGATCATTTGTTTCATTAATAATATGGGTCATTCTGTGGCTGGTGACAGTCAACTTAAGCTGCCGTTTACGATATGATCGGACCAATCGCAGGCAGAAACTTAAGTAAGGCAGGGACGCCGATTCAACATTTTAAATTTGAATCGGCTGTAAAAAAATGATGTAAAAAATGAACTTCAAACTTTCCAATAACACCAGAAATTTGAAAAAATTACTTGTACTTGTTTTTTACAGACGATTCAAATTTAAAATTTTTAATGAGCCATATAAGTAAGTATAAAAGTTCAGGATTGCATCAATTGAACTTCGCCCATATCACGTTTTCATATCATACATACGATTTTAGAAATTGCGGCTTTAGAAGCCTCATATAGCATCCGTACCGATCAAATTTCGCATGGAGCGTTACCAGGGACCATTCGATAATATCACACAAAAGGACCCTCAAGATTTAAGGTCCTTCATCTTTAGACACCACAAATTACAAGCATTCACTTTTAAAATTTGCTTGGTACATTATAGCGACCAATAATTAACTTTGGTGAAACATCCCGCATTGAGGTTCTTCCGCTTTAGAAGTCACAAAGTAAATCCGATTGTTCTCAAATGCAGGGTGTCCGCCGGGAAGGTATACTAATTTGTTTTGCCGCAATTTTCGTAAACATTAGTCTTGACAGTTCATATTTGGCAGTCGTGAAGTAGAGACGTGGCAAAAATATCATGGCAAAATATTCGATAAAACGTTAAACATTATATCGAAAACAATCATCGATTACTGTGACGATGAGAAAGTTACGTGAAATTTTTGGGAGAAACAACGTGCCAACAAAACGCACTATTTATCGTGTAGTGAATTATTTCGAAGAAAGTGGGTCTGCAGCTGATAGGCCCAAGCATGGACCACAACGTACTGCAAGATCGACTGAAAACATTACTGCTGCCCTAGAAAGTGTTCAGAACAATCCATCAACCTAAACTCGACGTGCTCAAAAGGGCTCGCATTTGTGAGACTAAGAGAGGCGGACATTTATCTGATATTGTATTCCATATATAATTACTGTCAATATAAGATCCATTATCTTTTATTTAATCAAAAAATATAAACAAACAAAGTAGTATAGCTTCCCGACGGGCACCCTGTAGTATACCTTCCCGGCTGGCACCCTGTATATGCTCAATCCATCATGTACAATCAATCCACCATGTATAAGTTCAATCCAAGTACCTTTCCGACGGGCACCCTGTAGTATACCTTCCTGGCGGACACTCTGCGTTACTCGTATTATCGGCCCCGTCCGACTTTAAGTTTTTTAAATTTCTGCCTGGGTAGTTATGCGTAGATGATTTGTTTGGTTCAATTAGCCATATGTGTTTATAACGCGTAATCCATTTCGAGGTTCGCTACTGTTTTAAAGAAAACAACATAGAAAATTTAAATTGAATGGGGAATATTTGTTATCATTTGAAAGAACATTCTTTGGCATTTATTTTTCAAAGATTATATCTATCATATGTTGGCCGCGGCTACGTCTCAGATGGTCCATCCGCTGAGTCCAATTTTCGATGACTCATTCGAGCATTTCGACTAGTAACTGGCGAATGACACGCGTGATGTTTTGCTCCAAGCCCTGAAACGAAGCGGGTTTGACCGCATAAACTTTAGACTTTACATATCCCTACACGAAAAAGACTAAAGTCTTGGTGGCCAATCGAGCGGCCCAAAACGTAAATTTATCTGCTCACCGAAGTGTTCTCTCAATAAATCCATTGATTGATGCGATGTGTGGAAGTAGCACAGTCTTGTTGAAACCAAATGTCGCCAAGATTACGAGCTTCAATTTCAGGCATCCAATAGTCGGTTATCATGGCACGATAACGATCGCCATTGACGGTTACGTTCTCACCGTCATTATTTTTCAAAAGAAATATGGACCGATGATTCCACCGGCCCACAAAGCACACCAAACCGTTGTTGTTTCTGGATGAAGTGACAGCTCTTGAACCTCTTCTGGTTGCTCTTCGTCCCAAATGCGGCAATTTTGCCTGTTTACATACCCATTGAGCCGGAAATGGGCCTCATCGCTGAACAAAATATGGCTCGAAAAGCACGAAACACATTTCTCACAGAACGTAAATTTTCGTAATAAAGTTGAACGATTTGTAAACGTTGTTCAGGCGTAAGTCTTTCCATGATGAAATGCCAAACAATTGTAAACAAAAATAACATGACAGCATGACACGACTCACACGTGATCTGTCAAAAAAAGGCTATTGAAAAAAGTATATCTAATTGGATCACCCATTATTAGGGTGGGCTGATTTATTGTACTGTTTGCGACAATGTATATTTGTATATCACCTTTGAAAAGTAATATTTAGAAGAAATTAATTTTTTTATTACCTAATTAAAAAAATTTTAAAAATAAAATTTGAGAAAAAGTCAAAAAATTGAAATACAGGCTCCTCAAATGTGATTTTATTTATATGTATGTCGTAGTGGAACTTTTTTTCCTTACGCCAAAAGCTATCGAAAAATCGATGGCACAATTTGGATTGCTAAATCGACCCACCCTATTGTAAAGGGTGGTTAAATTTTAAGGGCCGATGCCATTTCCTGCCACCATTCTGACCTTTGATTACATTTGGAATGGTCAAGAGGCTTTACATAAAGGCATCTCCTAAGTTTTGTTATACGTACAAGTGCATGGAATATCCCATACGCGAGACAAATTGCACAGGAACTAAATTAACAAAATTGTATTTCTTGGTGTAATAACGGTCTACTCGTATGTATTCGATAGTTAAATCGCAATTAAGTGATATTAATTTGCATTATATAATTACAAGAGAAGCTAGCGAAAGCAGTCAAAGAGAAGTGGAAGTATTCAAAATTAGGTAATAAAATTTTATTACCAATAAATGTATGTGGAAATTTGTGGACAAAGATGAAGCATGCTGCACTGCAATGATCGAGTGTGCAAAAATATGCTTCAACACCAAATGACCTCTCCTCACGTTTCCAATGGATGATTGCAAAAGATGAATACAAAACTCCCGGCGGTCACTATAACCCACGCACACTCATCACTTCTGGTAACTGGTTACATTTTTCATGGTAAATGTTTGTCAACGAAGACAAAATAACGTCACATAAGGTGAAATGTACAAAAAAATAGTTGAGTAAAAATTATATAAGGTTGATTTTTTCAAGAGAGAAGCAGAAAAAACTGTCTGACGTATCGAAGTTACACGAAGTTGCAACCAGTGTTGCCACAAGAAATTCTTTTTTCCGACCAAATTTGTTTCTAAATCCTACCAAATTGGGTCAAATCCGACCAAAATTGTAACGAAAAAAAACAATATTTAATTTATAGAAAACTTTTTTTAATTAAACAAAAAATAATGTAAATTCAGTCTATTATTTTAATTCTTTAAATAAAAATATATACAAAAAAAAATCTCTTATATATACAGAGATTTTGGAGATCATTTGTCAGTAAATCCGAGATCATGTTTAACATATTTTCAATTCACTACAGTTTATTCGGTGTTTTAAAGTCTTTTTTAGCTGACCATACAGTATGCGGACCTTTGTTCGTGATTAATTCTTTATAAAGCATGATACTGTTAACATTTATTAGTCTTTACATGTTGTTTACATTTATTAGTCTTTAAATACCGCGAACAAGCATACCACAGTTCAGAGGCCATAAGCTGTTTACGACGTCTAAGACATCAGAGTAAACGGCAAATGATTTTGTACTTTGGCCTCGTTCCATAGATGGCGTTTCACACATAGTAATGATTTTGTAAACTGTGAATATTTATAAATAAAATTATGTGCAACACATGGTAAATTATAATAAAAATATATATTTGAAATTTTTATTCAAAAATCTACCATAATCAGTTTGGGCCTACCATCCGACCAAAATTAAAAAATTGAAATTAGTCCGACCAAATTTGGTAGAATTCTACCAAAACGGCAACACTGGTTGCAACGGTTGCGACTGTCTCTCTTTTTCCTTTCTTCCTCTGCTCTGAACGTTTGTAATTGTGAGAAAGAGCATACGACAATTTATCTCGCTCTTTTAAAAAACCACCACCAAATGCAAATGCTAGCTGCACAATCTTCATAGCGCAATGATATTGCTTTTCGCACGGTTCCTAGACTATACGCAAAGGGTAATTCTCATAAATCATAATGGGACTCCCGTAAAAGTCATTTAAAGGCCCATTTAGTCTCGACGGTTGACGGTGGACGGTAGACGGTTGACTCAATATTGTGCGTTTAGTTACGACGGTAGACGACGGTAAGACAAAACAAAATAAAAACAGCTGATCGAAGAGCGTTTGTACAAAATAACAAAATATAATTTGCAATTAGCGTTGTGAAAAAGTGATTGTGTTAAATAAAAATAAAAAAATAATTTTCCTAATGAAAAATAAAGAGAAATCAGTGGTGGCATTTACTGCGTATATGTTTTTGTACCAATATATGCAAAATAAATATAGAAAAACGAGAAAGCGACGGTGGTACGCTCGGCCATTAAACTCTGAAAGAGCATCACAAAATTATTTTAAGAAATATTTTTGTAAAATGAAGGCTATGGACCCGGAACAATTTGTGCTACACACCAGAATGTCAAGGGATTTGTACGACATGTTATTGGCCAGCTTAAAGGTGCATATTATTAAACCACATCAGATGATAAATGCCGATGAGCGCTTGTCAATGACATTATTGTAAGTTTTGATTGTGAAACATAAAAATAACATTTAATGTGTATTTCCACAGATTTTTGGCACAAGGCGTGACCATGCAATCGATTGCTTGGAACTACAAAATAGGCAAATCGACAGCGCGGATTATTATTCTGGAAACATGTAAAGCAATTTGGTCTGCACTTTCGCTCTTATATCTAAGTGTACCAACAGAATACGAATATATGGATATAGCGAATGATTTTGTAGACTTGTGGAATTTTCCCAATTGTGTAGGCGCGATTGATGGAAAGCACGTAGCTGTGACATGCCCTGCGAAGTCCGGAACATTGTACTATAATTACAAGAACTACTTCAGTATTGTTTTGATGGCCATGTGCGATGCAAAATACGCATTCACTGCAGTCAGCATTGGCAGCTATGGCAGTGAAAGTGATGGTGGTAAGTTGAATTATACTTTATTTTTGAAATATATTTAAATTCATTCTCTTTAAACAGGCATATGTAGACTTTCACCTTTTGGGCATGCAGTAGTGAATGACACATTGCCTTTACCACCTGATGCTCCCTTGCCAAACAGCTCATCCCAAGAAGCAATGCCCTACGTTTTTGTTGCTGATGCAGCTTTTCCACTGTGCAAGCGCATCATGAAACCGATTTCTCCGCGACGTAGTGGCGAATTGCTCCGCTTGGAAGAGAAAATATTTAACTATCGCCTATCAAGAGCGCGGCGCACAATAGAAAATGCGTTTGGAATCCTGACTGCACGCTGGCGCATTCTTCACAGAAGGTTGGAGTTTATGCCAATAAACTCTGAAAAGGTAGTGCTTGCTTGCGATGCCTTGCACAACTTCATTCTCATGAATGATTATGCGCGCTACTGCCCATCAACTTTTGTGGACAGTTATTCACCAGAGGGCACAAGAATTCCAGGAGAGTGGAGAAAGGAACTGGACAATAATGGCGGCCCTTTGCGGTCCATAATTTCGCATGCTCTTAGAAGCTCATTTAGCTCTCTTCAGCAGCGAAATATTCTTGTGAACTATTTTCTTGCAGAAGGAGCAGTATCTTTCCAACCACAAAATTAATAACAAGAAAAAGTATTTCATAACCAACTCAATCTGTTAAGATTGAAAAATGAAAAAAAAGAATAAAAGAATAAAAACAATCCTGTAATCAGTCTTTTCATTTCATTTATTGATTTATTAAAATTTAATTTTCAGTTTGGGCAGCAATTAGTATTTGAGTAATGTCGCCAATTACTCTCATCTGCTTTTTCTCCTCCATTCCTGTGAGGCAGCTTTCCACAAATTTGCCAAAACTGTGCGCTCGCATGTCTGCCGGAGCTTCTTCTTACTCAAGAAAAGATTTCATTGTTGTTGTTATCTCCATAAAGGGTGCTGCTTGCTCGTCATGCGCCACTTCACGTCTTCGTTTTTGGGACTGCGAGCTTGTTGAAGCACGTGGCTCCGTGAATCCCACTGGAGATGGCAATGGCGTCGTAACCAGCACTGGAGATGGCAATGGCGTCGTAACTAGCACTGGAGATGGCAACGGTGTCGACGCAGAAAACAGCTCACTCTCTTCTAGACATAGCATGTCTTCCGTTTCAAATGAGAAGTTCGAACGCTGCCTAAATATAATTCATTAATAATTATTTGCTAATGAAAAATAAAATTTTATGATGCACTTACCTTCCTCCACGCATATGTCCACTCAAAAAAGACAAACTTTCAAAGTGCTGCCATTTCGTCTCTGTTATTGCTCCACTTCCAGAGCTGCAGGCCATCCTTCGCACTTCTCTGCAGTACTTGAGATCGATCCCATGCCTTAAAAGTGTTCCCTCCCAGAGATATGCGCGTTTTATGAAAGTGATGGTACACCAAAGATACACGTATTTAAATTTTTAAAATGGCTCTTCTGAACAAAACTGGTTTTTACCCTTAAGTCCCTTTCTATTTTGCGCGTCACATATACAAAAATGTCACATGGACCATTTTAATTTTAATATTGCATTTTCTGTATTAAAATAATAACCTCAAATTAGTGAATTAGAAAAGACCTATGTGAAGAAAAACTCATTGGACAATAATTTCATGATAATTTCTATAAAGAAATGCACATAGGCATTTTTCTAAATTCTGAACCAATAAAGATATCGAAAAATGACTTGGTGGGTACATGTACAGGGTGAAGTGCTGTAATTTGCTATTTTTGCACTTCAGGCTGTGGCGGCACTGTTGCTCGAACAGAGTGGAGAGTGTGCGTGCATGCTTATACGAGGGTTGCCTTTTATATTTCGGGTCCTGACTATACGTGTGTTCCCAGATGCAAACTGGAACTTCCTTTCATTTCATTTTTAGCATAACTTCACTCAGAACGTTTTTTAATTTGAGGGCGAATTGTTTTGTTTACAGTGTGTTGAAAAATTCATCTCAGTCAAAGAATGGAATTATTTTGTGAAGCATTATCAAAAACCACTGTTTATCGCTGGTACCAAGAGTTCAGTCTCGGACGCCGTTCGCTCCAAGATGAATTTCGTGAAGGACGTGCAATTTCGGTCTCTTTCCTAGAGACCATCGATGCTGTTCGTGAACTGATTAAGCAAGACCGACATTTGACATTCCGTGAGATTGAGGCATCCTCGGGCAATAGTATGACAAGCATCAATTAGATATTGCATGTTCATTTGGCCGTGAAAAAAATTTGTTCTCGTTGGATCCCACATAATTGAACGAATGCTTAAAAAAGGCTCATATGGATTGGTGCAAAGAGATGTTGAAAAAGTATAACTGCGGTAGCTCAAAGGCAGTGAATAACATTGTCACAGGTGACGAATCATGGATCTATGCATATGAACCCTAAACAAAACAGCAATCGACCAACAAAAGTTGTTCGTGAAAGAAGTACATCGAAGCAAATAAATGCGTTTTTTTCGGTATGACCGGCCATGTTACCACAGTGCTTTTTGGGGAACGTAGGAGGTCAATTCTGAGTGGTAGACAACCATCTGTTTGCCAACAGTGTTCGAAGAAATGAGGAAAGATATTAAGCGAAGACGGATCATTTTGCATCACTGTAATGAAAGCTCTCACACATCAGCTATTTGACCACTCAAGATGTCGAATTGATGTGCCATCCACCGTATATCCCTGATTTAGCACCCTATGACTTCGTATTATTAACAAGCATTGAGAAAAAAATGCGTGGTCAATGTTTTTCATCGCCCGAAGCAGCTGTTGAAGCGTTCGAAAATCATGTTTTGGAGGTGTCTCAATCGGAGTGGAAAACATGCTTCGAAAATTGGTTTCTGCGCATGCAAAAGTGTATTGATCTTAAAGGATAATATTTTGAAAAACAATAAAACCATTTTCAGCGATAAATTATTGTGTTTTTTATTGCCGGACCCGAAATATAAATAGCAACCCTCATAGTGGCTGACGAGAGATTTGTATTTGTCTGCCTTTCAGTTGCCATCATGCATTGGACACGTTAGGATTGGTCATTTTGTGTGGAAGCGTATTTTTCAAATGAACACTCGATCATTGCAGTGCAGCGTGCTTTTCGTTTATGATTCCCTGTTCCCACAAATATGCGGTACTGGGGTAAAACAAACCACAGAGAACTTCACCAGAGACCTCTGCAATCGGACTGCGTCACTATGTGGTGTGCCATATCACGAGTAGGCATCATTGGCCCTTACTTTTTAAAGAATAACCGTCTTGCCGTAACTGTGAACTCCGAACGGTACTTTACTATGATACAGGATTTTTTTCAGCCGGCTCTTGAGGCAATGCAATTGGAGGATACGTGGTTCCAACAGGATGGTGCCACTGCACACACAGCGAGGGTTACCATGAATCGTTTAAGGCAAATGTTTCCTGGGCGGCTTATCTCTTTGAGGGGTAATGTGAACTGGCCAGCACGTTCACCAGACTTAGACCCATGCGATTTTTTCCTTTGGGCTTACCTGAAGTCGACGGGTTATATGAACCGTCGCAACATTTGGAAGTCCTAACTAACAACATTTAGGCTGAAATTGACAGAATACCAGTCAACATGCTTGTTAGAGTTGATGAAAACTTTAGAAAACGTATGCAGTAGTATGTGGATAGCGAAGGTCGACATTTTCCAGATACACTATTTAAAACCATGTAATATACAAATTCCCTTACTGTTCAATATAATTTAATTATAAAATAAATTTTTCTAAGGTTTATAATTTTTTTATTTCATTTCCAAATAAGCAAATTACCGCAAGGGTATATACAGGATATATCCTTTTTATGGTCGGAAATAAGTATTTCGAGATGTTCCAAACTTAATGCCAAACTTATGCAGGGTGGGCGATTTAACATTTTAAATTTGAATCGGCTGTAAAACAAAAATTTACTAATGATTGTTTTTTCTAATTATAGAACACCAGCCGATGATTTTTTTTTGCAGATTGTTTGGCAGGAAATGAAGAATTTTACCGAAAAATCGTGTTTTCAGATGAAGCTCATTTTAATCTCGGTGGCTATGTCAATAAGCAAAATTGCCGCATATGGGGTTCAGAGAACTCACACGTTTCTATTAAGAAGCCACTATATTCACAACGAGTCACTCTTTGGTGTGGATTTGGGGCTGGCGGCATTATTGGTCCATTTTAACCGCGCCATGCTCACCGAACTTTTGTTACCAAAAATACGAGGGAGTGACATGGACGACATTTGGTTTCCACAAAACAGGGCCACATGCCACACAGCCATCGATATTATGGATTGTTTTTGAAAATCGAATAATCAGCAGAAATTGTGATGTCAATTGGGCGCCTCGGCGCTGTGATTTGAATTATTGGATTATTTTCTTTCGAAAATTATCAAAATTGCCATTGAAGAGATTCGAACCGAAACAGTTCAAAATGTACTGAAAAATTGAGGTAATGCCAGTTGTGGTAGTCGTATGAATACTATTGTGTTCCAATTTTAAATGGCAATTTAACCAGAAATTTGATAAAATCATCATTACTTTTTGTTTTACAGCCGATTCAAATTAAATAATTTAAATAGCCCACCCTGTGTACAAATGATCAGTTGGTAAAAAAATCAATTTGACAAAAACGGCCGTTGTGCCAGAGAACATTGATGACGTGCGTGAACTAATAATGCAAGATCGTCATGTGACATACCGTGAGATAGAGACATCCTAGGGCATATCTTTCACCAGCATACATTCGATATTGGCCGTAAAAAAAGTTTGGTCTCGTTGGATCCCGCACAATTTGGCAATCGCTCTAAAAAGGCTCGTGTCGTTTGGTGCAACGAAATTTTGAAAAAGTACAATCGCGGTGCTTGAGAAGAAGTTTATAAGATCCTAACAGGTGACAAATCATGGATCTATGGGTATGAGCCCGAAAAAAACAGCAAACGACCGTGTGTGTCTTCGAAGACGAGCCAAATCTAACGAAAGTTGTTCGTGGAAGAAGCGCTTCGAAGCAAATGGTCGCCTGTTTCTTCGGCAAATCTGGCCATGTGGCGACTGTTCCGCTTAAGCAACGTAGGAGGTCAATTCTGAGTGGTACACCCCAATTTTTAGCCCCGAACCCATGATTCCTGAGGGCCTTCCAACAATAAATATTTACCTTCGTTTTCTCCGCCTGACCCTCTTGCACAGCTTTTCAAGTGTTTAGGCACCTAGTTTTTTGCCTTTTCTGAACATTTAAAACTTTCGAGTTAAAACCTTTTTGTTAAAGAAGAGCGACAGGGCCACTCAAAAACACTGACATTTTATCGCGAAGAAGGCACTTACTTTGAAGAGTGTATTACATTTAAAGAAAACTATTGTATAGCCCCCTTAAGGAACTATAATCCCCCCATTCCAGCCAATGCCTTAACTGAAACGCAATCCATGGGAGAGACTATAAAAGCCTTAACCCGGCCAAACTTAAAGAATAGACCATATTTGCGCTTGTAAGAACCACTGTTTGCGGAGGTGAATATGACACTACGAGTATGCCACAAATATAATAACGAACGTATGACGACGCAACACTTGAGTACTGTACGATACAAATAGATAACGACGCAGATATAAACACCAACAACGCTCAGAGCCCAGAAAATTGCTTATGTTTCCCTAATTCATTGTGCCGATATCGTTCGACAATGAAGACAGCATCGAAAGTGCTCTTAATCGTTACAATCTTGGCGTTGACGTTAAAAACGGAGATTTCAGCGACAACTTCTGCCAACAATTATCATCAGAAGTATGAGGGGTAAGTTCATGAGAATAGAACACTTTATAAAAAATAGACTTAACCGTTGCGACTTTGGCAGATACAAAATATACGATATTTCAATAGACAGCGACAAGCAATACCATCTGTTCCAACAAACGTTTCAGAATACGATCGACGTCATGGGCGGCGAACGACGGCGATTGCGTGTTCTATTGTCACCTGTTGAGGCAACGCAGGTTGAAGAATTCATGAGAAGCAATAATTTAAAATTTCAGCTAATCAATGGCAATGTCTCGGAGAGCATACGCGCGGAGAGACTACTTCAACGCTCCATACGCTCGGTCTCGCAAGATGACATCATTGATTTTGAAAGCTATCAACGATTCGATGTTATCAACAGATATTTGGAACATTTACAAAAGCAGTACCCGAAACAGGTGAACATTGTGGAATTGGGTGAATCATACGAGGGTCGGCCACTCAAGGCAATCCATATAACCAGCAGCCGCAATGAAAGTAAAACGTCTGCCACGGAAAAACCTTTGATACTCATCGATGCGGGTATACATGCTCGGGAATGGATATCGCAGGCCACAGCTCTGTATGCCATACAACAGCTGGTGGAGAATGCCACATTTTATCAGCGAGAGTTGCTTATGTACGACTGGCTTATATGGCCTGTGGTAAATCCGGATGGCTATGAATACTCACATGACCATGAGCGTATGTGGCGCAAGACCCGTCAGCCAAACGGCAATGGTACTTGTATAGGCGTGGACTTAAATAGGAATTTCGATTTCTACTGGGCCTATGTGGGCAGTTCAGACAAACCGTGTGACATAGACTATCAGGGTCCGAGAGCATTTTCTGAGCCCGAGGCTGTGGCTTTGCGTGATCTACTTCTGAGAGTTAATGCCACCTGTAAAATGTATCTCACTCTACATTCATTTGGCAATTATTTGCTTTATCCCTGGGGCTATGACAAGTAATATTGGAATCGCTTTTATGTGTTTCGAAGAAAATATAAAGCCATTTTTACTTTCAGAAAGTTGCCAAGCAACTGGCGTTATCTGGATGCGGTGGCACAAGCCGGTTCCAAGGCCATTAAACAATTTAATGGTACTTCCTATACGGTGGGTAGCAGCACTAATGTTTTGTATGCAGCCTCCGGAGCCAGTGATGACTATGCCTTCGGCGTGGCCCATATACCTGTTGTTCTGTGTATGGAGCTACCGTCTGGTGGCAATGGTTTTGATCCCCCAGCAAATAGTATTTTGCCCCTTGTTTCGGAAAGTTGGTTGGGTATACGTGCTATGGCCTTGGAGGCTGCCGTCAATCCTTTGCGTAATGTGGCAAACCTCTGTGTAACGAATTTATTATTACCTATAGTGCTGATGATTTCCATTGTGTTAGTTATTTAATAGAGCTTTAATTAAGATATATTGTAAGAAATTAGTTTGCTCAATAAAAAAAACTTCCAGAATTTGAAAAAAAAGAAAAATAAAATTTGTTTAAGAAGCTAGAACCTCCTAGAAAAATTAATATTAATACATTGGATTCCGGAGCTGACGTGGAGATTTTAGACGCATTAGGCTCTAAAAGGGTAAAAATTGTAAAAATCAAATAAAAGATTTTCAGTCGGTTGATCCGACATACACTCTTTTACGAGGGTTGCTATACATATTTCTGACCTCGGCAACACTAAGTGTTGCCTGGCGCCATCTGACGTTTCCATTGGAAAGTTAGACATTCTTAAGAATAAACGTACTCAGAACGTTTTGACGTACGACCTTCATTTGTGTTGTTTACAGTGACTTGAAATAAACAAACAAGGCAAAAAAATGTGTTGTAACAGTCGCCACATTACCAGTTTTGCCGAAGAAACAGGCGACCATTTGCTTTGAAGTGCTTCTTTCACGAACAACTTTCGTTGGATTTGCCTCGTCTTCGAAGACCCACACGGTCGATTGCTGTTTTGTTTCGGACTCATACGCATAGATCCATGATTCGTCACCTGTGACGATTTTATAAACGTCTTTTGAAGCACCGCGATCGTATTTTTTCAAAATTTCTTTGCACCAATCCACACGAGCCTTTTTTTTGAGCGATTGTCAAATTGTACGGGATCCAACGAGAACAAACCTTGTTTACGGCCAGGAGTTCATGCACTATCAAATATATGCTGGTGGTAGAAATGCCCAGGATGCCTCTATCTTACGGTATGTCACAGGACGATCTGGCATTATCAGTTCACGCACGGCATCAATGTTCTCTTTTCGCATGGGGCTAAGTCTGGTGAGCGTGCCGGACTGTTCACATCACCCTTCAAAGAGATACGCCGTCCAGGAAACATTTGCCCACAAATAATTCATGGTAAACCTCGCTGTGTGTGCAGTGGCACCATCCTGTTGGAACCATGTATCCTCTAATTGCATTGTCTCAAGAGCCGGCTGAAAAAAAGTCAGGAAATGTCAAAAGCAAGTGATTGCTTCCTAGCAGAGCTTTTCGGAGATTGCAGTACTGCTGCTCTAACTCTCTCGATGTTTTGTGGTGTTGTAATCCTTCTCTCAAGTCCCCTTCGTACACATGAGACATTCCCTGCTGTTCTCAATGAAGTTACCCAATTTACAATTGATTGCCGTCCAGGAACACGTCCGCGTGAGGGAACAGCGAATCGTAAACCAAAAGCACGCTGCACTGCAATGATTAAGTGCGCATTGGAAAAATTCGCTTCAACACAAAATGACCTTTGCTCATCACGTGTCCAATGCATGATAGCAAGTGAAAGGCAGTCTTGAAATACAAATCTTCCGTAAGCCACTATGAGCCACGCACACTCTCCACTCTCTTCGAACAACTGTGCCGCCACCGCTCTCCAACCTGTACATCTCATTTGTTTTTAAATAAAAAAACAAGCCTCCCTTCAACGCAATTGATTTAAATGCATTCTCAAAGTCTAAAATCACTTAATTTCTAAATGTACAAATATTTTCTATTCTCAGGCAAAAGGCTAGAGCTTGAATCTCGGTTAGTGTCGAATTTTTAATAAAAATAAAACCCTATAGACCGTTTTTAAGAACATGGTTTTTAAAACACCCCGAGTTGCCGGTTTTCTAAAAACCGCGTTTTTCGACACTCTGGTTCCTATGCAACTAAAGCACATAAAGGTGCATTTATTATGATCTAGTAGCCATCATTATACAACATTTCAGGATCGTAGGTCAATTCGTTTCACCGATATCTTGCTTTCAAAGGACACACGGACTGACGGACAGATATGGTTAAAATGTCTTAAAACTGTATGACAATCAATACGGAGACTTGTGTTAGTGCTTCAATAGGATCCCGAATAAACAAGAGAATGCGTCAGGAAAAATGCGGTGTACGGAGACCTGCGTAAGTATTCAGGAGGCTCATGGATAAACAAGGGATTGCGTCAGGCGAATGTGCGGTATATGTGACGCGCAAAATAGAAAGGGACCTAAGGTTAAAACCAGTTTTGTTCAGGAGAGCCATTTTAAAGATTAGGTCCCTTTCTATTTGCGCTTAGAATCGTCGACTTCACTTTCATTAAACGCGCATATCTCTGGAGGGAACACTTTTGGGGCATGGGATCGGTCTTATTCGATGCTCAGATGTTGTCCACATCAAAAAAAGAAGAAGAAAAATGAAAATTGATTTTTTGTTCCCTTAGGTCCCTTTCTCTATGCGCTGTCATTTATGTAGACTTGCGAAAGTACTCAAGGAGGCTCACCGCTAAACAAGAGAGCGCGTCAGGCGAACATGCGGCGTCTGGAGACCTGCGTAAGTACTCCAAGAGGCACGCGAATAAAAACGGAACGCCTTAGGCGAATATGCGGCGTCTGAAGTCCTGCGTAAGTACACCAGGAGGCTCACGGTTAACAGGGGGACCCCGGAATGGTGTGACAACCGGAATGAAACATTTTTTATACCATTCACTGGTTGGTGTACTGAACGAATCACGCTCCCAATTCTTCTGTACTCCACTGTAATTTTAAACAATCGAACACAACGACGCCTAAAAGTCTACCCTCTTTGCCAACACGAATTCACTTTTCGAAACAGGTGAAGCCCAATGGAGGTGTCCGTCAATATATCATAAAGTATATCTACCGCTTTGAATTTTTTATCACGCCATCCACATTGGTCATTGTAAAACGATAATAAAAAAGTAAGTACTTCAACGTTAAGTAGCCTAATGACAGCAATGAATTGCTTAACGAGTTTAGTTTTTCATAAAATCTTGATGTGATCATGTGGTGGCCGAAGAAGTCTCTGGAAATTCTATTTGGGCTACTGTTAACCGCGACCACTGTCAGGTCATATGAGGAGTACAAAAAGTAGGTGGCAATTATTGGAAACTATTTGTTTTTAATTGCATAATTTCAAATTTTCCTTTCTTCAAAGTTACAAGGTCTATGATATTTACGCTCAAAGCGAAGAACAACTGCAACTCCTTCAGGAAGTCAGCAGGCAAAATAAAAATTTTGATTTCCTCTACCTGGCCCGGCGTAGCCATGAAGTTTCCAAATTCCTTATACCACCCTCTTTGAATGATGATCTGAAAAGTATCTTGGAAAAGAATTCATTCAATTTCACTTTGCTGGTCGCTGATGTTTCAGAGATTGTCACCAAAGAACGTAGGGATAATAGCCGCGATACCCCGCCCGACTATCCGCTGAATACATTTGAACGTTACTATCGTCATCATGAAATTAATGAACACATGCATGTTCTCTCGAAGTCCTATCCCTCGCGGGTGTTTGTTAAGACCTTTGGCCGTTCCTACGAGGGTCGACCCTTGCAGGTGATCACCATCACGAATGGAGATGAACGCAATGATAAAAAGGTGGTGTTTATCGATGCTGCCATGCATGCCCGGGAATGGATTGCACCGTCCATGGCTTTGCACATCATGTACGAGTTGACGGAGAACTATGAGAGCAACAAGGACTTGTTGGTGGACTACGATTGGGTTATTATGCCTGTGGTTAATGTGGACGGCTACGAGTACTCCCACAATGTCTCTCGTTATTGGCGGAAGACTCGGCGCCCCAATGTGGGACAAGATTGCTATGGCACAGATCCCAATCGTACTTTCGATCATTATTGGGGCTGGGAGGAGGAAGCTTCGCCGGATCCTTGCGATGAAACCTATCATGGTGAGAAGGCCTTTTCGGAGCCAGAAACTCAAGTGGTGCGTGATGTTATGCATCATTATGGCCAACGTTTGAAGTGATATCTCACTCTGCACTCCTATGGCAATTATATACTGTTGCCCTGGGGTCATACTAAGTAAGACTTTTAGAATTTTTTAAAAAAAATCTTCTTGTTCATTTTTCAATTTTAGTGAATTACCTGAAAATTACTTCGAAATGATGAATATTGCCGATGCTGCCGCCATGGCCATTGTTATGTCCACCGGTGGCATTTACACTTACGGCAACACCTTTGATGTGATGTACCCTACATCGGGCGATTCGGCCGATTATGCTGTTGCTGTCTTGAAGGTCCCCATATCCATGTGCATGGAATTGCCGGCGGGTGGCTTTCTGGGCTTTGATCCACCGGTTAGACAAATCGAGCAGATTGTTATGGAAACATGGATTGGTATACGTGCCATGGCAGAGATTGTGGTCGACAAGTATTGAAAATAGATTTTTGTTGTTACTAAAAACAAATTATAATTTGATGCAATAAAGAAATGAAATAGATTTTAATTTGTAGTAGCGCAAAGTTGACGTTGAAAGCTACCCTGTACCTAAAGTTGTCAGATGGTGAATGCACAAATTGTGGAAAACCATAACTTAAAAACGAGACTTACCTGAACAAGTATAGTTTTATTCTATAGTTTTGAGTTGTTAATAATACCGATCGACGTATAATCACCTGCTTATTTTATTCAGCGATATCTGTCTGTCCGTCCGTCAATCTAAAGTTTGTAATCAAAAATTTTTTGTAATTTCTGAATTTTTTCGTTCATGTGGGCCAAAAAAACGTACCGATATACCGGTCCATTGGTCCATATTTTCGTTTTGCCCCCAAACAAAAGTGTTTTCCATTTCACAATGTGCAGCAGATTGATCCTGATTCTAGATCAAGCAGCTCTAGAAACTACAAAATTTACCCGATCGTTTCGGACCATGTTGTCACATGACTGCGCTCAAATTTCGCATGGTAAGTTATGAGCGACTCCTTATTAAGCCTTGTAAACTGGACTATATTCGTCAACGTTTCGTAATAGGCTAGGCTCAAATGTCCTCCCGATCACAGAGTATGTTGCTCTGGAAGCCACAATTTACATTGGATTCTGACTATAGGTTGAGGTTTAGTCGTTCTAGAAGTCATAAATTAAATCAAATTGTGCTCAAATTTACTTATAACATAGTGTGTTATGAGCGACTTCAAGCCGTGCTGGATGTCGACCATAGAGTTTCATCTTTTGATATAGCCGTTACATAAATGACCTTTCCAATATATACATTTTGCGTTAAGTGTGATCTTGAACCATATCTGAATGAGCTTTTGTAAAGACCCCAACGAAACATACCTCTCCTGCTCTAGAAGTCACATATTAAGGCCAACGTTGCTCAAACTTCGAAACAGGTGCGGAATCATCTGAATAACAGATTGGTATCTCGTTTATTTTTGTTTATTTTTGATGCAAGTCAGGACATATGTTGACAGCTAAGTAAACAAATGAAAAGAAATTTTCCCTCAAATTTCAAACCTAAAAGAAAATGTTTTTCTTCCAAAATACCAGAATAATTATATCCAAAAATTAACTTATATGGGCCTAATACCCATTCCCAAAAGGAAGAAAATATGACGAAACTAGAAGTTTTCGTGATTGTGTTTTCCAAATAAAAAAAAAAAACTTGAGTTGCCAACCATTTGTCGGGTTTGTATGCAAAACAATCTAAAGAACAGCTAGTTTTCCTCGTGCTGAATGTACTACTTTTTATGATTTGCTTATAATTACTGCCCGAGGACTGAAAACCAGGCTCCATAATTATAGATTTTTTTAACGTTGTTTAACCGTTTCGGGACGACAGAGATGTTTTTATCCCAGAAAAATTTGAAAAATCATATCTCTGAAAATTCTCACACGATTTGGTTGAAAACCGTCCCAAATCATTATTTATATTCTTTTCTACAAAAAATTTAATACAGCTGTCAATATTACACATGAACCTTATGTCAAAAGTCATAAATCAGTTCGCGCGGTTTGAGTTGCTAATAAGACCATCGACAAAAGCTCAAAAAACAAGTGTTTTAATTGTGGAAAAACGTGTCTTTTAGTAAAGTTTTACTCAAACAGTTGTTATTTCATAGAAAATATAATCGAACACCAATAAAAAGATATTTTCTGAATTTGCGGCTAAGATAAGTTTCGTGGGATAAAACCATCCCAAAACTGTTTATTTGTGGGACGTTAACATCCCAACCGTACTCATTCACATTTTTTTTTTAGTGGAGCTTTCCGAATCTCTCATTGACGAAGGAAGCAAGCAAGCGAAAATACGACGCAAAGTTCGAACAGGACCCCTCAGCAAAAAACGTATCAAACAAAATCTGGGGGACCATTTACCAACACGAACAAACAAGCGACAACGGTGCGTAAATTGTACTAAAAACGGAAAAGAAAGTCGCACAAATCAGCTTTGCATTGCCTGCAACTTGGCGTTTTGTAAAAAATGTTTCACACCTTGCTATAGAAACTAATTAAAATAATTTTATGCTACAATAAATATTATAAAAGAATAAAATAAATTGAAATAAAGTAAAATATATTCTGATTTTATTATTCAAATTTTGCTTTTCAGGTGTGTTTGGGATGTTTTTGTCCCAGGACGATATCTCCTTTTCGGAACGTCCTAAAAATATATTATGAAATTACTTTTCTTAAAACAACATTAGGAGACTATATCTAAACTCTTTTTTAAGATTGATGGCCACAAAAGTTCTCGTCCCGAAACGGTTAAGTATTTATTTGGCTTGAAGCAGAAAACCTGGCCCTATACAGGGCTAGACGATTGAAGTGTTTCCCAAAACACGTTGGCAATACTGGCTAACCACACGCAGAAAAAAAGTATGGTTGGGGTAACAATATTCGAAGAGCATCATATATGGTTGTGACACAACAACCATTATATGGTTGTGACACAACAATATTATGATCATCACAACAATAGCGTGGTTAAAACACAACCATACTATGATCCCAGAAAACCTGGCCCTATACAGGGCTAGACGATTGAAGTGTTTCCCAAAACACGTTGGCAATACTGGCTAACCACACGCAGAAAAAAAGTATGGTTGGGGTAACAATATTCGAAGAGCATCATATATGGTTGTGACACAACAACCATTATATGGTTGTGACACAACAATATTATGATCATCACAACAATAGCGTGGTTAAAACACAACCATACTATGATCCCCATAACAATATTATTGTCCTCACAACAATAGAATTATTCACACTCAACCATACTATGATCCCCACAATCATACTATGATCCTCATGACCATAGTATGTTTAACGTACAACCATAGTATGACTTACGCACAACCATACTATGATCCCCAAAATTGTTTGTAAAGACTGGAATACGTTGTTATTCAAAAATAATGAACTTTATTAAGTAAGTTATGTAACAATAGGAGTGATTTATTTAACAGTAAAAAATCATTTATTAAAATATTTTAGTTATACTAATCCGTAGTTTTTTTTGTTGAAAAAAAATAATTTTTATTGCTATTATTGCGTAAGAATCGTAAAACTAACATTGTCAATTAAAAAAAAAATAAGGTTTTGCCGGTATGATTGCCCTAATCATGTTATTGTTAACATAAAACCAATGAAAACAATACTTTTGTCCCACCAACCATATTAATATTGTTGCTACAGCTATATTTTCATTTTAAAATTTGGCAACAATACTTTTGTTACATTTCAACAATATTAATATTGTCGCAATCATACTATTGTCAAAATGAAATTCAAAAAACAATACTATGGTTGCGACGAACATACTTTTACTGCTGAGAACATACTATTGTTGCCGTGACCATATAGTAACCATATCTTTTCTCTGCGTGCAGTAATGATAACTATGCCAAATTTACTCTTATGACAGCTGTTTATATTGTTTACATGTTTCCACAGGTATTACAGAAAAAAACGTTTTTCGAAATGGTTAACTTCTGATTGGGTTACTTTTTGCTGGAAGATCACAAACAACTATTGTTCCTGACCTGTGCCATCTCAAAGTAAATAAAATCTTTGTGTAATATGACACAGGCAGCGTTGTCAAACACTAGGTGGTGGACGAAAATAAACCACACCATCACATAAAATGTTGCAGAAAGTGAAGGCTCGACTTTAACGAAATTTTTGTCGTTGTGGTAGTCAAATTGCCAAAGAAGCCAGCGAAGCTACTTATACGAGTATACTGCGAAGCCAAATATTCCAAAAGGCAGACGATCTTGCATCAAAGCAAAACAAAGTTAGACTCGAAAGAGCAAAGGAGGAGAAGAAATTTCCAAACAATAGCCGCGTTCTTTTGAGGTAACTAGTGTAGTTACCTACCTAGTTAGTTTGCAATATGGTAATCGGGCAACATTGAACAAAATTAATAGTAATATGACAACACCGTTTCTCATTTTATACAACAAAGAGAATTGAACAACAAGAGGGTTTATTGACGAATTCGTTTAAAACAGACAATAGACTACTATAAATTGTAATAAAATAATCAATGAAATACAGGGTGGCTGACAAAAAAAAATAAATTAAAATAACTTTTTTTCTATTTAATTGCTCTGGATATATTTTTTTATTTTGCAGATTGATTTTTTCGATTTAGCAAAAATGAACACTGAAACAAAAATTTGAATTGTCTGCCGCTATCACGAACTGGAGTTCGTAGTTTTGGTTCAAAGAGAGTATAGGCGCACGTTTGGCGGCAATCCTCCGAGCAGATGAACCATTATAAGATTTGTTAACAATATTGCTGAGTATGGGCAGTCAACACCATTAAAACCCTTCGGTTCGGACGGAGGAAACAATTGCTGCTATAGCTGCTGCCATACAAAACAAACCCAGAGTTACGATAAAAAGCTTATCTGCTCAAATGGGTATAAGTCAATTATGCACAAAGATTTGGACTTATTCCCATATAAAATTCAAATGGCCAACAAACTGAACGCAGTAGACGTCCCGATTCGCTTGGAATTTTGCCAGAAGGTGCTTCAAATGGTGGAAGTGGACGGAAACATGTTGAACTGTATTTTCATGTCTGACGAGGCCCATTTCGATTTATACTGCAACATAAAGAAACACAATTGTGGAATATGGTGTGAGACGGAAATACGGGTTCGGAACTTTCTTAGCCTATCAATGAAAGAGAATAGTTAGTTTTTCAAAAATATTTTTATTTTTTTTTATTTCTATTTTTTTATTTCTATTTTGAAGACCTTGAGGAAAACTATTTTAATCAAGGGATAGAATTGCTAGATAAGCGTTGCTAAGTGTATTGAAGTTTCAGGAGATTATATTCTCCTGAAACTTCAATACACTTAGCAACGCTTATCTAGCAATTCTATCCCTTGATTAAAATAGTTTTCCTCAAGGTCTTCAAAATAGTGGTTTACAACTGTAATTGCATTTTCATTTGAGGTAAAACGCTTGCCAGCAAGAATTTTTTTTAGATTTGGGAACAGATAAAAGTCACTGGGAGCTAAATCAGGAGAATAAGGTGGGTGGTCAAGCAACTCGTACTTTGATTCGTTGATTTTAGCCATTGTTAAAACACTCTTGTTCGCTGGTGCGTTGTCTTGATGAAAAATTATTTTTTTGTTTTGTAAGCCAGGACGTTTTTCTCGAATTTGTACATTTAATTGATCTAAAAGGTTGCAATAGTACTCTGAATTTATTGTTTTACCCTTTTACAGATAGTCAATCAATAAAATACCTTTGAAGTCCTAAAAAACCGTTGCCATAACCTTACCAGCCGATTGAATTGTTTTTGCCTTCTTTGGGGCACTTCCTCCAGCTTCAGTCCATTGTTTGAATTGTTCTTTTGTCTCTGGAGTATAGTGGTGGATCCATGTCTCATCAACAGTTATGAAACGACGCTTAAAATCCATTTTATTTCGCCGAAAACGATCCAAACAAGCTTGAGAAATGTTCATTCTTATGCGTTTTTGGTCGACTGTTAACAAGTCCGGCACCCATCTTGCAGAAAGCTTTTTCATCTGTAGTTCTTTATGCAAAATGAAATGGACTCGATCATTTGAGATGCCCATGATATTAGCTATTTCACGAACTTTTATTCGTCGATCATTTAATACCATATCATGCACTTTGGCTACAATTTCTGTTGTTGTTGCTGTTTTTGGACGTCCACTACGTGGTTCATTTTCAATGCTTGTACGACCACGTTTAAATTCAACAACCCAATTTTTTACTGTTGCATATGAAGGAGCACTTTCACCTAACACATTCACCATATCATTATGAATTTCTTGTCCCGATAAACATTTTTTATGTAAATATTTAATGACACCACGCATTTCTAATTTTTCCATTGTAAAAAAATCGTGGATGCGTCTTTTGTGAACACCTGTTTCTATATGAAGGAGTTGCCAGATCGAAACAAAATTTAACATGTGTTCAAAGCAGAGATGGAAGTTTCCAAAACACTTAACTTTTTTCTGTTTATATCGCGCTTTTTGTGCTAGGCTAAGAAGTTTCCGAACCGCCCTTGTACTTCATGAGACGGAATTTCATCCACTTAGTGTAACAGTGTGGTGTGCAGTTTCATCACACTGCATTGTCGGGCCCTACTTCTTCGAAGAAAAAGGTCATGCCCTTACGGTTACTGGAGACCGTAACTCGAGCATGGTGAGAGAGATTTTCCATCTAGAATTACGCAGAATGAGAATTTAACTCTGTGTGGTTTCAGCAAGATGGTGGAACTCCTCACATATCCCGGCCTGTTATGATGGTATTGCGACGAAAATTTCCCAATAAGCTGATATTCAGAAACTCCACATTTCGATTGGACCTTACTGCAATTCACTTTTTTTGTGGGGCTATTGCAAACAGGAAGTCTACAAAGCAAAACCAACAAATTTGAATAAGCAATCCATTCGAAAAACAATTAAGGTTTTTTTTTTGGTCTCAACTCTCCAAGGTGTAATGAACAAGTTTTTTTGTAAGATGCCGAACGTGCATCAACAAGCATGGGGGGCAATTAAATTCCATTATTTTTAAAACTAAATAAAATATGCTCAATAAAATTGAATGGGCTAAAGCCCATTCAATTTTTCACATGACTAAAAGAAAAATGAATTCCATACACTAAAAAAGTAGCAATATTCATCAGCCACTTTGGATAAAAAACTTAATTAATTGCTACACTTTTTCTTTGTACAAATTCGTAGAGTTTTTTTGAACTATCAGTGTGAGTTGATTTTTAGTTTTACTTATTACATCTCGTGGAGATGTACACAATACAAATTCTTCGGTGAGCCCTCTTCTTGTTTTGTCATTTATTTTTTGTATACTTACACATGTTTTCATAAAACAGAGTGATGTTTGGTTCAATGTTGGATAAATAAGTGTGGTAATTCTCTTTCGCTAATTTAACTACTTTAGACCAACTCGCTTGTTTAGTGAGTAACGTTCATACAAATGCTAGTAAAGATACCTTAAAAGAACACAGCTACTCCTTTCATTGATAAAAACAAATTTTGTATTCATAAACTCTCAAAATGATGGTGTTTACTTGACAACGCCTACAAAAGGCCACCCGAAGCAGTTTTCCATATCGAGAAGCGGTATGGGCAGCTGTGACCACCGATGGACGCTGTCCAACCGTTTTTATCGAGCCCCGTGGGCACTTAAATATAGAAAATAGACGTTCCAACAAGACACAGCACTCATTAAGCTTCAGTGAATCCAGTATGGTTATAAAACCATAGTCCACACAGTGGAATTCAAATTCGGCATTTAGGAGAAAAGTTGAACCCTAAAAAATATGCTAGTATGGATGCGCTGAAGAAAGCCATTGTACGGGAATAAACCAAAATACCGCAAGTTAATATTCGTGCAGCGTGCAACTCATTTTTTAACCATTTGAAGGCCATAGTCAAGACAGTACGAGGGCGGTTCGGAAACTTCTTAGCCTAGCACAAAAAGCGCGGTATAAACAGAAAAAAGTTAAATGTTTTGGAAACTTCCATCTCTGCTATGAACATATGTTAAATTTTGTTTCGATCTGGCAACTCCTTCATATAGAAACAGGTGTTCACAAAAGACGCATCCGCGATTTTTTTACAATGGAAAAATTAGAAATGCGTGGTGTCATTAAATATTTACATAAAAAAGGTTTATCGGGACAAGAAATTCATAATGATATGGTGAATGTGTTAGGTGAAAGTGCTCCTTCATATGCAACAGTAAAAAATTGGGTTGCTGAATTTAAACGTGGTCGTACAAGCATTGAAGATGAACCACGTAGTGGACGTCCAAAAACAGCAACAACAACAGAAATTGTAGCCAAAGTGCATGATATGGTATTAAATGATCGACGAATAAAAGTTCGTGAAATAGCTAATATCATGGGCATCTCAAATGATCGAGTCCATTTCATTTTGCATAAAGAACTACAGATGAAAAAGCTTTCTGCAAGATGGGTGCCGGACTTGTTAACAGTCGACCAAAAACGCATAAGAATGAACATTTCTCAAGCTTGTTTGGATCGTTTTCAGCGAAATAAAATGAATTTTAAGCGTCGTTTCATAACTGTTGATGAGACATGGATCCTCCACTATAGACAAAAGAACAATCCAAACAATGGACTGAAGCTGGAGGAAGTGCCCCAAAGAAGGCAAAAACAATTCAATCGGCTGGTAAGGTTATGGCAACGGTTTTCTTCAAAGGTATTTTATTGATTGACTATCTGCAAAAGGGTAAAACAATAAATTCAGAGTACTATTGCAACCTTTTAGATCAATGAAATGTACAAATTCGAGAAAAACGTCCTGGCTTACAACACAAAAAAATAATTTTTCATCAAGACAACGCACCAGCGCACAAGAGTGTTTTAACAATGGCTAAAATCAACGAATTAAAGTACGAGTTGCTTGACCACCCACCTTATTCTCGTGATTTAGCTCCCAGTGACATTTACCTGTTCCCAAATCTAAAAAAATCCCTGCTGGTAAGCGTTTTACCTCAAATGAAGATGCAATTACAGTTGTAAACCACTGTTTTGAAGACCTTGAGGAAAACTATTTTAATCAAGGGATAGAATTGCTAGATCAGCGTTGGACTAAGTGTATTGAAGTTTCAGGAGATTATATTGAAAAATAAAAAAATTTTTGAAAAACTAACTATTCTCTTTCATTGATAGGCTAAGAACTTTCCGAACCGCCCTCGTAGTAAAGATACCTTTAAAGAACACAGCTACTCCTTTCTTTGATGAGAACAAATTTTGTATTCATAAACTCTCAAAATGATGGCGTTTACTTGACAACGCCTACAAACGGCCACCCGAAGCAGTTTTCCATATCGAGAAGCGGTATGGGCAGCTGTGACCACCGATGGACGCTGTCCAACCGTTTTTATCGAGCCCCGTGGGCACGTAAATATAGAAAATAGACGTTCCAACAAGACACAGCACTCATTAAGCTTCTGTGAACCCAGTATGGTTATAAAACCATAGTCCACACAATGGAATTCGAATTCGCCATTTAGGAGAAAAGTTGAACCCTAAAAAATATGCTAGTATGGATGCGCTGAAGAAAGCCATTGTACGGGAATAAACCAAAATACCGCAAGTTAATATTCGTGCAGCGTGCAACTCATTTTTTAACCATTTGAAGGCCATAGTCAAGACAGTAGTTTGCCACATCGAACCTTAATAAATTCTGACTATTTCCACACATTTTGCATTTGAATCAATAAAAAATTATTGCACACAAAAAATATGGTTGGTTGAACACTTTTTGATTGCTTATGAATAAAGAAACTTCATTACAATTGATAATAGCACAAATTTTAAATATTTTAATGAAATTAAGTTAAAGTACCTAAGAGCTAGTGCTCTATTCTAGTTTAGTTCTTTTCAAGAATGCGTTTTTTTTGGAACAAACCCCTTAAAAAAATTACTCCCTTGGAACTCATTTGATGATAGAGGAATATTCGATTTAACCACTTTCTTACAGACTAATTGTCCACTTACCTGTCTGACTCACCGAGTTTGCCATTAGTTTTCTGACAGTTCAAAATCCCTCGCAAAAGATAGATATTTATTTCGTAACTCATGCAATGATTTGTGGGAAATAAATTATCTTTCCGTAATAAATTTGCGAGTAAGACTAAAAAAAGAAATTGAAAAAAAATATTTGTTAAATTATGATTCGAATTAAATATGGTATAGATTTATTTATTACATTTAAACTATTTGATAAGATAAACATAGAGAGTTTTTAAGAAACCCAAGGTATAGTGGAGATCACACCGATCAGGGTGACAGCAGTTCCATAGTGTGCTCTGTAAAGAACGGATACCTAAAATGTTGCATTCAGCAGTTGCTTTTCTGGTGCTAGGCACTGTTCTGGCCCTTGGCAATAGCTTAGCCTACGATGGGTAAGTGATGGCGTTGAACACAATAAGAATCCTGCCTTATGCGAGTCAAAATTTTTAGCTTTAAAATCTTTGAAGTTGTGCCCAAAACCCAAGAGCAGGCTGACTTCCTCTTTGACTTGTCAAAGAATGAGGAATTTTACGATTTCTTTGCCTTGAAGAAAATCCCAAACCATTTGGCTCGCGTCATGGTCAATCCCAATGAGGAGGAGAATTTCTTAGATGCTTTGGCACGTTTCAACCTTCCCCATAGAGTGGTCAATGACAATGTTGGACGCTCTATCGACCAGGAGTTCCAACTTAATAATGCTGTGCGCCGCCTATCCTCTTTTAATGGCAAAGGCCGTTTGAGCACCGAGCGTTACTATAGCCATGACGAAATCAATGCTTACATTGAGGATTTGGCCGCCCGTTATCCCACCCGTGTGTTTGTCAAACAGGTGGGTAAATCATACGAGGGTCGCGCCATCAAGACCATCACCATTACCAATGGTGACGGTCGTGCCAACAAAAATGTTATCTTTATGGATGGTGGCTTCCATGCACGTGAATGGATTTCGCCGGCCGCTAATCTCTACACCATCGGTCAGTTGGTTGAGAATTTCGCTGAGAACGCTGATCTGCTGTTGGACTATGATTGGGTCATTCTGCCTGTGGTCAATCCCGATGGATATGAGCATACTCAGACTGGCACTCTGGCTCGTTTGTGGCGTAAAACTCGCCAACCTTATCAGTCCGCGGGTAAAACCTGTTATGGTGCTGATCCCAATCGTAACTTTGGCTTCCATTGGAACGAAGAGGGTGCCTCGAGTAATCCCTGTGCCGATACCTATGCTGGGCCCAAGGCGTTCTCAGAACCCGAAACCATAACTGTGCGCGACTTAATGCATTCGCTGAGAGGACGCGGCGTTATGTACCTGACCATACATTCCTTTGGAAATTATCTGTTGTATCCCTGGGGTTGGACCGAGTAAGTGATTTGCGTTTAGTTTTTTTTTTTTAAATTATTTTTTAATCATTTAACTTTCTAGGGATTTGCCTGCTACCTGGCAAGATTTGGATGAAGTGGCTCGTGCTGGCGGCGATGCCATTTTCGAAGCCACCGGCACTGTTTACAGTGTGGGCTCCTCCACCAACGTTTTGTACATTGCGGCTGGTGCCAGCGATGACTATGGCTTCTATGCTGGTTTCCCCATTTCCATTACCATGGAATTGCCTGGCGGTGGCATTACTGGTTTCGATCCACCAGCCTCGAAAATCGACGAGTTTGTGACCGAGACTTGGATTGGAATTCGCGCCATAGCCAAGAAGGTTGTCGAGAAGTATCCTACTGAGAGGGCTGAATTTTTGTAGATCAACATTTGATTAGCGATTCATATGTGAATACTTTTTTTTTAAAATTATCAAATTTTATGATTTTTTACAAAAATAAACCACATTGGAATCGTTACAGTGCTTTCTTTTTTAAATACAAAAATTAGTAGGGAAGCTCTAGAACTGGGGTACAATTGACAGTTGAAAACAATATTTTTTAACAAAAAAAAAAACAAAATGATAAATTCTTTTGGCTGTAACTTCCAAAATTTTTATTCGATTTTTATAAATTATAATTTACATGATAAATGCATTTCTTACCAATTAATATTGCTCTTTTTTAAGTGAATCTGATATGAATTGCCAAAGTTTAAGGTAAATTAAAGAAAAAAATAAAAAAAAATATTTTTACGATATCTCGAAAACTAATCGTGATGGACCAAAACGGATTCAGAAGATCATTTAACATAAGGATCATTTGGTTTCGTCCAAAGGAGGAGAGTTATACGATATTTTTGTTATAGTTGAAGATCGTTTGGTAATGACATAGACCAGACTCGGGTAAAAATGAAATTAGTTTTTGTTTAAGGGACTTAAACATTTTTATACCCCCAACCATACTATGGAGTGTTTGTCATTCTATTACTAAAAGAATTTTGATTAGAATTATACAATTAGAATTACACAAGGTAATCACCAAAAGCTCTTTTGCTTTATTTTTTTTTAAATGAAAAACTTTGTTTCTGATTCCAAATTCATATATTTTTTTAGTACTTTTATATTTTTTTACATTAAAATTTATAACATTAAGTTGAGAAAATGATATTGACCGAGTGGCCGCCACGAGAGAATTGACGACACGCAGACGAGCGTGATGATATTTGTCGCTCCAACCCTACGGACCCTAAAGTTAGGGATCTCAACTCCGAGATCAGTAGGTTGGTCAACGAATATAAGCGGAACAAATGGCTAGATCACTTGAAGCAGCGCAACTTAAGTTCCGGAATTGGTAAGTTATGGACAACGATCAAATCGCTCTCTAACCCTGAAAGAAAGGATGATCGGACAGCCATCACGTTCGGTGACAGAACAGTGACAGATCCGAAGCGGTGCGCGTGTTATTTGAACCAAATTTTTACTGCGCCTGGAAAATGGGCTGAGAAGTACCGTTACTGAAGCCAGACAAAGACGCAAGCAAAGGGGAATCGTACCGGCCGATCTCCTTGCTTTTCCCAGTATCAAAGACGCTTAAGGCACTGCTCCTCCCCAGCCTTGTGCTGATCATCATCATTGGTTCCGCAAGCAGCACAGCACAACAACTGCTTTACACTATATAACACACGTATAAGTCGCGGCCTTAACTAGAACAAGCCTAACGACAGGTCATATGTAGAATTTAGAGGCAGGAAGTCGAAGCCCCGTACAAGTACTTCCCCAGGGTGGAGTGATATCCCCGGCTCTGCTTAACCTCTACCTCTCTAAAATTCCTGCACCACCAGACGGCGTTGAAATTGTTTCGCAAGCAAAATATTCGACAATTCTGGCGCCAAGACCTAAAATGCATGACATATGTGAGGAAACCAACTGTTACCTCACTGACTTAGCACGGTTTTTCACTGCGAGGAATATGAAAATATCCGCCTCCGAATCATCAGCCACACTGTTTACTGCATAGACCGCAGAGGTGCGGTTGTCACTCAATGTGAAAGTCGATGACGTCAACATTCCTACTACCAACTACCCCAAAATCCTTGGGGTCACATTGGACAGCCTTTTTTGGTCCTCTCACAGGCTACAGCTATCTTCGATAAGCTCAAAAGTAGGAACAAGGTCCTCAAATCAGTACTTGGGGAGCCAACAAAGAGACCTTGTTGACCTCTTACAAAGCGATAGGTCGGTCTGTAGCAGCACCGCTGTGGTAGGCAAACGTGAGTACGACGCAGTGGAAGTGGAAAATTCAGACCTGTTAGAATGCCGCCTTCATAACATGAACAGGGTGTCTTCTGAGGACCATCTACATGAGGAGACGAAGGTCCTTACCGTGCTTACGATTTCCGGCTGTCTAAGCAATACCTGCTGGGGTGTTTTCGCAGTAGTCATCCTTACCACCATCTCTTGGACAGAATGCCTCCACCCAGGCAAATCAGGTACGATCTTCATGATCTAGTGAAAGAGGTCCAGCGGTACAAGAGAGAGCCTTTAGATCATCGATACTATCAGACAGGTCTGAACAACATTTACGCTGATGAAGTCTCAGCAGCAGTTTCCAGCTACAGTGTGAATGTAGTTCAAGGGGATCATCCCCCTGAGATTTCACCTGAGGAGTGATTCTGGCTCAGCTGAAATCTGGATGGTGTAGCCGCTTCAATTCTTATTGAGCACGCATCGATACTAACGTTCCGGACATCTGTCCCGCCTGCCATTATGGACCACATGACGTGCTGCACCTCTCTAATTGTCAGGCCAAGCCCACTCAGGTGACTCCCAGGTCTCTGTGGGCGCATCCAGTTTAAATGGCGAATTTCCTTCACCTGGATATCGAAGAAGATCGCAAAATATCTTGTTTTAACAACAACGAATTTAGTATACCTTACGGGCGGTTCTTAGCCTATCAATGAAGGAGAATAGTTAGTTTTTCAAAAATATTTTTATTTTTCAATACAATCTCCTGAAACTTCAATACACTTAGTCCAACGCTTATCTAGCAATTCTATCCCTTGATTAAAATAGTTTTCCTCAAGGTCTTCAAAATAGTGGTTTACAACTGTAATAGCATCTTCATTTGAGGTAAAACGCTTGCCAGCAAGGAATTTTTTTAGATTTGGGAACAGGTTAAAGTCACTGGGAGCTAAATCAGGAGAATAAGGTGGGTGGTCAAGCAACTCGTTCTTTAATTCGTTGATTTTAGCCATTGTTAAAACACTCTTGTGCGCTGGTGCGTTGTCTTGATGAAAAATTATTTTTTTGTGTTGTAAGCCAGGATGTTTTTCTCGAATTCGTACATTTAATTGATCTAAAAGGTTGCAATAGTACTCTGAATTTATTGTTTTACCCTCTTGCAGATAGTCAATCAATAAAATACCTTTGAAGTCCCAAAACCCGTTGCCATAACCTTACCAGCCGATTGAATTGTTTTTGCCTTCTTTGGGGCACTTCCTCCAGCTTCAGTCCATTGTTTGGATTGTTCTTTTGTCTCTGGAGTATAGTGGTGGATCCATGTCTCATCAACAGTTATGAAACGACGCTTAAAATTCATTTTATTTCGCTGAAAACGATCCAAACAAGCTTGAGAAATGTTCATTCTTATGCGTTTTTGGTCGACTGTTAACAAGTCCGGCACCCATCTTGGAGAAAGCTTTTTCATCTGAAGTTCTTCATGCAAAATTAAATGGACTCAATCATTTGAGATGCCCATGATATTAGCTATTTCACGCACTATTATTCGTCGATCATTTAATACCATATCATGCACTTTGGCTACAATTTCTGTTGTTGTTGCTGTTTTTGGACGTCCACTACGTGGTTCATCTTCAATGCTTGTACGACCACGTATAAATTCATCAACCCAATTTTTTACTGTTGCATATGAAGGAGCACTTTCACCTAACACATTCACCATATCATTATGAATTTCTTGTCCCGATAAACCTTTTTTATGTAAATATTTAATGACACCACGCATTTCTAATTTTTCCATTGTAAAAAAATCGCGGATGCGTCTTTTGTGAACACCTGTTTCTATATGAAGGAGTTGCCAGATCGAAACAAAATTTAACATGTGTTCATAGCAGAGATGGAAGTTTCCAAAACACTTAACTTTTTTCTGTTTATACCGCGCTTTTTGTGCTAGGCTAAGAAGTTTCCGAACCATCCATGGGCGAAGGTTATAAAAACACAATAAATCACAAAAGTCATTTGATTACAAAAAGGTAAATTTTTCTTCATTTCTATAGGAGATGAAAAAAAGTAATATAAAATAATAATAGAAATAATTTGTTGTATGTATAAGTATAGCAGTTTTATGACGTAGCCTCAGAAAGTTTAAGTACTTAGCCGCACCAAGTTCTAAACCGGTTACGACAAATTATTTTTAAGACGTTTTTAAGATTCAATGTGTTTATTAAAACCAACAAAATTGCCACCTTTTGTCAACATGTGACTTATCTACAGCGCTTTTGCTAATCTGTCTTCCGTCATTAATATTCTGCCACTAATATTAAGTATTTATTAACTAATTTATAATTAGAGCTGTAGAATTACTCACTACATATTATTAATTAAGGCAAGTATAAAGTAAACCCTAGAAAATTGGTTTAGTCACATAACAAAACACATGAACACTATTTAAGATAAGCGACTCTCAGGGGGTTAATTTTGTAAAGCAAACATTTTGCAGATAACAAAAACTACACATTTCCAGATATATGAGTACCTACAGATAAGGAATACAAAAAAAAAATATAAAAAGGTACCAAATGTTCAACATTTTGCTTCACTGTAACAGTGTTTTTCTTTTGCTATCAGTTTTTGATTTTAACAGTTTCGAATTGTATTTCAATTGTAGTGATTAACTTCCAATTATCAGTTGATTAGATTTAAAATAATCGTCCATTTGTACTTTATCTAATAAGCGCTCAATTTCGGTCATTTACTGAGAAGTGTCCACACTCGAGATCGTCAGACTGCTTAGTTGAGTTTCGTCCGTGTTCGGGTTAAGAACTGTTCAAGGCATTCACAGCAATGACAGCTATTCGAGTGGTGGTAATAGGCATAATTGTGGGCCTTTTAAGTGCCGCGGCGGCCAGTAGCTATGAGGGGTAAGTACTAGAAAACAAGGGGAGTAGTTAGAGTTAATTGTTGTCAAAAGCCGGCATAACTACTTAGTAGGGACATAAATACTGATACACACGTTTTATGCTGTAAAATAAAAAGTACTAAATGTTTTTGGACTAAATATTTATTAGTATATTTATTGATGTATATTGTATCCAAAAAGAATCTACTTATTCGAAATGTCCGCATTTTGCCTTTACACACGCCTTAAGTCGCACTGGTCAATCGTCAAAAGCTGCACGAACCTCGTCCAATGGAAAATTGGCCACAGCTCGAACCAAAGCAGTCTTAAGAGATCCAATGTTGGGGTAGCTTTTGTGACAAACCTTGTCCTCTAAAACAGTTCATAATTTGTAATCCAATCGGTTCAAATCTGGACTGCCTAAGGGCCATTCTTTAGAGGAAATGAACGCTGGAAAATTGTTTCGAAGCTAGGTCTGGGACGTTTTAGCCTTATTGGCCGTCGCAGAATCCTGCTGGAAAGTCCATAGCTGGTTTTGGAACAGCTGCCAAAACGGTTTCTTGGTAAACTTTGGCCGATGTTTTGACTCCTTGTTCGGAGAAATGCAGGTCAGTAACCTTAGCGCAAGAGACACGCCACCAAACCATGACTGAAGCTGGGTGATGACCCTTTTCCACCCTTGGGATCAGTTCAGATGCTTCCTTAGATGACCGCGCATACACTCTATCATTTTGCTTGTTAAATTTTTCCTGAACGGTAAAATTTTTTGTTATCGGTAAACAAAATTTTTTCTTTGCAAGTTATCAGCGTGCTGCAACAGAAGACGTTTGCATTTTTCAATCCTATTTTTTTTAAAGCAGCAGTCAATAAATGTCCGGTACGTAGTTTGAAAGCCCCAAGTCCCAAGTCTTTTTTAATGATTCGACTCATGGACTGTTGCGAGATATTCATCTCACGGGCCATGATTTTGTGTTTTCGGAGCGGATTTCTGTGAATTCTTGATTTAACGGCTTTGATGACATGCGGTGTTCGAACAGAGCGTGGGCGGACCGACCGGTGGCGGTCTTTGACATCTCCAGTCTCCTCAAACAGTTCTATGCATCGGTAGACGAACATGCGGCTAATCCCTACTGGCCGGAGCGTTTTGAAAATATCGCTTTTTTATTTCAAACTTGAAAAGCGGCATTACAGCGATACGGATCTCATTATCTGACCACTCCATGATAAAAGTTGAAATAATTTTAAAATCCCGTTACAGACTAACGCTATTAAGGTTAGCTTTCAAAACCCATTATTAACGGGGTATGTTCAGTTCTACTATTGAAATGGGTGTGTTCACTAAGTAGTTATGCCGGCTTTTGACGAGGCATTTGTAATGTGAACTTTATAAGCTTTCAGTATTAGTCCATATCTCGTTCTGTATTTCTCTCATGTTTAGTAGTTCTACTGGAATTTCAAAAACATGTAAAAAAGCTTTCGATGGTAGATCTGACATACATATATCCGATTCTATTGAGATCTACCTAGCGGTCGTTTGTGTGGGAGGTTCTAGAATGGAAGTGGCATCCAATTTTTTTTTCTTATGCGCGTGCGAAGATGAAATAAATAAACTGTAGAATACAAAATTCAAGCGAAATTTATGCATTATAGAAAAAGTTATGTGTGTTATGTGGGGATAGTTTGTTTTAGTGGTACAGGGGGCGTGGCAGAGGCCCCAATAATCATCTAATTACTCTATCCATCTCCTTGTAGCTTTTTAATTTTTGCACAATCGTATGAACAGTACTTAGATTATTATGCAACTAAAATAAGTGGGCGGAATGGTCATTTGCAATTAAGGTAACAGAATGGGCGTGCCACCACTCTTTTTGTACTAGTGTATAAAGCCTTTAGAATGATATTATTACTTTCGCAATATAAGAGAATTTCACCCACTAGGAGACAGGTTATGTGAGTTCTAATCTACACTGAAACAGGGTCATTTGGGTGGAAGGCGCCAAAAAGGACTTGGCTTAAAATCCAATTACACTGCAAAAATTAACTTTTGAGCCCTACTTTAGACAAAACCAGCTGATCTTTAAGTAAAATGATCTCCTGAGTTGAGTGTTCGTTTTGCGTCATTAGGTTTAGTTTTCGAGATAACTTGGAAGTGATTTTTTGACTTTTTTCCATTAATTTTGCATCAAACTTCAGCAATTCTTATTCGATTGATTTGAAAATAGACAATATTAATGGGTAAGAAATAAATTGCAAAATAATAAAGAACGTACTGTAACGTTTCCAACGTGTTATATTCTTTGATAATCCGACGAAAAATGCCTAAGTTATAGCAGATTTTGTAAAAAATCATAGCGGCAGTTAAAAAAATTTTCAACAAAAAAACAACGTTTTAACTTATTTTGGCTGTTACAATTACAATTTTTATTCGGTTTTCTAAAGTTATGCTTTAAATGAAATATTCATTTCCTACCAATGAATATTGCCCATTTCAAGTGAATCGGATAAGTAATAAGGAAATTTTAGGAGATCATTTTACATAAGGATCAGTTGGTTTCGTCCGAAAGGATTTTGTTGCAGAACAGTGTTATTTGTCATTAAGTTTACCTAATAGCTCAGTTCTTAAGTATTGATTTCGAGTTAGATCAAAGAATACCATTCAAGATACGAATATGACACGAAAATCAATAGTGGACGAAATGGAGCATTGCATGGGAGGTACTAGAAAGGGCTGGGTCAACTAATTGTTTCACATGCAAGTTCAAAGACGTTTTTAGTATATTATTTTAACAATGTTAGCGAATTTCGTTTACCAAGTGACAAGTTATTTAGCTCCTAATCTTTAGTGGAGCAGGGTCATTTGTGCGGAAGGTACCAGAAGCCCAATTCTCTGACAGCAAGATACTCTATACCACAGATCCTAAGTATTGTTTATTTAGGGCGATCATGGCAACAGTATTGAAGATATTGCAACACACAGAGAAAAATTAGTTAGAAATCAGTTGGAACTTCAATAATTCGGCTGCAACAGAGAAATTTCGGTTGTAATCACCAAATGTTAATAATAGTGATGCATATTCGGTTGAAAATACCACAAGATGATAAATTATAATCATAGAACTGTACTCACAACTTATTGATCGGTCATACCAATGAAACGCCAGAACGGCATTTAGTTGTCACAACTGGTGGTTATCTTTACTTAACATTTATTTTTTTTTGGTAATTCAATTTATCTTATTTAGTTTTCGGATACTTGGTATGTTGCACCACTACAACAGCTAAAATAATTGAAAATTACTGAGCACCAACTAATAACACGTTTGTATTGATGGAAAACTCGAGGTGCATGTAACCTTTATCAATCGGTTGTCAAAAAAAAAAACTGTTGTGGCAAAAATCTGTGTGAAGAATACCAAAAATGGACTAAGTACCTAATCCGAAAAACACAATTTCTCAGTACATTTTCCATTGTTTCGGGTCGAATCTCTTCAATTGCAACTTCGATTTCATGTTTCAATGCTTCAATTGTCTCTTGATGTTTTGCGTAACATTTATCCTTAATTGCTCCTTACAAAAAATAATCCAAAGGGCTGAAATCACAGCTCCGAGGCGGCCAATTGACATGCCAATTTCGGCAGATTATTCGATTTTAAAGCCAGTGCATAAAATATCGATGGAAGCGTTGGCTGTGTGACCTGTGGCCCGTCTTGTTAAAAGCAAATGTCGATCATGTCATTCTCTTGAATTTTTGAAAACAAAAATTCGTTAAGTTTGGCGTGGTAACGCTCCTTGCCCAGTTTCGAAGAAAAATGGTCCAAAATCGACACCAAACAGCGACATGTTGTGGATGCATTGGCTTCTCAATAGTCACATGTGGGTTCTCTAAATTTTTCTAATTGTCAAAGCCACCGATATGAAAATGAGCTTCATCAATATAAAGGATTTTTCGGTAAAACTCTTTATCTCCTGCCAAACAATCTTTAGCCCATTGGGGAAGAGAAAACGCATTGGATTGTGTTCAATTGTCAAAAGACAAAGTTAAACCTTAACAATAAATCCAAAAATTTGAAATGACCCACCTGTCGAGCATAGAAAACCAGCCTTCTGGAACTCCTGCAAAAAATAATGTTTTAAAATCAAGTTCGACTGGGCCGAAAATTTATTACCCAGCATAATAAACTGTGGTCCATAGTACTTTGATCGGTATAGCTTCATTTTGTGTTATCGTGACATTATATAGTGCTTTACAATTACTGAAGCTCGAATTGCATACTTTTATCATTTTATTACGACCGGTTTATTTCTTTGGCCACTATGACATTTTTTTCGAATGGGAGTGGCGCCGCTAACTTTTCGCCGAAACATCGCCTTACCGGAGTTATATGAGCGAATTCACGTCCATGAGTTTTGAACATGAAAATATCGATTCTATCAGGTCATCTGGTAAAAGGACTTCGCATTGTCCTGCTACGTATATTTCACATCACCAAATAACTCCTTGATAAGTGCTAATTTTGTATACAATATGTAAGTACTTTTTTTTGTGTTCAAAATACTGCAAAGGGTAATGGGAGGTCTTTATCTAGTCATGCAAATAATAAGAAATTGTATTTAACTTCTGGGTTAATTAATTTCGAGCCAATAACTGATAGAAACATATTTAAACTATTTGTTAGGCATGAGTTGAAAATTCATTACAATTCGGCACACATGGCAATTTATACCGGATACTGTTTTTGTATTTGCCTATTTGTTTCGAGACTGTTTCTAATTCAGATCTTGATCGATTGATTAAATATTATCAGCAATAAAAGCTCTGATTAAACGAGAAAGGAAATAATAAACAAATGTTATAAACATACTTTCTTTGAACATGGAGCTAATCAATCACTGAAAGCTACGAATAATCGATGCGACATAATTTTCGATTATTCGCAGTTTTAATTGGTCGAAATTAGGGTGCACAATGTGCGAAGACGGAGCGATTTGCTCTTAGCTCGTGAAACAATTCTATAATTAATTGGGTTATTCTTCTCTCAGTTTGGAGATCAAACTTGGCTCCAAGATGTAATAAAAACCATTGGATTTCTTTCCAGTTTATTCCATCTATCTAACCCAAGTTCACGTTTACATCGTAAAAGAATTACCGCTGGCTACCGCTCTTATTATGTTAAAAGTTTAATTAACATTTTCACAAAACAAAAAATGGAGCCCAAACAGTATTTTCCACATAAAAGTCGTACGATCACGGCGGGCAAGTGGTGAACGCTGGCCGTTAGATGACTTTCGCTAAAGTTTTTTTTTCCAAACCTTAGAACGGCATGTATTGTTGGAACTACGAGTACTACTCGTATATCACGACATCCCAGTCGGTTCACGCAAGTCTTGATAGAGACCAATACTACAACGAATTCACGTTGCGTTAAAACCACAGAGTCAAAATTTCTAAATACTTTTTAATATTTTCCTTTTTTCCTATTTTCGTGGGCAATTGTGTGAAGAAAACTTGAAAAGTAAGGTTTACAACAGTAGTTCTCATTCGTTTTGGGAGAGCCTGGCCTTATAGAGTTCGGTTTTACTTTCAACAATTGCAGCAAGGCTTTATGAAGAGGGTTGTCACGGACCCGAAATCATGATAAAAGTAGTGTGCAGCCACGAAAATCAATGTCACTTTGCCATTTTGTTAAAATCTTGTCTTCTATTTAAATATAGAAGTAAGAGGTCTTGAGCCGGTTTAATCCCTGTTCAATGTGTAAAAGCAACAGACCGAAATAAAACAAACGAGCTAAACATTTTCCTAAAGCTTAGCAAAAGTAAAGAGTGCATAATGGAACATGGGACTATTAGACAGTTGTACAGGGTGTTCTTAAACCCTTCACTAAAGAAAGCAGGCTATACTAAATTTTTCATTTCGTTTAGAACACAATGATCGCAGACCCTATAAAGGATATATATTATTAATCGTCATCAAATTTAAAGACGATCTAGCCCTGCCCGTGCATATGCCCATAGAAAGCACGAGCCAACCTGGGATCCAGATGATGGCATATGGTCATGAGCTATTTTAGGTTGTAAGTGGGCGAAATCGGCACAAGGAGAAAAAGTTTCTCTTTTAGGAACAAAAGGAACCTTGGTAAACATTTTTGAGTATTTGCTTAACATGTCACAATTATTTTGTGGATGGAAAGTGGGTAAAATAAATACCTTTAGCAGGTATGCACTTAATATCTTAAAAAAGATCAAGCTGGACTTTTTAGCTCATGTGGCCTCTATATGTTACTGTCCAGTTGCCTATCGTATTATCAATCAATCAATTACCTAATTATCTACTTTTCTACAGTTACAAACTATATCAGTTATCAGCAACCACAAGCGGACAGCTCAACACTTTAAAACAATTGGCTTTAAAGGATGATATCTACGACTTCGTAAATTCTAAAAAAGTTATAGTCTCTCCCAAAGGGATCAGCACATTCGAAGAGACTTTGGAACATAATGACATTACCTTTCAATTACTCGACGGCGACGTGGGCAAAACGATTCAGCGTAACTTCGAGTACAATCGACCAATGCGCAGTCGTATGCCATATAGGGGTCAAGGACGTTTGGCCACCGACCAGTATTACAGTCATGGTGCCATTAATGCATATCTGGAAGAACTGGCCCAAAGATTTCCTTACCGTGCATTTGTAAAGAAAGTGGGCCGATCCTTTGAGGGTAGGGACTTGAATGTCATTACCATTACCAACGGCGATGGGCGTAACAACAAAAATGTGATCTTGGTCGATGGCGGCTTTCATGCTCGCGAATGGATCTCACCAGCCTCGGCCATTTATGCCATTGAACAGTTGGTGGAGAATTTCGAGGAGAATAAAGATCTGCTCTTAGACTTTGATTGGGTTATATTGCCCGTGGTGAATCCTGATGGTTATGAGTACACTCAACAATCGGCCGAAACACGCATGTGGCGTAAGACGCGCAAACCATTGTTCCATGAGGGCGGCATTTGTTATGGTACCGATCCTAATCGAAATTTTGATTTCCATTGGAATGAGGAGGGTGCTTCAACGGATCCCTGTTCGAATACGTTTGCTGGACCGAAGCCGTTTTCGGAACCCGAAGCCATGGTGGTGCGAGATCTCATTCACTCGTTTAGTGAGAGGGGACAAATGTATTTGACCTTACACTCACAGGGACAGTTAATACTTTATCCCTGGGGATGGACTTCGTAAGTTGGCCGTTGACTTTCAGTTTCTTAAAAAATAAATTAATAAAAAATTCTTTTCAGTGACTTGCCAGATACTTGGAGGGATTTACATGAAGTGGCCGAAGCTGGTGCCGAGGCTATTCATGCTGCTACCGGCACTAATTATACTATCGGTTCGTCAACGAATGTCTTGTATGTAGCGGCTGGGGCCAGCGACGATTATGCCTTTAATGCTGGCTTTCCCATTTCATTTACCATGGAACTACCGGGTGCTGGCGTTACCGGCCACGATCCGCCTGTCGAGATGATTGACCAACTAGTTAAAGAGACCTGGGTTGGCATTAGAGCCATGGGCTTAAAGGTTATTGAAAAGTATCCTCTAGTTGTATGATTCGAAAAAGCTTAAAGGGGAAAATAAAAAGTTAACCCTTAACAAAAAGCGTTGGTATTTTAGGGTGGCATGTCAAAACGCTTTTAGACATAATAGTTTTTTTTTGTTTTGGTTTACTAGCTAAGTAAGTTATTAAGTTCGAAATATGATAATCTGGCAACATTAAACAAAATTGCGCATAGTTCGGCAACATTTTGTGTATCTAGCTTAGTTAGCTTGTGAGTAATATGGCAACATTGTTTCTTTTGTTTACACCAACGAGAATTAAACTGCATGAGAGTTCAACGGCGAATTCATCAAAAACAGACAGTAAAAAATATAAATTGTTATAAACTAATCAATAGGCGTGTTTTGTTTATGCTCGGTTATTTTGCAGGTAAGTAGCCGATAATGCAATTACTTTAAAATTTTGAAAACAACTGCAGATATGTCTATGCACCATAAACCGTTTCATTTAAAAGCTTTAAATTTATTGGCTAAAGGTCAATCAAAAAAAAATTATAGGCTAAAGGTTAATCTGAAAAAATGTTTCCTAAAAACGTAAACTTTTCAAAAAAAGAATTCTGTAAACAAAAGTATTTTTCTTTCTTTTAAAATTCTATGAATTTAAAATTCTGTGAATTTATTGCTTATAACCAATCTAATTGATTAATATCCTAACAAATCAATAATTTGCTTCACCTTTGCTTCAACTATTAGACTGAGTTGATTTATAGTTTCATTGTCTTTAGCATATAAAGACAATACAAGTTCGCCGATAAAACCTCTTCTGTAAATTTTTTTTTCAAGTATACATTAGTATGTATTCATTTAGTATCAAAAGTGTGGTAACTTTTACTTGTTTCTTTAGCGACTTAAGGTTTCCTCGTTTGCTGTCAAATGACTTCTATAAAAATGCTATCGGGTGTTCAATCTAAAGGTATTTTTTCAATAGGGGTTTTTTACAGATTACGCGTTAGTTGTATTGAATTTTTTCTTTTTAGTATTGTTGGCAATTTCATCATAAAAAGACTTAAATCGCAACATCGTCTCCAAATTGTGCAACTGTATTAGGGAAATGAGCCATCGGTGAGAAACTGTTTCCACCAACATTTTTTGCAGTGGTGAGGTCCATTTCTGGCTCAACGGCATTGTCAATAAACAAAATTGCCGCATTTGGGCTCAAGAGCAACCAGATGAGGTTCGAGAGTTGCCATTATACCCAGAGAAAAACATGGTTTGATGCGGTTTATGGGCTGGTGGAATCATCCGTCTATATTTTTTTTCAAAAATGATGATGGCCGCAACTTAACCGTCATTGGTGCTCGCTATCGCGCCACATGTCGTACTTTTTGCTACCTATAATTAAAGCCCGTAATCTTGAAAACATTGCCACTTACCATAAAGTTACTCAAACAATGGATCTACGAGGGTTGCTATATATATTTCTGGCCTAGGCAACACTACGTGTTGCCTGGCGCCATCTGACATTTCCATCGGAAAGTTTGACATTTTTTTTTACATAAACGTACTCAGAACGTTTTGACGTACGACCATCATTTGTGTTGTTTACAGTGACTTGAAAAAATCAATTTGGCAAAAAAATGGAATTAACTCGTGAACATTTTCGTGCGATCATTTTTCACAACTTTCGACATCTATTATCACGACAAGAGTGTTAGATGAACTTAAATCTTTGTATGGCGATGAAGCACCATCCTATAGCACTGTGAAAAACTGGTTTAATAAATTCAATCGTGGCCGACGCTCGCTCAAAGACGAAGGTCGTCCAAAAACGGCCGTTGTGCCAGAGAACATTGATGCCGTGCGTGAACTGATAATGCAAGATCGTCATGTGACATACCGTGAGATAGAGGCATCCTTGGATATTTCATCCACCAGCATACATGAACACCTGGCCATAAAAAAGGCCAGGTGTTAATGCAAAGTGTACAATTTGACAATCGCTTAAAAAAAGGCTCGTGTCGATTAGAGCAAAGAAATTTTGAAAAAATTCGATAGCGATGCTTCAAAAACGTTTATAAGATCATCACAGGGGACGAATCATGGATCTATGAGTATGAGTCCAAAACAAAACAGCCATCGACCGTGTGGGTCTTCAAAGACGAGCCAAATCCAACGAAAGTTGTCGTGGAAGAAGCCGTACAGACCTGACTTGGCACCCAATGACTTCTTCTTATTCCCGCACATCAAGAAAACAATGCGTGTCAAAGATTTTCGTCGCCATAAGATGCTGTTCATTTTCGTTCAAAAACCATGTTTTGGAGGTGTCTCAATCGGAGTGGAAAAATAGCTTCGATAACACTACTCAACAAAATGAAAAAAATTTCATGTACTCCGGATGCGATAATTTTTTCGGTGTAGATAACCTTGATATGAGCTCGAAAAACGCAATAAAAAATTTTTTTTTCGTTTGGTTTTTGTTTTATTTTTTTTTTTAAATTTTAAAAATTTATTTTTGGTTAATTTGTTTCGTCCGGCATAACTCGGGAACCACTAGCCCGATTTAATTGAATTAAATTTTAAAAAATTTCAAATCATATATTTTTGTCATATATTTTTTTATTGCGTTTTTCGAGCTCATGTCAAGGTTATCTACACAGAAAAAATTATCGCATCCCGAGTACATTTTGACTGTTGACTAGTGTAATTGATTTGAGAGCATGCAAAAGTGTATAATTCATGCTGGAGAATAATTTGAAAAACAATAAAACCATTTTAATGATAAATATTCGCATTTTCATTATTAGGCCAGAAATATATATATATATATATATATATATATACATATATATATATATATATATATATATATATATATATATATATATATATATATATATATATATATATATATATATATATATATATATATATATATATATATATATATATATATATATATATATATATATATATATATATATATATATATATATATATATATATATATATATATATATATATATATATATATATATATATATATATATATATATATATATATTTATATAGCATCCCTCGTAGTAAGAGATCATTTGGAATAGCTGCTAATTTCACGTTTTGGACCGGTGAGTTGGCCGCCTAGATCCTGTGATATCACACCTATAGACTTTTTTCTTTGGGGCTACGCAAAGTTCAAAGTCTATGCTGACAAACCAGCTACGATTTGGGTTTTCGTAGCCAAGATTACGCGTGTCAATAAAACCATACCGGTCAAAATGCTCGAATAAGTCATCCGAAATTGGACCCTCGGATTAGACACTCAAAGGCGTAGTTGCGGAAATTGAAGAAAATTACATATAAAGGGTGTCCCAAGAAGAACGCAATTTTAAAATCTGGCAACATTCGAAGTGTCATTGTTTGACATTTGAACAATTGTTATTGTTTGTTAGTAGAAGGTACGAGGTTAGTAAAAATGGAGCGCTACACGAATGAACAACGCATTCTCATTGTGAAATTGTTTTACCAAAAAGTTTTGCGGCTACAGTTCGCAAATTGCGATCAATTTGGGGTCACAATAATGCTCCAAAAGAGTAAACTGTAAAGAGATTAATGGATAAATTTGCCGAAACTGGGTCTGTTAGTGATGTAAAGACAACAACGTGCCATCGACCAGGTCGATCGACCGAAAATGTCGCAGCTGTACGTGATGATGTCGCTCAAACTTCATCCACCTCAATTCGACACCGAGCTCAGCAAATTGGTGTCTCCAAATCCACTTTGCAGCGAATTTTGACGAAAGATTTGCATCTTCATGCATACAAAATTCAATTGACTCAGGAACTGAAGCCAGCTGACCATAGACAGCGAAGGGAGTTCGTTAATTGGGTATTGGAGAGACAACATGAAAATGCTGATTTTGCCGATAAAATCATCTTCAGTGACGAGGCCCATTTTCATCTTGATGGCTTCGTCAATAGGCAGAATTGTCGCATTTGGGGTGCGGAAAATCCTCGAGTGATTCACGAGAAGCAAATGCATCCTCAACGTGTCACTGTGTGGTGTGGTTTTTGGGCTGGAGGAATCATTGGACCTTTTTTTTATGAAAATGAGACAGGTCAAGCGCAAACAGTCAATGGTGTTTGGTATCGTGAAATGATAACTAGTTTTTTCTTGCCTAGAATTGAAGAAATGAATGTGGAGGGCATGTGGTTCCAACAAGACGGCGCCACATGTCATACAGCCAGAGAAACAATTCAATTGCTGCATCAGTCATTTCCCGGTCGTGTTATTTCGCGTTTTGGAGATCAGAATTAGCCGTCTAGATCGTGCGATTTAACACCATTAGATTTTTTTCTTTGGGGTTTTTTGAAGTCGATGGTTTACGCGAATAAGCCGACGACGACTCAAGCCTTAAAAGACGAAATTGGACGCTGCAATAATGAAATACCGCAGCATTCATGCAAAACGGTCATTGAAAATTTCATTAAAAGATCGCGTGCATGCCAGCAAAGCCGCGGCGGCCATCTGCACGATATATTGTTCCATACATAACCTCATTCTGTCTACTTTACGATATAATAAAGTTTCACGATTTTTTCTTAAATATCTGTGTTTTATTTAAAATTTAAAAATTGCGCTCTTCTTTGGACACCCTTTATATTCAAAAAATAAATGGCATAAAATGGCCTTTCAAATGAACAATAAAGATTCCACACTTGATGTGAATTTTTGTATTTTTTTATTTTAACAAAAAGTAGCTCTTGATTGATCACCCGATAGTTTAGTAACTTGAAACGAACACAGCTTTTGTTTTTCTTTGTCTAAATCAAAGAGAGTCAAACACACAAGATGTTCTGTCGGCGAATTTATCAACAACAGACCCTTAAAATACTTTTAATTGTGTTAGACATTGTAAAAACTTCATTATGTACTGCCAGGTCGAACCATTCTAGCAGCTACTAAAGGGCCAAAATCATCTTAGGCAAAACTTCAAACTAACTCTATATTTGTATTCGAAAGAAAACTGGTTTTTATTTAATTGCATTTAAGTTCATAATGTCTATCCATTGCCCGTTTTGAACATTCGGGACGTTTTTTGGGCCACATGAGCCAAAACATTTAGCAACAATGATCTATTTTAACTTGCTATTTTTTGTCCACAAAAGATTATAATTTATTATGCAAATGACCATAAAGTGTAATTTTTAACGAGGTAAATTTAAGGCCCAGGCACACTGAAGCTTTTTTTTCTTACGCTGCTTATTTTTCAACTTCCGGCAGTCTAAAAACCATTAAAGTAAACGTCGACTCGGCAAACAAAAAAAAAAATTGGAAATAAGTCCCTAATTTCCGTTGTCTTTGTCGTAGATCCATAAAACTTCACACATCTATAAGAAAGTAGTATTCAAGTTTACAGAATCATTACTAGACCTCTAGCTAGAAAAGTTGTCTTGTAGAGCAAGGCTGCAAAGTTGGCAACCTCGGGTGCACAACAAATTATAATGCACGCCAAAACCACGCTTTTCATCCATATGTATTCACATATTTTTCTGTATCTCCTATAGTAGTATTATTATAATGTACAAAAAAGTACCAATCTAGGACAGAATGAAGAAACCAGTTTTTAGATGCTTCTTAGAAAATTCGTTCAACTCCTTAAAGGCTGCGAAAAATCACAAAAATTGGGTTTTTGGACAAATGAACGCCAACCCGCAAGGTTTTTCCTTTTGAGGTATAACCTCCAGTCATATCGGTACGAATAAAACACTTTTAACCTGTTCAGATATCAGATTTGCATTGTGATAACTTGTAGTCGAATACTTATGTTGTACGAGTAAAACTTCTTAATTTTCAAGAACTTTAAACCATTCAAATGCGTGCTCCAATTTAATTTTTCTGGCCTCATAGTTGTGTCTTTCCCTTCAGTGCTGTACACATTTATTTGATTATCAGTTTATGATTTTATGAATTGCTTTTCAATTGTTGTGATTAACCCGATTGATAAGATTTCAAATGACCATCCATGCTTGTACCTACATATATCTGATAAATACATTTCTGTGGTCAATTATTAAAAAGTGTCTAAAACCGAAAATAACTGACCACTCAGTAAAGTTTTGTCTGGGTTCGGGTTAAGAACTATCCAAGAAATTCGCTGCCATGATTGCCATACGAGTGGTGATTGCCGGCATAATTGTGGGTCTTTTGTCTAAAGTGGAGACGTGTAGTTACGAGGGGTGAGTACGTATAATGCGGTTTGAAGTTACCCCCATTTGTTCCTGCCTGAAGAATTTTGAAATATATACGAGTATGTACACTACACGAGAACAATCCGGGTAGAGATAATTGAGAGATTTTGTCGCCAGTGCAATCGAGTTTGATGTCCACGCGACATATTGGTCTTGGAATTCCATAAGGGAGTAAACTAGAAAATTATCTGAAATCAGCGATACAATTTAAATGTTTTTTCTTGTGAGTTCATTAAGATTTTTCAAAAAAATATATATCTTTGCCCCAAAATCTTACAGAAAGCTAGAAATATTCAGCCTTAAGCTAAATATATATCGTAATTGTAGCCTTAATTTTTTGTTTTAACTTCGGAGAGATAAGAAACAGATTGCATGATGCTCGTAAATGATCATCATTAAAATGATAAAAGATATATGATCTACTCTAAAGATTTTCAGATTTAAATTCCTATCAAAACAATACGATACGTTTTTAATGCGCATCAGTACAAGAACAATATCCATAACCTTTTAAAGTCTTTTAAGTTTGTTATACTGTTTGGAACACCTTTTATAAAACAATAAAAATGTTTAAATTAAAATTAAACATTTGAAAATTAGCTGTAAATTGTTATATTCTACTGATAATTTTTTCGAATTTCTGGTTTTATTAGAAAGGTTTTACTTTATTATTTTATAATGGAACGGCATCCGAAGCGTTTTCGCTTCGCCCAACGGGCTAAAGATTGTTTTCCAGAAGATGTGCAATTCTACCGAAAATGCTTGATTTCAGAAGAAGCTCATTTTCATGTCGGTGGCTATGTCAATAAGAGAAATTGCCGCATATGGGTTTTAGAGAACCCACACGTGACTATTGAGAAGCCAATGCATCCACCACGAGTAACTAATTTTGACAATAGTATGATTGCCGCAATATTAATATTGTTTAAATATAACAATAGTATTATTGCCAAATTGAAAAATGAAAATGTGGTTGTAGCAACAATATAAATATGGTTGGTGCGACAAAAGTATTGTTTTACGGGTTTTATGTTAACAATAATATGATTACGGCAATGATACTCTATGATTGTAATTTTTCTTCACTTGAATATGCTTTTTAGAACAATGTTATTGTTACGGGTCTAATGCAATAATACTCGTAGTACTTTTTATATGAAATTTAAAAATTTTCAAACAAACTGCTTAAGTTTTGTTTAACAGAAATATTTTTAATAAAAACGCTTACGAAATTATAGTATGGTTGAGTGTGAATCATACTATGGTTGTAGGGATCATTATATGGTTATGTGAGAATCATACTTTTGTTGTGAGGATCATAATATTTGTCTACTCTTCGAGTATTGTTAAACCAAACACACTGTTTTTCTACGTGTGAGCTTTACCGCCGCCTGCTTAACGAGTTTTTGTTTCCAAAAATTCAAGAGAATGGCATGGACGACATTTGGTTTCAACAAAACGCGGCCACATGTCACACAGCTAACGCAAGCATCGATATTTTATGCTCTGTTTCTGAAATTCGAATAATCAGCCGAAATTGTGATGTCAATTAGCCACTATGTAGCTGTGATTTAAGCCCTTTGGATTATTTTCTGTGGTGAGCCATTAAGGATAAAAGTAGTATGGACTAAATGTGGACCACCCTCAATAAGGTTCGCTTGTGGCCTAAACTTGAAGAATGTACCAAGTTTCATTGAAATCGGGCCTGGACGTGGATTACTCCTACAATGATAGTTGGCCTGGCGGACGGGCATCGCTCAATGGAGTTTTATAGTGATTCGAAATTGATCGGTATAGTTAAAATAGGGTATATGTCAATATTTTTAAGGTGTTACCATTAGCAGAACTAAGACCCAGTGTAGTGTAGGTTATGAAAAGGCCCAAATAAATACATTTAAAATGATTATTGTCTCTCGCAAAAAGGTAATTTCTATAATTTTTCAACAAGTAAAACAAAACAAGAGGACAAATTAAGTTTGGCCGTGTCGCTTATACACCCTTCATTATGTAATAGGGTCCAATATGAAAATGTTGTCAAAGGTCGTGGCACCGGCCTCTTTTCTATCAGAGTATGTTTCTTTCCGTACCAACATCATATATACCAACTACTATAGTTACCTCGGTATTAGTTCACGAGATATAACCTTTCGAATTTAAGGGTTCTTTGGACGGAGTCACGATCAATTGTCCCATTCTAACACAATATAATCTATAAAAAAAATGGTAATCATTGATTTTATTCTGCTAAAATTTTATAACAAACGGTCTATTACTTTGCCCATAAACGCGATTCGTTAAAGGGGGCGTAGCACCTTCAGCTTTTTCTGCTGGATGCGATTCGATCCTTACCAGTATCATATGTTACAAATATTAACGTTATATCACTTATAGTTCATGAGATATTATCTTTTAAGTTTATGGTTGAGTGGGCGGTTCCACATCCCCTTGTAAAATTATACTATAACATAGTTTATAATAATTTCCCGGTCATAGATTTAATTTTGTTAAATTTGTATAATGATCGGCCCATTACTTTGGTCACACCTCCGACTTTTTAAATGGGCCTTGCTCCGCCCACCTTATTTTAGGCCTATGTGGGCGGTACCACGTCCCCTTGTCTAATTTTATGATAACATAGTTTATAATAATTTGCTCGTCATTGATTTCATTTTGTTAACATTTTATAATGATTGGTCCATTACTTCGGTTGCAAATGCCTTTTTTAAAGGGCCATTAAAAAGGAACACCCTTTGTAGTATCTTCAACAACATATTGTCAACAACAACATATTGTCATAAATTAAAGTCGGTAGCTGTTGCATTTTCAGCTTTACTATTTATTATCAGTAAAAAATTTTGTTTAAATCAGCCACAATAGGGAAAAGTCAGAAAAAGCTTGGCTATCTTTTGATAACTGCAACGAGAATATATACATATATGTGACAGCGCATAGAGAAAGGGACCTAAGGGTAAAAAAATCAATTTTATTTTTTTTCCTTTTTTGATGTGGACAACATCTGAGCATCGAATGAGACCGATCCCATGCCCCAAAAGTGTTCCCTCCCAGAGATATGCGCGTTATATGAAAGTAAAGTACACCAAAGATATACGTATTTAAATCTTTAAAATGGCTTTCCTGAACAAAACTGGTTTTTACCCTTAGGTCCCTTTCTATTTTGCGCGTCACATATATGGTTTTCAATATAAAGATTAAAATGTTGCTGCCTGTCTTATGTTGTTGTGACAGTGGTTCCTGCTCGAAATCTTGACCAAAACTCAATATAATGGGAAAAAAATCCAAACTTAATATTTTCAATGTTAATGCCAAGTAGTTGAGAGACGTTGCGTTAAATGCAAAGAAGTATTGAGGTACCCACCGCCAAAAAATCATGAGATTGTCATCCTTATGAACACCACCCACGGTACTACGCGTGATTATCGAATTCAATATTGATAAGATTGAAGCGGATTTTGGAGAGGTGGCATCATTGGCCCGTTTTTTTTTTAAATTTTGCTGGAAACGCCGTTTAAATCAACGGTATGAGCTACTGAGACATGAGAAACAAAATGAAAATGTCCTAGTACGAGGGCTGCTATATATATATATATATATATATATATATATATATATATATATATATATATATATATATATATATATATATATATATATATATATATATATATATATATATATATATATATATATATATATATATATATATATATATATATATATATATATATATATATATATATATATATATATATATATATATATATATATATATATATATTTCTGGCCTAATAACGAAAATGCGAATATTTATCATCAAAAATGGTTTAAATGCTTTTCAAAGTATTCTCCAGCATGAGTTATACACTTTTTCATGCGCTAAAACCAATTGCAGAAGCACTTTTTCCACTCCGATTGAGACACCTCCAAAACATGGTTTTTGAACGCATCAACAGCATCTTCTGGCGATGAAAATCGTTGAACACGCATTTTTTCTTGATGTGCGGGAATAAAAAGAATTCATTGGGTGCCAAGTCAGGGCTGTACGGCGGATGACCCATCAATTCGACGTCTGACCGGTGAGAGCTCACATTGTCATGGTGCACAATGATTCGACTTCACTTGTTCGTTTTTAGAATTTCTCCGAAGACTTCAGACAAACAAATTGTGGTGTACCACTCAGAATTGACCATTCTACGTTGCTTAAGCGGAACAGTCGCCACATGACCAGTTTTTCCGAAGAAACAGGCCACCATTTGCTTCGAAGTGCTTCTTCCACGAACAACTTTCGTTGGATTTGGCTCGTCTTCGAAGACCCACACGGTCGATTGCTGTTTTCTTTCGGGCTCATACGCATAGATTCATGATTCGTCAATTGTGACGATCTTATAAACGTCTTTAAAAGCACCGCGATCGTATTTTTTCAAAATTTCTTTGTACTAATCGACACGAGCCTTTATTTGAGCGATTGTCAAATTGTGCGGGATCCAACGAGAACGGCCAGGTGTTCACGCAATATCGAATGTATGCTGGTGGAAGAAATGCTCAAGGATATCTCTACCTCACGGTATGTCACAAGATCTTGCATTATCAGTCCACGCACGGCATCAATGTTCTCTGGCACAACGGCCGTTTTTGGACGACCTTCACGACCTTCGTCTGTGAGCGAGAGTCGGCGACGATTGAATTCATTAAAGCAGATTTTCACAGTCCTATAGGATGGTGCTTCATCGCCATACAAAGATTTAAGTTTATCGATGCACTCTTGTCGTGATAATCCACGTCGAATGTTGTGAAAAATGATCGCACGAAAATGTTCACGAGTTAATTCCATTTTTTTGCCAAATTGATTTTTTCAATTCACTGTAAACAACACAAATGATGGTCGTACGTCAAAACGTTCTGAGTACGTTTATGCTAAAAAAATGTCAAACTTTCCAATGGAAATGTCAGATGGCGCCAGGCAACAGTAAGTGTTGCCTTTGCCAGAAATATATATAGCAATATATATTCTACTTATGTTGCTACACCTTTATTTTTTACGTCAAATTTGGCTATAACAACGTTCTATCTAATTAATTTTTTTCCACAGCTACAAATTATATCAGCTATCTGCCGAGACAAGCGGTCAACTTCACATTTTGAAAGAGTTGGCCCTTAAAGAAGATGTCTACGATCTCATTTACCCTGATAGAGTGATAGTCAATCCCAAGGAGATTGCCACTTTCGAAGAAACTTTAAAACAGAATAATATAGCTTTCCAGTTACTCGACAATAATGTGGGCAAAACTATTCGGCGTAACTTTGAGCACCAGCGACTATTTCGAAATCGCATGCCATATAGGGGTCAAGGACGTTTGGCCACTGACCAGTATTACAGTCATGGTGCTATTAATGAATATCTGGAAGACTTGGCCCAAAGATTTCCCTACCGAGCATTTGTAAAGAAAGTGGGCCGATCCTTTGAGGGCAGGGACTTGAAAGCCATCACAATTAGCAACGGTGATGGGCGTAACAATAAAAACGTGATTTTGGTCGATGGCGGCTTCCATGCTCGCGAATGGATTTCACCCGCCTCGGCTATTTATGCCATTGAACAGTTGGTGGAGAATTTTGAGGAGAATAAAGATCTACTCTTAGACTTTGATTGGGTTATATTGCCCGTGGTGAATCCTGATGGTTATGAGTACACTCAACAATCGGCCGAAACACGCATGTGGCGTAAGACGCGCAAACCTTTGTTCCATGAGGGCGGCATTTGTTATGGTACCGATCCTAATCGAAATTTTGATTTCCATTGGAATGAGGAGGGTGCATCATCCGATCCCTGTTCGAATAATTTTGCTGGACCAAAGGCTTTCTCGGAACCGGAAACCACGGTTGTAAGAGATCTCATACATTCGTTCAGTGAGAGGGGACAAATGTATTTGACCTTGCACTCACAGGGACAATTGCTGCTTTATCCCTGGGGTTGGACTTCGTAAGTTGGCATTTGAGGCTAATATGTTTTGAAGAAGAAATTAATAAATAACTCTTTTCAGAAAACTACCAGACACTTGGGAGGATTTACATGAAGTTGGCGCAGCTGGTGCCGAGGCCATACATGCTGCTACCGGCACCAATTATACGGTCGGATCGTCAACGAATACTTTGTACATATCTGCTGGTGTTAGTGCTGATTATGCCTTTAATGCTGGCTTCCCCATTTCACTTACCATGGAATTGCCGGGTGCTGGCACTACCGGCCACGATCCCCCTGTCGAGATGATTGACCGACTGGTTAAAGAGACCTGGGTTGGCATTAGAGCCATGGGCTTGAAGGTTATTGATAAGTATCCATTAGTTGCATAAGTAAGTAAATAATTAAGCTTTTATGTTTCATTTATAAAAAAGAAAACAAATCCGAAAAAATTATAAATAAACAATAAAAAAAAACAACGGATGTTGGTGATTGTCATGATGCTGGATTGGGACTACACGATCCCATCGGGTGGTTTTTTTTTATTAAACTCACGGAGTGCAATACAAAAATCGTGGTCTTTGAGAGAAGATCGCACTATTTCCTTAATGATATGTTGGTGACAAGTAAGTAAAACTTGAGTCTCTTTATACCCTGCGTCGCTTTGTGGAACAGGATATTACAAATTTGTTTCATGGAAAATACTGGTAACTACCAAAAATACCTAATTGAGACTTACATTTAGCTAAACGGATCAACGCAGAACCAGCGATTTTATTTAACGATTAACCCGTCCGCCAGCATGCATTCCATCTTGAGCTTGAAATCAAACTACAGGTCGCACTTCCGATCTTAATGAAATTGGGCAGAAACGCTGTTTATAACAAGAACGGGTCCATTTTTAATGTAGTCCTCATACTAATGGTTTAAAATATACATGGTCTAGAACTTAGGTCTTACGTTTGGTAAAATGTAGGGACTCTAGAGCCGAAAATCCGGCCCATTTAAACATGGACATATGACATAAAACTAGTGGACAATTCGTAAGTTCGGCACAGCAGCAGCTTTTTTGCTCTCTATTATGGATTGCGTTCCAGTTTGGCATTGGAAGCCATCGCTTTTGATTCTTTAAAAGCTTTTGATTCTTTAAAAACATTGAAAAATAAATTATAAAAATATGTAAAAAAAATATATTTTTAAAATGTTAGTTATGAAAAAGTCAACTTTTTAAAAAAATTTAATTGTTGGACAGGTCTCTAGCCATAATTTGGCTTTTACAGATTGAAAAAATATCAATTAGTCGACGAGTAATTGCCAAAAAACCATCTAAACAATATGCTGAAAATCGGCATTTGACGGCATAGTTCAAAGGTCGATTAAAAAAACGAACTTACATAAACAAACGCCGCGATACGGGTCTTCTAATTAAGCCTATATTTTCACCCCTCACTCTCAGAATCGACCTAACTTTTGCCAGCCTAAATTTGTTCCACAGTGATATTAGTAACCTTGGCGGACATTCGGTTTAAAACACCTAAAGATGATAGCAATGTTTTTAAAAGAGTTCAGAAAACTAACTATTCGGCTATACTAATGGAATGACGTTTAAATTGTTGGCAAGCACCAGTTCTGTATACAATTGATAGCTGATACCAATAATTGATAATGACAACTAAACTACGAGTTAGTTTCCTACTCCAGCTGGAATGATAAAAACATATAAACTGAACAGGGATTTAACCGGCTCAAGACCTCTTGCTTCTATATTTAAATAGAAGACAAGTTTTTAACAAAATGGCAAAGTGACATTGATTTTCGTGGCTGCACACTACTTTAATCATGATTTCGTGACAACCCTCTTCAGAAAGCCTTTCTGCAATTGTTGAAAGTAAAACCGAACTCTATAAGGCCAGGCTCTCCCCAAACGAATGAGAACTACTGTTGTAAACCTTACTTTTCAAGTTTTATTCACACAATTGCCCACGAAAATACAACTCACTCTTGCCACCTCTAAAGAGACTCCACATCGAGAGCCATCAATAGATTTCTTTTACAACGTGTGTGTGTGTTGTAATAAATAAAATGAATGTATGGGCGGAACTTCGAGTTTAAAGGGAAAGAAAAACATATCATCGAAAATGCAATTGCAATATCTTATCTAATAGATAGAACAACAAAATTAATTATTTATGACTTCGCTTTATTGATGTTAAGCGAAGGTAAAGACAATTTTATTTATTACTCGTATCGACGCCGCACCTACCGAAAATGCTAGTGAATGCACTAACATTCGGTTGTTGCGATGGGTTTTTAGTTAACGCAACCGCAACCATTCGATTGGCAAAAAATTCTGTTGTGCCTCTCAAGCTGATTTCAGCATGCAGGGCATCACTTTCGTGACCTAAACGATCATTGGCCGAAGGGTAAGGGGATCTAATTAAGGCAAGTTGTAGAACAACTATCATAGCTCAGATTTGTGGGGAAATTTCACTGTTACTGTCGAATCCATTAAAGTGGCAGATTGGATCCATAGGTCGCGTATATGAGTAGTTGGCGGGGAAATTCCAATGTTTCTGAGTACCCATATGTCCATGTTTGAAAGGTTTCATATATCAGCGCCCTAGGAATCAAATAGTAAAATGATATAATTTTCAGATTCGTGACGAAATTGTATCGTAAAATACGAATACCTCCTAGTATATTAATACCTATAGTATATACCTATAGTTAAAGGAGACCGACTTTTGTGCCCATATGGGCTGGTTCAATTCCCAATTGGCACAAATTTTAACTATAGGTGCATACTCGTACGAGTATTTGGATTTGTGAGACAATTTCTGTGTTTCCAATCGATCACCGACTAAAGTCTAGTAAGTAGGGAGACTAGCTACGAGTATTTACGAAAAGACTGAAACATTCAACAGACAAGCTGACAGACGGACGGACACGTCTTTATTTTCTTGAAATTAAACGACATTAAAAAATACGTATATGTGACGCGCAAAATAGAAATGGACCTAAGGTTAAAAACCAGTTTGTTCAGGAGCCATTTTAAAGATTAGGTCCCGTTCTATTTGTGCTTAAAATCGTGGACTTCACTTTCATAAAACGCGCATATCTCTGGGAGGGAACACTTTTGGGGCATGGGATCGGTCTCATTCGATGCTCAGATGTTGTCCACATCAAAAAAAGAAAAAAAATGAAAATTGATTTTTTACCCTTAGGCCCCTTTCTCTATGCGCTGTCACATGTACTTTTTAAGGTCACAGAAAAGTACAAACCAAAGCATAAACCTATATCTACACTACACACTATGGCCGTGATTATTAAAGACTGATATTTCCTCACAAATCGATATTTTCGCACTCTCCACCATACGAGGGCGGTTCGGAAACTTCTGAGCCTAGCACAAAAAGCGCGGTATAAACACAAAAAAGTTAAGTGTTTTGGAAACTTCCATCTTTGCTATGTTAAATTTTGTTTCGTTCTGGCAACTCCTTCATATAGAAGCAGGTGTTCACAAAAAACGCATCCGCGATTTTTTTACAATGCAAAAATTAGAAATGCGTGGTGTCATTAAATATTTACATAAAAAAGGTTTATCGGGACAAGAAATTCATAATGATATGGTGAATGTGTTAGGTGAAAGTGCTCCTTCATATGCAACAGTGAAAAATTGGGTTGCTGAATTTAAACGTGGTCGTACAAGCATTGAAGATGAACCACGTAGTGGACGTCCAAAAAAAGCAACAACAACAGAAATTGTAGCCAAAGTGCATGATATGGTATTAAATGATCGACGAATAAAAGTGCACGAAATAGCTAATATCATGGGCATCTCAAATGATCGAGTCCATTTAATTTTGCATGAAGAACTACAGATGAAAAAGCTTTCTGCAAGATGGGTGCCGCACTTGCTAACAGTCGACCAAAAACGCATAAGAATGAACATTTCTCAAGCTTGTTTGGATCGTTTTCAGCGTTTTTTTTGGACTTCAAAGGTATTTTATTGATTGACTATCTGCAAAAGGGTAAAACAATATATTCAGAGTACAATTAAATGTACAAATTCGAGAAAAACGTCCTGGCTTACAACACAAAAAAAATATTTTTTCATCAAGACAACGCACCAGCGCACAAGAGTGTTTTAACAATGGCTAAAATCAACGAATTAAAGTACGAGTTGCTTGACCACCTTATTCTCCTGATTTAGCTCCCAGTGACTTTTACCTATTCCCAAATCTAAAAAAATTCCTTGCTCGCAAGCGTTTTACCTCAAATAAATATGCAATTGCAGTTGTAAACCACTTCTTTGAAGACCTTGAGGAAAACTATTTTAATCAAGGGATAGAATTGATTGATGGACTAAGTGTATTGAAGTTTCAGGAGATTATATTGAAAAATAAATATATTTTTGAAAAACTAACTATTCTCTTTCATTGATAGGCTAAGAACTTTCCGAACCGCCCTCGTAGGTGGGAGTATATATAAGTTAGTCATGCCGTTTGTGGCATCACGACATAGTTTTCTGTGACCCTATAAAGTGTATATATTTGTAATTTAAAGGACATTTTATGGCATTTATTTTTTGAATATAATTTTCTTTAAATGTTGGCCGCAACTACGCCTCAGGGTTTCATTCTGAGGGTCCAACCGAGATCGATACCAAGGCGCGATAGCGAGCACCATTTACGGTTACGTTCTGGCCATCATCATTTTTAAAAAAAATATGCGCCGATGATTCCGCCAGCTTATTAACCGCACCAAACCGTGGTTTTCTCTGGGTATAATGGCACCTATTGAACCTCTTCTTGTTGCTCTTCAGCCCAAATGCGGAAATTTTGTTTACTGACTTTGCCGTTGGGCCAGAAATGGACCTCATCACTGAACAAAATTTTGGACGAAAACAGTGGATCTTCCCGTTTCTCAGCGAACGCTCATTTCCATAATACAGTTGCCAACATTTGAAGGAAATTATATTCAAAAAATAACTGCCATAAAATGCCCTTTCAAATTACCAATAAAGACTCCACACTTGATTAGAATTTTTATATTTTTTTTGATCTAAGAAAATACCTCTAGATGGATCACCCTATATTATTGAACGTCGTAAAATTCTGTCTTAAAATTCTGAAAGTCGTAAAGTTCTGAAAGCACTATTCAGTACAATTGAAAAGAGCTTGAGACTTATCAACTACCAGATATATGTCTTATGGTTGCAGATCGGTCAGTATTAAAAATGTAGCAAACCGGAAGAAGTGGGTACCCACTTGAGGTACTAAAAGAAGTCCTGAACTAAAAATTTTTTCGGCTTTTTCACTTTATAACTTTAACAATCAAATAAAAAATAGTTTCGCTTGGAAGTTGTGGCCGCAGACATATTAAACGTCACAAAAATGGGCGTGGTCATTGGGTCTAGGAACCCAAGGGGCCTAATAAATTTCCCCTAATCCTGGGGAACATATGGGTGTCCAGATTCATTCTAACAAACCTAAGTATCTACCTATAATTAAGATTGTGGTCAATTTGAGATTTTACCATATTTAAGCCCGCCTCCAATCGATTTATTGTTCCTTGGCTGTCGAAAAATAGATTCTTTTGAAAATGAGATATGGATAATCAAAAACAGTGGAATTTTTGAAGAATCTGAAAATTAAATTCATTTTACGATATCGCTGATTTAAAGGTGTTGACCAACCGATAGGCGTGGTCTATGGGCTCGGAAACGGCGAAATCTTCTCATAACTTCAAATATAGACCTATGTTTAAGATTCTGTGCAATTTGCTCCTTTAACTATAGGGTGGGCCAAAAGTTACCATGGGATTTACAAATTTAATAACTTTTTCGTATATATATTTTTTCACTTTATTTAGAGATTAAATAATGGAGAGATTCACAACTGAACAAAGAACCAGAATAATAGAATTTTATTATTTAAATCAGCGATCAATTATTTTAACGCAAACGCATGAGTGATGAAGCTCATTTTCATTCGAATGGCTTTGTTAACAAGCAGAACTAAAGGTTCTGGGGTTCTGAAATTTCAAGAGCCATCGCCGCCCTTCGACCCTATTAGGTGTGCAGTGTGGCGTGGGATCACATCTACAATTAACATTGGGTTGTACTTCTTCGAGAATGAAGATGGAAGTACTGTTACCGTAAATGAAGAGCGGTATCGGTTTATGATAGAACATTTTTTACAGACCTGAGATGTGGTTGCAGCAGGACGGAGCCACTGCCCACACTGACCGAGACACAATGACATTTTAAGTCAAATTTTTGGAGAGCGAATAATTTCCAGAAATTCGTAAATATTTTGGTCAGTGCGATCGCTAGATTTGTCTGTACTCGACTCGACTCTGTAATCTCCATTTTTTATATTATATAATCTGAGAATATAAAATATATAAAATTAATAAACAAAAAAGTAATTAAAGTTGTTAACCCCATGGTAACGTTTGGCCCACCCTATATGTACACATGGGCACTGAAAAACAATAAACGGATCCTAATATCATATTGGTTTTGTTTTGATTCGACTTAGTTTAAGTCCTTAAACCAAGGGCATACGGTCCCTAGGGAGCAGAAAAATAAGTCCTTATGAACATGTACGTGGGCGACCGCAAAACTAACTGGCATGTTCAGTTTTACTAGCAACGTTTTTTTTGTTTTTTAAAAGCAATCTTTTATAAGCCATCTGTCAAAATTTCCGAAATATTTAATGATTATTTTCTTTGTTACAGGTGATTGAAGTAAACAAGTTTTATAATTTTTGAAAAACGGAAAATAAAGTTTCGTGCGGTAATTAAAAGTGTTTAATTAGATAGACGAATAAAGCTCAGAGAACTTGCTGATATTTTTAAAATACACGAAAAACAAGTTTGGAGTATTTTACATGATGAACTCCATATGAAAAAGCTATCCGCAAGATGGGTGCCACGTTTGTTGACTTTGCCCCAAAAAATCGTCCGTTGGACCAATTCCGATGAGCTTTTCGCGATTTATCAGCGTAATCCAATAGAGTTCTTGCGCCGATTCATAGCTGTTGATGAAACAAGGATCCATCACTACATCCCAGAATGCAAAAAACAGTCAAAACAATGGATAGAAGCTGGTAAAAGTGTTCCAAGAAAGCGAAAACTGTTAAGTCAGCAGGAAAAGTAATGGCCACAGTATTTTGGGATGCAAGGGGTATAATATTTATTGATTATCTTGAGAAAGGAAAAACTATAAATTGTGAATATTATTGTGCATTATTGGATCGGTTGAGTGAAGAAATCAAGATAAAACGACCGCATTTAGAAAAAAAAGTTCTTTTTCATCAAGATAATGCTCCTTCACACACTGCATTTTTAACTTAACAAAAACTGGCCGAATTACGATTTGATATTGCTCCGCATCCACCATATAGTCCAGATTTAGCTCCTTCTGATTATATCTTGTTTCCAAATTTAAAAAAAAATTCTCGGTGGCAAAAATTTTTGGTCCAATAGCGAGGTTATTGCTGAATCTGAGGCATATTTTGAAGGCCTTGAAAAATCTTATTTTTCGGATGGAATTAAAAAACTTGAAAAACGTTTGAGGAAGTGTATTGAGTTGGAAGGAGATTATGTTGAAAAATAAATAATAATAATTCCAAAAAACGGTTCTTTTTATGTTAGGTCAGTTACTTTTGCGGTCGCCCTCGTACATATGAGAAACAGCGAAATTTTCTAAAGAATTTAAATTTTACGATCTGGCTGGTGCTGGTGTTTGCAACATCTTAAAGGAATAAAGATAGACCCTATGTTTATTATAGCTATCGACTCAGAATCACTCTCTAATACCATTGAACGATGTCCGTCCGTCCATCCATCGTTGTAATCAACGCACAGGTCTCAAATATGAACCGATTTTGATGAAACTTGTACATTGTTTAAGGTTGGGCCAACGACGAACCCTATTGGAAGTCGAAAAAATCCTAGTTTGATATTAAAATATGGAACAAGGTGAACCAATTTCAATAGGGTTTGTCCCTGGCCCAAACTAAATGAAAATAAAAAGTTTCAACGAAAAAAGTTCACAATTGCGACCTGTAGTTTGATTTCAACGATAATTAAACAGGCGGACGGACATCGCGCTAGGGTATCTAATGGTGATTCTAAGTCGATCAATATACTCAACAGTTTTTAAAATGTTGTCCATTTCTTTAAAATGTTGCAAATATCAACACTAAGTCATGATGCCCTGTGCCACAGTGTGTTTTAGGGCATAACAATATCCCTGTTGTTTTGACTTTAATTATAATTGCCTCCTTTAGACAACTTCTACTAAAGGCCCATAGGATGATCTCATCCACGTAGGAATCTGCTGAAGCTATGTATAAATACTTTTCTATAAAAAAACTTTCAGAGAAAAGTTCTCCACCCCGCTTGTTTCTCTAGGAAAACCCGTTCGTAAATAATTTTTAGTTTCAAAAAAAAAAAATTGTTTGCACAACCATTTACGATTCTTAATTAATTTATACTAGGCAAACTCTTACTTTCTTTCGTACAACCATGTGAAGTGTTCAACACTTCACGATTAAATTCATTCAACAGAAGGTTTCACCTCGCCGTTAATGATGCGTCCAGCTGCGCTGTGCGTCTCTGATAACACAAAGCATTGTTTTCCCTGCAAAGTGTGTCACTTGTCGCAGCAACTTTAATTACATTAGACAGCCGGGCGGTCGGTCTGATTTTCGACTCTACTTGTAAAACAACTGAAATGACAAGAGATAACGTAACATTCCAATAACTCAATGGCAGATAGATATTGTCTTTCTTGTCGTTGGTTAATGCCCCCAACGTAATTTATACCGGATGAGTTTTTTTTTAACTTAACCAAATTACCTTGATGGAGGTGGTCCGAAGGTAATTCAAATGTCAAATTGATAGGGTAAAACACTGGGAGAAAAAATCGGTTGGAAATCGAGCGGGGAGCTTCTAACGAATTAGTGAGCTGCTCACCATATAATTTGTATCCCCAGTGACCCGAACCATATGTTTCACGCCGCCTTCCAATGTCAAATTAAATTTATGGAGAACCTTTTGCCTAGCTAAGAGAATATTCTCATACTCATAAAGAAGACTTTCTTTAAAAGGTGGAAACCCAACCGCTAATAATTTTTTTACATGTTTCTAAGCAGATTTCAAACAGGGTCTACTTGTGTGAGAGTCGTGCATACTAATACGCATATCATGGCACCCTTCAAGTACATGTATAGACTTGTAATCACTACAAAATTCAAATAGGTCTTGGATTATGTTCTCTGTGTTAAGGAGCTTTAGCTAACTTAGTAGCCCCCGACAGTCTCTACCTTAAGTTTATTAAGCCCTGTAGATAATTTGTCCTAGCTAAAAAAATTCGGTTGGAATTACTTCTACCTAGATCACCGAATGTTTGTTATTTTGATACATACTTAGCGTATTATTTATAAATGACTGTTACACACGTTTTATGCTGTAAAATAAAAAGTACTGAATGTTTTTGGACCAAATATTTTTTAATATATTTATTGATGTACGAGGGCGGTTCGGAAAGTTCTTAGCCTATCAATGAAAGAGAATAGTTAGTTTTTCAAAAAATATTTATATTTTTCAATATAATCTCCTGAAACTTCAATACACTTAGTCCAACGCTTATCTAGCAATTCTATCCCTTGATTAAAATAGTTTTCCTCAAGGTCTTCAAAATAGTGGTTTACAACTGTAATTGCATCTTCATTTGAGGTAAAACGATTGCCAGCAAGGAATTTTTTTAGATTTGGGAACAGGTAAAAGTCACTGGGAGCTAAATCAGGAGAATAAGGTGGGTGGTCAAGCAACTCGTACTTTAATTCGTTGATTTTAGCCATTGTTAAAACACTCTTGTGCGCTGGTGCGTTGTCTTGATGAAAAATTATTTTTTTGTGTTGTAAGCCAGGACGTTTTTCTCGAATTTGTACATTTAATTGATCTAAAAGGTTGCAGTAGTACTCTGAATTTTTTGTTTTACCCTTTTGCAGATAATCAATCAATAAAATACCTTTGAAGTCCCAAAAAACCGTTGCCATAACCTTACCAGCCGATTGAATTGTTTTTGCCTTCTTTGGGGCACTTCCTCCAGCTTCAGTCCATTGTTTGGATTGTTCTTTTGTCTCTGGAGTATAGTGGTGGATCCATGTCTCATCAACAGTTATGAAACGACGCTTAAAATCCATTTTGTTTCGCTGAAAACGATCCAAACAAGCTTGAGAAATGTACATTCTTATGCGTTTTTGGTCGACTGTTAACAAGTGCGGCACCACATCTTGCAGAGGCTTTTTCATCTGTAGTTCTTTATGCAAAATTAAATGGACTCGATCATTTGAGATGCCCATGATATTAGCTATTTCACGCACTTTTATTCGTCGATCATTTAATACCATATCATGCAATTTGGCTGCAATTGCTGTTGTTGTTGCTGTTTTTGGACGTACACTACGTGGTTCATCTTCAATGCTTGTACGACCACCCAATTCAGCAACCCAATTTTTTACTGTTGCATATGAAGGAGCACTTTCACCTAACACATTCACCATATCATTATCAATTTCTTGTCCTGATAAACCTTTTTTATGTAAATATTTAATGACACCACGCATTTCTAATTTTTCCATTGTAAAAAAATGGCGGATGCGTCTTTTGTGAACACCTGTTTCTATATGAAGGAGTTGCCAGATCGAAACAAAATTAAACATGTGTTCATAGCAGAGATGGAAGTTTCCAAAACACCTAACTTTTTTCTGTTTATACCGCGCTTTTTGTGCTAGGCTAAGAAGTTTCCGAACCGCCCTCGTATATTGTATCCAAAAAGAATCTTCTTATTCGAAATGTCCGCCTTCTGCCTTTACGCACGCCTTAAATCGCACTGGCCAATCGTCCATTGGAAAATTGGACACAGCTCGAACCAAAGCAGTCTTAAGAGATCCAATGTTGGAGTATCTTTTGTGACAAACGTTGTCCTCTAAAACCGTCCACAATTTGTAATCCAATCGGCTCAAATCAAGACTGCCTGAGGGTCATTATTCAGAGGAAATGAACGCTGGCAAACTGTTTCGAAGCCAGGCCTGGGACGTTTTAGCCTTATGGGCCGGCGCAGAATTCTGCTGGAAAGTCCATGGCTAGTTTTGAAACAGGGAATTGTTAAGTGGATTCACAACAGCGTCCAAAACGGTTTCTTGGTAAACTTTGGCCGGTGTTTTGACTCATTGTTCGCAGAAATGCAGGTCAGTGACCCCATCGTAAGAGACACCTCACCAAACCATGACTGAAGCTAGGTGATGACCCTTTTCCACCCTTGGGATCAGTTCAGATGCTTCGTTAGATGACCGCGCATACACTCTATCAGTTTGCTTGTTAAATTTTTCCTGAACGGTAAACATTTTTTCATCGGTGAGCAAAATTTTTCTGTGCAAGTTATCAGCATGCGAAAAGGCTTCACCAAAAGACGTTTGCATTTTTCAATCCTATTTTCTTTAAAGCTGCGGTCAATAAATGTCTGATACGTCGTTTGAAAGCCCCAAGTACCAAGTCTTTTTTTAATGATTCGACTCATGGACTTTTGCGTGATATTCATCTCACGGGCCATGATTTCCTGTTTTCGGTGCGGATTTCTGTGAATTTTTGATTTAACGGCTTTGATGACATGCGGTGTTCGAACAGACCGTGGGCGGCCTGACCGGTGGCAGTTACATCTCCAGTCTCCTCAAACAGTTTTATGCATCGGTAGACCAACATGCGGCTAATCCTTAGTGGCCGGAGCGTTTTGAAAATATCGATTTTTTTATTTCACACTTGAAAAGCGCTATTACAGCGATACGGTTCTCATTATCTGACCACTCCATGATGAAAGTTGAAACAATTTTAAAATCCCGTTACAGACTAACGCTATTGAGGTTAGCTTTCAAAACCCATATGACATTAACGGGGTAAGTTCAGTTCTACTATTGAAATGGGTGTGTTCAATGTTGTAACAGTATTTAGTTATGTCCCTACTAAGTAGATGAAAACGAGGCCGGCGCTACGCCCCTTTAAGCAATTTTGGGTCGGAATCTTAATGGACGGTGTATAAGCCTCGGCCTGACCTAACTTAAGTTGTCCACTGGCTAATAATAATTTTGTGGCCCTTACGGCCCATATCGGCCAATTTCGTGCCATAATTTGGGCCAAATTTCAAATGTAGCTACATATTTAGATTTGTGAGGAAATTTTACCATTTTGGTTACCAATTAATCCCGAAAATTAAAAAAACGGGTTTTGGCCGTTAGGGTACCCATGTCTTTTAATGATACGTTGTTTTGAAAAGTTAAAAGACTCTAGCTCTTTTCGTCTAGACTGAATCGTACTTCAAACAGTCTAATGGTCAGGCAAGATAGTTTTAGAATTTTGCGACGATCAATAATTACCTATAAATGTTGCAAATGGAATGAAAATAGTATATATACACTTGATGCCATGGAATCAAGTGTATATATATTATTTGCATAGAGTTTTATAGAGAAAAATACACCACTAGACAGGACAGCACGTTATATGGATCACCATCTAAAGGAAGTAAAGTTCTTCGTGTATTTATTTGCTCAACCAATTTCAGTTGAGGCAGAAACTAAAGACGGCCCATATGGTCCTAACAAATGTCCAGTATTCGAAATATGGATGCATTTTTAAGGTCTGACTGAAATAAGGGCTCGTACTTATACAATATTGTGCCCCTTTTGGCAAAAACAATTGACGGTGATACATACGGATATATGGGTACACAAGTTGAAGTAAATATCCAATGATTGATTTATTTTCAAGACCTGGCTGAGATTTGGACTTAGTTTTTAAACACGATGGGCTAAAAACTAATTCTTATACTCGAAACAGGGCGTGAAATATTAAAAATAGAAATGTCGGTACTTAAATTAAACTAATAACAATCTGAGCAAAAGACGTGTTTCATTATTTTGCTGGAATTAGGGCTCAGACATACGAACCCAGAGATCGTATTAATGGGCTATGTTTTTCCACCATATTTTGAACACTGGTGGAGGGTTTATACTTTTCGGTTTATTCGAACTAAAAGCAAAATATTTTTCGCATGAGCCTGAATTTTCACATGTATTTTGTGTATTTCGAGCCGTAACCGCGGAAAAGAAGTAAGCGCCAAAAAGAAAATTTTACAGGAGTTTTTTTTGTTTTTTTTTAATTCATCTAAAGCTTTCCGATACAATTAAATTTGCTATATCGTTGTAAATTTTTATATTTATATTTATTTATATTTCTATTTTCTGTCGATTTCTATTAAAATCGAGTGATGTTTATGTCTTTTTCAGGGTAAGGGCTCGATTTGATTTAGTGTTTTTGAAACCGTCCATCTCCGAAATTTCTTTATTGGTAAAATCAATTTATGAAAGAAGTCGCTAAGTCGTTTTAATATTTTTTATAAAGAAAATTATTTATTAATTTGTTATTAAAGTATTTACATAGCAAAAGAAGTCTTTATTTATTTAAATAATCTCGATTTATTTCGTACGATAGATCGTTAAAATAATAATTAATATTTAGCCATGACTTTTTCAGCCATAGCCTTGATGCCTATCCAGGTTTCCGAAACGAATGGCTTAATTTGAGCGGGTGTAGGATCGAAACCGCTACCGCCAGCTGGCAATTCCATGGTGATGGAAATTGGAATGCTGGCCTTGGCCAAGGCATAGTCATCGCTACCGCCAGCAGCGGCATACAAAACATTGGTAGAAGAACCGACGGTGTAACGGGTGCCGGTGGACGAGCGGATGGCAGCGGCGCCGGCTTGGGCAACCTCATCCAAATCCTGCCAGTTAGCGGGAAGAGAGCTGCAAAGAAAGCAGGAACAAAATAAAATTAAAATGCCGCTTAAGTCCATTTTTTAAACTTACGAAGTCCAGCCCCAAGGATACAACAAGTAGTTGCCATAGGAGTGCAGGGTCAAGTACATCTTTGCACGTCCACTCAAAGAGAGCATCAAATCGCGCAGCAGTTGAGTTTCGGGTTCCGAGAAGGCAGTCTGACCCTTGAAGGTATCGGCACAGGCCGAGCTAGAGGCACCCACCTCACCCCAGTGGAAGTCAAAGTTGCGATTACCATCGGTGCCATAGCAAGTGCTGGTCACTGGTTTGCGGGTCTTGCGCCACATACGAGAATTGGTATGGGTGTATTCATAACCATCCGGATTGACTACGGGCAAGACAACCCAATCGTAGTTGGCCAACAGGTGAGAGTTGGCCGCAAAGTTTTCCACCAATTGGTGGATGATGTACAAGGCACCAGCTGGAGCAATCCATTCGCGAGCATGGATGCCGGCATCGACAAGGATGACCTTCTTGTTGGTATTGCCGTCACCGTTGCTGATGGTAATAATGTTCAAGTTGCGATTCTGGTAAGTTTTGCCCAGATTCTTGACGGTCACACGTTTGGGATAGGTCGTGGCCAGATCATTCAAGTACGCATTGATGGCAGCGAAACGTTGGTAGCTGGTGAAGCTAATGCGGCCCTCGGGATCTACAGCGGAACGCAAGAAGTTGTTTTGGGCCGCCTCTTCGGCAATGCTCTCGGCCACATTTTCGTTTACCACCGAGAAGTTCAAACCGAATCTAGCCAAAGTCGTTTCGAAGTCCACTTGATCTTCGGGTTGAATCATGACACGAGCGGGTTTGCCCATGGTCTTGGGCAGATCGAAAAAGTCGTAGTTCTCATTCGACGACAGACGCAACAAAATTTCCTTTTCGAAGGCATTCTGGGCTTCAACATCATAGATTTTGTAGCTAAAGAGAGGAGACACAGATAGGGTGATGCAGCTTATCTAAACGGCTGAAAGCCTCTTAGTACTTACCCCTCGTAGGAATCTCCAGCGGCCAAAGCAATGCTGCAGAACAGCACGCTTAAAATAATTTTGAAAAACATTTCGTTTGACTACACTTCACCGAGACTGTTGACAGTCGTATTGTTTGAAATTGCGGCAAGTGCGACCCTTTTATATCACTTTGAATTTCCAATGTTTTCCTATTGACGTTTCTTATCTTTCCAGCTAGTTTCAGTAGCAGCAGTTCATCAATGCGCTCGCCCGTTCGCATGGACGTTTGAATTTGTCTTTCATAAAATCACAAATCACAGTTTCGTATCGGGTTTATATTTAGCAAATGACGTTTAGAATTTTATCGATATCAGTGTACATTCGTGTCCATGCAGATCTTTGTCGCTGTATTTTCAGTTTAAAGCGGGACGTTTGGTATACCCGTAGATTTATGGTCTTAAATTTGCACTACGAAAAATGTTCTGATTGACGTTAGCTTGCTAAGCTAATGTGTTGGATTATTTTATTTTATTTGTGACAGTTTCCATTTTATTTTGTAAAAAAGGAAAGAAAACGAAAACAAAACTTGATTGCATCAAAAACAAGTAGAATTCGAGGGAAGCTCATTATCATCATTTTGGGGCGAAATAGGGAGTTATGCAGCTTAAAGACAGAAACGATGTTCTAGTCTTATTCAGTGAATTATTAGTCTACAGCGGCAGGACTTTAAATTGAGGAGGGGGGGGGGGGGGGGGGTTACTCCATGGAGGATATATAAACCTATGTTCCAATAAATGGTTCTAGTCTTGATTATAGCCCTCGCTTTAAAATGTGGCATGTGGGGTATTACAAATCTGGAGGAATGCATAATTCTACACACAGAGAAAAAATATGTTGGAATTCAATTTTTCAATTCAATTTCATTTATTCCCAAATCAATTTTTGTTTTATATTATAGACTACTTAGTTAAATATATACATTTCCTAGCATACTTTGTATTTTTTTAGGAATATCTTTTAATATTAAAAAATAAATTTTTGGCAAGGCCATCCCATTTAGTCATTCGTTTTTTGATTTTTCTGTCCAGTCATTAGTTGTCCGTCAAAAAGGGAATGAGATAAAATTTGTTGGAAATCGGTACAAACTTTAAATATTCTGTAGGATAAACATACATTCTGTTGCAATCTACAACATGCCATAGTATTGATGGTTACATGGTTCGACTTACCACTACAATAATATTACGTTTATTACAGCCAATAAGTCGGTTATACCAAACGAATTCTGTGGAACGATTGGTTGCCTCAACTAGTGGTTATAACAACCAACCAATTATGAATTTCATGTTACTTTGGTACCACTAATTTGGGGTGATAACAAATAAATTCTTTGTAGTAATCGAACACCATACAAAAGGGTGGTTAACTTTTAAGGGCCGATGTAGATTTTGAATAAAGCACAAATTATTTAGGAAATTATTGTCATTTCTTTTTATTATGATAATATTCGTATGGTTCAATTATGTATGGAACAAAATATCGGCCAAATGGCCGCCGCGACCTCGGCGGCTCACCTCCAACCGATGGTCCAAATTTTCGATGACGCTGAGGCATAATTGAGGTTCTATGCCGTTAATGTGCCGAATTTTCTCATCATTTAACTCTTGAATTGTTGCTGGCTTATCGACGTACACCTTTTCTTTCAAATAACCCCAAAGAAAGAAGTCCAACGGTGTCAAATCACTTGATCGTGGCGGTCAGTTACCATTGCCACAAGGTTAGATAATACGGTCATTGAATTTGTCGCGCAAAAGAGCCATTGTTTCGTTAGTTGTGTGGCAAGTGACACCGTCCTGTTGAAACCACATATCGTCCACATCCATATCTTCTAATTCGGGTCATTAAGAATTCTTCACATCTCACGATAGCGAACACCAATAACAATAACTGCCTGACCAGCCTCATTTTAGAAAAAATGCAGCCCGATGATGCCGCAAGCCCATAATTCGCACCAAACAGTCACTCTTTGTGGGTGCATTCGACAATCACTCCTGAATTATCATTCGCCCAAATGCGGCAATTCTGCTTATTGAGGAATCCACTGAGGTGGTGATTTTTTTTTCGAAAATTGATCATCCACTGTTGCCATTTCTTGTCACCATTCTGACCATTGATGACGTTTGTGGCGCTTATGTATCATTTCATGTTTCTAATTGAGTTAGTCTGAAATGGAGAAATATCAAATGAAATTCAGAATAAAGCTGGACGTTTAGGTTTGGTTTACATTCAACATCGGCCCTTAAAATTTAACTACCCTTTAGTTCGTTGTTGTAATATTATTGCACTATGCAACAAAAGTTCGGACTTTTTCGTGGGAGATTTTGTGAGATGTCTTAGTTTATATCGCGTGGAGTTTATTTTCGTAGAACATTGTAATATCCTATCTCTAATACTGAAGTGTCCTATTTGTCCGTTTTGAAAAAATATTGTCCAATTAATTTCAATTGGGTTGTGTCCTTTTTCACTGAAATTGTATACATGATTTTAAAAGTGGTCGTTTTTGGGTTAAAGTGTTGAATAAATTACTACTACGAGGGTTGCTATTTACATTTCGGGCCCTGACAATACTAGTGTTCCCAGATGGAACTTCCATTGAAAACTTTGACATTTTGTAGCATAATTTCACTGTCATTTGAGGGCGAATTGTTTTGTTTACAGTGTGTTGAAAATTTCATCTTAGTCAAAAAATGGAATTATCCAGTGAATATTTTCGTGCAATGATTTTTTACGATTTTCGGAGTGGGTTATTGAGACAAGAGAGTTTAAATCAACTTCTGTCGACTTTTGGCGATGAAGCACCATTAAAAACCACTGTTAATCGCTGAATTCGCTGTAAATCGCTGAGAGTTCAGTCTAGAACGCCGTTCGTTCCAGGAAGAATTTCGTGAAGGACGTCCAACTTCTGTCACTTTGCCAGAAACCATCGATGCTGTGCGTGAACTGTTTAAGCAAGACCGACACACAGTGAAAAATTGAGGCATCCTTTGGCATTAGTATGACAAGCATAAATAATATATTCCATGTTCATTTGGCCGTGAAAAAATTTGTTCTCGTTGGATCCCACATAATTTGACGAATTCTCAAAAAAGGCTCGTATGGATTAGTGCAAATAGATGTAACAAAAGCTTAACTGCGGTGCTCAAAGGCAGTGTATAACATTGTCACAGGTGACGAATCAAGAATCTTTGCATAGGAACCCGAAACAAAAGAGCAATCGACCGTATTCATGTGATGGATATTTCTTCCGGATTTCGGCGACTGGATTTATTCTGAGAAACTGCTGGAATTGCAGAAGTATTGGGGGTTGGTCTTAGATCTAATTCCTCTAGGGGCACTTTTAGGGTAGTTAAAGCGATCGGAGCCCCCTTACGGGGTGAAGATAGGGGGTAGTTATGTTTGGGATGGAAAAATTAATTGGGGTCGGTCATACATTTTACCCCTCTAGGTGCGACTCATAGAAAGTTGCGGTGCTTTTTGTGAATATTTTCCCCCTACCAACGACCTTTTACCTCGATAAGCTGTCATTTGCCCCCACCCCACCTCACCCTTTTTTTGGCCCATGCTTTTTTTTTTCAAACCCTACAAAATAAAGGGGTGAGCCGTATCAAAATCGAAAACTCGTGTACTATTCCACCCCAAATGAGCAATCTCATGACATACTATTTTTTTTTATCAAGATTAGATTAACGAATATTCAAACCCTATTTAAAACTTATAACTGCAAACATTCTAATTTCCTATTCGCAGTGACCACTCCTTGAGCTTATCTAAATGATGCACTTAAACTCCCTTTGGCTAATAAAGAGAATATAAATAATATTATGAACAACAATTACAAGTTAATTACTTTATTTGTGTACTATTATAAAGGACCTAACGAAAACCATGCCATTCAGCGCCCACCACTCAGAATTGATTAATCCTTAAATGCCGCGCCAAAAATGGATCTGGAAAATGTCTTTAAAACGACGGCACCAGCCTTTAATTTCCTCCACCACATCCCTTCGCAGTTTTATTATTAATCATCCCGTTGAACATCATTAGATGATGGCGACGTCGACGATGACTACGACAACAACACGTAACAATAGAGTGAGTTTTGGCTTTGGGCGGCTGTTTCACAGTGAATTACACTAAAATACGCTGACACCCACTCAAAGACACAAAAACACACACAAACACCGTCGCACTCATACACTTTCATAACCTTTGGCAGTTAATGCGATGGCGTTAGTTGGGTGCCGTCACATTAACACCCTCGGGGAGCAGCAGCACTTTTCACAAAATAACAGAAGACACACAGCTAAAGAATGGATGGCGGATGGAAGGCAAAAAATGGAAAAAGGATTTTAATTAAAATTCATCTTCAATTTTAATCAAATCATTCTTGTCCTTGAGGCTGCCTGGTATGCCGGCCTGTTGGATGGGGTTGGTTGGTGGTTGCGTTGTGGTGTTTGGTGGCAACGTGTTGGCTGGTGTTTTATTCATTTCTAATTAAGTGCGAAAATCGTTAAGTGTAAAATCAAATCGGGCCTAATGAAATGAAACCACTATTACACAACCGCACATTCTCCAAAGCCCAGAAAAAAAAGGGTTACATGGTGGCATGATGAGTTTTTGATGCAATATTAAATTGCATACAGATAAATGTAATATTTGGCTTCGAGAGCTAAAGACTTAAGAAAATATTGAACATACACACAAATAACAAATTTCTTGGAAATCTGTTAGAACAACAATGACTCGGTTGCAAACAAGAAATTTCGGTTCAAAATACCACAAGATGTTAAATCGGCCATGCCAATGAAACGCGAAGAAGTTAACTGGTGATTGTGGCAACCAATAGTTTTCAAAAATATTATGTTGCTGTAACCAATTGTTAGTGATAATAACTAAAACGTTAAAATAAAATAACATTAAAAATAAAATAATTCGATTATAACTGACTTTAAGCCAATCGATTAACCAATCCATGCAGCATCTTTGCAATTTTTTTTCTCGTCATGACACTACACACACGTTTGCTGCCACAACTGAATTTGTTGCCAAATGAATGTTGGTGTTTGCATGAACTATCCATATAATTCTCCCTTACAACCGAATGTTGATTGGGTACACAGAACTTTTCAGTAGACGGAGCTGACACTTTCGGTTGAAGAAGAGAAGTATAAGTAATCCTAACAGATAAATATTTTTATTGTTATAGATAGTTAGTTATAAGTACTTTTTACAGAATTTAATATTTTACCGCCTTGCAATGGGTCAACTGATCAGTAAAATAATACTTCTTTGGATAGTTTAGTTATATAACAATATTTATTATCAAGCTTAGGGTGGTCATAACTCGCGAAAATCGGTTGCCACCAAAAATATTTGATGTTGTTTTAAATAATAAGAAGGAATTCTGATCAAGCCTATGTAATATCGCTAAATTACCTTTCAGCCTGTTTCTACATTCTGCAAAATATTTTTTTATTTACTTATATACGAGGGCGACCGCAAAAGTAACTAGCCTAACATAAAAAAACCGTTTTTTTGGAATTATTATTATTTATTTTTCAACATAATCTCCTTCCAACTCAATACACTTCATCAAACGTTTTCCAAGTACTTTAATTCCATCCGAAAAATAAGATTTTTCAAGACCTTCAAAATATGCCTCAGTTTCAGCAATAACCTCGCTATTGGACGAAAATTTTTTGCCACCGAGAATTTTTTTTAAATTTGGAAACAACAAATCATCAGAAGGAGCTAAATCTGGACTATATGGTGGATGCGGAGCAATTTCAAATCGTAATTCGGCCAGTTTTTGTTGAGTTAAAAATGCAGTGTGTGAAGGAGCATTATCTTGATGAAAAAGAACTTTTTTTCTAAATGCGGTCGTTTTATCTTGATTTCTTCACCCAACCGATCCAATAATGCACAATAATATTAACTATTTATAGTTTTTCCTTTCTCAAGATAATGAATAAATATTATACCCTTTGCATCCCAAAATACTGTGGCCATTACTTTTCCTGCTGACTTAACAGTTTTCGCCTTCTCGGGACCACCTTTACCAGTTTCTATCCATTGTTTTGACTGTTCTTTGCATTCTGGGATGTAGTGATGAATCCATGTTTCATCAACAGTTATGAATCGGCGTAAGAACTCTATTGGATTACGCTGATAAATCGCTAAAAGCTCCTCGGAATTGGTCCAACGGACTTTTTTGGGGCAAAGTCAACAAACGCGGCGGATAGTTTTCGGATAGCTTTTTCATGTGGAGTTCATCATGTAAAATACTCCAAACTTGTTTTTCGTGTATTTTAACAGTATCAGCAAGTTCTCTGAGATTTATTCGTCTATCTTTAGTCACTTCATTAAATATTTTTCTAATGTTTTCAATAGTAGTAGCAGTTTTCGGTCTTCCAGAGCGTTGTTCATCTTCCGTACTTGAACGACCCATTTTAAATTGTTGAACCCAGGATTTCACGGTGGAGTATGATGGTGCATTATCACCATGAACAGAATCCAATTCATCTTTGATTAATTGTGGCGTATAACCTTTCATATAAAAGTGTTTAATTACCGCACGAAACTCTTTATTTTCCATTTTTCAAAAATTATAAAACTTGTTTACTTCAATCACCTGTAACAAAGAAAATAATCATTAAATATTTCGGAAATTTTGACAGATGGCTTATTAAAGATTGCTTTTAAAAAAAAAAAAAGTTGCTAGTACAACAGAAAATGTGCCAGGCCAGTTAGTTTTGCGGTCGCCCTCGTATGTGAGCTGCCGACATGGTCTCTACTATTATATACAACGCATTGTATTTGTATTGTCGAAGAGTGAGACACATGTGACTCACTGAAACAATTTCTAATAATTGGCAACACTGTCTGACGGACGTTTTTTTAGTACGAGAATATATTACTTATACTTTCGTTCTCACATACACGTATGCTGATGATTTGGGTTTTAGTTAGACCGCCCTTTATAAGAAGCTATAATCTGACGATGGTCTCATCGACGAAAGTATTTTCAGTCGTCCCCTATGGTAACACAATTTCTTTTTTAGAGGTATTGACTAAATATTTTTTTTATTTTTATTTAGCTTAACTTGGCTCCCAGAGCTTCCTTGTGAAACATTCTTTTGAAACATTTTAAAATCGATTTTACTCGTATCTTATTTAATCGCTGATTTTTTCCCTCATTGAAAGTTACATTTCAATTTGTCTTTACTCACATGACTTTGTCAGGTTAAGGCCAATCAGACCGTTGCATTATAGCCGATTTGTTCTACGTCACTAACTGTATGCTTACAATATTTTACAGCAATGAATTATGAGTTGTTAAGCAAATACTCAAAAAAGCGTACCTGGATTGATGTCGACGATTATCAGTCATAAACAGCTTATGAGCATAAACCATCATTAGCCATCGTTCTTTCAGCAGACAAACGGACGGACATGTCTACATCGTCTTACAATTTAAGACGATCAAGAGTAAGTATACGAGCACATACTTTATGGGGTTTCCGATCAATATTTCGTGGTGTTGCAAACGAAATGACTAATTTAATATACCATCCATCTTTCAGTGATGGTTATAAAAATTACTGGGTAATTCACTTTTAAAGTTAAACGAAAAATTTCAAGTAATTTGCTTGAAATTGTCTGTCACATATAAGTTGAGCTCACTTTTAGCTTTTCGAAATTGGTATACTACTGGAATCACTTAGTTAAGGGTACAATGAGTCCGAAAGAACAATGAGTCAACTTAACCAACATTTCACTTGTTTGCATTGAATTCTGTCTTGCCAAATACTGCCCTCCTTTACAGTAAATGACTCTTGTATTTTATATTTCCCCTGTAATTGTTGGAGGAAACGGCTTCTGGTAGTGGTGGCAAATGCCATGACGTGTGCCACTGGTAAGATGTAGAGTAGACTACTCGAAATCTGAGAAAACGGGTTACGTAAACTTCTGGCGGAGACAAAAGGTGTTGATAGAGGTTAAGTGCTGGTAAAATGGTGTCAATTATGTGTACAAGGTATTGGTCGTGGAAATTATGCGAGAGAACAATAAAAATAGAATCAATTCAAAGAAAGATATTAACGTTCAAAGTCGCAACGAATTTTAGTGGGATTTAAGAAATTAAGAAAGTTTAATATTTAAAGGAATTACATACCAGCTGATACTATTTTTGGAGTTGTAGAAGCAGCTATGAGAAAACGTAGTTTGTTAAGCGCCAAACCCAAGTCAAATTGCACATTAGTGCTCATCCCAGTTGGTGCATATCCATGTTTTTCTTACCAGTTTACTTCATTGCAAGTGAGGAAGTACAAGTAATAAATTCCACATTTTAATCGAAACGTTTGGTGTGCGATTATGTGTCATTAACCTGTTGTTTGTTGACTTTGAACTTGGCATTTAAACCGTCGAGAAATGAAATCAGCTCACTTCCGAAACTGTTGTCAATCTTGTAAAGCCTTTCTGGGTTTTAACTTCAAATGCCAATCACTTCATGCGGAAAGATTAAGATAACTAACCAACAAACAAATCATCGGTTAATCTTCTTTATGATTTAAACAAAAAGTGTAAAGCAAGATTTACAGTGTTTGTTAAAGGGGCTAAGTGCATGTTTTTAATGAAAAAGATTCTTTATATCCTACATTACACAGGGGCATTATACCGCCGTCTTAAGAAAAAAGTCACAAGCCCCAAAATTTCAAAATTGAGTTAAGAGCAGATACGGAACCGTGAATGAGCTTCTGATTTTTGTGTTACACATAAAAGAACCATTTTTAACTGAAAAAGACTGAAAAAACTTAAGCAACATATTCACATCTATTACTACCAGCGTGTTTCGTAGTCAAAAAAGCTAACTATCTCGAAACAACTAAAATGCAGATGTGACTTACTTTCTTAGGAGGGCTGTGTAGGGAAGTGCTGATGTTATAAAATCTATAACGAAAGGATATAGATCCCATTTAATTTATACTGATTGATTCAAAATCACTATCTGATCTTATTGAGCAATGTCTGTCCGCCCGTCTATCGTAACCAGATCTCAATATAAATCAATCTCGACAAAATTTTGCGCATGGTTCAGGTTTCAGCTTGAGATTAACTCTTTGACTTTGAACCAAAGCAATTCCAAATTGAAGTATTGGTTTATTCAAAAAAGCAAACATAACCATTACTCTTTCTTGCAAACAATTTTCTATGATACCGATGAGCCGTCCCACACCAACGGCGAAACGTGCTTCTACCAGGCGGTGATGTGTTTGCTTAAGTTCTGACTTACTTTTCCTTCCCTCTATGAAAAACAACAACAAACCTGCTCTTATTAGCTTGTGGAGTAATTATTTTTTCAAAAAATTTTCTATAACGTTGGTGAAAGTATCTGGCTTTATCTGACAAATGCTTGCCCAATGTTTGCCTCAGGGGCCCGTATTGTTAATCCTTAATGGACTGATGGCGCAAATCGGCGTCATACCTCAAAGTGGTCAATAAACATCGGCGAGGCGAGGTCATTAAGTCTATGTCTACAAACTTTCACCACACAAAAGTTGCTATTTATATTTCGGGACCTGAAAACTGGAAATTCCATTGAAAAGTTTGATAGCATAACTTTACTCAGAACGTTGTGTCATTTGAGCACAAATTGATTGTTTACAGTATCAAATTTATTTCGGTCTTAAAATGGATTTAGTTAGTGAAAATATTCAAGCGACGATTTTTACGATTTTCTGCAAGGATTTTAGAGGCAAGAGTGTCTCAATCAACTTGTTTCGACTTTTGGAGATGAAACACTATCAAAAACCACTGTAAATCGATTATACCAAGAATTCAGTCTGGGACACCGTTCGCTCCAGCATACATTTGTAAAGGTCGTCTATCTTTTGTTGTTCTGCCAGAAACCATCGATGCTGTCGTGAACTGATAAAGCAAGACCGATATGTGACACACCGTGAAATTAGGGCATTTTTGATCATTAGTATGACAGGCGTCAACAAGATATTGCATGTTTATTTGGCCATTAAAAGATTTATTCGTGTCGGACCCCACATAATTTGACGAATGCTCAAAAAAACGCTCGTATAAATTGGTGCAAAGAGATGTTGAAAAAGTATAACTGCGGTAGCTCAAAGGCAGTGTATAACATTGTCACAGGTGACGAATCATGGATCTATGCATATGAACCCGAAACAAAAGAGCAATCGACCGTATGGGTCTTTCAAGACGACCCGAATCCAACAAAAGATGTTCGTGGAAGAAGAACATCGATGCAAATGATTGCGTTTTTTTCGGTATAACCGAGCATGTTGCCACAGTGCATTTAGTGGAACGTAGGACGGTGAATTCTAAGTGGTATACAATCATCTGATTGCCAACAGTGTTCGAAGAAATGAGGATAGAAAATAAGAGAAGACGGATCATTTTGCATTACGACAAAGCGAGATCTCACACATGAGCTGAAACGATGAGCTGTTTGACCACTCAAGAAGTCGAATTGATGAGGCCATCCACCGTACAGCCCAGATTTGGCACCCAATGACTTCTTCTTATTCTCCAGCATCAAGAAAAAGTGCGTGGTCAACGTTTTTCATCGCCCGAGGCAGCTGTTGAAACGTTCAAAAATCATGTTTTGGAGGTGTCTCAATCGGAGTGGAAACAGTGCTTCAAAAATTAGTTTGTGTATTGATCTCAAAGGAGAATATTTTGAAAAACTATAAAACAATTTCCAATGATAAATTATTGTGTTTTTATTGCCGGGCCCGAAACATAAAAAGCAACCCTCGTGTATTGTAAACAACATACTTAGCAAAAGAAAAATATCAGATATTCAACAACTCACTGTCATTTGGTTGTGAGGATCATACTATGGTTGTATATAAAACATACTTATACTATGGTTGTGATCATAATATGGTTGTAGAGATTATAGTATGGTTATGTGTGAATCATACTTTTTTTGTGAGGATCATAGTATGGCAAATTCTGCACTAAATCCGGCTGCGCAATTTCTTCCAACTTTTCGCTCAGAGACGCTCAAAATGAGATTCAACAGAATCTATGGAACGAATGGTCTGATACTTGGAAACTACTTTTTTCAATTTTTCCCATCTATACTAAGACGTAACTGGTATAAAGGTATGCTAGACTACCCAGCAGAAAATAAATCATAAATCGGTTTTTCAGTGGACACACCTACTGTAAAAATTACTTATACAGAATTGGCATATCTAACTCCAATCTATGCAGGATCTGTAATGCGGTTTAAGCAGAAATTCATTTGATTTTTTAGTGCCTTAAATACGCAACAATATTGTTTAAAAATACCATAGCTTACCTCAATTATTCAGAAGTCACGACAAAAGCACCGTCAGCGAATTGCTAGGTTTCCTTAAAAGAAAGCAAAATAACAATATGACGTCAGTCTCTCATAGTAGAAACACATAGCAAATGAAGAAAGCAAAATCAAAATATAACTAACAAAGAATAGCGAGGATTAACACCATTCAAAACAGCTCTGGTATATGAATGAATATTTTCATAATCATCCAACCCTGCTCTGACGCAGAAGAAAAATTCCAAAAAAAAATTTGTTAACTTACGAGTATTTTGCAAATTTTTTTTTATTTTTTTTTTAATTTTTTTTCAAAAAAAGGCCCATTTTTCGCTCAAACTAAAGCTTAGGGCTTTTTTTAAAAGAGCTTTATGGACTTGAAGTGGAATGCAACCTTTTTATTTATCAAAAACAACGTTTTGTAACTCAAAACAACGTTTTTTTTTAATTTTTGACACATACTCTATTTTTTTCCTAATTTCCTGCGTAAGAGTAGAAACAGAACGCTGCGTCTGCAGCGACGAAATCAGGTGCGGAAAGAGAATGCGAATTAAATGACGTCGGGTGAGGCGACGGTTTTTTTTTGTCATTTCAAAGCTGTTATTTTTATTTGGCCTTGAGTGACCTGCATTTCTGCGAACAAGGACTCAAAACATCGACCAGAGTTTACCAAGAAACCGTTTTGGAAGCTGTTGTGAAGCCTCTTAACCTGTTCCAAAACCAGCCATGGACTTTCCAGCAGGATTCTGCGCCGGCCCGTAAGGCTAAAACGCCCCAGACCTGTCTTCGAAACAATTTGCCAGCGTTCATTTCCTCTGAAGAATGACCCTCAGGCAGTCCAGATTTGAACCCAATGGAAATTGTGGACGGTTTTAGAGGACAAGGTTTGTCACAAAAGATACCCCAACATTGGAATTTCTTAAGACTGCTTTGGTTCAAGATGTGCCCAATTTTCCAATGGACGAGGTTCGTGCAGCTATTGACGATTGGCCAGTGCGACTTAAGGCGTGTGTAAAGGCAAAAGGCGGACATTTCGAATAAGTAGATTTTTTTTGGATACAATGTACATCAATAAATATATTTAAAAATATTTGGTCCAAAAACATTCGGTACTTTTTTATTTTGCAGCATAAAACGTGTGTAATGGTATTTATGTCCCTACTAAGCATTCAAAATAAAGTCATGCCGCATGGGATAAAACGTTTTCCCATTTGTATTCATAATACGAAAAGTATGACATCCATTCGCTTATAAGTAGAACAATGAAAGTTTCTTCCAGAGCAAATACGATATAGGCGTATAAAATTATTTTTTATGATTGCCATTCCGTTTCAGCTTACTAATTTGTTCCTTAAGGGAATGTTGTGGTACTTAAGAATGTTAATATCGCTTCTTTTGACCATATGCTAGTACTATGGCCCCTTTGGCTTATTAGTCCGACCTTATCTCAGCCAAATCTCCCTGGTCCGAAGAGTGCATGATATGTTAAATTTATCTAGCCGTTTGCAACACCACGAAATATTGATCGTGATAGGAGACGGTTCTTTGCACCGGATCGACCCGAAGGAGAAATTCATCGGCCAAGGGCAGTCACCCTGGCACTATGTGCCGCAACAACAATAAAATATGTATGTCATTGATCGCCGTAAAAATTTAAGACGATCTAGCCACATCCGTCCGTTTGTCCGTGAGTCCGTTGATCCTGGAATATTTAGGATTGTAAACGGGCGAAATTGGCCCAAAGAGGAAAACATTTCCCTTTGAGGGTCTAAAGGTACCACAGTAAAAAGTACACTTTTTAAGTTGTTGCTTAATAATCATAATGGTAGAAATTGATGCTGTTATTTGGGAAGCTATTAATACTATAAAAAAGGACGTAGTTGCTGGACTTTTGGCTCATGTGGCCCAGAAAACGTAAAGCCTTATCAAAACGGGCGATAGATAGTCAATATTGGACATAGAGGTACTCAAATTAAAAAAAAAATGTTGCTACCAGTCGAAATATAGAGTAATTTTGGCTGAGATAAGTGGCGAACGCATGGGCTAAAAGGGCCCAAAAACGGACCATTTTTTTCTCTTTAGTAGCGTAGTGACGGGGGTAGGGGCATATAATGTCGCTTCCATAGCCGACAGAGTGCCACTCTGTTATTGAACAACGACTGGCAATCGATTCAAATTGTGCATAAAGGCCTCGCTATATTCGCTTACAATATTGAATCGGCCGATTTAAGCATCGCAGGGCTGCTAGAGGTAGCGATTTTTTTGCCAACAAGCCTCAGACATCCCAAAACATAAGGATAATATTCGACAGGAGTGCGAAGAGTTATGGACAATTTGTGCCCGTTACATGGAAAATGCGATCGAATAAACTCTTGCTGCAGCAACTAAACAAATGTCATCTACTGCACGTAAAGGCAGAATTACGAAGGCTGCTTTATATATATTTCTGGCCTAATAATGAAAATGAGAAGATTGATCATCAAAAATGGGTTTATTGTCTTTCAAAGTATTCTCCAGTTTGATTTATACACTTTTGCATGCGCTTAAACAAATTGTCGAAACACTTTTTCCACTCCGATGGAGACACCGCCAAAACATGGTTTTTGAACGCTTCAACAGCATCTTCTGGCGACGAAAATTGTTGACCACGCATTTTTTTCTTGAAATAAAAAGAAGTCTCTGGGTGCCAGGTCAGGGCTGTACGGCGGATGACCTATCAATTTGACGTTTTGGCCGGTCAAAAGTGCGCGAGTTTGAGCAGATGTGTAAGAGCTCGCATTGTCATGGTGCACAATGATTCGTCTTCTCTTGTTCGTTATTCGAATTTTTCCGGAGACTTCAGGCAAACAAATTGTGGTGTACCACTCAGAATTGACCGTCCTATGTTGCTCAAGCGGAACAGTCGCCACATGACCAGTTTTGCTGAAAAAACAGGCGACCATTTGCTTCGAAGTGCTTCTTTCACGAATAACGTTCGGTGAATTTGGCTCGTCTTCGAAGACCCACACGGTCGATTGCTTTTTTGTTTCGGGCTTATACGCATAGAACCATAATTCGTCACCCGTGACGATCTTATAAACGTCTTTGGAAGCACCGCGATCGTAGTTTTTCAAAACTTCCTTGTTCGTATCGACACGAGCCTTTTTTGAGCGATTGTCGAATTGTGCGGGATCCAAAGAAAACAAACCTTTTTTACGGCCAGGTGTTTATGTAATTTCGAATGTATGCTAGTGAAAGAAATGTCCAAGGATGCCTCTATCTCACGGTATGTCACATGACGATCTTGCACTATCTGTTCACGAACGCATTAATGGTCTCTGGCACATCGGCTGTTTTTGGACGACCGTCGTCGGCCACGATTGAATTCTTTAAACCAGTTTTCACAGTGCTATAGGATGGTGCTTCATCGCCATACAAAGATATAAGTTCATCTATGCACTCTTGTCGTGATAATCCACGTCGAAAGTTGTGAAAAATGATCGCACGAAAATGTTCACGAGTTAATTCCATTTTTTTTGCCAAATTGATTTTTTCAAGTCACTGTAAACAACACAAATGATGGTCGTACGTCAAAACGTTCTGAGTACGTTTATGCTAAAATATGTCAAACTTTTCAATGGAAATGTTAGATGGCGCCAGGCAACACTTAGTGTTACCAAGGCAAGCGATATATATAGCAACCCTCGTATGGTTGTATGATATCTCTAACCGTGTTACTATCATAACTGTGGAATGTTTGTTTTTCCAACAGAAATTTGGTTTATCCAAACGAATTTTTGTAGTTCGGACCGCTTACCACTGCTTTTTTCTCTGTGTGTGTAAGCTAAAAGTTTTTTCTCTGACTAAACTATAAATTTTTTTGGTAAATTAAAAATTTTCTTCTTAAGGTTCGAATACTGACTTGTTATGTTATGTTAGGTAACTACAGTTTGAATAACTGAAAATTGAAGAGCACCAACTTACATTCGGTTGTACTGATAGAATACTCGAGGTATATGTAGTCTCAATCATTCGGTTACCAACAAAATTCGGTTGTGTCTACAAAACTGTTCTCAGTGTGTAGCTTTTAGAGCAGCGGGATCCCAAATCTTGAGGAACCTTTGTATAAGCGCAATTTATAAAGGGTGGTTAAATTTTAAGGGCTAATGTTGATTTGTCGCGCAAAAGAGCCATTGTTTCGTAAGCTGTGTGGCAAGTGGCACGATCCTGTTGAAACCACATATCGTCCACATCTATATATTACAATTCGGAAAAAATACGGCCCAATGATGCCGCCAGCCCATAAACCGCACCAAACAGTCACGCTTTGTGGGTGCATTGTTTTTTTGACGATCACTCTGGGATTATTATTCGCCGAAAAGCGGCAATTCTGCTTATTGACGAATCCACATAGGTGAAAATGTCCATCATAACTAAAGATGATTTGTTTCGAAAATTGAATAAAAAAATAAAAACCGAATAACTTAAACGCGTTGCTCGCTTGTGTAGCTCTCTATGGTTCAAATTGAAATAGTCTGAAATTGAGAAATATCAAATAAAATGCAGAAAAGAACTTGACATTTAATGTGGTTCACATTCAACATCGGCCCTTAAAAGTTAACCACGCTTAAATATAGGCGAAAAGGTGAATTTCACCAAGTTAATTTCCGGTTGCCCAAATCAAGAGTGACCTTTGTATGATCGCAATTCGTAAATATGGACAGACGAGGACAGACGACTGCACCAAGTTAATTTCCGATTGCGTACAAAGTTCAATGCAATAAGAAGATCGAATCTGTTTTGTGGCTCCCAGAGCGATAGTGCTTGAATCGGGAAGGACCTTTATATGGGATTTATATCAATACACGGCATCGATATGTTCCAATACTTATAGGGTTCAGCACTGGCATGAAAGTACACAGTTTGAAAAAGTTGACCCGAAATCGCCTACGAGTAAAACAATTGATTTTTAATTAATTCTACAAGTTAAAGAGAACATTCTATGAACAAAAATAATACCATTATTTATTAGAATATAACTTAGAGAATATCTACAAATATGAGTTCTTATACAACATCAGTGAATTATTGTGAACGTTAAAGCACCCACTTCAGAATCTCCGAGGCAATTGTAAAAATGGAAAGGGGCCATTCAGACAGACGAAAACTTTATATTGCCAAAACGATTCAAGGCAAATTAAAAAGGTCAACAGTGCTGTTGTATATAAACCAAAAACAATTTTAATTTATTTAATATTAAATTCGGTTAATCACCTTACAGTCTTTTCAGATTAAGAAAACTAGTAGTTTTTAATACTAGTTTTCTTAATCTGCAAAGGCTGTAAATTATATTCAAAACAAAAACAATTTAATATTAACAAAATTAAAATTGTTTTATACAATTTGACCTTCTTTTTATTTTCCTTGACTTCCTTTGAAATTAGTCTCCGCATAATTCTAACATAACACTTTCACATAATTCTCCTGCCCACTTAGTAGAAAAAGCGACGCAATTCAACCAAGTCCACTATAGACGTGTTTCTTTTTCTCCCAATCCGGCATTTCATGGTGATTGTATTCCGCCCGACCATCGCCTACTCTCTGCTGTCGTCTGCCGGGAGACACATCATTACTTCCTATATCCTCTTGGCAACAGTCAGTCTCATCTTGTCCATATGCGCGCAATGTAAGCAATTGTAAAAGGCAGATAATTAAAATCAGGCCGCAAATTAAACGCATTTTCAAAAATACACGCACAATGCGCTCGGTTCCGTTGACAAATAAACTTTGAATGCTGATGACGGAAATCGCTTTGATATTTATAAGATTCTGCTGAGCTTGTAATTGCAGTTATTTTTAAATAAAGCATTTTGTTACATTTTATTCAATTTGTACATAATTTATTAACGTTAAGTGTTCACGTGCTAAGGGGAGCAAACAAGATTACGCTGTAACGCGAGGTTACTCTTCTGCTTTAACTTTTTTTTTTTTATTTGCTGGTTTCGAACAATTAGTCTTCTTTTGTGTCAAACCCGGAAGATTTTTTGCAACGATATTAACTGGGCCAGTATTTTGTGTTTTGTCCATATTTGTATGCCCTCCACTGTAGGGTAGGGATTATACGAGGGCATATCAAAAACTCCGTGACTTTTCGAATACAACACAGTTTGTTTTGCAAAAAAAAAATAATTTTCTACACGCAGAAAAAAAAATGATTATGGTGACAATATTCGAAGAGGATAATACTATTGTTGGGTGTATGGTTGTGGTACAACCATATTATGATCCTCACAATAATAGTATGATTTATATACAAACATACTATGATCCCCACAACCATACTTTAAAACTCACAATAGAATAACCATACTATGATCCCCACAGCCATAGTATTATTCACATTCAACCATACTATGATCTCCACAACTATATTATGATCCTCACAACCATAGTATGACTCATACGTAACCATGTTATGATCCCTACAACCATAGTATAATCACACACAAATATACTATGATCCCCAATATTATTTAGTAGAATTGGATTAAGTTGCCAACAATAGATTTGAATTATGAAACTTATTTAAAAATACATTTAATTCAAAATAATAGAAGTGATTTATTTAATAGTAGAAAAAATGATTTTTAGAAAAACGTAAGCGTTTTTTTAAAAAAATATTTCAGTTAAACAAAACCAAAGCAGTTTGATTGAAAAATTTTAGTATCCATATAAAAAGTACTACGAGTATTATAGCATTAGATCCGTAACAATAACATTGTTCTAAAAAGCATTTTCAAATGAGGAAAAACTACAATCATACAGTATGATTACCTTAATCATATTATTGTTAACATAAAACCCCAATAAACAATAATTTGGTGGAACCAGCCATATTTATATTGTTGCTACAACCATATTTTCATTTTTTTATTTGACAATAATATTATTGTTGCATTTCAACTATATTAATATTGCGGCATTCATACTATTGTCAAAATTAAATTCAGTAAACAATACTATCGTTGCGACGAACATACTTTTATTGCGAAGAACATTTTATTATTACCGTGACCATATAGTAACCATGTTTTTTCTCTGCGTGTACATAATGTCCTTTTAGCTCAATACACTTTGTCCAATGTTTCTCCAATTTTTGTATTCCTTCCAGAAAATAAGATTTTTCGAGGTCCATAAAAAAGGTTTTTGTTTGCTCAATAATTTCATCGTTGAAATTGAATCTCTTTTCCCTGAGCCAATTCTTTAGGTTTGCAAATAGGAAAAAATCACTGGGGGCTAAATCCGGAGAATATGGCGGATGAGGTACCAATTCGTTATCCAATTCATGCATTTTTTCCATTGAGACTGCGCACGTGGGCACCGGTACATCATCTTGACGAAAAATAACTTTTTTCGTGGCCATATGGGGTTGTTTTTTTAAATCCTCGATAAATCAGCCCAATAAGTTGGCATAATCCTTTTCCTTTTGGATTTTCCGCATGCACCCCAAAAAACTGTTGCCCTTACCTTATGGGCCGCTAAAGTCACCTTGGCCTTCTTCGGAGCCGCTACTCCCGAAGAAACCCATTGTTTAGACTGCTGCTTGGTCTCCGGCGTGTTGTAATGGATCCATGTTTTATCTACAGTCACAAAACGCCGCAAAAACTCATAAGAATTGCGATTAAACAACTCCAAACAATCCTTTATAGTTGTCACACGATTACGTTTATGGTCAATTGAGAGCAAACGCAGCACCCATATTGCAGACAGCATTCTTAAAACCAACTGATCATTGAAATTCGAAACCACACTGCCATATGAAATGCGTATGGCATCAACAGTCTCACGCACTTTAAATCTTCGATTGGCCAACACCATATCATGGATTTTTGGACAATTTCGGGTGTATTGACCTAAATTGGCCGCCCAGAACGTTCAGCGTCATTTGTACTTGTGCGACCACAACAAAAGTCAGTAAACCACACTTTCTACCACTGAAATTGATGATGCAGAGTCCCCATAGTATTTATCAAGCTTTTCCTTGGTTTGTTTGACGGTTTATTTCCTCAAAAATAATGTTTAATGAGCAATCGAAATTCACTTTTTCCATTTTTAACTACATCCCGGGGTTGTACGTTTTAAACAGCTGTTAAACACAAACTAAATGACAGAACTCTCTCAAAATTTGACAGTAGTCTATTAAGAGATGGTACTTGATGGAACAAATGTTGCATTCCATTTAGCCACGAGAGAAGTTGGAAAAGTCACAGAAATATTGGTCTGCCCTCGTATTTGATACAAGTTAGTTTTTTTTGCACAAAGAATGCACACTATTTCAATTGAAGAAATTCGGTTCAGATTTAAATATAGCTCTCACACTTATGTTAATTCCGTTTTTTTTTACCAAACAACAGTGACATATTCTTACAAATTCAAATAATAAATAATAGTTTTAAAATTTGGGTAATTTTAGAGCCCTTCCAAAGGGGCCTAAAGACCCTTTTTGGTTGGCTTTTCTGAATATCCAGAGGTGCAGAGTCAACCATTCCCAATTTCAGTTTTTTTTTTTGAATTTCAGTTCTCTTAGTTAAAATCAAAACACGCAAAAAAGTCCACAGAAGAGGACAGGTGGCGTATCTCCCTATCAGAAGATCCTAAAAATTTTGCAAATGACGACGTACCTCAATCGAATTTAACATTTTTGAACTAGATAAGCAATGCAGCAATAACTCTGCTTGGCAAAAGCGTGGAACAATTCGGTCAGTGGTATTGGCGCAGCGTGAGACTCGACGTCGATTTCATAATGATTGACTGGGCAAACATTCCGGCGCTTAACTGCTCGATTTGAACAGGCTAGAAGAACGCGGACGAACTTGCAAGGCGCGGTCGCCACTGAACTGGTTGCTAGGGCGAGAATATCTCGGTTATGGCTGCCGAGGTTGCTCAGAACGATGATACATAAACTCGACGACGGCCACGCAATTGGGACAGACGACGTTTTCTAAAGTGAAGATGTCCTTTCAGCAAGACGGCACAAGCGCCCGCTGAACGGGCCACAACGAATATTGCGGAGGAAAGGTTTTCTGGTCGCGTTGTAATCTTGCGTTTTCGCGATTGGGCATGTCCAGCAAGATCGCCCGATTTATCCATCCCAGACTTCTATCTACGATGCTATCGCTGGTTTATGACAACATGTCTCAGACATTTGCAAATCTAAAGGAGAATTTTTGACTGGAATGTGAACAGTTATCACCGGAAATCTGGCGGAAAGTCATAAAAATAAGAAGAAACGGGCGAGCAAATGTGTATCAACACTGACGGCAGCAACTTCAGGGACGATGTGTTTCCACTACATTTAAAATGGTCCAAATAAAGATTTCGATTCCTCAAAAATTTCTTTTTTTCATTTAGTAAAAAAACTTTTTAAAAACAAAATTGACAGATTAATTTTAAGCCACCTTATTTATATATGATACTCCACATTACTCTAGTGTGTATATATTAGCGGTGGTTCAACAATAATGCACAATGTTAATTGGGAGTCAAAAATTGAGCAGCGCTTTAATATTGTTGAAGCCTTTTACGAAAATGGACAATCAAATCAAAATGTATTTCTTGAACTTCATGATTTCCTTGGTCAGCGTAATTGACCAAATGTGCCCATAATCGGGCGTATTGCGCTTAAATTTCAGCAGACCGGGACTGTAGAAAATGTGAAAACACCTATGCCTGCTCGCCCAGTTCTTTCTGCGGAAAACATAGATGTAGTTCGCGAGAGTGTGGCAGAAGAACCGCCAACCTCGACTCCTCGTCGTACCTAAAAACTGAGCATCTCACAAACATCACTGAAGAGAATTTTGAATAAAGATTAGAAATTACACGCTTACAAGGTTCAATTGAACCAAGATCTGAAGCCCACTGGTCATTTCAAGCGTCGTCCATACGACAAATGTTTAGTTGAATAGACAGAAATGAATTGTCTCTTTACAAAGAAAATCAACTTCAGCGACGAGCCACACTTTCATCTCAGTGGATTCGTTAACAAGCAAAATTGCCGCATTTTGGCAAATTAGAATCCGCGATTGACTGTTGAAAAGCCGATGCATCCACAAAGTGTAACTGTTTGGTGCGAACTTATGGGCTGGCGGCGTCTTCGGGTCGTACTTCTGCAAAAATTAGGTCAGCCAAGCCGTTACTATACCGGTGTTCGCTATCGCGAAATGATAACGGACTTATTTTGGCCAGAACTTGAGGATATGAACCTGGACGATATGTGGTTCCAACAGGACGGAGCCACTTGCTACACAGACAAAGAAACAATGACCCTTTTGAGCGATACATTCATGCCGTGGCGATGTTAATTGATCAAATCGCATGATCATGCGATTAGTGATTTGACTCCGTTGAACTTCTTTCTTTGGGCGTATTTACCAAGTATAAACCAAGAACAATTCAAGAGATAAAGGATGAGATAGTTCGGCACATAAACGACACTTAAGCTTTATTATGTCTCAGAGTCATTGAAATTATGGACCATCGGATAGAGGTATGCCACCGAAGCCATGTTAAATAATTGTCATAGATCCTTCTATCATAATTAATTTTATTCAGACAATTATCTAAAAACTTTTTGTTTTATTTACAACTAATTTGGTTCATTTTAGTGAAACCACCCTTTAGAAGTCTCCTTGTATCTGTCCGTAATTTATAAAGGTAAGAAAAGCTTATAACGATTAAGTCCAATCGCAGATGTGTTCGTCATTAGTCGCTCGTAATGTCCGATGCGAAATTTAAGCAAGATCGAATTAAAGCATTCTTTACGAAATTTTAAAAGAGCTAGTTTATAGAATTGCTGAGCTAATTTTAGTATAAGTCGCCCGTAGCCCAAAAAAGCACAATGAGCAAATCCAGAATGACCAGGTATAGGAACAGAGTCCGAGCCGTAAATTTTAGCTAACTCTTAAATATAAATTCTTATTTAAATTCGTAGCGCAATTTGCTTCAATTTAAATACACATATGTGACGCGCAAAATAGAATGAGACCTAAGGGTAAAAACCAGTTTTGTTCAGGAGATCCATTTTAAAGATTTAAATAAAGGGTGTTTTTTTATTGAGGTATAGAACTTCGAATTGAAATAAAACACAAGAAAATCGTTTTAATGTCCATCAATTTGGCTTTATATAATTTTATGCCATTAATGTTTAAATATGATTTCGGGCATGTGGCCGCTGCGGCTGGCTCGAATAAAGCCAATTCTACAGGTCCAATTTTCAACCACTTTTTCGAGCATATGGGTCCGTATGTTGGCAATAACGCCACGAATGTTGGCTTCCAAGTCCCCTAACGTTTCTGGTTTGTTGGCGTAGACGAGCGACTTCACATATCCCCAAAGAAAATAATCCAATGGTGTCAAATCACACGATCTTGGTGGCCAATTGACAGGTCCATTCCGCGAAATTATGCGCTCATCGAATGTTTCCTTCAATAATTCGATTGTGACGTGCGCTGTGTGGCATGTAGCGCCGTCTTGTTGGAACCACAACTCATCCACATTCATGCCATCCAATTCGGGAACAAAATAGTCGGTTATCATGGCTCTATACCGGTCTCCATTAACGGTAACTGACTCTCCAGCATTATTTCGGAAGAAGTATGGCCCAATGACTCCACCAGCCCATAGAGCACACCAAACAGTCAGTTTTTGTGGATGTAATGGCGTCTCAAGGGTCTCATGTGGATTCTCTTCAATCCAAATGCGGCAATTTTGCTTGTTGACGTAGCCATTCAACCAAAAATGAGCCTCATCACTGAACAAAATTTTGTGATGAAAATCAGCATCGAGATAAATCTCATTTTCTGCCCATTTTGCAAGCGTTGTTCTTTTGTCAACCTGTTCATGATGAAATGGCAATATATAAATAATATTAATCACTTGACAGCTGACAAAATGGCCGCCAGTTAAAAAAGTGATGCCAACTTAAAGTTCTATACCCCAATAAAAAACACCCTTTACGTGTATCTTTGGTGTAACATCACTTTCATAAAACGCGCATATCTCTGTGAGGGAACACTTTTGGGGCATGGGATCGGTCTCATTCGATGGTAAGATGTTGTCCACATCAAAAAAAAGTGAAAAGTGGTTTTTTCTACCCTTAGGTCCCTTTGTCTATGCGCTGTCACATATGTCAATGTTTTCAAATTTAAAAAAAAATCCATATTTGGACTCATAACGATATACGCTTTATAGGTGCTGTAAGTATATATGTCCTATACAGGGTGGGCTATTTTCCATTTTTGATTTTGGTCGACTGAAAAAAATAGTACTGATATTATTTTCCAAATTTCTGGTTTTACTGAAAAGTTTGAACTTTATCATTTTATAATGGAAAACAATATCACTCATTTGAATGCCAGTACCTCATGCGATCAACCCCATTTTCCTGTACATTTTCAATTGTTACAGGTCGAATCTCTTCAATGGCAACAACGATTTCATGTTTGAACGCTTCAATTGTCTCTGGATAATTTGCGTAACGTTAGTCTTGAATGGCTCATCACAAAAAATAATCCACAGGGCTTAAATCACAGCTCCGAGGTGACTAGTTGACATCATAATTTCGGCTGATTACATGATTTTCAAAAACAGTGATGGTTGCGTTGGCTGTGTGACATCTGGCCCGGTCTTGTTGAAACCAAATGTTGTCCATGTCATTCCCTAGAATTTTTTGGAAAAAAAATTAGTTGGGCATAGCGCGGTAACGCTCACCGTTGACGGGAACTGAGGTTCCTTGCTCATTTTCGAAGAAAAGGGCCCAATGACGTCGCCAGCCCAAAATCCACACCAAACACTGTTTAATTGTGGACACATTAGCTTCTCAATAGTCATGCATAAGCTTCTCTAACTATTTTGCTTATTGACATAGCCATCAAGATGATAATGAGCTTCATCTGAAAACACGGTAAAATTCTTCATCTTATGCCAAACAATCTTCAGCTGATTGCGCGAAGCAAAAACGCATCGGATGGTGTTCTATTATTGAATGACAAAGTTCAATATTTCCAAAAAAAAGAAATTTATAAAAATTATCATTCCTTTTTTTTACAGCCGATTCAAGTTTAAAATGTTAAATAGCCCACCCTATACTATGATTTAGGGTATACCAATTATATGTTAGTAAAAAAATATATAAAATATAAAAATTTCGTTGTGATGCCTGCCAGACATATTTAGACTTAAATTCGAAAACTGTTCAGCAAAGCCTGGGGAATATTTCATTTAATAGAAACAAGACAGATTTATTTTCAAACAATTCTAACTCCACCAGTGTACTAACTCCCCCATTCGAACGCTACAAAAAGTCTATAAGAGAGAGACGAACGGAAAAGACTAGGGTTTTGCCTCACCCATTCTTTCTTACTTTGACTGCCCAATCAGTGTGCTGAACATAATATATTAAGTGCTGATGATTATTACATGGCTTAAAGATGGCTATCTTTCTCACAAAGTCACCGGCGTTTATCGCAAAAGAAAGCTTGGCTGTCAAGCTTTCCAAAAATGGTCGTCACGGAGCTGAACTCGTTATAAAAGTAGTGGGCAGTGGCCACAAAAATACACGTCACTTTTCCTTTTTGCAAAAAACTTGTCTTCTATTAAAACCAGATGCAAAAGGTCTCGAGTCGGTTAATCCCTGTTCAATGTATTAAAGCAAATTAACGAAATAAACAAATATGGTAATAGTATTTTATATGTTTCGCATCTAAACTAATTCGCCTAGTCCCTACACGAACACTATTCTAATAAAAATTTGTAAAATAATGGTTACAAAAAATATTTACATACGTCAAAATGCGGGTTACATATTTTTTATTGGAAACTAAAATAATTTTGAATAAAATGAGAAAGGGTTTACAAGAATACAACTTTTTAAAATCCATTGTTTGAATTAGCAATTGGTCGGTGCCATCCATGCTATAACGCATCCATTTCCTTATCTCTCAGCAAACTCTTATCCCAAACCACTTAAGCTGGGTATCCTAGCTCCAGAAGAGATTTCGCCGCCCTTAGGTGCTTGTTCATGGCCGCCATTCGATTCCCCGCTAGCTGGTGGTGACTTACTTTGTTCATGCGTTACTTCGTGTTCGCTTTCATCACTGTTGGCCCAGCACAGTTGTTGTAAAATACAAACGCTTATAATGATGCAACAGATTACTCTCATTTTGAGATCCATGGCGCCTGAAGGTGGGAAGGCTGTATTGAACACGTCTCGCTCAGATGCAGATTTACGATCAAGTGAACGCAATGAAGATCCCTGTTGGTCTTATAAACAATCGGCGGCTGGCGATGGAGGGTGAAAGTGTGTTTGTTCTCTGATATTAATTTAAACCGAATTCAAAATACAGACGGTTAGATTTACGATTATTTGTTGTTGAGGCGATTAAAAGGGGGAAAACATGTCGTCCCAAATAAATTTGTCGCCTGCGTGTTACCAAGAGCGTATTTCGACTTCCGTTACAGAAATGAACGGTACTACCGTTGGCTGTTGCAATTGTTAATTTGATGTGAAACAGAAGTCCAGACAGTTTAAGTTCTACGTGCAAACTTCACTCTGCATATCGACATGATCAAAGCAAAGTCGAGGCAAAACGGTCTAAAAACGGGTCAATGCAAACCGCATATATTCGCAAACAACCTGTTTAAAAAACACAGGAAGTGAAATACTCCACATATCAGAAGTAATTTATTTAAGATATAACCTATTCCTGAGACATCGTTTTAGTAAAATATAAAGAAAGCAAGTATTAGAAGCTAATGAGGCGGGGTCGACTACATTTTACCCTGCACTATTCGGATTTTCGCAGTTTTATTTTGATCAGCAATTTAAGAGATCACTTGAACAACAACGGGAAGTCGTATGAACATTAATTTTATAGGTTCTGGTTTTCGGTCAGTGGGGCGATGGTCCTGTTCAGCGTTGCCAGAACTTGGTGACAAAAACAGGTAAATTTCATAAAAAGCAGAAAACCCAATAGAAAAAAGCTAAATACAATGAAACTACAAAATCGCAAATTTAAAGAATAAAAACAAAAATATGATAAAAAAGCATTTTGATTCGCTCTACCATTGGATGGAACTATGCATAAGTTTGTCATTTTGTTTGTAACATAATGAAGTATTTATTTGCAACCATACTTTATCAAGTAGACGAAGACAACAAGTATGACTGGGGTAACCATGGTATGATCCTCACAACTGTATGATTAATCACAAGTATGATTAATTCGAAACTATGTTATGATCCGTAGAACCATAGTATGTTGCCACTTAACCATACTATCATCCCTAAAATTATTTATAATTATTGGGGAATGTTGTTTTTCAACAATAGAGATTTTTAATAAGTTAATATTTAAAATACATTTAATTCAAAAAAATAGTAGTGATTCATTTAAAAATAGAAAAAATCCCTTTAAAAAATCACTTTTATTAATTAAAATATTTTTGTTTTCAAATTCTAATTAACAGACAAAAATTCTATTAGTGCGTAAGGTCCGTAAGAACAACATTGGTCTAAAACCATATTTAAATCTAAAAAAACTGCATTCAAACGGTATGACTGCCGTAATAATGTCAAAACCCAAAAAAAAACAAGTTTGTAGCACCAACCATATTAATAATGTTGCTACTACCATATTTTAATTTTTAAATTTGGTAAAATAATACTATTGATACATTTCAAGAATATTAAAATTGCTACTATCATACTATTGTCAATATTTAGAAAACAATGCTATGGTTGAGACGAACACCCCTTTATTGCAGAAAGCATATTATTGTTGCCGTTTACATATATTATTTAGATCCCCATAAAAATCCAAGACAATCAAACCATGTCCGTTTGTTGAATACACGATTCAGTCCAACCGGCCATAGCTAGAGTCTTCAGACTTACCTGATATATTGCGGCGATCGGTTGGCATTGAAAATGCACCAAATCGAGCAAAAGGAAAATAAGAGACTTACGAATTTTTCTAAATATTTTTTATTCATTTTATCACTTTTTTGCTATGTAATTTCATTAATTAACATTTAAATCAGCTAGCTATTGTTGGAAGTGTTAGGTATAGATTTTTTAAACTTCCCATAAATGGGCATGGTCAGTTTGGATGCTAAACTGTGGAATTTTATGAAAAAACTGAAGACAATATTTTTTGTCATTTAGTTAAATTCGAGACCTTGACCAATGGGCATGGTCTATCGGCCATGAGGCCACAAAAACGCCCTGTAATTTTCGCGAGGATATGGGTAGCCAGAAACGGCGAAGTCTTCTCACAAATCCAAATATGTACCCAATTTGGAATTCGGACCATATAAGTCTCAAAAATCGGCCTGTATATATGGTTATCTCAAATATTTATATATATGGGTATATCACATTAATTTTACGATTCGAAAAAATTGAGCCCCTGTCCCTTGGGGGAGAGGTCCATAGGGCGCTAAAAAATATGTCCACTCTAACGTGGACACATGGGTAGTCAGAAACAATGTAATATTTTGACGTATCTCAATATGACCAACATTTATTTGGCTGAATTGGAAGCCTTGCCGTAGTCGGCTCTGGACCCAAAAACTAGTGAACTCTTCTCACAGATCAAAATATGATTTATTAGATTTGAGATTTAGGCCATTTTACTCTCGGACTTCGACTAAAGGTATTTGGGTACTAAAAAACAAAAAACTTTCGTTACGAATCCGAAAACATTATTAATTTTACGATTCAACTACATTAAAGGTCTTTGCACATAGGTCAAAGGTTCCTAGACCTTTCGAGGCCGCCAGGGTCAAAGGATCAAACCAAGAGCGAAAACAAAGCTTATGGTCGAGTGCCTTCAATTGCTGATTAAATTTCAAAATTAAATGAGGGCTTTTTTTTTGCAAAATTCGCATACGGGCTAATGCGCAAAGTGATAAGATCGACGCAAAATGAGTTCCACGACTGAGTCACACACATTCTCGCTACGGCTATGGAAGCCACATTCTCGCCAGTGCGCACCGTACTACTTAGGGACCGTGAATGTTGTCCGCTAGCAGACTAGAAATTTTTAAAGTTTTTGCAAAAACTTGAATACAGCAAGCGAGGGATTATTTTCGTTCCACGAAACCACAATACACACTATACGAGTATATCATGATTTTGGGCGGGAAAGAGCTGTACATGGGTCTGAATATTTAACACATGCGAACATAAAAACTTTTATTTGATCCAACAATTAATTAAACGCACCTTGCTAGTCGTAAAAATGGCAGCAATAATTTTTTATACCCTGCACTACTCTGTGAAACAGGATATTATAAGTAGGTTACAATGTTTGTAACCACCAACAATATTTGAGCAAGACTTGACGTATAATCGCGCCTTCCCTTTTATCATGTCAGTCTGTCTGTCCATCTAAGCTTGTAAACACCTAAGGGTCACAATTGGTGTCCGATTTTCAGCCCAACGTGCATTAAAAAACGGTGTTATTGCGAATGAGGTCGCACTACCTCATAACAATGAGCTCAATTGGTACCCGAGATTTTGAACTTGCACTTTTGACTTAAGAGAATTCCATTCCTTTGGAAATGCTTGGTTCCTTCATAAGAAGATAGTGGTTGGGCTAACTAGGTCCAAAGAAACTTTATGCAACTTTTAAAAATTAGTGCAAATTTGGGCCTTTCCCATTGACTGTGACATTATTGCCGGTTTCATTTTTGAAGACATATGGATCAATGATTCCCTCTGCCCATAGAGCACACCAAACAGTGCCTTTTTGGAGGATGTAACGGCGTCTCAACAATGGCTAGTGGATTTCCATTAAACCAAGAGCGACAATTTTGGTTATTAACGTTCCCATTTAACTAAAAGTGAGTATCATCGCTGACATTTTCTTATAAAAATCTGGATCGGTGGCCATCTCGTTTTGGGGACATTTACCACGATTTGCAAACGTGGTTCCGGAATAGGTCTATTCATTGTGAAATGGCAAACCAAACTTAGCATAAATAAGGTGACAGCTGGCAAAGAGACCAACTCCGAAAAAAGGGTGGCCACATTGAACCACACGTCTAAAAAAACACCCTATATATAAAAGTAAATCAAAACCAATTTTAATCAATTTCAATGGCATCCCCCACTGGTCTAAAAATCTTACTTCTGAAAAATTGGATCAAGAAACCACAACTGCAACCTGATGTTTGATCGCCAGCTTATGATGATGAGCAGACGGACAAACCGATTAATATTATTAAATTGAATCAATCGTTATTCTGAGTCCATAGGTACACTTAATGGTAATTTGGTTAACATATTTTTGGTTGTAAGAAACATTTGGCATGATATTAACTTATAATATTCTGTTCCATAGAGTGATGCAAGGTACAAAAAGACCAAATTAGGGGCTTTTTTCAGACTTGGCCAGGTCGAACAAAATCACGTTTGTACTAATTCTGTTCTATTTGACACTTATAAGCTTTATTCAACACAATTTATTGATTTAATGTACAAATTTAATTCTATTCAGCAAACCACATAAGTTATATATGACACATTTTTGATTTTCTTCTTTGAATTTTGATTGAACACAAGCTAATTTTTGGACAGATGACTCAACGGACGAGCACACACACTTGATCAAGAGCTGGAGAACCTGTTTGTATGGAATCTTTTCGTACGTAAAATGTTTACAAACAAATAAATTTGCATATGTGAATAACACTCGATTCCAGACATAATCGCTTTTATTACCTACCAACAGCTGATTTCAGTACACGTGCCCCGTGCTGCTAAATGGTGAACTTTACAAAAATGTATTTTGTTTTTATTTCTTTGGAGTATCTGGTGGTATTTTGTTCTCTTAGCCACTGTTATGATAAGATAAGATTGAGACTGTTAACTTTGCTCATATTGAATGTTAACGATTCGAACAGCAGCTTTGTTAATTTTAAATAACCGCACAGTGGTTGGGAACTTTACTGTGGAGGCGAGTATAAAATACTTCTCTATAAAAAGGTTTATCAGTTTGGCTTTAAATTGAAGGTCCTGGGCAGTGGGTATAAAATTAATCCCTGATTTGAGAGAAATTTAATATCTGATCGGCTATAGGATGTTAAGCGAAATATGCACACGCACAGTGATTGAATACGAGGGCGACCGCAAAACTAACTGGCCTGGCACATTTTCTGTTTTACTAGCATTTTTTGTTTGTTTTTTAAAAGTAATCTTTTATAAAAGCAATCAAAATTTCCGAAATATTTAATGATTATTTTCTTTGTTACAGGCGATTGAAGTAAACAAGTTTTATAATTTTTGAAAAATGGAAAATAAAGAGTTTCGTGCGGCAATTAAACACTTTTATATGAAAGGTTATACACCACAATTAATCAAAGATGAATTGGATTCGGTTCATGGTGATAATGCACCATCATACTCCACCGTGAAATCCTGGGTTCAACAATTTAAAATGGGTCGTTCAAGTACGGAAGATGAACAACGTTCTGGAAGACCGAAAACTGCTACTACTATTGAAAACATTAGAAAAATATTTAATGAAGTGACTAAAGATAGACGAATAAAGCTCAGAGAACTTGCTGATATTGTTAAAATACACGAAAAACAATTTTGGAGAATTTTACATGATGAACTCCACATGAAAAAGCTATCCGCAAGATGGGTGCCGCGTTTGTTGACTTTGCCCCAAAAAATCGTCCGTTGGACCAATTCCGAGGAGCTTTTAGCGATTTATTAGCGTAATCCAATAGAGTTCTTGCACCGATTCATAACTGTTGATGAAACATGGATCCATCACTACATCCCAGAATGCAAAGAACAGTCAAAACAATGGATAGAAGCTGGTAAAAGTGGTCCCAAGAAGGCGAAAACTGTTAAGTCAGCAGGAAAAGTAATGGCCACAGTATTTTGGGATGCAAGGGGTATAATATTTATTGATTATCTTGAGAAAGGAAAAACTATAAATAGTGAATATTATTGTGCATTATTGGATCGGTTGAGGGAAGAAATCAAGATAAAACGACCGCATTTAGAAAAAAAAAGTTATTTTTCATCAAGGTAATGCTCCACACACACACAGCATTTTTAACTCAACAAAAACTGGCCGAATTACGATTTGAAATTGCTGCGCATCCACCATATAGTCCAGATTTAGCTCCTTCCGATTATTTCTTGTTTCCAAATTTAAAAAAAATTCTCGGTGTTTTTGGTCAAATAGCGAGGTTATTGCTGAAACTGAGGCATATTTTGAAGGTCTTGAAAAATCTTGTTTTTCGGATGGAATTAAAAAACTTGAAAAACGTTTGATGAAGTGTATTGAGTTGGAAGGAGGTTATGTTGAAAAATAAATAATAATAATTCCAAAAAAACGGTTCTTTTTATGTGATGCCAGTTACTTTTGCGGTCGCCCTCATAATTCAATAATTTTTTATAAAAACTTTTCTATTACATGCAGTAGCCATGCGGAAACAGCGTTTAACAGTGGGACCCGCTCTGGGAGTACCAAAAATACATCGTGCCACCCCAACGATTCGAGAGAAGTTCGTTCCTTAATTGAATATTTATATACTTTAATATAATATATTATTAATATACTTTAATATAAAAATATTACTTTATATACTTTAATATAAAAGAAGAATATTTCTTCCACACAAAAAAAAAATATAAAAATATTAAGGGCATAATGTTTGTACAGGGTTTTCCATTAAGGACATAACAATGTTATATATTTTAACAAAACACAGAATATTTAAGATGAAAAATTAAAATTTAATCCAGGTGTAGTGTAAATGTTACGTTTTAAGAAAGAAATTCGATTTTGGTCATACGACCACCACGAGGCGGTGTACAGCGAACTATTCTTTGTACCCAATTTTCCACCACTCTTGCACACATTTCGACCGAAACGTTGGCGATTTCGCATTTGATGTTGTCTCTCAGCTCGTCTAAAGATGTTGGCATGTTGACATAGACCCACGACTTGATGTGGCCCCATAAAAAGTAATCCAATGACATTAAATCGCATGAACGAGGTGGCCATTCTATCGGACCATTTCTCGTGATAACACGTTCACCGAATTTGCCTTTCAGTAAATCGATTGTAACGCGTGCTTTTTGACTAGTGTTAAAACCACATATCGGCGATGTCAGCCGATATTTCTGGCCAAAAATAATTTTCTAACATGGCACGATAGCGCTTCCCATTGACGGTAATATGTCGATTGTTTTCATCGACGAACAAATACGGCCCAATCACACCTCCGGCATGAAAACCATACCACACAGTATTTTTTAAGGATGCAATTGTGTCTCTTGAAGCACACTTGGATTTGTTGCTGTCCAATAACGCATATTTTGTTTATTGACTAAATTACTCAGCCAGAAGAAGATTAATTTTGCGATGAATTAGTGGATTTTCTTGAAACTTTGCCAGAGCCACCCACCGATAGAATTTCGGTAGTAATTTTTAAAGATTTTCAAACGTTGCTCGTAAGTGCACTTTTCCATGATAAAAATGTTTACTTCGACTAACGTTTTGACACTGAAAGATCATTAAAAATGTTTGAGGGTGTGTTGACATAAAGATACGAAATTAATATGTCCCTATCCGTTATAATTGTTATAGATCCTTCTATCATAAAAAAATATTAAGATAATTCTCTGAAACGTTTTTGTGTTATTTACAATTAATATCGTGCGTTTTAGTTGGACCACCCTTTATAACAGTTCTCCCATATTCTCTTATTGTCCCTAGTGTCTAATGTGAGTCTTGAGATGCGTAACACTTTTAGGCCTTATAGCAGCACAATCTCCTTTTTACGAGGATTGCTATTTTTATTTCAGGTCCTGACAATATTAGTGTTCCCAGATGCCAACTGGAACTTCCATTGGAAACTTTGACAGTTTTTAGCATAACTTCACTCAGAAAGTTTTTTCATTTAAGAGCGAATTGTTTTGTTTAGTGTGTTGAAAAATTCATCTCATCGTGTGATGATTTTTTAAGATTTTCGGCGAAGGTTATCGAGACAAGAGCGTTTAAATCAACCCGTTTCGACTTATGGCTCCATCAAAAGCCAATGTTAATCGCTAGTACCAAGAATTCAGTCTCGGTTGCCGTTTGCTCTAGAATGAATTTCGTGAAGGACGTCTAACTTCCAAAACTATAACTGCGGTAATTCAAAGGTAGTGTATAACATTGTCACAGGTGGCGAACCATGGATCTATGCATATGAAATCGAAACCAAACAGCAATCGACCGTATGGGTCTTTCAAGACGAGCCAAATCTAACAAAATTTGTTCGTGGAAGAAGTACATCGAAGCAAATGATTGCGTTTTTTCGGTACAACCGACCATTTTGCCACAGTGCCTTTAGTGGAACGTAGGACGGTCAATTCTGAGCGGTATACAACCATCTGTTTGCCAACATTGTTCGTAGAAATGAGGAATGATTATAAGAGAAGACGGATTATTTTGCATCACGACGAGCTCTCACACATCAGCTGAAACGATGAGCGCGAATTGATGGGCCATCCATCGTACAGCTCTGTTTTGGCACCCAATGACTTCTTCTTATTCCCTAGCACCAAGGAAAAAATGCGTGGTCAACGGTTTTCATCGCCCAAAGCAGCTGTTGAAGCGTTCAAAAATCATGGAGTGGAAAAGTGCTTCGAAAATTGGGTTGTGTGCATGCAAAAGTGTATTGATCTTAAAGGAGAATATTTTGAAAAACAATAAAACCATTTCCAATGATAAATTATTGTGTTTTTATTGCCGGGCCCAAAATATAAATAGCAACCCTCGTACTCTACGGTGGAGTGGACAAATATTCGCCTAAATAAAAAATCTATAAAGAATATTTCATTCACTATATACAAATCTAATGACACTATGTCACAATGAAAAAAACGCAATCGATGTTATTGGACTCCAACCGGGTCGTATATATCGTTCAGCTTAACCGCTTGCATTTGATTTCATTGATATTTTTCCAAAACCACCGGTATTTACGTTGCTAAGCCATACACAAGAAGAATTAAATTTAATTGGATTTTTGGAATTAACAATGGAGGAAGAAAAACTGCCACGTAATGGAATACGTTTGTGCCACATACGAGTACTACAGCCCGGGCCAAATGCTGATCTGTGTCCAGGTATTAAAACCGAGTGCATGGCACTCTTGTAAAGTATTACGCAAGCGAGCAATCAACAGTTAAACCAAAACGACGACAACCGACAAAAAAAAAGATATAAAAAAACGACAATGACACAAGAATTAATCGGGATTTATTCGAATAAAATCCAAATCGACCGATAAAAAAGACTACACTTATTTATGGTCTGTTCGAGCCGAATTTTGTAGACCCTTTAGCATGGAGAGCTTTCGCAACTTACTTTTTATCAGCGGCGGGTACCAGCGACCTTATGAGTACGAGATTTATCCCTTAGAAATCTAAAAAAAAACTTCTCTTTAAAATGGCGTTTAACAGGAGGTAGTGGTCGAGTTATATCATACACATCACGCAGATTTGAGAAAAGTTTCCGTTTAGTTTTCTATTGGCGTGTTGAGACAATTAAATAAGTATACATACGGACATAGGGATACTGATATAAGATCCACAATTAGAAACGATTTCCATCGTTCAAAGTTAAAAAAAAAAAAGTGGACAATTCGTAAGTTAGGCCGAGCCGAAGCTTTGATACTCTCCACCATGGAGTGCGTTGGAGTATGACTTTGATAGCATTGGGACATATGGTGATTGTTGGTGGGCCCATGTTTGACAGAACTATATTTTTGGGGCCTATGTAACCATAGGTCGTGGTTCGAAGGGACCCAATTTTTAGCCTATGAGCCAATACCTCAAACATAGTAGCATCGCAGAATTATGTATTGGGCAAGTAAAAGTGCAAAATTCATCTATGTCTTAGTTCTAAGGCACCTCTTAAGCCTCTTCCGGTTGCCCATCAGCCCTAATTCAACAATTTTATTTATTGACGTTGCCGTTGAGCCACAAATGGGCCTTAGCACTGAACAAATTTTGGTCGAAAACAGCGGAAACAAAAACGCTAATTTGCATAATACCGTTGAACAATTTGAAGGCGTTGTTGCGGTGTAAGTCTTTCCACGATGAAGTGGCAAAAAAAAAACAAAATACAGTTTAACACAACTCACGCGTAATCTGTAAAAACCATATTTATAAAAATACCTCTTGTCTCTGTTACTGGGTACACATATGACATTAGGGGACGGGTGGTGGGTCCCAGGGTGCGCATTTGCTAAGTCCTCTAATCTAGCCAAATCGTTACATTAAGTAGTAATAATGAGATTCTTTATAAAATTATACTATTTCTGAGTACCCAAATGTCCATGTTAAAAAGGACCTTCATCGGAGCGCTAGGAACCTTAGACCCATTATTAAAGGAATTTGAATTAGTGGAATTGTAAAAATAAAATGATATTTGGATTCGTGGCAAAATTGTAATGTTTTTTAATACCCATATGTCCAAAGTTCAAGGAGGCATAATTTTGGGTCCCTTCGTATCATATGGGCCGATCCGAGTTCCAAATTGGCACCAATCAGTAATATAGGTACATATGTGGATTTGTTAGAAAATTTTACTCTTTCTGGATACATGTATGTCCCTGAATAGTAGGCGACGGTTTTTTGGCCCCAGGTCGAGGCCTCCAATCAACCTACATGAAAATAGATTGCATATTCAGATTTGTCAGAAAACGCCTAGGGACCTTATCCTCATAAGTCAAAGCCTTAAATTCATAAATCGTAAAACTAACGTGATATTCTAATTCGTGGCGAAATTTATATTGTTTTAAATAGCTATATTTCCATAGTTCAAGGATGCCGATTTTTGGACCCCTTGGGCCTAAATGGTTCAAATTCCAAACTTGCGCACATCTTAAATAAAGGTTTGTGAGAAAACTAACCCGTTTCTGATACCCTCATATCACCGAACGTTTGATTTAAATAATCAATTATCAAATTATATAGAAAAAATATCAAAAACAAAAATTTGATCTGGGTTTTTCAGTCCCTCAAAGGGGGTATGATATGGACTAACAACGCTGGCTATAAGAAATATTTCTGGTAAGTTTAAATACAAAAGCTCTTTTTGTTTGGACTAAATCCTGCTTTCAACAGACGGACAGACGGGCATGGCTAGATCGTCTGAGGATTTTATGGCTATCATTCTATACTCGTACAATAGGGTGATCCATCCAGAGGTATTTTTTCAGAACAAAAAAATATAAAAATTCAAATCAAGTGTGGAATCTTTATTGGTAATTTGAAAGGACATTTTATGGCATGTTTTTTTTAAATATAATTTCCTTCAAATGTTGGCCGCAACTACGCCTCAGGGTTTCCATCCAGCATAGACTTTGAACTTTACATAACCCCAAAGAAAAATGTCTATAGGTGTGATATCACTCGATCTAGGCGAAATGACCTCTCAATAGATCCATTGTTTGAGCAAGTGTCACCGTCCTGTTGAAACGAAGTGTCGTCAAGATTACGGGCTTCAATTCCAGGTAGCATAAAGATCGATATCATGGTGCGATAGCGAGCACCATTCACGGTTACGTTCCGTCATCATTTTTGAAAAAATGTGCACCAATGATTTCACCAGCTTATAAACCGCACCATACTGTGGATTAATGGCACCTATTGAACCTCTTCTTGTTGCTCTTCAGCCCAAATGCGGCAATTTTTTATATTGACTTTGCCGTTGAGCCAGAAATGGGCCTCATCACTGAACAAAATATTGGTCGAAAACAGCGAATCTGCCCGTTTCTCACCGAACGCTCATTTCCATAATGCAGCTGCCAACATTTAAATGTAATTATGTTCAAAAAATAAATGTCCTTTCAAATTACCAGTAAAGATTCCACACTTGATTTGAATTTTTATATTTTTTGTGTTCAGAAAAAAACCTCTAGATAGATCCCCCATAGTTTACTGGAATGATTAAGTGATTTTGAACCGATGAATATGCTTAAGATGGGGTCTAGCTCGATTCGTTTAAGATGTTACAAGCATCAGCACAAAGTCATTATATCCAGTACAACAGTGTGAGTATGGGTAGGGTATACTAATTTATAATTAATAATGACCTAAGACGTCATATATAAGTACTATGCAATACGCAGACACGGAAATGCTAAGTGGAAGCAGTCGCGAATAGCCGTAGCATTGGTCGTTAGAGATATAAAACGCCAAATTCTAGGTAGACCAACCACGACGACAAATAAAATGATAAAGTTAGTAGACACATCATTCGATGCTGCAGGGTACACTCGTACAAATTGAATGGAATACAAAGAACGATGGCTGGCAAAACATTGAACATAAAATGTAAAATATTGTGAACGACCAGTTGCTGCAACGACAAGTGTCTGAGCTGGGAATCATGCAACACTACTCTGTGCCCCCATCCATTCCATAATCCTTCATTGGTTATGGGAGATTTGGGTTTCTTCCCTTTACTCTTTTCACTTTAAAGAATTTCTTTAATAATCTTATTCTGGACACTTTAATGTGTGTCATTAGCTAGGAGGAGACTGGCGAATGAATACATAAATCATCGGCAATTATTAAACTATCAATCACAATTACTCATAATTGGTGAAGGGTGAGCGAATGTGTAATTGAATATGCAGCACTTCTGGCGGAGGTGACACTTCTTTCCGTTTCCTGTTTGTCTTTCCTGCGGAGATTTATCTGCAATCTACTCAGAGCTACGACATTGATTTGCATTCTCTTAGAAGGTTCGCTACTTAGACAGACAAGGAGACACAAAATTGACCTCAGATTAGAGTCATGACATTAATTATGATTAAAGAGTTGGCCAATACATATTGAACGTTGTAAGTATTAAATAAAACAATGATGTGGGATTATAAGAAACTTTTACAACAAAAAAAACGTTGCTTTTACAAATTTGTTATTCCCCTTTCAATAGTAGGTAGTCGCAAGTAGGTTGAGTACAAACCACTGGCTGACCAGATGGTAACGATAGTTTTTCCAAATTGTAGCTGCTAAAATAAGCTGTATATTTTGCCATTTTATCATAAACGCGAACGCAGGGAAATTGTTTAAAAAATATTATCGAAATTCCGGCTAAGTTGTAAGAACGCAACGAAACGTAAACAATCAGACAGTTTGTCGTATAATTGCAAGGTTTAAGTCCGAATTGAATATTTTGGACTTTAAACCGTCATTCAGGCAGATACTGATGATGAAGTAAAGAAAACACAGCGGCTTAAATCGAAGGACAATCAGACTTGTTAATTCGGAGCTGATCAGCTCTTATGGGAAGCAGTAAACCTACATAGGTAAAAGATTGTGCTAAGTTATGAATCCTAACGAATACTACACTAGTTTACTGCCATCTTGGTCCAGAGTTCTAAATATTTTTTTCTTACAGATTTTGGCCTCCTACACACGAAAATGAATTTTTAAAAAAAATTTTCCTCTGATTAGTTTTCTAGATAGAATTTTTGGAATTTGTTTTACGATTTTTTATGAGATGTCTCAGCTTTTTGGACCATAACTTCCAAATGCTATTACCGATTTAAAGAGTGTCCTAAAATGAAAGGAAATTAGCGTTTCTAAAACTTTTTCATACAAGGTATTAAAATTATTTCAATAGTTTTGACGTTAGTGGCATTTAAAATTTAAAGATTTGATTTTTTTGTGCAAAAAACACGATTTAAAATTAAAAAAAATATAAATTAACAATAATATAGGGTGATCCATCTAGATGTTTTCAGAGTTTACGCGTGAGTTGCGTTAAACTTTATTTTTTCCTTTTCAGTATTGTTTGTCATTTTATCATAGAAAGACTAACACCGCAACAACGTCTCCAAATTATGCAACTGAATTATGGAAATGAGAAACGAGAAGATCCGCTGTTTTCGAACAATGGTTTATTCAGTGATGAGCATCCTTTTTTGCTCAACGGAAACGTCAATAAATAAAATATCCGCATTTGGGCTGACCAAATGCGGTTCAAGAGCAAGGTGCAGTTAATGGGATGGTGGAATCATCGGTCCATATTTTTTCGAAAATGATGATGGCTGGAAATGGTGGTAACCGTGAATGGTGGTCGCTATCGCGCCTTTATATCGGACTTTTTGCTACCTGAAATTGAAGCCCGTATTCTTGACGGTATTTGGTTTCGACAGAACGGTGCCACTTGCCATACAGCTACTCAAACAATGGATTTATTGAGAGGTAATTTCAAAGAGCAGCTAATTTCAAGTATTTGACCGGTAAGTTGGCCGCTTAGATCGTGTGATATCACGAGTTTAGACTTTTTTCTTTGGGCCAAGTAAACTCCAAAGTCTACGCTGACAAACCAGCTAAGATTTAGGTTTCGAAGCCAACATTACGCGTGTCATGAATGCCATACCGGTCGAAATGCTCGAGCAAGTCATCCAAAATTGTACCTTCCGAATGGACACGTTGAGACTTAGTCGAGGTTAACATTTGAAAAATTATATGGCATAAAATGTCCTTTCAAATGAACAACAAAGATTCCACACTTGATTTAAATTTTTGTTTTTTTTTTTGTTCTGAACAAAAATACCTCAAGACTGATCACCAGATATAAAAATATAAAAAAAATATATATAAATTGTGCATAAAGTTTGGACTTTCTTGAGCAAAACATCTCATTTGAGAGCACTATTGATCAAACCGGTAATACCGTTTAGGAGTTATGGTCCAAAATGTTAAGACAAAAAAAATCGTAAAAAAATTTTAAAAAATCTGGCTTGAAAACTAATCACAGGAAATTTTTTTTAAAATTAATTTACGTGTTAAGAAAGCCAAAATCTATAGGAAAAAATCATAAGAACTCTGGACCATGAAGAAAATAATAATTTGTAAGCTAGTGTTATCAAATCTGTGAGAAAGCTATATGGGCTGTGAGTTTGTGAAAAGGACTTGACAATTCGCTTACAAATGCAAAGCAAAAAAGCTTAATTTCGGCACAAGGAGGCATCAGCATTCAGACAGGATCAATTAGATGTCTCGAGCGTTGTTGTTTGATTTAAGTTAAAAGATAAAAAATTTCAAACACTAGTATTTTTGAAATTAATATATAAAGTGTGGCTAAACTTTAAGGGCAGGTGTTGAATGTGAACCACACCTAAACGTCAAGTTTTTTCTGCATTTAATTTGATATTTCTCAATTTTAGACTAACTCAATTTGAACCATGGAAAGATAAACAAGCGAACAACGCGTTCAAGGCTTATTATGAAAATAGGCGTTTAAATCAAACGCGTGCATTTCGTGATTTTTTCGGTCAATTTAATCGTCCAAATGTGCGCACAATCGGAAAAATCGTGCAAAAATTTGAGCAAACCGGGTCTGTAAGATATGTGAAAACACCAGTGCATGCTCGTACTGCAGAAAATATTGCTGTTGTTCGCGATAGTGTGGCTGAAGAGTCGTCCACCTGAACTCGTCGTCGTGTCCAACAATTGCACCTCTCACGCTCGTCGTTGATGGACATTAGCATAAAGACTTGAATTACACGCTTACAAGGTGCAATTGACTTAAGAACTAAAGCCTCTCGACCATTCCAAACGTCATCAATGGTCGGAATGGTGGCAAGAATTGGCAACAGTGGATGATTCTTTTGGTTTTTTTTATTGCATACCATCGCCATCAACTCCGATTCTTGCAAAATTTTAATGAGGCGATAAAATCACCCGTTAACTTGGACTGACACCCCGTCAGTATCATACTCGTTATCAAATTTTCGGTACAGAATAATCTGAAAGAGCTAAAGCTGCCCGAATTCTTAGGTTGGTTCAAATAGCAAGAACCATCGAATGATTTAAAAAATTGTCTGAGAGATGTCAAAAAATATTGACTACGTTTCAAAATCTACCCAATTATTCTAACAGAATTAAAGATACCCCACACCACTCCGCTATTGAGAAGATTTCGCTGTCTTTTTAGAGTTTGAGCTAGGTCGTACCATACGTATATGTTACTTCTAGAACGACAAGGATATATTTCGAGGGGGAGGCAAATGAAATCCAGACCGACTCACTTTTATTAAAGCTAATTACAGGTTGCACATAACGCACTAAGCATCATTAAAGCCAGATTTGCAATATGGCCTTAAGCGCAGGAGGGTCCTTTGTGTAAGGCTATATCAAAACATGGACCGATAACGTCTAATTTCACTAGAGATGGATGTTGGCTAGAGATGGCTGTTGGCGAAATTAAGTTAGAATGTAATGTAATTTGTGGCTTCTATAGCAGTATGATCTAAAATCGGAAATTAACTGTGTATGGCTATACGAAATATGGACTTATAATGTCCAGCTTCACCAAAGCTTATTTCATTACTGGTCGGTAAAAACGTATTATGCTTAATTTGAGTGTAGTCCGGTTTAATTTGTAGCTGCTAAAGTAGCATATTCTCAAATTGGGAGAAACCTTTGTGTGATAGATAACTATTAAAAAACATGGACGAATTTGGTCCAGATTCTTTTGGATTTTTTTATTGTATACCATCGCCATCAACTCCGATTCTTGCGAAATTTTAAGGAGGCGATAAAATCACCAGTTAACTTTGATACTGACACCCCGTCAGTACCAAATTTTCGAAACAGAATAATCTGAAAGGGCTAAAGCTGTCCGAAATCTTAAGGTTGGTTCATATAGCAAGAACCATCGAATGATTTTTAAAATGTCTAACAATATTGAAAACGTTTCAAAAATCTACCTAATTATATAACCTACACCACTCTGATATTGAGAAGATTTCGCTTCCCTTTTTAGAGTGTGAGCTTGGTCAGACCAAATGTGTTACTTCTAGAGATGTCCATGCGATATTATTCGGAATCGGATGTGATATGTGAAAGCTAAAGCTGTTTCTAAAATCGGGAGTAACCTTTGTAGGGGGGATATACGAAAAAGCTCGACCATATAAATTATGGCCGAGCTTATCCAGAGTAAATATTAGTCGTTCATAACGTACCTTGCAGAAATGGTGAGTGATCGGGTATAACTTGTGTATTGTAGAGCTGCATAACCATAAATAGGAAGGGACCAAACTAACCGGAGGTTGGCGTTGCTTAGTCGTTACGCTCTGTGCGAAATTTTTTCAGAATCAGATGTAATTTCTGGCTATAAAAGCAGTAGGTTCTGGAATCGGGAAAGACGTTTGTATGGAGGTCATACTAAAATATGGACATATATTGTGCAGAGTTATCAGAGTTAATTATTACTCGCTTATAACGTACCGAACACAGTTTGAGCGTGATCAGATTTTATTTGTGGCTTTTAGAGCTGTAGTTTCTAAAATCGGGAAAACCATGGACCGATGTGAACTAAATTCAATAGGTTTTCTTCTTATCCCAAAATGGAAGAATGTTTCATGTGTAAGTTAAGGGTGTCCTAAAAAGAGCGCAATTTTTAAATTTTAAATAAAACACAGATATTTAAGAAAAAATCGTGAAACTTTATTATATCGTAAAGTAGACAGAATGAGGTTATGTATGGAACAATATATCGTGCAGATGGCCGCCGCGGCTTTGCTGGCATGCACGCGATCTTTTAATGAAATTTTCAATGACCGTTTTGCATGAATGCTGCGGTATTTCATTAATGCAGCGTCCAATTTCGTCTTTTAAGGCTTGAGTCGTCGTCGGCTTATTCGCGTAAACCATCGACTTCAAAAAACCCCAAAGAAAAAAATCTAATGGTGTTAAATCGCACGATCTAGACGGCCAATTCTGATCTCCAAAACGCGAAATAACACGACCTGGAAATGACTGATGCAGCAATTGAATTGTTTCTCTGGCTGTATGACATGTGGCGCCGTCTTGTTGGAACCACATGCCCTCCACATTCATTTCTTCAATTCTAGGCAAGAAAAAAACTGGTTATCATTTCACGATACCAAACACCATTGACTGTTTGCGCTTGACCTGCCTCATTTTCATAAAAAAAAGGTCCAATGATTCCTCCAGCCCAAAAACCACACCACACAGTGACACGTTGAGGATGCATTTGCTTCTCGTGAATCACTCGAGGATTTTCCGCACCCCAAATGCGACAATTCTGCCTATTGACGAAGCCATCAAGATGAAAATGGGCCTCGTCACTGAAGATGATTTTATCGGCAAAATCAGCATTTTCATGTTGTCTCTCCAATACAGCTGGCTTCAGTTCCTGAGTCAATTGAATTTTGTATGCATGAAGATGCAAATCTTACGTCAAAATTCGCTGCAAAGTGGATTTGGAGACACCAATTTGCTGAGCTCGGTGTCGAATTGAGGTGGATGGAGTTTGAGCGACATCATCACGTACAGCTGCGACATTTTCGGTCGATCGACCTGGTCGATGGCGCGTTGTTGTCTTTATATCACTAACAGACCCAGTTTCGGCAAATTTATCCATTAATCTCTTTACAGTTGACTCTTTTGGAGCATTATTGTGACCCCAAATTGATCGTAATTTGCGAACTGTAGCCGCAAAACTTTCACCATTTTGGTAAAACAATTTCATTTCACAATGAGAATGCGTTGTTCATTCGTGTAGCGCTCCATTTTTACTAACCTCGTACCTTCTACTAACAACCAATAACAATTGTTCAAATGTCAAACAATGACACTTCGAATGTTGCCAGATTTAAAAATTGCGTTCTTCTTGGGACACCCTTTATAAACTATATCAGCACATAATTGCGATCTATACTTTGATTATAACGATAAAGGGATAGACGGACGGAGTAATGACGGAAGTAGAGACATTGATTAACATAGGGTCTATCTCCATTCCTTTAAAGTATTACAGCCATCAGAACTACTTCTATCATAATACCCGATACAACTATCTACTAAAAACACCTCTAGACATAAAAGTAACGAACAATTTTGCTAATTACTTCGTAGTTGAAATCACAGCACAGAAACATCGATTTTGTCGAGCTCTGACCTCAGAATTGCGGTTAGTATCGATCCGTACCGAGGACCATGAGCTATAACAAAATCATCTTAGTAATTTCAAAGGAAATACATTCAGGTAATTACATGCAGGTAATTACACGCACCAAACAGTCAATCATTGTGAATACAGTAATGGTTGGTCGATCTCTTGGGGGTTGTGTCCGACCAAATTGGGGAAATTTTACTAATTGCCATGCCTACTTGTCATTAATGAGCCCTCCGAAAGTTGCGATGTGACTTACAACTGGGACTGCAATATTTATACCCTGTATCACTTAATGCAACAGGGTGTTATAAGTTAGTTTCATGTCAATCGAAAATATTTGAGCAAGACCCATATTTAAGTGTACCGATCGACATAGAATCAGCTGATTCGATTGAACGATGTCTGTCTGCCCGTTCGTTCATCTAAAGCTTGAAATCAAACTACAGGTAATAATTGTTGTCCGATTTTTATGATATAGCAGAATCGGTTAAGATTTAAACATACGAGGGCTGCTATATATTTCTGGCCTAATAGTGAAAGTGTGAATATTTATCATCAAAAATGGTTTTATTGTTTTTCAAAGTATTCTCCAGCATGATTTATAACTTTTGGATGCGCTCAAACCAATGTTCGAAGCACTTTTCCCACTCCGATTGAGACACCTCCAAAACATGGTTTTGAACGCTTCAACAGCATCTTCTGGCGACGAAAATCGTTGACCTCGCATTTTTTTGTTGAAGTGCGGGAATAAAAAGAAGTCATTGGGTTCCAAGTCAGGGCTGTACGAAGGATGACCCATCAATTCGACGTCTTGGCCGGTCAAAAAGGCGCTGGTTTGAGCCGATGTGTGAGAGCTTACATTGCCATGGTGCACAATGATGCGTCTTCTCTTGTTCGTTTTTCGAATTTCTCCGAAGACTTCAGGTAAACAAATTGTTGTTTCGGGCTCATACGCATAGATCCATGATTCGTCACCTTTAAGGTCTTATAAACGTCTTTTAAAGCACAGCGATCGTATTTTTCAAAATTTCTTTGCACCAATCGACACGAGCCTTTTTGAACGATTGTCAAATTGTGCGGGATCCAACGAGAAAAACCTATTTTAACCTATTTTAGATATGTATAGAAATATTCATTAAATTTGTCACATTTGGCGGGCGCTGTTGAAATTGAAGAAAATCGGTTGAGATTTTGTATAGCTTATGCACATACTAATATTTGATTTTAGGTGGTTAGCTCTAAAAGCCACATATTACACCTAATCTTGATGAAGTTTGGCACAAGTAAGATCCTGGAGCCTTGGACCGATTTGACCAAAAATCATGACATTTTCTCACAAATTCAAATGTGACATTAGTTTTAAAATATGAGTAAATTGGGTCCAAAAATCCACTTTTCAGTTGGCTTTTCTGAACATCCAGGAGTGCAGGGTATAAAATAGTCAGCCACGTCCGACTTTAGCTAGTTTTTTTTTTAGTAAATTTTTACCCATTCGACAGCTTTTAAACGATCTAGATGAAATGGCAAACCTTAACAAGCAAAAAGTTCGAACAGGACCAAAATTATGATACCAGCCAAGTTTACAGGAGACTTGTTGCTTATGTAAAAAAATGACCAAATATCAGATTTAAAATGTAACTTCTAGAGTGTCAAAGCCTCAAATCTCGAGGTTCAATTTTGAATGTGAGTGATCGAAACATTTTCGCTGGAATCTGTGATAAATTCCCTAGACTTGGGAAATAAAATTAAAAATTTTTCCGAAATTTCCCGCGATTAAAATTTCGGGATATAAACCCTAAATAAAAGGATTCTAGCTTCTTGTTCTAAAATCGGAAAATGTCTTCATATTATATAAAAAGGTGGACCGATTCGGTTCACATTGCGGCCTATACTTTGATGACAACGATAAGTAGACAGCTGGAAAGACATCGCTTGCGCGAATCAGCTAGCGATTCTGAATCTATCAGTATAATAAATAGAATGAGGTCTGCCTCCTTTCTCTGTCTCTAGTTACATCACTAAGGTAATATACCCATATCATAGTGCGGTAAGGTGGATAAGCGTTAGTATAGCTGAATGGCAATGCTAACTTTGACAGCTTCTCAAAATAAATAGTATGTAATTGCAAAAATTATGTGTGCCTTCATATATGTGCCGTTTGTTAAATTTAAACAAAATTTTGTTTTAAAATCTATTCGTCGACCATAAACATGCCGACAACAGAAAAACAATCAAAGCCCCACACAGGTAGGTATTCGTACAATGGACCGAGAACTTCTTATATTCAAACTTAATCTGCAACTTCATCTCAACGCCAATCCGGCCACAAGAGTGTTTACCCCATTGAACACTACTGTAACTGGCGTTAAAATAATTTCTACGCTGCAACCAAGTATACTTTTAGGCGTGAAAGTTTGAGCAGAAAACTGTGTAAGTCGTCGGCTTTAAAGGGTTTTGTAGCTACTGTTACTAACAACAACACCAACCGCAAAATCTTGAAGTATAAACAAACGCTACGGCAACACCGACACTTTAATTCAACTGTCGGCTGTCGGAAGTAAATTGTTGCAACAACAACAACAACACTGGCAACGAGGGCAAAAAATCATCACCGGCAGAAGCGAAAGAACAATAGAAAAGGGGAGCTAAAAACCACATTTTGTAAGTAAAAAAACAAAACAAAACAACACCAAAACAAGAACCAAACAAAAAGCAATAAGCCAAACAACAACAGAACAGCCACGGAAAAATTTGCGAACAATGCCACAAACGACGAAAAAGAAGAAAAAACTGATGCAATTTGCTGCTGATGGAAATAAATTCACGCCATCAACATTTCCTTTTCTAAAGACTAAAGCGAACTAAAGCAAACGCTAAAGAAGTCATAAGACTTTCTTGCGTACAATGAAAAGAAATTAATACGAACGAAGCACTAGCACGGGTAGCGAGCGGCATGAGCCGTGTTCAGATGACCCCTATAGCAACCTTATTGCCTTCCTAAAAGGGAAAAACTCGTATAGTTAGAAACAGTTAAGGCTCTGTATTAGTATGCCAAACCGAAGCCGACATTCCGGTTTTTATGTCAAAGCCTGGCAGTCTCTTTCTCAAAAATATCTAAAACCCGAAATGGCGGTTTCCGTGTCAGGTTTCTCGGTTTTCGTTGTTTTCTGAAAATAACCAAAAATATTTGAGCTAGACACACCTTCGAGTATACCCATCGATTCATAAGTTGATTCGATATCTGTCTGTCAATCGGCTGTCCATATGTGACGCGCAAAATAGAAAGGGACCTAAGGTTAAAAACCAGTTTTGTTCAGGAGAGCCATTTTAAAGATTAGGTCTCTTTCTATTTGCGCTCAGAATCGTCGACTTCACTTTCATAAAACACGCATATCTCTGGGAGGGAACACTTTTGGGGCATGGGATCGGTCTCATTCGATGCTCAGATGTTGTCCACATCAAAAAAAATGTGAAAAGTTGATGACAAGTTTTGTTCAGGAGAGCCATTTTAAAGATAAGGTCCCTTTCCATTTGCGCTTAGAATCGTCGACTTCACTTTCATAAAACGCTCATATCTCTGGGAGGGAAAGACTTTTTGGGCATGGGATCGGTCTCATTTGATGCTCAGATGTTGTCCACATGAAAAAAAATGAAAATTGATTTTTTTTACCCTTAGGTCCCTTTCTCTATGCGCTGTTTGCTTTCAAACAAAAAGTCACAATTGATGTCCGATCCTCATGGAATTTGGCCGATGGTAGTTTGATTTTTAAAAAAATTGGTAAAAATTTAGAAATAGTTCCCACACAAAAATTAAGATGTGTCTTTAGCTTTAGAAGCCAAATATAAAGGGTGATCAATCTAGAATAATTTTTTTAATTAGTTTATTTTTTTCCTTTTCACTATTGTTTGCCATTTCATCATGGAAAAAGTAACAACGCGAAAACCACGGTTTGGTGCGTTTTATGGGCTGGTGGAATCATCAGTCCATATTGATGACGATGGCCAAAACGTAGCCTTGAATGTTGCTCGCTATCGCGCCATGATATCGGACATTTTGCTACCTGATATTGAAGTCCATAATCTGGACGATATTTGGTTCCAACAGGACGGCGCCACTTGACCTACAGCTACTCAAACAATGAATCTATTGAAAGGTCATTTTGAAGTGCAGCTATTTTCACGGTAAGTTGGTCGCCTAAATTGTGTACTAACACACTTTTGGACTTTTTTCTTTGGGTCAACTTAAAGTCCAAAGTCTATGCAGACAAGCCAGCTACAATTCAGGTTTTGGAAGCTAACATCGCCCATATCATTAACGCCATACCGGTCGAAATGCTCGAACGAGTCATCCAAAATGGAACCCTTAGAATGAAAACCCTGAGGTGTAGCTGCGGCCAACATTTAAAGGAAACTACATTCAAAATATAAATGGCATTAAATGTCTCTTCAAATAAACAATAAAGAATCCACACTAAATTTAAATTTTTGTGTTTTTTTTTGTATTTTAACAAAAAAAGTAGCTCTAGATTGATTACTTCTAGCATATGCAATCTTGATGCAATTTGGCACAGTTCATTCGGATCAGTAGTAAGCTTTAATAGAAACGGCCCATACCGGTCCACCTTTTTACTATAAGTATATCTGCAGTACAATGATACGTCCGGCTTTTACAACCGCTACGAGTTTGACCGGCCGGCTTCATTTTCGAAGAAGTATGGACCAATGTTTCCCCCTGCCCATAGAGCACAACAAACAATGTTTTTTGAGGATGTAACGGCGTCTGGACAATGGCTTGTGGATTTCATTACTCGAAATGTGACAATTTTGGTTATTAACGTACCCGTAACGTAACAAGAAGGATCGGTGGCCATCTCATTTTGGGCCCATTCACCACGATTTGCAAACGTTGTTCCGGTATAAGTCTATTAATGATGAAATGGCAAACCAAACTGAGAATAAATCATGTGTGAAAAAGTGTGGCCAGATAGAAAACCACTCGACCCTTTATATTACCACATTTGGCTAAACAGCGGGAATTCACTTGTCCTTAAATAAACTAATAAAGGAATTGCCGCTATTTTCAAATCGAATTTTCAACCGTCAAAACTGAAAAAGCGGAAATTTTAACGATTCATTTATATATGAAAACTATAATTGATTCTCTAGCAGGCATCAGCTTAATTGAAGCCGAATGTGGTACGAGGGTGAAACAACCACTCTTGCACCCATTTGGATAATAAAGACTTTTTTTTATATATAAGTAGAGTGCCAAAACCGAAAACCGACATTCCGGCTTTTATGTCTAAGCCCGAAAGTCGGTTTCTCAAAAAAAATCTTAAACCCGACATGTCGGTTTGACAGTTTTTCGCTGTCGGGTTTTTCGGTTTTCGCTAGACCCACCTTTGAGTATACCAATCGACTAATCAGTTGTTTCGATTTAACGATATTTGTCTGTCCGTCCCTCTATACGTCTGCTGTCTATATACAGTTTGTTTTCACACAAAAAGTCGCAATTATTATCCGATCCTCAAAAATTTGGTAGAGGCTATTTTTTTTGAACCAAGTACGGAGGATGTTGACTTTTAAGAAAATTGGCAAAAACTTAAAAACGAGAATCGCTATTTCTATTTCGGTCCGGCAATAAAAACACAATAATTTATCTTGATGCAAAATGATCCGTCTTTTCCTATTTCTTCGAACACTGTTGGCAAACAGATGGTTGTATACCAATCAGAACTGACCGTCCTAAGTTCCACTTATACCGAAAAAAACGCAATAATTTGCTTCGATGTACTTCTTCCACGAACAACTATTGCTGGCTCGTCTTGAAAGACCCATTCGGTCGATTGCTGTTTTGTTTCGGGTTCATATGCATAGATCCATGATTCGTCACCTGTGACAATGTTAAACACTGCCTGTAAGCTACCGGAGTTATACTTTTTCACCACCTCTTTGCACCAATCCATACGAGTCCTTTTTTCAGCATTCGCCAAATTATGTGGGATCCAACGAGAACAATTTTTTTCACAGTGAAATGAACATGCAATATCTTATTGATGCTTGTCATACTAATGCCCAAGGATACCTCAATCTCACGGTATGTCACATGTCGGTCTTGCTTAATCAGTTCACGCACAGCATCGATGGTTTCTGGCAGAATGACCGAAGTTGGAAGTCCTTCACATAATTCATCCTGGAGCGAACAGCGCCCGAGGCTAAACTCTTGGTACCAGCTTAACAGTGGTTTTTTATGGTCGCCTTAAGTCGAAACAAATTGATTTTAACCATCTTGTCTTGATAACCCACGCCGAAAATCGTATAAAAGCAGCGCACGAAAATGTTCACGAAATATTTCCATTTTTTGACAGAGATGAATTTTTCAACACACTGTAAGCAAAACAATTCGCCCTCAAATAACAAAACGTTCTGAGTGAAGTTATTATAAAAAAATGTCAAAGTTTCCAATGGAAGTTCCAGTTTGCATCTGGGAACACTAGTATTGTCAGGAGCCGAAATATAAATAGCAACGCTCGTATAGCTCCCACACAAAATTTATACGAGTATGTGCCTTTAGCTCTAGAAGACACATATACTCGTAAGAGGTTATCCATCTAGAGGTATTTTTTCAAAACAAAAAAATATTAAAATTCAAATCAAGTGTGGAATCTTTATCGGTAATTTGAAATGTCATTTTATGACATTTATTTTTTGAATATAATTTCCTTCAAATGTTGGCTGCGACTACGCCTCAGGGTTTCCATTCCGAGGGCCCAATTTTGAATGACTCGTTCGAGCATTTTGACTGGTATGGATTTAATGACACGCTTAATGTTGGCTTCCAAAACCTGAATCGTAGCTGGTTTGTCAGCATAGACTTTGGAGTTTACGTAACCCCAATGAATTTCTAAAGGTGTGATATCACTCGATCTAGGCGGACAACTCACCTGTCCAAAACGTGAAATTAGCTGCTTTTCGAAATGACCTCTCAATATATCCTATGTTTGAGCAGCTGTATGGCAAGTGGCACCGTCCTGTTGAAACCAAGTTTCGTCAAGATTACGGGCTTCAATTTTAGGTAGCATAAAGATCGATAGCATAACGCGATATCGAACACCATTAACGGTAACGTCCCGGCCATCATCATTTTTGAAAAATATGCACCGATGATTCCAGCTTAAAAACCGCACCAAACCGTGGTTTTCTCTGGGTATAATGGCACCTCTTGAACCTCTTCTTGTTGTTCTTCTGCCCAAATGCGGCAATTTTGTTTATTGGCTTTGCCGTTGAGCCAGAAATGGGCCTGATCACTGAACAAAATTTTGGTCGAAAACAGAGTATCTTCACGTTTTTCACCGAACGCTCATTTCCATAATACAGTTGCCAACATTTTCAAAAAATAAATGTCATAAAATATCCTTTCAAATTACCAATAAAGATTTCACTCTTGATTTGAATTTTTATTTATATTTTTTTTGTTCTGACTAAATACTTCAAGATGGATCACCCTATACTAATAAGGGGTGAATCTAAATTTGAATCGGATCTAAAAAAAACAGCTGCTAATTTTTTCAACTTTCTGCATTAATTTGGAAAGGTTGAACATTGTCATTTAATAATGAAACACTCCACGATGCATTTTCGGTTCGCCCAATGGACTGACGATTATTTGGTAGGAGATAAAGAATTCTTCCGAAAAATCCCATTTTCAGATGAAGCTCATATTCACTCGGTAGCTATGTCAAAGCAAAGTTGCAGCATATGGGGTTTAGAGAATCCAAACGTGACTATTGAGAAGCCAATGCATCCACAACGAGCCACAGTTTAGTGTGTATTTTGGGCTGGCGGCATCATTGGGCTATTTTTCTTCAAAACTGAGCAAGGAGCCGCCGTTGCCGTCAATGGTGAGCGTTACTGCGCCATGTTCAACGAATTTTTGTTTCCAAAAATTGAAGGGATTGACATGGACGACATTTGGTTTCAACAAGACGGGGCCACATGTCACACAGGCAACAGAACCATCGATATTTAAAGCACTGTTTTTGAAAATCAAAAAATTAGCCGAAATTATGATGTCAAATGGAGCTGTGATTTGAATACTTTTTGTGGAGAGCCATTAAGGATAAATGTTACGCAAAGCATCCAGAGATAATTGAAATGTTAAAATGTGAAATCAAAGTTGCCATTAACTACCCTCGACCCGTAAAAATCGAAATTGTACAGAAAAATTAAGTTAGTCGGACGAGGTACTGCTGAGCAGCGTTGCCGTCTTGGTCGGTTTTGACCAAATGTGGTGGGAAAATATTTAAAAAATTGTAGTTTGGTCGGATCTTGGTCGGATTTTAAGTAATTTTTGCAGTTTATTATTATATGTTAAGCCTCGATATATAAGACTTAATATATTAAAGTGAAGTCAATTAACAAAAAAAATAAATTAAATAGATAAATAGTAAAACCGCAACAGTTATGTCATTTGTTAACAAAAAGTGCATATTTTTAGCATGTCTCGATTCTGGAAAAAGCATTTTAGAAACATAATTTGTTAGCGCCTTTTTAGTAGTTAGCATGGATAGAGGGCTATGCTCGATAGTTATCTAGATTAAGTACTAAAATGGCTGCAAAAAATTATTTGTACCAGTTTTTTAAAAATTTTTTTGGACTATTTCTTCTGGACTGTTCCTTTAGAACAGCTGTTCCTTTAAAACAGCATTGCCACTGCCTTAACTCTTCCGGTTTTGTAATCCTGTCTTTATGTCAAGGCTTAACCAAAAACACCACTCTTATTAATATGTCAATGACTTTTTAACGATTGGCCGGAAACAGTCGATTTTGCGCCGTTTCGGTCGGTTCTTGGTACAATTTTGGTCGGAAAAAATTGTCCAGCGGCAACACTGCTGCTGAGCCAGTTCTGGTAGCCATTGGAATGATATTGTGGTCCATTACGAAATAACAAAGTTCCACCTTCACAATAAAACCAGAAATATGAAAAAATTGTCAAAATTTATTTAATTTACAGCCGACTTAAATTTAAAATGTGAAATCGCTCACCCTGTATGTAGGTGCAAAATCTGAACCGCGAAAACACTGCTGCTGAGTCAGTTCTGGTAGTTATAGGAATGATATTGTAGTCCATTACAAAATAACAAAGTTCCACCTTCACAATAAAACCAGAAATATGAAAAAATTATCAAAATTTTTTTCATTTACAGCCGACTTAAATTTAAAATGTGAAATCGCTCACCCCGTATGTAGGTGCTAAATCTGAACCAATTTCCTCTAATTTCCGTCCTTGGCATAAAGAACTAGCTTGTGCTAATTTCCATCTAGATTGGTTCTAATATGGACTTTTAGAGCCAAAAACAACAAATCCGATGAACATTTGTGTGGTAGCTACAGGCAAATCTCAATCGATTTTCCTAACATTCAAAAGCGCCCACCCTTTGGCCAAAGAACTAACGTGTGTCAATTTTCATCAAGATTATGTGGCTACGAGAGCTAAAAACATAAAATCGAATGAATATTTTTTTGTGGAAGCTCTGTCTAAATCTGAACCGATTTGCCTCAATTTCAATAACATCCTTCTTTGGTCCAAAAAACTACTCGTGTTAAGTTTCATTATGATTGGCTGTAAAATGTGGTTTCTGAAGCTTAAAACTAAAATATCAGATGAACATATATGTGGGAGATATATCTTAATCTGAGACGATTGTATAAATTTCAATAGCGTTTGTCCTTGGTTCAAAAAATTTCATGAAAATCAGACAACAATTGCGACCTACAGTTTGATGGATAGGTACAGTTAAATGGAATCTATTGGTGATTATACGTCGATCGGCATACTTAAAGGTGGGTCTACCTTAACTATTTTTGGTAGTTACAAACATTTGCCGTGAACCGAACTTATAATATCCAGTTCCCCGAGAGGTGCAGGGCATTTATAGGCAGCTACGAGGGCGACCGCAAAAGTAACTGGCCTAACATAAAAAGAACCGTTTTTTTGGAATTATTATTATTTATTTTTCAACATAATCTCTTTCCAACTCAATACACTTCATCAAACGTTTTTCAAGTTTTTTAATTCCATCCGAAAAATAAGAATTTTCAAGACCTTCAAAATATGCCTCAGTTTCAGCAGTAACCTCGCTATAAGACGAACATTTTTTGCCACCGAGAATTTTTTTTAAATTTGGATACAAGACATAATCAGAAGGAGCTAAATCTGGACTATATGGTGGATGCGGAGCAAATTCAAATCGTTATTCGGTCAGTTTTTGTTGAGTTAAAAATGCAGTGTGTGAAGGAGCATTATCTTGATGAAAAAGAACTTTTTTTTTCTAAATGCGGTCGTTTTATCTTGATTTCTTCACCCAACCGATCCAATAATGCACAATAATATTCACTATTTATAGTTTTTCCTTTCTCAAGATAATCAATAAATATTATTCCCCTTGCATCCCAAAATACTGTGGCCATTACTTTTCTTGCTGACTTGACAGTTTTCGCCTTCTTGGGACCACTTTTACCAGCTTCTATCCATTGTTTTGACTGTTCTTTGCATTCTGGGATGTAGTGATGGATCCATGTTTCATCTACAGCTATGAATCGGCGCAAGGACGCAGAACAACGGACGATTTTTTGGGGCAAAGTCAACAAACGCGGCACCCATCTTGCGGATAGCCTTTTCATGTGGAGTTCATCATGTAAAATACTCCAAACTTGTTTTTCGTGTATTTTAACAATATCAGCAAGTTCTCTGAGCTTTATTCGTCTATCGTTAGTCACTTCATTAAATATTTTTCTAATGTTTTCAATAGTAGAAGCAGTTTTCGGTCTTCCAGAGCGTTGTTCATCTTCCGTACTTGAACGACCCATTTTAAACTGTTGAACCCAGGATTTCGCGGTGGAGTATGATGGTGCATTATCACCATGAACAGAATCCAATTCATCTTTGATTAATTGTGGCGTATAACCTTTCATATAAAAGTGTTTAATTACCGCACGAAACTCTTTATTTCCCATTTTTCAAAAATTATAAAACTTGTTTACTTCAATCACCTGTAACAAAGAAAATAATCATTAAATATTTCGGAAATTTTGACAGATGGCTTATAAAAGATTGCTTTTAAAAAACAAAAAAAAAGTTGTTAGTAAAACAGAAAATGTGCCAGGACAGTTAGTTTTGCGGTCGCCCTCGTAAATTTGCCGTTCACATTTTTTAATGCGATTTTTGTGGTCAGTTTAAAGAGCAATTTTGTTTTGCAAACATCTTTAAGTAGACAAGTTAAATGACAATATCAACTAAACATCCGTTCCTTTAAATGCATAAGAAACCCATTTAATTCTTTTTTTTCTCATAGACCCCCATCAAATCGATACATCGTTGAATTGAAAACCCCTGTAATTTGTAAAAAATAACGAATTTGTACGAATAAATGAAGCTCTATTGTACAATGGCGAACCCATGGTGGAAGATACATACGATTCGGCAGGTAAAAAAGAGAAGGCAGGCCTTTAAACTGAATTTCCAGATCTGGAAGAAGTCATTTCAAATACCGTTTTTCTCCTCTGGGTTATTACAGAAATAAAAAGTGTTAAAGGTTAATTTTTTGATTTCTTGACTGTGTTTGTTTGTACGCATTCTTTCGATATATTTGATGTAATGATTTAAAGAGGTTTCCATTTATGTAGCTTATTGCTGGTTTTCTTCGAAATTAACTTTAGAATAAACAATTGTTAGTTCTTTTGCTACTTCGCTACCAAACAATTGTCATATCAAAGCATTTTCTTAATTATTTTACCAAATAAATTTCTAAGTTAAGATTTAAAATATTTCATCTCTTGCCCAATTAGTCACGAACTGGGTAATACGCCCCCTGAGTAGATTTCCCCCCATTTTACGTTCCTCAGTATTGAGAATTTAAATGAGAGACCTGAGGTGTTAGTGAAAAAGACCGGATGAGTGTAAAAAGGAAAACAAGAATTTTTGCAAAGTTTGTTAAAAACTATTCAAGTTTTACGATTGGTTTTAAACTAGCACGTCCTTACGTACACGCAGAAAAAAAGTATGGTTGGGGTAACAATATTCGAAGAGCATCATACTATATTTGGTTATATGGTTGTGGCATAACAATATTATGATCATCACAACAATAGTATGGTTCACACACAACCATACTATGATCCCCATAGCAATATTATGGTCCTTACAAAAATAGAATTATTCACACACAACCATACTATGATACTTACAACCATAGTATGATTCACGCTAAAATATACTATGATCTTCATAACCATATTATGAACCTCACAGCCATAGTATTTTGCACATACAACCATAGTATGATCCTTAGAACCATAGTATGACTTACACACAACCATGCTATGATCCCCAAATTTTTTGTAAAGATTGGGTTAAGTTGTTATTCAACAATAGAGATTTTTAAAAATGCATAAAACTCATTATAAAGGGAGTGATTTATTTAACTGTAGAAACAATTCATTTAATAAAAATATTTCAGTTATACAAATTCGTAGTTTGTTTTGAAAAAATTTAATTTATTTATAGAAATAACAAAAATAACATTGTCAAATTAAAAATAAATAACGATTTTGCCTGTATGATTGCCGTAATCATGTTTTTGTTAACATAAAACCCATGAAACAATACTTTTGTCCCACCAACCATATTTATATTGTTGCTACAACCATATTTTCATTTTTTAATTTGGCAACAATGATTTTGTTACATTTCAACAATATTAATATTGCCGCAATCATACTATTGTCAAATTAAATTCAAAAAACAATACTAATGTTGCGACAACCATACTTTTATTGCAGAGAACATACTATTGTTGCCGTGACCATTATAGAAACCATATTTGTTATCTGCGTGTATGCCACATTCGACTTTACAACATTAACACTTAAAGCCTATTAAAACCCGCGTGTGTGTGTAAGTTTGTGTCCTGTATTTAAATTCATTCCACTCCATACCCTTTGCAGATTTATCAAATCTTCTTTTTGACTCCTCCGTTGTATTTTATTACTAAAAATCCCTTTACAGTTTCGTCATTATAATTGGACAGCTCTTCATTGGATGAGCTGGTTTATTGACCCAGTCGAGATCATTAAAACAATTTAAAGTTTAAAACTCGTAGAGAACACTAAAACCCATTAAATAATGCTCGTACGCCAGCCATGTCCTTTCAATGGGGTTGCATTAATCATTCGTTATTTGGTCACATTGTGAGAGACTTTTAAACTTTCGCTTTTTACTCGGAATGAATAAATCAAACGTCACAAACGGCGAAACAAAC